>OX424573.1:101063710-101706210 GCA_949152435.1 Gastracanthus pulcherrimus
TATTTGAAATTTGAAAGATATTTACTAATTTTAACCAATTTGGGACTTTTAAACTTCTATTGTTTGAAAATATTGAAAGAGTGTGTTAAAACATTTTAGTAATTACACTTGAAAACTGTAATACTTGAATTTTGAACGTAATTACTAATTTTTAATAGTTTGAGATTTTTATATTTACATTGTTTGAAAATGCTAAAAGAATGTTATTGGATATTTAGATATTTACACTTTAAGGATTTGGCGTGTTTTGAAAGTATTAAAAAGAGTCCATTGGATATTCTAGTGCTTGACTTTGAAATTGCAGTATTTTTAAATATATTTATTGATTTTAACATTTTAATTACTTTAGATTTGTATAACTTGAAGATATTAAAATATTTTAATGGATATTTTGAATATTTATACTGTGAAACTGCAATATTAAAAATGGTTTAAAAGTTGTTTCTCGATTTTCGGGTTTTTCTTTGAATAGTTGATCAGTAACATCTTCTGATAAGTTCTATCTCAATTGTGTTTGCCCTATCTCTCCGCGCGCTGCCAATCTAAAAATAAGGTAACTTCAAAACTTGAGATTGATATCACATGTAGAGTTTCATTTTACATTTGGTCCAAAATGAAACGAACTCATTGTGATATTTACGGATAATTGACATTTATAATTTTTTGAATAGGCTATAAATAGGCGTGATAAACTTATACCTGCAATTCCCTTTCTGTAGAGAGCAAAGTACTATATGCTCGTGTTATATGTTTTAAGACGTCTTGTGCTATTCCGAACAATCGTGCATCGATACGTTCGTGGGATCGCAAAAAGAAAATCAAAAAAGAAAAAGGACTGTCTTATTCTTAAGTTTATTCTACGGATTTGTTTGTTTAATTGCCAAAGTAAATTTATTATATCTTACTTAATTTATATTGATTTTCTTGAATTTTTATTTTGTACTTTTATTAGAAAACGATGTTACTTAAACTAAGATAGTAACTGTGTGTACAAAAATTTACAACCTGTTGTAACAAAAAGTGAAAATAGCAAAATTCAACTCGCGTGTGGATGCTTTTTCATTTATTTATTTATTTTTATTTAAGAGCCTGAGATATTTTAGGTAGAGAAATAATTCAAGTGCTCGAAAGCCAAAGGAGATTCACAATGTAATTCTCAAAATTGAATTTTATTTTATTTTGCTTTTTTTTTAAAAGAGTCTTTCTCTTCTTTTTATTTGACTTATTGAAATTGATGTTCATTAATGTTCCCGTTTCGTGGTGCCTGTTTAGTTGATGTCTCTTAATATCACTAGACAGAGGCATTTGTTAACTCTGGACTATATTCTTATTTCGGACAGTATGAATACGCCCAACCATATTTCTATCAGTTCATAGAGGCATTTGTTAACTCTGGGACTGCATTCTCATTTCGGACTGCTATGAATACAACAACCATATTTTCTATCAATTCATAGAGGCATTTGTTAACTCCGGACTGTATTCCTTATTTCGGACAGCGTCAACGCACCAATCATATTTCTATTTATTCACGGAGGCATTTGGTTAACTCTGGACTACATTTTTATTTCGGACAGCGCCAATGCACAAATCACATTTCTATTAGTTAACAGAGGCATTTGTTAACTCGGACTGCATTTTTTATCGTTAGTGCATATGACTTGGACATCTCTAATCAAACAAGCACCTTTTGGGAGGACATGATGCACGTCGTTACCATTTGTAACGCCTCATTTTATACTGAATGACCCTCCGAATCTAAAATTACACGTAAAGAAAAAAAACGTCTTTGGCTTCGTATGAGCTAGCTTGACTCCTTTTGCATGTGCACTATTTAAAAAGGGTGGTGCTGAATCGAGCTAATGTTGAATTGCTCGTAACATATTTTTATGTTTCTGAATTTTTCGTTATGCTCTACTTTGTACTTTATGGTCTGTTTGCTGTTTGAAATTGGTTATTTATTTTAAATGAATTAATTAAGATTAAATATTTATTGATAGAAACTTTATTTGTCGTGTATTATTTATTATTCCTAGAAAACTTTTATTTGTCATTAATTATTTAATATTTATGAAAAAATCATTTATCACTTATTATATTTTTTTTTTTGAGAAAAAAACTTTTAATTATTTAATATTTATGAAAACAATTGTTTATTACTTATTATATTCTTTTTTGAGAAAGAAAGCTTATTTATTTATTATTACTTAGCTTGCTAGGGTTGATAAGTTTGTTGCAAAAGCTTGTATGTAAGGTCAACATTCTTTGATTTCATGGCCTCGACGTTTGCAATAATAGCAAAATAGGGAGAAATATTTTATGCTACGAGTGGAAGTGTGGCGCTCGTGTGAGGCGTTAATTCGAATGGCTTTTCTTTTCCTGTGACCGCGAAATTTTCCGATTTTAATATCTACTTTAGGTACGAAGCATTGTGTGGGAAAGTTTCAAGTTCTGCCACAATAATCGCGTCTATGACTTGGAACAACACTCCGATATTTCACCGCTTTTGTATCGCGACCGATGCCCGATGAAGATAAACTGGCATTAGTTGTATAAAATGAGAAATTGTGTCTTTGATTATTCGCATTAAATATGGATACAGGAGTCAACGTTTGATTACAGCTAGGGTACTCAGAAGAATTTTGGATTTGTGCTGACACTTTATGTTGCACTAACGCGTCCTTGGTCGCGCTGGGTGTGGGAACAGGCATCGCAGTTAACATCGTTTGCGTGGCTACAGATTGCATTTCCGTGAGTGCTTGGACGATTAAATGCGCAGTAGCGAAACTGGTAGTCACAGGGGTGCTGGGACCACTGAGACTGCCGGCGGCACTTAATATGTTCAGTATAATCGGGCCGGGATGCGTAGCCGTCGTGTCTGAACATCGCATATCAAATCGCTATATCTTTGTTTTAGCACTTTCAGAACTATTTGCGCGCATTTATCTAGGGACAAACCCGTCAAAATTTCATGCCATTCAGGGTCTGCGACGAAAAGCTCCATCTCGCTGTGCAAGCTCTACATGCTCGCAGATTTGCTGGATAACCCAGAGCTTTGTTTATATTTATAACTTTTCAAGCTAAATAAATTTAACGACATTTTATTTTCGACGCAATTTCTTATCACGTGAATTTCAGATTTAGCGCGTATTGATCAAATTATAATTTTTCTTTTTTTTTAGGTGTAATCGTTGCATTAACAAAATAATAATAGTGTATATGTAAATCTCCGGGCGCGATATACTCCACGGAGGACAATAATTCTCTTAATTCACTATTACTTACAGACACAATACTCCAAAGACGTAGACCACAGCCAGCGCGGACATTTTTCTTCTCGTTTTTCAAAATATAAAAGAAAATTGATAATTACATTAATAAAAAGAAATATAGATAATTTACATTAATAAAATTAATAATATAGTAAATAAAGATAATTTATTCTAACGAAAGTAAAGATTAAGTAAATATAGATAATTTACGTTAACAAAATAAATAATATAGTAAATAAAGATAATTTATTTTAACGAAAGTAAAAATTAAGTAATTATAGATAATTTACCATAACAAGAGTTCAAATCAATTACAGATTAATTTTAAATAAATCGTACCAGTAAGACACCGTTGATATTAGTTACAATAATCAAGAAACAGACAAAGAGAGTCTATATAGCAAAGGTCGCTTAATAGCAAAGATCGCTCATGTAAATCAATTTTTAATAATAAAATGGTTCTTTTTAAAAAAATATTCGTTAAAGAAAAATTGAATATTTTAACATTAAAAATCCTGTGTTGCATTACAAATATATAAACTGCAGTTATTAACTTTTTTAAAAAAATCGCATTTAGTGAGGGCCCCACTCAAATGCGTATCTAGCTCAGCTATAAACGAGCTTATGACACCAGAAAAGTCTAGCCCATCAGTATGCTAGTACTTTCGTCATATTAAACCAAGTCAACACAGTTACAAGAACGATTAAAAGAAAGAAAGAGTGTAAAGAGTAAGATCGTTCGTACCATTGAAAGGGAGATCTTACGTTTGACAAGAGACTGCAACAAAATTTGCGTCTAATGACAAGACACGTTTTTACAAAATAAATGGTTCTAAGAGAGATTGTGCTTGATATATATAAAGATATGAAAATAAGAATGTCTAATTGTTACTGAATTTCAACAGGTGCGGACGGTGAAGTCTTTAGAAGAGTCATCCTGCGAGAGTGGGGAGAACTCGGAGGCGCAAGAGACTCCTGGTGATATGTATCCCAGTGATACGATCATGCTTCTAAGAAAGGCAGATGGTGCTCTGTACTTCTGGCGTACAGAGCACCAGTTGAGAAGATTTGACAACTACCTCACCTCAGAAGAGAGGTCGCTTGTAGATCGAGTCGTGCCAAAGATGGAGAGGCTATTTAATTTCAATCTAGTATATACTCAAAATCCGGAGTATATTACTAAAAGCGAAGTCCTCAGTTTAATGGAAGGACAGAACACAATGTTCCTACAAGGAATTGAAATGCTGGTGAGCAAGCTGGTGCTGCCGGCGAGGCAAGCGCCTGCTCTAGAGCTTTCATCGACAATAACGTCACAGGTCCAAGAGGTGGCGCCTGCGGTTAGTGATCAAGGATCAAAATAGACCAACGAGGACAGCCCAAGGCTTCGAGGCTCTAGTTCCAGTCGCCAGAAGTCTCAGCCCCTGATCAAGTCAGATTTGATCCTAAAGGAATCGTTCTTCACGAAAAACAGATCGACACCCGTCCAAAGGGACAACGAGAGGCGTCGTGATATCGATGATCTCATGGACGCGATTCCTGTTTTGTCATCGTCTCCTGCGGTCGTGAATGAACGAAAAAGAAGCACATCCAGTTCATCCATGGAGGATGGAGAGCTTAATGAGCTCTCGTCCAATCACTACCCTGGAGAGGGAGAGAAAAGAGATCAATGGCAAGAGCCATCAAGAAACGGAAGATTGGCTCTTGGCAAAGAGCCTAAGTTCGAAATCAAGGCCTTTCACACACAGACAAGGAGACTGGGTCAAGTAAGGCGAATATGCCGCAAAAAACAATGCTACAACTGCCTAAAGTTGGGCACTCACCTTGTCAGCGAGTGTCGAAAGCGTCAAGCCGCAGAAGATGGATCAAAGGATTTATCCCGAAAATCCCCGGAAACTAAAAGAGGGAAGTGGAGCAGTAAGGGCAGAAGGAGCCCAACTGGTCATAAGAAGCAGGGAGGCTTTGATCGACGTGTGATGGCAGTACAATCTGGAAGCAGCGGCACCAGAGGGAGAGCCAACACTAGATGCCGTGGCGGAAGCCACAGTCAAGATAGTGGCAGAGGTGGACAGTCCAGAAGGACTGGTTACAGTCAACCAGACGCAGCCTCGTCCCTGCAGGCTATAGCTGAAAACTATGAAGGTACGACTAGAGATAGTTCTAAAATGATTGTAGAATTTATTGCTGATTCTAGCGCTACCGAGCATTTAAGTAATTTGAGAATGTATTTTACTGAATATGAGAATGATGTAAAAACAAAAATAGAATGCGCAAATAAAGATGGTAGTTTTGTAACTAAAGGTATATGAGAGACTAAGATAGTAACTGAAGATAATAATACTTTTATTTTGAATAATATTTTGTATGCAGAAGAGCTATCAAATAATTTAATTATCTAAACAATAAAATTATTGACATATATGATTCTGAATTAAATAAAAGAATTATTTCTGGGGTATATAAGAAACCTTTTTGGATCTTGAAATTGGTTGTTAATAAAAATTCATGTATCAAAACCGAACCCTCTAATAAAATGAACAGTTTTTATAACACCAGAAGCAAGACAAATTTAGAAGTCTCGGAAATAGATAAAAAGACTGAAGCAACAAAAGTAAATTGTAAATGAGGCGAGAAGTTGAGAGAAAAGAAAGCTGATAATGAGTTCTTAGAAACCTTAAAGAATAGAAAGACACATGAAGTTAACAATGAGACTAGTCTGAAAATAAATAATAGATTAGGATCAAAATTGGCGAATGATAATCACATTTCTGAAGCGATGATGTGGCACATTAGACTTGGCCATGTTTCCAAAACTTATTTAATTGAACTAGCTAAAAAGAATAATAATTTAATAAATATAGATAAAATTAGAAAAGTAGTGCATGGTGACACCATGGGTCCTATAACTCCTGTGTCTCACCCAGGAATGTACAAGTTGGTCTTAGTTTTGATAGATGATGCCACACGAGCGGCTTTAGCGTTTCCAATGCAATGTAAGTCTGATGTACCCGAATGCATGGAATCATTTGTAAAAAGCTTGCGATATCTTGTAGGTTCTGAAGAGAAATTGTGTTATCTCAGATGCGATCGAGGCACTGAGTTTACTAGTCAAGCGACATTAGATATTTTGAGCAAGTTGGGAGCAGAATTACAACTAGCATGCCCCGATACGCCGCAACACAATGGTGTTGCTGAAAGATTCATTAGAACACTTGAAAATACAGTTAGAGTAATGATGTTGGATTCTGAACTACCACATACTTTGTAACATGGCTTTCCTTGCATTGGAATCAGAAACCACTACATTTGTAATGCTTATCATTATCTCGACACTTTACCAAATTTTCTAAATTAATGGGCGCCAGGTAAAGCGCGGCTAACTCGGCACGAGCCCTTTTCCCAGAGGAAGTTCCGTGAATAGGAAAAATCAGGAATTCACAAATTTATAATAATTACCCACAAATTTCACTTTAAATATATTCAACTTTATTTCTCATCGTCGGGTAACACTACCGGTCGCAAGTTACAATTTCGCTTATATCTAAGTTATCGCTATACACATAAATGGCTACGCTAGCCTTATCACGCGTCCCTTGCGACGACCACTCTCACCACGTCTCCCGACTTCCCGAGTCGCGGAAATTTCCCCACACTAATACTTAAATTTACTACCGGTCCGACCCGCACTGATCTTATATACCGGTGTCACACCACCACGGCTTTATTTTCCTATGAGCCCCGAGCACATGGCGGCGATGTACTACAATTATATAATTCACTTGCAAGTGCCGAGGGAAGCTCGGCAATTACAGTCCAGTCACCGTGGTTAGTCGGGCGCGTCCGCGATGTTCGTCCTCGCAGGTCACAGGTCGCCGGTTAAATTTCCCAATCTATCGCTCGCCGGGATTATCTACGCCAAAGGTCTCCCCACGCGGTCTCAATTCTCGAACGGCAGGCACAATTTCTCTCGGCTATCTCACTTGAAGGCCGGGCAGTCAATGCTCAAAACCGGAGAGGGCGGAAATCTCTTCCAAAATTTTGGCTTTTCTTCTCGCGCAACTTCAGCTTAAACTCCTGTTGCTTCCGCCCTTTCCTTTACGGTGATTGGCCTTGATTTTCCCTAGATGCAAAAAATCAAGGCCAAGTCAGCGGTGATTTGAGTCGCTACTCCTCATTGGCTCGCTTCGCGAATGCCGCCCTGTTTACGCAGCGCGGGCAATTATGAATTGCTAGATATACACGCGCGGGCAACCCGGCGTGTATATCTATATCGGGCGCTTTCGGTTTTATCGCTGCCGGACCAACACAGTTGGCAGCGGCGACGTGCGCGCGTCGGCCTACGCTAGGAGAGGCCGGCAGCTTCATGCGGCTCGCGGCGCGGCGGCTGCTAGCTCTCCCCTCTGCCGACAGCCGAGTCGGTATCTCTCTCTCTCTCTCTCTCTCTCTCTCTCTCTCTCTCTCTCTCTCTCTCTCTCTCTCGTGGCTACAGCCGAGATGGTGTGCCTCGAGGAAGCCGCCGCTGCCGCTGTGAATCCTCTCTCCTCCCGCGTCTACGTGCATCGGGAGAGAGGGCGGCCGCGCGCGCGTGTGTGTATGTGTGTGCGCGCGCAGCGGCTCATCATCCTCGAGAGGCGAGGAAGAAAGAGCAAGCGAGAGAGAGAGAGTCGCGCGTACAGTGTGCAGTGATGTTGGTGCTGTGCCTGTGTGTGTAGACTCGTCGCCGTTGCTCGCTCCGAGCAGTCGTCGCTGCGGCGATCAACTGGTGCCGCTGGTATGGGTGTGTGCGTGTGTGTGCCGGTCTGCGGCCTTCCTCGCTCGCGACTCCTTATCCTCATTCCCTCAACAAATAATAACAATACCCCCATTAATAACAATACTAATTAAATGTGAGAAATGCTCGGCTCTGGTGACGGGCGACTGGGTCGCGATTGACTGCCCGTATTTAATATTATTGGGACGTGAAATACACGTCACAACTTACTGGGATTAAGCTGTCAAAGCAGCAGTCTATATTTACAACAGAACACCACATAAGTCATTAGATGTGAAAGGGCCTTTGAACGAGATTCTAACGAATCAGTCAGCGTGCTTATAGCATGTTAAGCGATTTGGTTGCGCAGCGTATGTCAAGATACTACGCAACACTAATACGAAATTTTCACCGCAAGCAATGCGAGGTTTTCTAGTTGGATATGTTAATACTGGATACACGATTCTTGTGCCTGAAGAAAATAAACTATATGGCAGCAAACACGTGAGGTTCGTTGCGAGTATGACTTACAAAGACTTAGCTATAAAGACTGTAGATGAAGTTGAAACTTCAGAATTAACATTTTCGGAAGCACAAGAATCTGTGGACGCAGATATAGATAGCAAAGAGTCTTGCGTAGAAAAAGAAACGAAAATAGTACCCGAAATAAACAGAAATAGAGGTAGACCGAAAAAAGACGCCAAAGTTATGTTTTTCTTATGCGAGTCACCAGAGACAAAAGAACTTGAGTTTGATCGCGATTTAAGCGATTTAAAATATCATGCGTTGTTAGCTAAAATCCAGGGTGACCCGCAGACCTATAGAGAGGCGGTAAATCCATTAGATAGAGAATACGGGATTGTTGCTATTAACGCTGAATTAAATGCTATAAAGGATAAGCAAGTATATACTGTAGTAGATAGATCAGGAATCTCAATGCGCAAAAGAAAGCCTAATATTATTGATTCAAGATGGGTTTTTAAGAAAAAGATAGACGAGAAAGGATCAATCAGATATAAAGGTAGACTGGTCATTCGTGGTTTTAAGGATAAAAATGATTACGATTTAAGAGAAACTTATCCACCTGTATCAAGAATTTCTTTAATAAGGGCCTCCTTTTCTGTTGCAAACAAATTTAAATATAAAATTAAACAACTGGATGTCAACACTGCATTTTTGTACGGAGAACTGTCTGAAGATATATATCTAGAAATTCCAGAGGGAGTACAAGTCAATAAAGATATAAGAAATCATTATATCAACGTTAATTAAAGTCTGAATATTAATCAATTTCTATGAATTTTAATATTTTTTATCTATTTATATTAATTCAAAATATTACTTTTATGACTGTCTAAACCTATTTTGAACAGTTGTTTATATTATTATCGTGGATTGAATCAAAATTTTAACAATTTTACTATTAATTTCAATTTGATACTTTTTTAAAAAATCGTAACATTTGTTTACAAATAGATAACACTTAAATGTCTTTGTATAAGCTTAGAATACCTGTAAAAGAAAAGTAAATTTTTAGCAGCAGTACATAGTAAAAAGGATTACTTGTTTTTCGAACTAAATTTTCTTAAAATAAGATGCAACAAATTTAAGGACACTTTTTCTGGCACAGTGCGTTTCTTACACATAAGAATTGTACACGTAATTATTGTGCACAATTTAGCATTGGTCAAATATATCTATATATAATTTGACCAATGCTAAATTGTGTACAATAAATACGTGTATAATTCTTATGTGTAAGAAACGCGCTATGCCCTTTTTCTTATTTCAAGTTATGCTGAAAAGTTTCCTATTTTAATAAACTTATTTCGTATTGTAAGAAACTTATTTTTTGATTTAAGAAACTTATTTCTTGATTTAAGAAACTTATTTCTTGATTTAAGAAACTTATTTCTTGTTTAAGAAACTTATATTTTATTTTAGGAAATTTATATCTTATTTTAAGAAACTTATTTCTTACTTTAGGAAACTTCGTCTTATTTTAAGAAGTTTATTTCTTCTTATTTTAAGAAACTTTTTTTCTTAATTCAAGAAACTTTTTTTCTTAATTTAAGAAATTTGGTCGCCTGGTTTACATTTGGGAAATGTAAAGTTAGGGTTTCGCCTTTATTGGTTCCATTCAGTTCCTACAGAACTTCAAATGCAAACAACTGTGCAAGAATGATCTACTATTCTTTAAATATCATTTATTTTTTTGTTTCAAAAGTATCGTATGGTCTTAGTCTCACGTAGCCCTACAAGCGTCATCGAAGTAAAAAGTCTTGTGAATTTTGTGGCGACCAGAAGAACGCGCGAAATAAATACATTTTATTTCTTATTATAAGTTACTGCGTTTCCTACGTTCTTACTTTAAAAAAGTTTCTTATTTGAAGTAATTTCTTTTTCTTAAAATAAGTAATGCATTCTGATTTTAAGTACAGATTTCTTAAGATAGTACTCTCAGTACTGAACTAGTCAAAATACACTTTTTTACATTCAGTTTCTTATTTATTAATCAGGCGAACTTTGTTTAAATTATCGCATAAATAAACTGACACCAAATTACGACTATTCATTGAAATTGAACAAATGTATTTATTCTATTTATTTTAAAAAATTTAATACCTTTGCTGATTTGACTCTGTTTTTGAGATTAAATGCACCTTTTTTATGTTGAATTAATCATTTTTGAATTTATAGGTACCTAATTATAGTTTTCGAAAGTGATAAATGTCCGTGAAACATTTATCTCATAGTACAAAAATTTTCCACAAAAACTGAACGGTACAGCCGTAATATACATAAATTTTTTATATTTCCTACAAGACAGTGTTAATAAACACGTAATAATGAAAATGCTAATAACTTTTCAGTCATGTACTTTGGCTTCACAAAAATTTATCTCAATCACATTTAGACTAATATATACCAGTATATTAAGTTTTATGAAAATCTGAATGGCAATTTTATAACCGAGAGTACTACCTTAAAATAACTAAAATACGCGAATTCATTACTTCTTTTAAGAACAAAAAAATTTTCACATGCAACAAAAATAAGTAATCCTTCTTACTGTGTATCATCAGAATATTTAATTCTGCGGGTTCCCAACAAAACTCGAGTTTTGAGCGATTTTGTTATCCTTAGTTGGTATATTTTCAAATAAAAATGTTAAACATCAGAAAAGTATAAAAGTAAGTGACTATATCTACGATTTATGAACCATATCTACTATCTATACAAAAAGTGGAGTTTTGTCGTTATATCTTCCATCCGCAGAATTTATTGACCATAAATGATATCCACTTTATTTAAACGATTATGAGGTGATCCGATCTTAATCAAATAAGAATGTTTTGATTTTGTAGGGACTTGCTCCTTTGCGCCCGCTACAGCTTTGGCATTTCGCCGCTACGCGGCTACTAGGTCCTATAGACTTAACCTAGATATTACTCCAGCTTTCCCGCAAGCGCATGGAAATCTACATGTGAAGTATATAAGCTCGATAGGACATCCTGTTAGGGCAAATGAATCTTCCAATAGCTTTGCGAAAGGAGAGGGATTACGTCGCTGGAAGAATAACCGTTTACACAGTAGTCTTTGTTGGGAAATAAATCTTTATTGATACACTGCGTGCTACCTGAACGATAGTTCGCTCGCAACTGAGATGCTCGAGAGCGTCGCTTGCCTCGCTCGAGACTTGAGGGCGTTCGGCTACGCTCGGCCTCCTTCGTACGCATACGGTACCTTCGCTACGCGATCGCATTAAATGCGATGACTCGCCTCAACACTTCCGCCGTCGGAGCGTTTGATGCATAGTCCGAGATTCGTATATAATTCAATAAATCTACTCTTTGGTAGCGCTTTGGTGAATATATCAGCCAACTGAATTTCGGTGGGCACGAAGATTACATTGATTTCGCCGTTCTCTACTTTTTCTCGAATGTAGTGAAACTTTACATCAATATGTTTCGTGCGCTTGTGAAATTCCGGATTGTGAATTAAACGAATCGCGCTCTGATTGTCGACGTACAATTTCGTCGACTCGTTTGGTCTGTACCCCATTTCGCTCAACAGCGCTCGTAGCCATACTGCTTCTTTCGACGCCGTCGATGCCGCGATATACTCTGATTCTGTCGTACTCATCGACACGAGTTTTTGTCGCTGAGACGACCACGTTACAATTCCGTTTGCTAAACAAAACGCGTAACCCGTCGTCGACCTCCTGGTCGCTATATCGCTCGCGAAATCCGCATCTGAATATCCCGCGAGTTCGACTCCCGATTCCGATGCTCGGTACTCGATTCTCATTCTCGATGTCTCGATCAAATAAGCAATGATTCTCTTCACTGCTCGCCAATGACTCTCATCGTGTTCGTTCTGAAACTTACTGACCGAATTTACCGCGTATGCAATATCTGGCCGCATTACTGCCGCGAGAAACATCAACGATCCTATTGCCTCGCGATACGGCACCGTTTGCCGTTCGGTCGCTTCTGACTCTACCGGATACAAAACTGTATGAGGATCCGCCGGCACGGAAACCCCTTTTGCTCGACTCATTCCGAATCGCTCGATGACTTTCTTCGCGTAGGCTTCCTGATGTACAAACATCGACCTCGATTCGCGATCTCGACTAATTTGCATTCCGACGAAGCTACTGCAATCCCCGATAGTTATCTCGAATTCTTTGCTTAACTCGCTGATAATTTTCCCGATTACATCTGCAGACTTCGCTGCAATTATTCCGTCGTCTACGAAGAGCGCGATGTACACTTTATAATCGTCGTAAGTACCCACAAAGATACACTTATCCGCATTAGTCTCTTTCAGATTGAACCTCTTTAATACACTCGCGATTTTCAAGTTCCAGCAGCGCGGTGCCTCCTTGAGTCCGTACAATGCCTTCTCGAGAAGACACACCATTTTTTCTCGACTTTCGTTTACCTCCAGTCCCGTCGGAATCTCCATCATTACGACCTCGTCAAGAAGTCCATGGAGAAAAGCAGTTCGAACATCGAACTGTACTGCTTCGAGATTTTCTTCCGTGATGATCGCTAGGAGTACTCGAAGAGAATCGTACCTCACGACTGGTGAGAACGTCTCCGAATAGTCCACGCCTTCTCGCTGCATGAAGCCTCTGGCACACAGTCGTGCCTTGAACCTGACCACGCTTCCTTCCGTGTCGCGTAGTATCTTGAAAACCCATTTCGAATCTATGGTTTTTCCACCTGGGATCCTTGGTACTATCTTCCACGTCCCGTTCTTCCGATGTGCATCGAGCTCGTCCTCGATGGCTTCCGCCCATTGGATAGCTTCTGGACCTGATACAGCTTCTTGATACGTTTCTGGAACATTGTATTCCACGAGACACAAATCATACCTCTTCGGTTGTTTGATCGTTGCTCGATCGCGCAACACTGTCGGTACCGGGGCCTCTTGCACCTGTTGTACTCTCTCGTCTGCATCTCTTGCTGCTCCTTGTCCTGCTTCCGCGTTTCCGGCGGCCTCATCGTCGGCTTCGTCGCCGACGACAGCTCCGTTACCGTCCTCTGCATCTTGGTAATCTTCTTCGTCGATCTCGCTGCCCACCGGCAGTGTGAGTTCGACCTCGGACACTGGTACCTCCGATCTTCCACCGTTCTCTCGTTCGTTGAACGCTACGTGCCTCGAAATAGACACAACTTTCGTAACAGGGTCGTAACACCTGTAATTCGACGACTCGCTGTCGTATCCCACGAGAATCGACTTCTTCGCTCGAGGATCGAATTTTGTGAGCTTCTGTTTCGGCACGTAGACATAGGCGTCGGAGCCGAAGACTCTCATGTGGCGAAGATCCGGTTTCTTCCCCGTCCACATCTCGTACGGCGTACGACTTCCGCCCTTTCTCGACTGCCCAGTCCTGTTGAGTGTGTAGACCGCTGTAGCAGTAGCTTCCGCCCAAAGATGCATCGGCAACTTTCTCGCTTGCAGCATCGTTCTTGCTGCTTCCACTATCGTGCGATTATCTCGCTCAGACTTCCCATTTTGTTCCGGAGTGTATGGAGCCGTGGTCTCGAGCGTGATTCCCCTCTTCTTCATGTATTCAGTCATCTTCTCGTTACGGTACTCGGTACCGTTGTCCGTACGTAGTGTCTTCATCGTGCGCCCGAACTTGTTGTTCACTAGACGCTCGAATTCCTTGAAGCGCTCGTACACGTCCGACTTATGACGAATGAAATACACGACTCGAAAATTTCTCGCGTCGTCCTTGAAGAGTACATAATACTTCGCTCCTCCCAACGACTGCTCCGGTACTGGTCCGCACACGTCGCTGTGAATGACCTCTCCGGGCTCGCTCGCCGTCTTCTTGCTCTCCCTCTGGAACGGAAGTTTGTGTAGTTTGCCGTACTGGCAAGCCTTGCAGAAGAAATCTTCCGCGTTCTTGAGTATTACTCCATCCACAAGCTCTTTATTCACCAATTCTGTGAGTGCCCGCTTGTGTATGTGGCCGAGTCGCTCGTGCCACATTTTAAAGTCCATCGCCGTCACATTGACTTCTCGATGCTTCTTCGGTCTTCGGAAAAATAATCGGTACAGCCTGTTGTTCTGTTTTTCTCCGGATGCCTCGACGATGCCTCCTCGCGTTATCTCTACGACTCCGTTTTCGAACTCTACTTTGAACCCCTTGTTCGTGCATGCTCCTACTGAAAACAAATTTCGTGTAACACGAGGTACGAGTAGCACGTTCTCGATGGTACCGCTTTCCCATTCGCCGTTGACGAATTTTTCGATGCGGATTCTACCAACGCCGGCCACCTCGCATACTCCATCATCACCCAGTAAAACAGTTTCCCCTTTTACCGGCCGCAGTTCCTCGAACCAGTCGCGACGCGACGTGACGTGCTCCGACGCTCCGCTGTCGGTAATCCAGACGTCCCTCTTGTCGGCGTCCCGCAACCGTCTTGACTGCTCGACCGAAGGCTGCATTCCTCGATCCCCCACTACTAGTGCCTCTGCGCTTTGTTTCTGCGACTGAACAACGACCGCACACCCGCGATTCGATTGACCTTTGTTACTGTCCTTTCTGTCCTTACTGTCGCCGTCCTTCTTGCGCTGCTCGCACTGACTCGCGTAGTGTCCCTTTTCCTGGCACCGAAAACACTCTATGTTCTTTTTCGACTTTTTCTTTTTCGTGTCCTTTTCCTTCGAACGCGCACCGTCTCTCGAACTACTTTGTCTCGTGACTGCCAACGCACTCGCTGTGTCACCGTCTTCACTTTCGTTCGAGTCTTCCCGTATGAGCCTCTCTAGCAAATACGTGATCGTCTGACGCGCCGGGTCCACACTATCCCACGCTGTCCGCAACACGTTGAATTTCGGTGTTAAACTCGATAAAATCTTCGCGATTACTGCCGCGTCGGAGATCCTTTCTCCGAGATCGATTAACTGCCGCGCCATATTTTGAATCGCACTTACGTGCTGAATGGCCATGTCCGTCGGACCCATCTTGTAGGAATAGAACCTCTGCGTTAACGCGCCGACGTTCGATGCTGATTTCTGTTTGTGTACCGTGATGAGCTTGTCCCACATTTCCTTAGCGGTACCGCACACTAATACACTCACTACTTGTTCGTCCTCCATAGCCGTCGCGATAATCGCCGTCGCTTTGGCATTGTCTTTTATCCACACTTTCGTAAGCGCAGCGTTGTCACCCTCGGTGTCCGCTGGCCTCGTTCTGGTACCGTCGACCACGTCAAATATCTCGTTCGCCATCAGCACTGCTGATATTTGAAACTTCCACGCTTGGAAATTTCTCCCGTCGAACCGCTTGACCGATCGTACCAACGCGTCACTCGACATCTTCGAGCGGCGACGAAAACTCGGATCGCGTGAACAATGAAGCCAGAAAAACTAAAAACTACGCGTACGCCGACGCGCGCGATACGGCACGAAACTCGATGACGTATATTCTCGCTTATTCGTTTTTCCCCGATGCCCGAGATTCGACGCACTTCGATCTCTTTCCGAGCACCTGCCTCGCGAACACTTGTCTCTATTGTCTCTCGGCCGCGTGCCTCTCTCGACACGCAACAATGGCCGCCTCGAGCTGTAAGCCCGCACGTTTAACTCGGTACGTTGCCTGGGCCCATAACCTGTTAGGGCAAATGAATCTTCCAATAGCTTTGCGAAAGGAGAGGGATTACGTCGCTGGAAGAATAACCGTTTACACAGTAGTCTTTGTTGGGAAATAAATCTTTATTGATACACTGCGTGCTACCTGAACGATAGTTCGCTCGCAACTGAGATGCTCGAGAGCGTCGCTTGCCTCGCTCGAGACTTGAGGGCGTTCGGCTACGCTCGGCCTCCTTCGTACGCATACGGTACCTTCGCTACGCGATCGCATTAAATGCGATGACTCGCCTCAACACATCCCTTCCAGAACGTCTAAGGGTTCGTCTACAACAGACTTACTGATGAGTCCAGTAGTCAAACCCGGGACGAAACGCATAGAGAGAAGCTATCAAGTTTCGTCGATCGGTATAATTTCTTAAAGAGAAAGAGGATGAGAATACGTAGGTTTTTCAAAATGTCTGTCTGTATGTGTGTATGTGTGTGTATGTAAGTATGTGGTGAAATTTTGTCGTTACCATGACTTTTAAAGGCTACTGTAGTTCGGGTTGAAATTTTGTAGATATATCAGATGTGATCCAACATAGAACTATTTAGATTTTGCAAATAAATCGTCGAAACTTACAGTTTATTTCAACAAGTTTTAAATTTAACAAAATTTTTAACAAAAAAAACTGTTTTTATGCTTTTATGCGTTTGATATGTCAAAAAGATGTATAAATTCGTTAATTAGACGTTATTTCAATGTTTGGTTTTGTTATAGAATTTCGATTTTTAATTTTTAGTATTTGTAAAAATGGTAAAAATCTATTTTTGTTATTTTATACGCCCAATGTAAAAAATATGCATATATTCGTAGAGATCGTGTAATTACCTTCCGATTGGTTTAATTTACACTTACTTACAGTTTCCTTTTGTTAAAGAATATTAAATATTTAAACTTTGTAATGATTAGAAAAAAAATAGTTTTAGCATTTTATACGTTTGAATTGATATATCAAAAATATTCATATATCCGTAATACATATATCAAAAATATTAATATATCCGTAATATATATGTCAAAAATATTCATATATCCATAAAGCTCAAGTAATTTAGTTTCGATTGGTATATCTTACAGTTACTGTAAAGTTGGTTTTTGTTAAATAAATGCGATAATGCGATAAACAAGGCGTAATTTGCATACAATTTATATATCTAATAATTATGATCGAAATACGATTTTAATCTTTGAATATTTATCTAATATGATCAAATTTTGTTATCACTATAACTTTTGAACACATACCCATTTTCATTGAAATTTTGTAGGTTAATCAGAAATAAATCAATATAGAACTGATTAAGTTTTTGAGACAACAATGTACCATTTTAATCTTGCTTAACACTGTAGTCTATAACATTGTCTATAATAATATTGTTGATTATTCCTAAAATCACTTTTATCAATGTAAATATACAATAAATGATTGTGCATTAAACCTCTTTCAGAAAGCATTATGTTAAAACAGTTATTAGCAGCCGTTTCTTATTACTGTTAATTAATATTTTTAATATCTTGCACTTAACCTCATACAATACAAATACAAATTCTTGATTTTAACTTGATTATATTTGTCCGGTTCTTTCGTCACTGTTTTAAATCACGCAGTTCAAATCACTACAATAGTCTTTATGTATATAGCCAGTCAGCCAGCGAAATCAGCAGCAAAAATAAGGTTATTAGGTACAGCCGT
This sequence comes from Gastracanthus pulcherrimus, assembly GCA_949152435.1. Taxonomy (NCBI): domain Eukaryota; kingdom Metazoa; phylum Arthropoda; class Insecta; order Hymenoptera; family Pteromalidae; genus Gastracanthus; species Gastracanthus pulcherrimus. The sequence continues at coordinate 101,081,581 of OX424573.1, forward strand.
ACAGCAGACATCTGATGCGTATATCGCGCACTTCTTTGTTTATATATATTATCATCAGCTGACTCATACTTAACCTTATTATATGTATATGTATATATAATAAACAGGATGTGACATCAGGGATGAAAAAATTGAACGCACAAAGACGAAAATGAATAAAAAGTAGCGAGCATAATTTTAATTGGCTGTTTTTCGTTAATGGATAATTTTTTTTCACAAAAACTTTTTTTATGTGAAATATTAAATTAATATCTCTTAATAATGTGCCGATATATTCCATACAAGTTAAATCATCATTACATATTATTATTTTCAATTTTTGAAGAGGTTAAATACTATGATTTCAAAGTATAATGTACCGCGGTGCCACCCCGAAGTCTTCGTGTCGTACATAGTATTCATACTTGCCATCGTGGTGCTACCGCGTCCCTTGATACTTATCATTATTAATAAATCATAAATTAATGAATCAGTAATCAGTTTGCAAGTACATTTTTTAAATTATGTTTACTTTTGCTATTTAAGTCTGTTTTACTTTTATTTACTTTTATGATGAGACTCAAAACAGGTCGCATCCACCCACGTGTGTGTGATAGAGATAAAACATATATATAACTATATATAATTATATATAATCATATACAATCATATATAATTATATGTAATTTTCTTTTTACTCGGGTAGCTTCATTATGCTGATTTTTTTGTAGATATAATGTATTATTTGATCTTCACTATTCTTTACATAGCCAAATTATAATATATTATAAGGTGATTCTAACCATTCAGGCCCGTGTATCTAATATGGCCTACCATGTCCATTGTAGCTATTAAACGATTTAATTGGTAAATAGCTGGTGAATTAGTTATATGATGTTAGTAGTAGCTTTTTTATTAGAAAATTGTTGCAAATAAATATTATTTCATTATTTTTAACCCAGTTCGATACATACATTTGCCTTTTATTAATGGTTAACCGTTAACTAATGAATAATAAATGCACCAATATTATGTATACGTTAATCTCAATATGTCCAACTAGTTGATTTATTCAACTTTCTGTAGAATTGTTCAATATACATATTGTGAACTAAAAATATTTCTTATGTAAGTTTTTGTGTGATTTTTTAGTATCCAACCAGTCCGAATAGAATCAAAGCATACATTCGCCTTATCGGGTAGACTTACCTTACACATTATATACATGTACCTAATGTACCTACATACTATCACCTACATACATCACTTTGAGAAAGCATAGTAACAAAGCAGTTGGCTGTTGGCTATCGGCCCGCAGGCCGCGAGGTTAACCGCTCCGTTGCTTCAAAGAGAGCAAGCTCGGTCTGAAACGCTTTCGCGCCGTGTGTTTGTTATCGACAAACTCTATTAAAATGATGTCATAAAAAATGTTAGATACAAAAAATTTGAGTTTCTTCATTTCTGCAGACAAACTTTGTTTAACTGATGTTGTCGTAAAAAATGTTGAATTCAAAAAAATAGTATTTTTTTGAGATCTACATCTTTACTGTGGAAAACATAATGAAAGTATATAATTAATTTAAGATACAGCTAAAATTTGATTTTTGAATATCTTTAAAAGTTGTCCTATATTGAAATACATAAATCAGATATGGCTGAAAATAGATACATAAGTTTTCTATAATGAGAAAAGTAACCTCTTTAAGTTTTAGCTGGTTAGACTGTAGTTTTGCTGAGTTATTGCATAAACTGGATTACAAACACACATACATCCATACATACATTTACGGCGATGCTTGACATGTGTTCCCATAGTATAAAAACAAGTTTTTATGCGATTATCTGTTTTAAGATATTATTCTTTTTGCAAAGATGAAAATATAAGGCTCTCCCTTGTAACAGTCATGCCTAAAAACGACAGATTTTTCATGAGAATACCTTTATAAAAATGTATACAATATTTTGTTAACATACTTCAATATGAGAAACATTGTAATATATAAGAGGGGATAACAGAAGTGACAAAAGAAAATTGTTTTCATGAAAATTTCTGTACTGCAAAATTAGATATTACATCAACTAACGCGAGGTTCGTCACGTGTAATGCTCGGCATAGTTACGTATCGAGCTTTGCTGAGGTTAGGATCTACGCAAGGAAAAAGACAAGTATAGGGCTAATGATTATTTATTCACTCAAATTAAGAGAGCGACAGAGAGAAAGAGAGAGAGAGAGAGAGAGAGAGTGAGGCGACTATTTACGACCGCTGCTTAACCGCGTCTCGTGGCTGCTGCCCGACTTCTCTGCGCGCGTTTTTTCAGAGACGCGCTCATCCCGCGCGCGAAGACTCGCGCGAGATACGCACCTGCTGTAGCAGCACTCTGTGCACTTTTGTTGGTCATGGGATACCCATGCCCGAGCGACAACGTACACCAATGTACGTTACACATTCGATGGGTCGCGCCACTGCCTCAGTGGCACTATGACGTGTGTGTATGTGTAATGTTGTGTGTGTGTAATGACACATAGTATACAATAGTATATGTATCGCTCTCTCCTTTTAGGTTTACAACATCAAATTTAAATGCGATGCATTTTTGATTATGTGTTATTGTAATATGAAATGTCCAGTTATATTCTGTATTGTATTCTGAATAACCAATTATCTAAAATTCTTAGTATATTGGGATTTAGCACAATTATTTGTAATTTGTAGCAGTTATAACAAAATATATGATTTCAAAAGCGATCACTATTTGTATAACATGGAATTTTGTTACGTCTGTCTCTTTAATTACTTTTGCGTTAATTATTTATTTAATAAACTCCTAGGGTTGTGCTCTTTACTTTATCGAAATTTTGTACTTAATGAAGGTCGCCAGGTAAAGCACGGCTAGCTAGCATGAGCTCTATCCCCGAGGAGTTTCTCTGATACCGGAAATCAGGATGACTCACTTAATTAATAAATAATGACACTATGAGTTAATAATTTAAATACCTACCCTGGTAGAAATCTTATCGTGGCGCCCACATTCGCTATAATGGCCTTTATAGGCAAACTAGATAGTACTAGACTGTACAAAACTCGATAAATCCACACAGATCTACATAGTTTTCTCAATAATAATATGTACGTATAAAATCTGTGAGGTTATATATTATTTATTGAACATAACTTTTATTGTAAAAATTAATGTTAAAGAAAGTTTAACATGCAAGTTTTTAATTATAATAATAAGATCTACAGTTCTATTCATACTATTTACATATAAAAGTAGTCAGAAAGCATATGTAACCTAAAAAATGAAATTTTAGAAATAATTTTCCTTGCATATGAAAAACAGTGATTACAAAATAACGTTATTGATTGATGTAGTTGTTTCTTGAAAAGTAATATATAAATAATAATATCATATGTACAAATATGTACTTTATGAGATGCTTTATTTAAATACTAGAATTTTAATTTCAGAATTGCAAATAATTTTGTATCCGTATGTGAGTTTTTATAATACATAAACTGCTCGTCCGTGACAACATTTTCAAAGACAAACACATTAGTCGAACAGATGTAGACGATAATTTTCTTTATAAGTAACAAATTACTATGTTTTAACTGGCCATAGATGTCAAATGAAAGTGTTTGATTATAAATTAATCACAGTAGGAAATACGAAAATAGAACATATATATAATAACTCAAATACATTATTTCTTTTTAAAAATAGAAAATTAATCAGTTGATAATAAATGTATGTGAAAATAGTTTTCCTTACATAAACCATACAGGTTTTGAAACCAAGCATGTATTTAGGATGGAACATAATCAAATATAAGGAAACCAATTTTACACAAAGAAAATAAATATTTGCACTAACACTTCATATAGTTATTCAGATATTCAGATTATTTTCTTATTTTGATTGTTTAATATATATGTGTAACATAATATTGTTATTGAGTTCTTAAGGGGATGTCGGAGCCCCGCCCCCCCTTTTGCTGTCCGACCTATTTTGTATTTCCAATTGTTTGTAAAAACTACAAGTCCGACTGACATTATCTTGTACAGATCGGTTCATTATAGTAAGCACTACGGTGCTCAGCTCTAAATCTTACTGTAAAATTACATTAAAAGAAGTTATTAGCAAAAGTTTGGTATGATTACAATTTTGAGGTTAGGTTTCAATGCGTAAACACCCTATTGTATTTCCAATTAATCAGAAAAATAACTCATCAGATCAACATTATCTTGCATGCAAAAGCTTTATTATAAAAAGCACTACGGTGCTCTGCTCTTAAGGTTTCCCTGCATTCTATATTTTAAAAGTAATCACTAAAAGAAAATACACGATTTTAGCTCCGACATCCCCTTAAATACAAAAACTCGATGCATCTAAAATTTGATAACCTTACACTTTAGAGGTTATTTACATTTACTTACATTGATAATAGGTGAACAATAACATGTAAATACCTTTAAATCAAAATAATACATAATAAGTTCAATAGATTATGCGTCTGTTTCTTAAAACATAACCTTTAAGTGGTTGTTATTGTCATAATTTTGCTTATCTAGTTTTATCGGGGCAAATAATATGGGAAACTAGAAGGGACGACCGTTACACGCCTTTATAGTAGCTATCTAGTTTGCCTACATAGATCTACACAAAGCGAGATTATTCTACATAGATCTATAAAGTGGACGGGATAAATTTCTACCAGGGTAGGCTTTAGTTATTTAATTTACCATGAGTCGCTATTTATACAAACTCGTAAATTACAATTTCAACCCTCGCTATTCAAAATGGCCCTTTCCGATTCTCACGCCGCGCACTGGTTCTATTCGTTGGTGTCACGCCACCAATAAATATATAAATAATAAATATTAATAGTAATAATGAATGTTACCAACTTCAAATGCCGAGGGTCGCTCGTCAATTTTAAGGCAGGTTTGCGGTGGATTTTTTTGGAAAAATCATTTTTTTTTATTTCATTATTCGATAGCAATACTATCTAGAAATATTTTAAAACTCATACAATTAGTTCCTACGGCCGGAAACAGGCAGAAAAGAGGCAGCACCTACCGCGTTTGAGTGCGCGCGCTCGGCTGCTCCTGCAGCGGCCGGCGTTGCGCTGCTGCTACCCCCCTCTCCATCTTTAATCCTAGTCCTGCTCCTATCCCCCTTCGTAAATAGCAGTTTTGGCGGCAATTTACCTAATTCAGTGCACGCTCAGTCATCCCAAGCGTCGCGTCGTTGTGAAATTGAACCGTTGTGAAAAAGTAGTATTTTTAGTATGTGTGATCGAAAGCGCATCAGAGAGAACGAAAATAACCCAGGCCGATCAAGAAAACGCTCGTTTCACGGGAATCGGCATACTTCTGATGCTGATTCAAGTTTAACTAGTACTTCTGCAAACAAATTCATAATGCTGATCCTGATTTTGAAGTTGCAGTCGATCCAACTATGCTATACTGTATAGTCTCTTATAGTGTATTCTTGGCCTTACAGAACATTGTGATTTGTAAAACATGCAAAAGTGAAGTGCGTTTTTCGAAATTGAATCAGAAAGGTTTAGGCTTTGATTTAAATGTGGCGTGTAAATGTGAAAATGACGTTCGCATTCCATCGACTCCAAAAATTAGCTTTGGTTACGAAATAAACAGAAGATTTGCTTTCGTAATGAGGCTTCTTGGCATAGGTATTCAGGGTCTGAATCATTTTTGTGGATTGATGGATTTGTGTACTGGATTTAGTGAAAATGGATATTATGATATTGTTAATCACATTCACATAGCAGCCAAATCAGTAGCATTATTAGCTTTTAAAAAAGCTGTAAATGAGGAGAAAAAAGCAAACGCGGCAGCTGGCAAGATTGAAAATCGGCTCACAGTCTCCGGAGACGGTTCATGGCCAAAAAGAGGTTTTTCGTCGTTACTTGGCTTAGTCAGTTTGATAAGCAAATATACAAATAAAGTTTTAGATCTCGAAGTGAAGTCAAAGTTTTGCAGAGCGTGTGAAACCTACGATGGTGACCATAATACTCCTGAATTTGAAGCTTGGTTTGAAGATCATGAACAAGATTGCACAGCTAATCATGAAGGTAGTTCTGGAATGATGGAATCGAATGGAATTCTGGACATGTTCAAAAGATCCATTGAACTTTATAAAGCTATTTATGAATATTATATAGGTGACAGTGACACGAAAACCTTCAAAAATGTAATCGATGAAAAACCTTATGGAGACGAAGTAATTGTAAAGAAGAAAGACTGCGTTTTACACGTGAAAAAAGGGATGTTTCGGAGAGCCAAAGAGGCTAAGAAGCAGTTAACTCAGTTAAAAAAAAGCTAAAAAAGCTATAGAAGAAGCTGCCTTGAAAAAATCAGGCGCGAAAAAATTAGGCGCAAAAAAATCGACATCCAAAAAAAAAGCCGATACTCCGAAAACTTTGGCTTTAACTGGTAAAGTTATGTCCGAATTATCCGCTTTTTATGACATTGCTGTTCTGAATCATCCTGACTCACGCGAAGAAATGAAAAATGCTATTTGGGCCATATTCTACCATAGAAGCTCGACCGACGACAATCCACAGCACCAATACTGCCCAGACGATTCTTGGTGTAAATATCGTTTAGCAGCAGCACAGAATAAACTGAGTACTTTTAAGCATCCCCCCGCTTTTGACAACTATACTCAAGCAGTACTTAAACCAATTTATGAAGACCTCACTAGTGAAGATTTATTAGAAAGATGCACTGGCGCAAACACTCAGAACAATAATGAAAGTTTTAATTCTTGTGTTTGGGCCATGGCTCCAAAAGACACTTTTTGTGGGAAAAAAATCGTTGAAATAGCAGCTTATACAGCAGCATGCACTTTTAATGAAGGCTTCAGTACAGTATTAAAAATAATGAGTGTTATGGGCATAACAATAGGCAGTGAGGCTCAAAAATACGCTGAGAAAGTGAATGTAACGCGCGTGCGAAAAGCCGAACGGGTTGCTTCTCAGGCTTCAAAAGAAAGCAGGGTGGCCCGCAGAAACGCTAGAATACGAGAAAATGATGCTTATGAGGAAGCTGAAGGAGTTATATATGGAGCTGGCATCGCTGATTGAGTGTAAGACCCTTTTTTTCTCAAATTTTTATAAAAAAAAACTTTGAACGCGTTTTTCTCGAAACAGCGCTTTTCAACTCTATCGACACGATTTAAAAAAAACTATTGCACCGATTCAGTTGAAATTTGAACAGCTTACTCCTGACATATGTTCTTTTTGTATGATCTAGGATTATAACGATTAATAAATTTTTCATGAAGTTATAAACAATTTATGTTGCAAAAAAAGAGCCAAAAAATTCAAATGTTCGCCATTTTGTTTTTTTCCGGTAAAAATGAAATATCTTAGACAATGCAATAGCCAAAACTATAAGTTTTAAGAATCTTTTTAGTTTTTTGATTTCAGATGATCCGTTGGTGAGATATCGTGTCGACAGTCAAACAAAAGAACAATTTTGAGGCGGCCATTTTGTCAAGAAAAATCCGTAAAAAAAAAATTTTTTTTATATCTTCAAAATGTGTATTTTAATATGTAAAAAGTTCGAACAATAAAGATTATTTTTTCTATGAAATAAAAATTATTGAATAAATAGGGAAAATCCACCGCAAACCTGCCTTAACAGTCCACTCACCGCTAATTAAATGTCCTCCTGTGAAAGGTGATGCGTCGCTTTATGGCAATGTCGGCGGCGTGCTCACCCTCGCCAAATCTTTAACAACTAAACTATCAATAAACCCAACCCCTCAGTTAACTTTAACTACTAAACTCAACAATAACGCTCCCGCGTTCCTATTCAACTAATAAACTATAACAAATTCAACCCCTTTAATCAACTTCAAGTAACTACTCAACTATCTCGATGTCGCTAAATGTGTTCTCGGAGACGCGTGGGCAGTCAATGCCGAAAATCAGAGAGATCTTTAACTCACACACTTGTTGCTCCTCTTCTTATCTTGATTTTAATTGGCCTTGATTTTATATAAATGCGAAATTCAAGGCTAGATCTACGTCGATTTGAGTCGCTATCGGTGATTGGTTAGTAACGCGATTGCCTCCCTGTCTCCGAAGCGCGCGTAATATGAATCACTATTTACGAGCGCTCAAGAGCCCGGCGCGTATATCTATATTGTGCGCTTCTCTTTCGTTGCCGCTGAATCATCACAGTTGGCAGCGGCGGCATGCTCGCGCTGGCCTACGTTATGGTAGACCGGCAGCTTCAGGCGGTTCGCGGTGAGTCGACTGCTATCTGTCCCAGGAGCTGTCGGCTGCCGCGTCTCTCTCTCTCTCTCTCTCTCTCTCTCTCTATCTCTCTCTATTTCTCCCTCTCTCTCTCTCTCTCTCTCTCTCTTTCTCTCTCTCTCTTTCTCTCTCTCTCTCTCTCTCTCTCTCTCTCGTGGCTACAGCCGGTGTTGTGTGCCTCGAGAAAGCTGCCGCTGCTGCAGCGAATCGTCTCTCCTCCCGCGTCTGCGTGCACGTATGTGTGTGTGTGGGCACGTGCAGTGGCTCATAATCCTAGAGATATTGAAGAGCAAGAGAGAGAAAGAGTCGCGCGTATAGCACGCGACGGGGTATATGTCGTGTGTATTACCACAACACGGCGTACACACCAACAGCTCCAGCCCGGTCGTCTGCATGCCTCTGCTGGACTGTGGCCTACCAGTCATGCTCTCTTCCGCGTCGTCGTCGTCGTCGTCGTCGTCGTCGGTGTGGTGTATGTCTATGGGTGTGTGTATGTGAGTATGTGTGTGTGTGTGTGTATGTCTGCGTGTGACGGTGTCCGTGTTTCTCCCCGGTCGCGATTCTCCTTCTCCTCATTCTCTCCAACAAATAATAATAATTCGCCCCTCGTTAATGAGAATGTTAAATAAATATTTTAATGCTAGGCTCTGATGACGTCGGTGATTCGGTCGTGATTGACTGCCCTGTATTTAATAAATATTTTGACGCGAAATACGCGTCACAAACTCTCCCCCTCTAAGCGGGACACATCGCCAGGAGTGGACTGCTTATCGAAATAACGAAAGACTCTACTTGGGCCATTGCATCCCGTCAACGCGATTCCCGAACAAACTTTGGCACCAGAGCTGTCGCAAGTAAATAATGTTATAGAAACTATAAATTGCTGAAATAAATACAAAAATTAATACTTCCACCTTACTACTCCTAATTCGATCACAGAGCAATAACGCTCATAGATCGCGCTTACCAATGAATATAAAGACCATACTACAGGAGAAGGTAAAAGTGCCACTTACTGGGCATGGGTATGCCTCCTCCGTCCATATTATTGGTCACTAATTGGGGTTTCAGGTAGGGCCCATGGTCGCCGTTGCTTCGGGTCTCTGATGGAGTCGCTATACGTCACTCTTGTACTTCGCCAACTGGTCGTGGTTGTTCGTCGATGGTCGATAGTGTGGTCTCTTCTTTGTCCTCTACTGGCCACCTCGATGGGTTCTGTCGAGGCGATGCGCCTCCAACGTGGCCTACAGCAGGGCGGCTCGGTTCTCTGTACTCTCTCCGGTATATCCACGTCTTGGACCGATATCCTAGGAGTGACAACTAGAGACGGTGGCGATGGTGAACAGTCAGGCTGTGTGGACCCCCCGGGAAGTTCACGTCGTGTAGTCGGTAGGGGTCGTCGCTGAAGAGCGTGAAGTCGTGGTCGGCAACCCCGCTTGGTCCAATGGCGACGATGTCCTTCTCAGTAGAGGGTTGTAGAGTTTACCCCGGGAATTTATGCAATCGGCTTGCTACATCTCTCTGGTAAATCTAGAGTTGTTCGTTATTTTTGTAGTCACTGTTGGGTCGCTACCTGTTTTCCCTATCCGTCCTCAGACACAGGATACAACCGGGTTGGCCTTCATTTTTACATATTCCGCCATCTCATTTCTTATGAATGCCCCTCGATCCTGCGTCAGCAGTCCCATTAGACTATCTGACTGCCAACTACTCTGCATCAGTACATTCTTTTCTTCAAGGACTGTCAGCCGTGGTAGAGCAGGTCGAGGCGTTGGGGCTGCTGGTGGCGCTAGGGCAGGTGGTACTGCTTGTCTGGATACTAGCGGTCTTCCTGATGGCGGTGCGGGTTTCGAGCTGGTCTTCATCCTAGGCGGCACGCTACGGTTGACCGCGGTTGACCGCGGGTTTGGCCTGGGACGGCGTCCCGGGAATTGGAGGTAGAGGTCGCCCTCTTCGAGATGCTGACGGGGGGTCGCTGCGGAAATTAACGCCTCCTGAATTGGCCCCTTTCCATAGCGCCACTTAATCCACTCTCGATGGGGCACACCGCACCGGGGGCGTGTGGGCAGGTCTATGCCCAGTCGGCCGCAGTTGACACCAACTGTGTAATTTGGGGCGTAGACAATTCTTCGTAATGTGTCCCCTTTGCTAGCAGTTATTGCAGGACCCATAAGGAGGGTTAAACATGATTCCGTCGCCTTGAGTGAGTCGCTGTTCTGGGCGGTGGAGAATCTGGTTGCTGGGTTTTCACCCTCTATCTTACCGACCACTCATAGTCGACCGGTAGTTGGCGTCGAGGATTGGGGGTATTGGAGCGGTGTATGGATCGACTGTGCGTTGACGGGCTGGGAACTTCTTTACACCTCGCTACAGTTCCCATATAGGCTCCGATTGGCTCCCCTGTGACTCTCTCATTCACTCCTTTGGCACCCGTGACTTGTTTCCTTCCGCTCTTCTTTGGCGGCTCACCTCAGATCGCTCCTTTTATCTGCTCTCTTTCATCTTTCGCGGTCGCATCCTTCTCCACCTCTTTCTCTTCAAACCTCGCTACACTATGCATTGCTGCCGCTGGTACTACTGCGGTCATGACTGTTTCTGCTGCTGCCGCTGGCGCTTCACTTTTGACTTGCGTCTTTTCGCTCTTCACACTCATCTCTTCACTCTTCTCTATTATCTCTTCACTATTCTCGCTCATCTCTGCACTATTCTCGCTCATCTCTTCACTCTTCTCGCTCATCTTATCATTTTTCTCTCTCATCTCTTCACTGTTCTCTCTCATTTCTTCACTGTTCTCTCTCATTTCTTCACTCTTCCCTCTTATCTCTTCATTGGACACACTCGTTCCTTCACTCTTCTCTCTCATCTCTTCACTCTTCTCTCTCATCTCTTCTCGGACCTTCACTGCCGGGCTTAACACGGCGATCTCCCCCCCTAGACCCGAACTTAAAAGAACTTCATTAGTGTTATTCAGTCCCGGGTTATTCTTCTCTTCTGACGAGACTGGACAAACACTCCCGACCGTTGCTGCTCGTTTTCGGTCGCTCTTCTGCTCAACGTCCTCGCGGGTCGCTAGTAGACCGCTCAGACACTCTTTCTCATTCGTGTCAGCTCGGTTCAAATCCACGTATCTTCGTTCATGCTGATTTCCAAGTCATGTGTGTGACGCAGATCCTTCGTTACTGTCTGATTCGGATGGACTATCCCTACTTAGACCTTCGCTGCTAAAAGGACTACGTTTCCGGCGTCATGTACTTATCTCTTCTCAAAGCATTTTCACCAATCTTCTTCCCGGACCGGTCACAGTCAGAGTAACCTCGCTGACGGTACTGTATATACCTCCGCGGTGTATACCCTAAGTCGCTGTCATAGTTCAATGAACTGGTGTTACTGCTGCTACTCGAACTCCTGCTAGATGAGCTGGATGAGCTGCTGTATCGAGAGACTTGGTTCTGAGGGACCCCCGTCGATCCCGATCCCGGGTTCGACGTTCCTGGCAACCTTACTCCCAGAGTTCGTGCCCATGACGGTCGTGCGTCTGCATTCGAGGTCGCTGTGTTTGAGGTGCCAGGAGGATGCGTTATAGGCCGTGTACCAGAGGTCCGTACATTTGGCTGTGTAGTCGCTGCCACCGGTTGTATGGAGTCAACTGAACGGTGAGCCATGTAACCTCTGGAATCCTAGTACTGGAGTCAGGTATAATGGGCAGCGTGGTGGTGGTAATGATCGTGGTTGCACACGTAATTGTCCGTGCAACTGTCACCTGTACTCTCGCCCTTTTTATATCAGCTATCTGTTGTCCTGATGTTTTGAGCGGCATCTCGTCTTTGTTGTATTCGGTCCCTGTACTTCGTCTCCCTGAAGATTCGGTCAACTTCATGGGTCTTCCAGTCCTTTTCCCGCCGGTTGCCTTTCATCCACAGCCGGATCTCATGATATTGCAACATGAGGCTCCACCATTCTTATGCTGGCTCGCAGAAGTCTGTCTCGAAGGTGGTTTGTTGTCCCTTGTACGCTGAGTCCCATTTGGTGTTATAGGACAATAAGCTGATTGGGGTCCATTCCATTTATTCTAGTCGAGAGTATCATTCGCTGAGCTATTTTCGGGTCCTTCTGCACTGCTTGTCTCGTATTCATCTTGAGATCGATTACTGAGTTGTTCTCGTCCACCAAAGAGAAATCAAAATCGAATAGTCTTGGTCGCTAATTATTCTCTAAGATTAGAACAATATCGCTAGATTAGGAGGGTCCACCCAGGTCTCTGGAAACTTCAAACAGAGACGTGACTTAAGTAACGTTACCCGGTGTACGTGAACGGGGAGGTCGTTAATAAGAGAAGACAGTCTCAAATCTTTTTAAAGGGAACAAATTTCCTGCTTAACTACTTAAGAATATTATAAATGATAAGCATATATACGGAACCACTTATATATATATATATATATATATATGGGTGGTTCCATGTCAAGTTTATTTTTTAATTTTATTTTTATTTTTCATGTCGAAAAATAAAAATGTCTGAAACTACAAAAATGTTGGTATGTGTACCCAGAATATGTAAAAAGAATTTCAGACCCCAAGGTGTCATATGTCAAAGGCAACTAAAGGTTGAAAATGCGTTTTTTTTTAATATGTTGAGATTTGGCCAACATTCTCTGATGTTTAACTCAAAAAATAGGGACTTTTGAGAAAATAGTGTAAGATGATTTTTTATTCAAAATAAGGTAAGAGATCTAGAAGAAAATTTATTAGACCCTATTGTGATATTTTATAATCTCATGCATGGTGATATACTGTGATATTAAGATTCTAGAAAAACGCCACAATTTTTTTCAAAATAAAAAATCGTAAAATTTAGTTTTTCATATTTCTTGTAATTCTAGACTAGTTGTATTATGATCTCAAGCTTAATATAATTTTTGCAGCATTCTTAAGTAGTGCACTTTTTTCTTGGTATTTCCATTGTGTGGCCAAACCAAACTATCAACAAACCTAACCCCTCAATTAACATTAACCATTACTAAACTCAACAATAACGCTCCCACACTCTTATTCAACTAATAACTTTCACAAATTCAACCCCTTTAATCCACTTCAACTAACTACTCAACTATCTCGATGTCGCTAAATGTGCCCTCGGAGACGCGTGGGCAGTCAATGCCGAAAATCGGAGAGAACGGAAATCTTCTCCAAATTCGGCTTTTCTGTTCACCCCTATCTTCAGCCCATACATTTCTTGCTCCTCTTCTTATCTTGATTTTGATTGGCTTTCTACACAATAAATAAAAAAATAAAATAATAATAAATAAAAAAATAAATAAAGAATAAAGAAAATAAAAAAATAAAATAATAATAAATAAAAAAATAAATAAAGAATAAAGAAAATAAAAAAATAAAATAATAATAAATAAAAAAATAAATAAAGAATAAAGAAAATAAAAAATAAAATAATAATAAATAAAAAAATAAATAAAGAATAAAGAAAATAAAAAAATAAAATAATAATAAATAAAAAAATAAATAAAGAATAAACTAAATAAAAAAATAAAATAATATTAAATAAAAAAATAAATAAAGAATAAAGAAAATAAAAAAATAATAATAAATAAATAAATAAATAAATAAATATAAAAAAAAAAAATAATAATAAATAAATAAATAAATAGAAAATAAAGAAAAAAAAATAATAATAAATAAATAAATAAATAAATATAAAGAAAAAAAAATAATAATAAATAAATAAATAAATAGAAAATAAAGAAAATAAAATAATAATAAATAAATAAATAAATAAATAAATAAAAAATAAAGAAAAAAAAATAATAATAAATAAATAAATAAATAGAAAATAAAGAAAAAAAATAATAATAAATAAATAAATAAATAAATAAAGAAAAAAATAATGATAAAAAAAAATAAAGAAAAAAATAATAATAAAAAAAAATAAAGAAAAAAAAATAATAAATAATAATAAATAAAATAATAATAAATAAAATAATAATAAATAATAATAAATAAAATAATAATAAATAATAATAAATAAAATAATAATAAATAATAATAAATAAAATAATAATAAATAATAATAAATAAAATAATAATAAATAATAATAAATAAAATAATAATAAATAATAATAAATAAAATAATAATAAATAATAATAAATAAAAAAATAATAAATAAAAAAATAATAAATAAATAAATGAATAAATAAAAGAATAATAAATAAATAAATGAATAAATAAAATAATAATAAATAAACAATCAAACAAACAAACAAACAAACAAACAAACAAGCAAACAAACAATCAAACAAACAAACAAACAAACAAACAAACAAACAAACAAACGGGCGGGCGGACGGACGGACGGACGGACGGACGGACGGACGGACAGACAGACAGACAGACAGACAGACAGACAGACAGACAGACAGATGTTCTTGCCTGTTTTTTTTTTTCAAAAAGCTCATTAAGATATGGTGGTTGCCCTGTCTTTATATCTTTAAAAAGTAGTAATGCTGCAAAGTATGTAATACGTTATTTTACATTTAACCAGTCCAGTTTCATTCAGAAAGGGGTGACGTGTTTGTCCCTTTTGACGCCACAAATATACCTCACACATGCTGTAATTTGGTCTGCAGTTCTCCGGACAAATCAAGATAAACGACCGAGCAGTAATCAAGATGGGGGACGATCAGTGCACCTGCGAGCTGCTTACGCAAAACCTCGGTAGTGCAGGATCTAAAAAATTTAAAGCCGTAAAGGGCGCGATTAACACGCTTAGGGACGTGTTCTACTTAATGTTTCCATGTCAGTTTCGAATCCATAACAACATCGAGGTTCGTGACCGTGTCAACAAATGGTACGAATACACCGTTTTCTACCTTAATGCCTGCTAGCTGCATATCACCTTGCAAGTTAATGTTATACACCGATCCGAAAATAATAGCCTTAGTTTTATTGACATTGAGGCGTAGACCCGCAGACGCTGCCCACGTCAACACGGCTCATGCTGCAGCTGTTAGGCGCATGATGTCCTCATGCAAGTCTGCCAGTTCAGCTTGCGTATAAATCTGCAGGTCATCCGTGTAGAGAATATGCTTGATGTGTCCAAAGTCCAGGACTTCTGCTATGTCATTTATGTAGAAACTGAAAAGAAGGGGCCCCAAGACCGAGCTCTGTAGAACTCCAAGATTGGTTGTGAGCTAATCTAATTGACCAAGTGATTTGGTAATAACTTTAGAGAGAGAGAGAGGAGAGAGAGAGAAAGAGAGAGAGAGAGAGAGGGAGAGAGAGTGAGAGAGAGGGAGAGAGAGAGAGAGAGAGAGAGAGAGAGAATATTTATTTGTAAAGATTTACAAACATTTTTACATAAATTTTACATTTTAATGTTACACGTTATCAGTTTCTTAAAATTACATATCACGTCGTTACTTAACTAAAATAAATTGCATATATGTAAAGACAGGTACATAAAGTATTGCACTTTGTTGTCAGTTATTAAATTCGTGTTTTCTAAATCGTACTTATTATACCTATCAGTCGCTTGAATAAAATTACAGACATACATTAACAATCGTTTCCATTCATACTAATAAATACATGCATACTTTTTAAAATTTTCTTTTCAAATTAATAATTAAATGAAAACATAAATAAAATGTACAAATACATAAATAAATTAGAAATTTAATGATACAAAATAAATCAACACAAGAGAATTAAACAAATGAAAAGAAGGGAAAAAAATGAACATCAACAAAACAATTAATCTAAGCATGCGAGGTATTTCTTGACCGCCACCTTAAAGGCCATTAATGATGGTAGCATACGAATGGCAAGAGGGAGTGAATTCCACAAATGCGCACCTTGTACTTGGAAAGATCTTCGTCCTGTTTCAGTGCGCATGTGTGTCACTGAGAGTTCTTTTGCGTCACCCCTTTCAGGACGCTTCGATTTGCTTTTCATAAACAGCGATTTGAGATAGACTGGCTCTTTAACGCGTAGGATTTTATACATTGTTATAGCCATGAAAACGGCTTTTCGAGAGTCCACCCGAGTCCATTCAAATAGTTCCCTGTGGGGAGTGATGTGCTCATCCCTCCTAGCACCTAAAACGTATCGCACAAATGAGTTTTGCAGTCTTTGCAGCCGGCTACGAAGTGCAAGTGATGCATCCGGATACACCAAAGAGCAGTAGTCGAGATGCGGGAAAACAAGGGCTATTGCTAAGTGCTTGCGCAGGTTCTGAGTGGTATACCTTCTAATAAATTTCAAGTTATACAACACTCTGTTGACCTTTTTAGCAACCATGTCAACGTGTGTTGTCTACGTCAGTTTAGAATCAAGTATATAACACCTGGGCTTCTAACGGTCGGCGAGAATGGGACAAAGACGCTATCACCCAGACTGATCTTCGGCATACCTTGTGACTCAAGACTGTTTATATATATATACAGGAGCCGAAAATAATAGCTTTAGTCTTGGTCTTATTCAGTCTGAGTGATGCACCATCCTCCCACCCAGCAACCGCTTGCGTAGCACGACCCAGGATCTCCACTCCCTCGTCCACACTATCAGGGTGTATCTGGATGTAGATCTGAAGGTTGTCTGCGTATAGTATATGTTTAACACGTCGCGGGTCGTTCTTTTTGAATTTTTTATTAAGCTCAAGAAACAATTTTTTTATGTCGTTGATGTAAAGACAGAAAAGCAAGGGCTCTAACACGGACCCCTGGGGCACTCCAACGTTTGTTGACAACCAAGGTGACTTGGTGTCAGAGCGTTCAATAACAGCTTGCTTTCTACCCAAAATGTATGATTTAATCCAAATTAATGCATGTCTGGAGAACCCCAGAGCTCGCAGCTTTGCTAAGAGCTTAGCTGGCGAGATCGTGTCAAAAGCCTTGCTGTAGTCAAACAGTAACAGTAAAGTCACAAGTCTCTTATCAATTCCTGTCCTCACATTTTCCATCAGTTTTAGTAAAGCAGTCTGCGTCGAGTTGTTCTTCTTGTAGCCGGATTGCATAGGGTCAAGTTGTTTGGTTTCAGTCATGTGCTTTAGAATCTGGTCATGAGCAATTTTTTCCAGGACCTTAGAAAGAAAGCAAAGTAATGCAATAGGACGAAAGTCCGACGTCGACGTAGTACACTTGCCTAACGGCATCACTCTTTCTCTCTTCCATAGGTCCGAGAATACACCAGTTTCCAGGGAAGAATTGAACAAGTTCACTACGTGTTGCCCAATGACCGGCAATGACTTCGCTACCACACTCTGCGGGATGTCATCCTCGCCCCTCGCTTACGAGGAGAAATGCGCGATGGCTACAGCTTTCCTTGGTAATATGATATCCTGGCCTGTTCGGTCATTGATACAGATTTATTGCGCAATTCTATGAACTCACTATGAAATTGCTCATTACCAGTTCTCTTGTACCGTCTATAAGTTGCGTCTCGTTTTTTATTTAACTGATCAATTTCATCATTTATCCAGGGTGGATTGCCTATGCGAGGCATAACTCGCTTTAATGGTGCTGAGTTGTTAATCGCATCTAATAGGTTGGAGTTAAGACAGTCCAACGCTGTATTTAATTCAATGTGATGTTCGTTAAAGCCTGACCAATCATAACCTGACAAAAGGGACTGCAATTCTAAAGGATCTATTCCTTTATAGTCCCTATATGTAAAGGGACGATTGCACAGAGTAGGAGCTTGAACGTTTATGGCCAAGTCAATGATGTTGTGTTTGCTTGACCAGGTTGGTGCAAAGTTATTGTAGTCTACTACTGTGTCGTTAATGTCCACTAGTATGGTGTGAAGCCATGTGCTCTACATGTCGATGTGATGAGTCGCTCCGTGTTGGACGATTTGAAGTGACAGTTCAGCTGCAAGCTTGCGAACAAACTTTGCATCATCACCATCGGCCAACAAATTTGCATTCAAATCACCCATTATAATCTTGTGACTGTAAGAGTCACAATATTCTCTCAACTTATCGACAAGATCCGAATGTTTTAGAAATGCAATGGCAGGGACCCTGTAAATTACTGCGACAAAGAGAGGCTCCATTTCTCCATACTGTATCTCGCACATAATGTACTCTGACATTTTCGGTTTATCCAGTCCATCAGTGTTTGATTCAGCTAGTGTTCTAACCCTGTATCCATCGCGGAAATACAGTGCAACTCCCCCCCCCCCCCCCCCCCCCCCATGTACATTTCTATCCTGCCGCACAAGTGAGTAACCGTCTATATGAATGAGATCGCTGGCTTTCTCATCTTCCAACCTCGTTTCAGCTACTCCGAATAGGTGATAGGAGTTCTTGCAAAGAAGTTGACGGATTTGTTCAATGCAATGTCTGATAGAATTTGCATTGAAAAAACCCGCTCTCATGTTCACTCCCCCGTCCGTCTCACGAACAGAGTTTTTACCTAGTCAATCCGATTTAGTATTATTATTTGAGTGAATGTTGCTACCATTACTATTAATAACATCGTTAATATTATTATTAAAGTTATTGTTGTTATTGTTACTATTGCTAAGTTCTGTACGTGGCGATGCTTGGTTGCAGTTTGATTTACGAAGATTAGCTATTGTTGACAAATCGGACGCAGAGGTGAAAGTGTGAACTTTTTCTCCCTCTCCCGTTCGAACGAGGAATTTGCCGTGCCTGTGCCACACGAACTTAAATCCGATACTTTTAGCTATTAACTTGAGGCTTTTAAACTCGGTATAAGCTGAAATACTCAAGACTTCATTAATAAAGATATTCGTGTGGAACAAATTTTTAGACATCTCCTCGCTCAAACGAGAGAGATCAATATCGGTGATGTTAAATCGTGTGAATGTAGTTTTTGCCTGCATAATTTCCTTAGCTAATCTATTACTCGCGAGACGGACAATTAATGGTGGCGGTCTAATGGACTTTCTAGCATTCGTACATGTTTTTTCACTCATTCCTTTATCTTCAATATCTGTTTTGGAGGTTCGACCCCTCATCGCAGGGGGAGCAAGTGGCCTAGCGTTAATAATTTCATCTTTGAGAAGAGAAGGCAGAACAGTACTGAGAACGATGTAAGCAACGTCTACTGGATCAGCCTTTGCTTTAGATCAGTCGACTATTCCAGAGACTATTAGCTCAGCGCTCTCTGCACTGCTACTGTATCCGCTTTTATCTTGGCTATTACTGCTTCCTCCAGAGGCAGATGTTGAACCTTGTCTCGACACGGGCTCATTAACTGAGTCTAAAACAATATCTAAGTCTTTAATATTATCACGACATCCCTGCGGCCTACATAAATGAGCCCGCGTTCGAGTCGCGCGTATAGCAGGGTATATGTCGTGCGTGTTACCACAACATGGCATACACACCAACAGCTTCAGCCCAGACGTCTGCGTGCCTCTGCTGGGCTCTGGGCTGACGGTCGTGCTCTCTTCCGCGTCGTCGTCGTCGTTGTCGGTGCAGTGTCTGTGTGGTTCTTCTTCTCGGTGCTCGTTCCAGTCAGTCGCGTCTGCTGCGCGATCAGCTATAGTCGTCGGTGTGTGTATGTATGTGTGACGGTGTCCATGTTTCTCCTCGGTCGCGATTCTCCTTCTCCTCATTTCCTCCAACAAATAATAATAATTCCTCCCTTGTTAATAACAATGTTAAATAAATATTTTAATGCTCGGCTCTGGTGACGGCGCTCAGTGGGCAAAATCGACTTTTTCTTTTTCAAAATCGCAGAACATCAGATAGAAAATACCAATCAAACTGAAACTTTGAGCTTCAAGTTTACTGATTATAGAACATAGGAAAACTATAGAGGAAGCGGTAGATTGACATCCTAACCTTAAAGTGAAGTACAAAGGTGCTCATTTTTCGGAAAAATACAGTTTTTGCTGCGACCAAGTCGTCATATATTTTTATTTAATGCCTCAAACACTATATCTTGTAGATTTTTAACTTAACCAAAAACATAACCTAAAAGGTAAAAAGCCAATTAACGCTAATTATTACCATTTTTTTATTCCAAGTGATAGAACATGAGATAGGAACGACTAATTCTCCTGAATCTTTTTTGATCTTCAAACTTAATGGTCATAGAACATGGGAAAATTATAGGAGAAGCGTCAGATTGAAATTCTAACCTCAAAATGAAGTACAGAGGTGCACATTTTACGGATAAATACATTTTTTGCTGCCTCAAACACTATATCTTGTAGACTTTTTACCGCTGAATTCGAATTCACTACCTAAATTAACCAAAAACTTAACGTAAAAGGTCAAAAAGTCAATTAAACGCTATTTATTACAATTTTTTGTATTCCAAGTGATAGAACATGATATAGGATTGACTAATTCTCCTGAATCTTTTTTGATCTTCAAACTTAATGGTCATAGAACATGGGAAAATTATAGGGGATGCGTCAGACTGACATCCTAACCTCAAAATGAAGCTCATATTTCGGAAAAATATAGCTTTTGCTTCGACAAAGTCGTGATATATTTTTTTACTGCCTGAAACACTATATCTTGTAGATTTCTTATCGCTGAATCCGGATTGACCATGTAAATTAACTAAAGTGATCAAGCTAAAACTTGGAGGATTTATTCTTTGAACAGTCCTATATAGTATAAAAATTATTTGGATTTGGTGTATAGTACAATAATAATGAATTATTATCAAAACAAATAAAAACGTGAAATTTGTAAATTTCTTTGGCTCTAAATAGATGGTCACCTTTTATTATTCAACTTATTTGTTTAATAGAAGATGTCAACAAATACCAGTATCAAAATATGTTTTATTTTATATATATATATATATATATATATATATATATATATATATATATATATATATATATATATATATATATATATCTACCTATATATAGTTATTTCGTTAACTCTACCATCCAGCCCCCCCTCATCCCCCCTCGCTCCCGTCACCCCCTCGACCCCCCTCAGCCCCCCTCTTACGATATCTCCACAAAATAGCGTTAAATTTTACTTTTTTACGTTATTTTTCACTTTTGTAGACTTCCACGTGGACCCCCCTCATCACCCCTCATCCCTTCTCATCTCCCCTCATCCACTCTCATCACCGTTATCCCCCCTAACCCCCCTCATCCCCTCATTTGACCCCCTCACACCTCCTCTTCACCACTCTTTCTCCTCCTCATGCCCCCCTCCGCCTCCCTCTTCTTCCCCTCAGCCCCCCTCATTGTATTTAGTTTTATATAATGTTTTTAAAAAATCTCTCATAATGATTAAATGGAAAATATCCAGACTTATAAATAGATAGAAACGATCTTTCAGGTAAATAGAGAAATTGATAAATAGATAGCTGCGTTCTTTGTGTTATATGGAGTGGTTACATTATTTGAAAAACATTTAAAAACTTGAATTAAATTCAGTTAAATTGTTTTAAGATTTCAAGGCAATTTTTTATTGATAAAGTTTTCAATTATGAATCCAATTTTTTTGTAAAATAATATTTAAATAAAAGTTTCTTCTATTTTTTCCACACAACTCAGTAGGTAAATAGATGTGTGCGTTGTTTTTTTTTCTTTTGTTTAATTTAATATGTTGATTAGAAATTTAAGTATTACTGATGGTTTATGTAACGGTACAAGATTAAAAATAATAAAATTATTTAAATATAATATTGAAGCAGAAATAATAACAGGAGAAAAAATTGGAGATAGGGTATTCATTCCACGAATAACCTTAAATACTGGAGAATCATCATCATTACCGTTTATTCTTTATAGAAAACAATTTCCTATTGTATTAGCATTCGCAATGACTATAAATAAATCCCAAGGTCAAAGTTTTGATGAGATAAGATTATTTATAAAAAGACCTTTGTTTTCTCATGGCCAATTATATGTTCTTTTATCTAGATATAAAGACCCAGAAAAAGTATGTATTCAAAATGAGTCTGAAAATTTAACAGATATTGCTAATGTAGTATGGCAAGAAATTTTTGAAAATTAACATCATCTTTTAAAATATAATTAAAATATATCTATAAATAAATAAAAATAAAATAAACTATTGGAAGAACAGTTCTCATTACATTTTTAATATATATTCGAAAATTATAAAGATGGATAACATGGAAAGGAAATTAAATCAAGATCATAATGAAGGAATGGAAAATTTACGAAACTTAGAATCTTTAGAGGCTTTAGATGAACAAATTGACGATAGTATGGAGTGGGATCCAATTTAAAATTGTTATGTTAAGTTAGAGGATTTACAAAATGCCGAAGATTTACAAAATTTACAAGATTTAAACGAACAAATTAATGACTATTTAGAACAGGAAGAAGTATATGAAAATTATTTACATTCTGTAGATAAAAATTTATACTACACTAAATTAAATAATGAAATAGATCATTTTGTTGGGAAAGGTGGTGATTTAGAAATTTTCAAAAATTGGGAATACGTACCATGTTATATACGGTTGCAGGTCTCTGAAATTTTAATGTTAAAGGTAGAAAACAATGATCCAATTTTAAATTATTATCTTTCAGAAAGTTTGGAAAAGTATTATAAATACGTTACAAATATTGCGTGTATTGTATGGGTTATAAAAATTGGTTAATCATTTATTTATTTCGAATACGCCATATTTCCACTTCATATTTTTAATGTTTCATATATTCACGTATTATAACTAATTATTAAAATAAAGAAAAATTAATAAAATATTCAAAGCACATTAGCCAATCATAAAAGTAATCATATAATTAATAACGTGATTATTTAATATTATTTTAAGACATGGTGTAGTAATATTTTATAAGCACAACCTTATTAGGTAAGAAAGCATTTCATTTTATTTTATTAAAAATTTTTATTATATGTTTTTGTAATTGTAATATTTTTCAATTTAACAAGCTTTTTTCCTTTTAAGAGTATATTTATATGATTACTTTTTTATACCCATTAGAAAAAAATTAAGCAGAACATATTAATTTTAAATTGATAAATAGATCTAAATATATACAAGTAGTATATATGGATGTATTTTACAAGTTAAATAGTGTTCTATAAAATTTTATTTTATTGGGAATACACGCCGGAGATAGGAAGGAGACAGATGGGTAATCTCTATTGCAAATGAATAAATTAAAGATTATAACAAATACTTGAATGATAAATATAATATAGAATTATCTACGTTAATTATTATACAGGTTATCGTAATGAATTTAAGTTAATCTTTTTCAATAAAGGTGGGAAAGGGATTCTGATAATTAAATGATAATCATGAAAAATATATGTGAGTTTATCATGTCAATAAATCACATTTATTTATATATATATTTGGTTGAAAATCTTTGCAAACCGACTATTGCATCTATATATATATATATATATATATATATATATATATATATATATATATATATATATATATATATTTAGAGAGAGAGAGAGAGAGAGAGAGAGTACATATGTCAAAGGCGCGCGTACGCAGCTAGTGAGTTAGCGTTACGCAAGCGAGTGTATCGGACATTCACAAGAGAAAGCTAGAAAAATCGTCGCATGCGCGAGACTATACGTAGGTAGGTTAGCAAAGTATAACATGGGCGAATCGGAAGCTCGAGAGGAGAGTAAGAGGAGTCGTCGCATGCTCGCGATTATACATAGGTAGATTTGCAAACATATATTACAGGCGTAGTAATATACGTGGTGTGTTAAAAAAATAACGGGAATTTTTGTTTTTTGAAAAAAAAATTTATTTATTCGTCTACGTCAATGTTGTCCCTTTCAAAATAGTCCTCATTAGATATTATGCACTTGTGCCAGCGCTTCTTCCAATCCTCGAAACACTTCTGTAAACAGCCTTTAGTACTTTCAGCGATAGGCTTTTAATGTCATCTATGCTTGTAAAACGACGGTCCTTTAAGGTTTTCTTTATTTTTGGAAATAGGTAAAAGTCACACGGAGCCATATCTGGCGAATACGGAGCCTGAGGCATCGTTACAGTTTTGTTTTTGGCCAAAAATTCACGAACAAGCAATGAAGTGTGAGCAGGTGCGTTATCGTGGTGCAAAAGCCATGAATTGTTTTTCCATAAATCCGGACGTTTTTTTCCGGATGGCTTCACGCAAATGTCGTTGAACTTGTAGATAGTACTCCTTATTGACCGTTTGACCTTGTGGCAATAATTCAGAGTTCACTATACCATTAAAGTCGAAGAACACAGTAAGCAGAACCTTTACGTTCGACCGCACAAGTCGAGGTTTTTTCGGTCTTGGCGAGTCAGATTGCCTCCACTCGGAAGATTGAGGCTTAGTTTCGACATCATATTCGTAAACCCATGTCTCGACACCTGTTATGATACGTTTCAGTAATTCTGCATCATCATTGACTTCATTTAGTGACTCCTGAGCAACTTCCATTCGTAGCTGTTTTTGTTGAAAATTCAACAATTTTGGAACAAATTTTGCTGCCACGCGTTTCAAACCCAAAACATTCGAAAAAATGTCATGGCATGATCCAATCGATATGCCAACATCCTCAACGACTTCTCTGATTGTGATTCGGCAATTGTTCATAATTAGTTTTTTAACTTTTTCAACGTTTTCACCGGTTATTGATGTGCTTGGGCGTCCGGGGCGTTCATCATCTTCAACGTCTTCACGACCAACTTCGAAACGCTTATACCACTCATAAACTCTAGTTTTACTCATACCAGACTCACCATAGGCTTTTATTAACATTTCACATACATTGTGACACTTAATATCATTTTTACACAAAATTTGGTACAAATTCTTTTATCCATTTTTCAAAAAAACAAAAATCGCCGAGCTCATAAAAACCCGTCTAGTTTTAGCGGCCGTCACAGACAAAGTAAACAATGAATACAGTTGAAAATTTTATCATATGTTAGGGGCATGTATACCAACATAATAAAAAATATTGAGAATCGAACTCTTCAAGCTCGAGAAATTTGAAAACTCCCGTTATTTTTTTAACACACCACGTATAGTTATATCGAGCTTCCCACATATATACACAACTATATGAAAGGTATGAGTGTGTGGGTGTTATTTATTTAGTAATAGGTTATTAGGTTATGATTACGGTTAATTTAGTAGATGTGAGTTTAATCAATTTCAATTCACTAAGAAATGTATTAGTTGAGTTTGATGAACTGGGAGTGAGGTTATGTTGAATGAATATTGCGGATAATAATAAATAATCAATTTGAATTATTACGATAAAATTGAATTAAATTGAAAATTGAGTTATATACCTTCATATTCTCGTATAAACGTTATTCGACGGAATCCACTTTTGAGATAATATTTATTTAGGTAAAGAGATCATTGATTAAAATTATTGTTTGTGTATATGGGTACGGGAAAGGTAGATTATTAATTTTCTACTTAAATATCTCGTCACAGTGGGTATCGTCTGGTTTACGGACGTATCTAAGGGCGACGATGGAGTGGGGGCAGGAGTATGGGGAATGGGCGGTACGCAAGTGTTCGTGTACTCGCTGGACTCCCATGCGACAGTCTTCCAGGCGGAAGTCAAGGCTATCAGAAAATGTACGGAATGGAATGGCTCACGGCTAGTGGCATCATGCAGAGGACAATAACCATCTGCTCGGCCAGCAAGGCCACATTACTCGTACTAGATGGCATTAGCATCACCTCCAAGGAGGTACAAAGATGCAGGGAAGCTCTAACCGTCCTATCGGTTCGGAACTTAGTGAGGCTGCTGTGGCTGCCAGGACACTCGAGCATGCAAGGCAATGCAATGAGAAAGCGGGCAGACTGGCATGCAGAAGCTGCAGTATAAGCGGAGAAACATAAAAAGCATAAGGCAAGCAAAGGAAATGCTGGGGGACAGCCCACCAGACGAATGGATTAAAGTTATTAGAGACCTGCGCAGAATAAAGCTTAGTCATCATCTCCAGAAGGTAAGACATCATCTCCAGAAGATGGGAATCCACGAGGAAGGTAAGTGCAGATGGTGCGACCATAGAGAAGAAACAATCCCACACCTGATGTGTAGGTGTCCCACCTTCGCGGGGATGAGACGAAGGGCGTGGGGGCACACCTTGTATGGAGCCGACTGTACTTAGGAAACGAAAATTAGCGTTCATCGGGCAGGTTACACTGGCAATTGATAGGAGGTTGTAGGTTTTGGGGCGCGAATAATGAGCTACGAGGAATGGCACAATAGGCAATGCCTGAGCGCTGGACCGGCACGTCCCCGAACAGGGGCCACCGAGATCACCTCCGCCACTCAAACTAAGATTACGACAAAGCTATTTTTTTATATATATTTGGTACTAAGAACTCATTTTGAGGAAGCAAATCAAGAGGTGTGAGTATAGAAAATAACGCTGACAATCGCCATTATTTAATTACGAAAATGCAGATTTTTTCACATAATTGCCAGGAAATCTATTTTGCCCTATTTCACTTTGTTCCACATTGACTTTTTTAAATATTGTACAAAATAAGTAGTCTATATTTGGTATAAAAATGATAACAAAGGTAATTTTTGAAGATTTTTAGCTGCTCTTTACAATAGCGATAAAAGTTTTTACCTAAACTTATCTGGAACATTTCTATCTATTTTCAAGCAAATAGCAAATCTTATAAAAGCATCGAAGAAGCTGACCCTACACTCGCACAGACAACGGAAATTTTGAATTGACCAAAACACAATTTTTATAATGCTCTTAGCATATATAATGAAGTTCTTAACCGCTATCTTCAGGTGGCGTCACTTGCAGCATTATATATAGCCTCCAGTCCACCTTGATCCATAGTACACGGTGCCCCACTCTCCCTTATTGGCTTAATAGATGGTGTAAAATGCTTAGAAATTGATATTTTGTTGTTTTTTTTTCAATATTTACAGAAAACAGAAAAGAATCGAAAAGTTACAAAAACATTTTGCTGTCGAACACTTGCCGAACATGGATTAAACAAACCAATTTTTTTATTTAAAGGACGTAAAAATGGAAACCTATTTATTTGTTGTACATTTTAACTATTTTTAAGTTACAATCACAAAGTACGTATATACACAAAGATTAGTTCCATAATATACATTAATGTAGGACACAGGTGTTATTTGATCAAAATATCAATGTTCTTTTATTGAATTTTCTTAATCTTCGTAATTGTAATAATGTTTCAAAACCTGTCAGAGAAAGTGATAACTTGGTTTCTTAGTGCTTCAAAAACATATAGGAAGTTTTTGAGTACCCAAGCGTAATGTTGTGTGCGCGTACTACATTTTGAAATATCACTAATAATGGTGAAAATGAATAGTAATTGTGGTACAAAATCAAGTAGTGGCGTCGAAATGGCTTGAACATTGGCATGAATTACTTTTTTGTATTTCAACTTTTATCAATTGGTCTCAACATAGCTTGATAAAAATTGTATTTAAAAAGTAGATTATCAGTAATTTGAAACATAAGAAAAACATCTGGTGCGCAAAACGCAACTGGAAGTTATAAAAATAACGAATTGAGAAAAATGATTTTAAAGCAGAGTTCGGCAAGTATTTGACGGCAAAATATTTTCGGATACTTTTCTGTTTTTTGTAAGTACCAAAAAAAAGCAACAAAATATCAATTTCTAACCATTTTACACCAATTATTAAGCCGGATAATTTCGTCGGTTAATGAGCATCCGAAAATAATATTCATCGGATACTTTTTCCGGGTACTTTTCTTATTTTAAAATGTCTAAAAGTGGTCTAAAATTTTGCGAGCCCCCTCCCCCCCTCCTGAACATGTGGTACTATCCGAATGATACGAATGAAAGGTGGATCCAGGCATATTTTGACCTATTTGACGCATTTTGATGGTATAAGAAATTTGATATCCTTCGGACACTTTTTTCGGATGCTGAGTATCCGACGAAAGAATCCGTTGGATACTTTTCTCGGATACTCGATATCCGACCAACTTTTTTAAATCGCGTATATCGGCACGTTCTGTAGAATGCATAGAAATTGATATTTCGTTGTTTCTTCCCGACATTTTCTCTGCTTTAAAGTTAAATAGTAGTAATAATTAAATAATAGTTACTTCTTAATTATTTATGATTCATTTTTCGTTTATGGGATAATTTTGATTGTCCAACACTCTTATAGGGTTTTGACTTTTACTAACTTTTAGCCAAATAAATATATTATTAATAGTACATTATGTAACAAGGACAAAAAGTCGAATATTTTGAGTTTTTGACTAAAATCGACTTTTTTCCCGAGTTACATATAGTACTTTATGATCATCTCAACTGTGGCCACTTTTTGACTTGGAAAGCGGGACTAATGGACTGTTAAATGACAATCGACAATCAGGGTTATTGGTAGAACTTGATGAAATAAAGAAATTTGGACTAGTTTCTAGTGAAATCACATTTTTCCCGCAAATGCGGGAAACTGTGGCCAGTTTTTGACTTGGAAAACGGGACCAATGGACTGTTTAAAGACAATATTGTTAAAAGACAATCGACAATCAGGATTATTGGTGAACTTGATGAAGTAAAGGAATTCGGAGTAGTTTCTAGTGGAGTCACTTTCGTCTCGCACAAAAAGTTTCTTTTATCCCGCTAAGCAATTTTGAGGGCAAAAAGTGCCATTCTGGTCTCACTTTTCAGGGAAAAAAGTGGCCATTTTCGTTCAGATGAGTATAAATATATTTTCCATATAATATTTAGCACTTATTTAACTTTTTTTCTTACGAAAATGTTGAAAATCATTAAATTTTAGATAAAAACGAAAATATTAAAAAAATTAAAACAGCTGAAATAAGTTAATTTTTCTCGTGAAACTTCTTTTATTATTAAGAAAAAATGTTAAGAACTAGTATAAAAATATAAAAAAATTCGATTGTTTTGACAATAATCTGTATCTTCCATTAAGGTTTCACTGATTATTGAAGATACAAAACGAAAATAATGTATGACACATTTTGAAGCTCTACATTTGTAACAACATTTTGGGACCAAATAGAAAAAAAATTTCATTATCGGCAAAATTATAAGCATTAAAAAAAATAATTAACATTGCTTCTAATGTAGAACAGAATATTTAAATGCATTTTTCACGAAGCATATTTTTATAACTTCAAAAATTTCATAGAATCCATGAGTTGAGCTGTAGCTCCAGGTAAATATTTTTATAAGGATTATTTAAAAAAGTTTATATTTTTTTTCAAGAAGTACATACCTACAAATTTTTGCCGATTATATATGTATACAAAAACATAGTATTTTTTGTCATATATTTATTTAAAATGGAGGTATATTTTTTTCAAGCCATTTATGATAACAAATTAAAATAAAAAATATTAACTTTTGTTTGTTACGGGGTCTAAAGTAAGTGAGAATTTAGTAGGTTGATGTTGTCAAACTTAAATACGCAAGAAACTTTTCGAAGTAACCTCTGCTTTTACTGCAAAAAAGTGCATTTCATTGAATGAATTGGGATTAAGAAAGTAAATATTGCTCGAAATTGGTATATATTATTCTTTTTTTTGTTACTACCCCAGTGGAAATAAAAAATGAATACAAACGTATATAAATGTATAAAAGTGTATATAAATGTATATTTCTGTTATAATTGGAACAGGTTTTACCACAGATATATACACTTTTGTACAATTTTATACATTTATGTACATTTTCAAAATAAATACAGCTTGACATTTCCACCGTTAGGTGGCGAGGCACCAGCGTAGAGGAGCACAGAGTCATCAGCACTTAACGCATGGTCTCGGGTCCCGCAGTGTTTGTGATTGCGGAAATCATCCCGATCGACCTATACGCGACGGAGCGCAAGCAAATCTACGAACAGATGAAAACAGGAGAAGTCATAACAACAGTCCATAGAGAGGAACGGGAACGCACCATGGAAACGTGGCAACGATTCTGTACAACCACAATCGAGGGTTAATGTACAGCAAGGCTGATAGACCAACTGGCTCCTTGCGATGATCGAGACGATGCGTTTCACACGTGTTTCGTCTGCGGAAAGTGGAACGAAGAAAGGACAGGTCTTTTCGGCTCGGTCGGACAATTCACGCCTGAGAT
Source organism: Gastracanthus pulcherrimus (assembly GCA_949152435.1). NCBI lineage: Eukaryota > Metazoa > Arthropoda > Insecta > Hymenoptera > Pteromalidae > Gastracanthus > Gastracanthus pulcherrimus. Next base: position 101,111,935 of record OX424573.1, read on the forward strand.
CATCGTGGGCGAAGTACTTTCTGTACAGAATAAGTGGGCCGCCACGGTAAAATTCGCCGAGTTGGTCCTACGACAAAAGAAGCGATACCTAGACAGGGCAATCGACAAAGGTATAAATGAAGCGATGAGAGACGCTCCAACACCCCATCATAGCTCAGTGACGCCGGACGACCCCATGGAAATGGATGTGGTGAGAGATGATGGAACGTTTCCTTAATCGGGAGACGTACATTTTCTCTTATTTTAGAAATGTCGCGGGGAGGGACAGGGAAACATCTCCTTTCTGTACGGAGATGAATTGCGCTGGTTCGAATACGCGTATAAATGTGACGGGTTAGATCTGACGGCCCCACAGGGGGATAAAACACTAATTTTGTTCTGTTTCAGGTCATGGCAAAAGTCACCTAGAAGACGCAAGAATAGTACCACGTGGGTTCCGCCAGAAGAGGAAAAGGAAGTAGGTTTTAGTGGGTCGGTATGCGATCCAACAGCCATGTAGTTTTCTCGCGGTTCTGTTTATTGTATTTTTCGTCGTATTTAATAAACACGGCAGATACATCCTCAACCAGCCCCATACTATCTGGTTGTTCAGACGCAGTTGAATTGCCTTAGATGGCATTTCATACCCCTCGAAAATAAAAATAAAAACGTACCTTATAAATTATAAAATTAAATTTTTTTTTCTATAAAGTATTCTTGGTTTATAGGGTGTTTACTACATAGAAATGTAATTTTAGGCTCTAATAAATTAAAATTAGAAAATTATAGACCTTACATTTGTTAGTTCTGCGATTTCATAGTTCGCGCGAGTTTCATATCATCTCTTACGGTATATACTATAGTTTATCATATAAAACGTTATCTGTTTTACCATCGCAAACAATTCCAAGCTTACTTTTATCATTTGTTAAATGTTTTGATTTGACAGTATAAAGAGATGATATAAAATAGTGTATTATCGTAACAAATTCATTAAATTAGATAAGTATCAAAGTGTATTTACTAATCTGAGCGTTTAAAAGATTTGATTTATTTGTGTTTACTTTTATTTTCAGAAAAACCAATATAAATGAGGAACATGCTAAGAGTAAATAATACCTTTTTCCAAGAAAATTTTTATATATAAGCACATTTTACTAAGAAAACTACACAGCTCTAAAAGGTTTTTCTTAAATTGTTGTATATGTGAATAATTCACACTTTGTTTGTATAGCTATTTTTTTCCATTATACTCATGCGATATCAATTTTTTCAGGTTATATAAGTGTAGAATGAAATATTTTATGTTAGAATAGTTATTTTCTATTTAATGTATTCGTATATTAACAAACTATAAGTTTCACTCGTTCTTACTTAACATTGCATTTTTAGAGCCTGCGCGCAGCCTGCTGATTAGCCAACAGAATGAAATAACGTGTACCAGGGCTTAAATTATTTGTAATTTATGCTTCTATAGGATGATGCTATTTGGAAAACTCTAAAATATGATTAACATGTGTAACAAGTCGTGAATAATTCGCGAGTAATACAGCGCGAAGAATGGGCCAAGTGTAGCCATATGACAGCCGCGCGCTTCAACAGGTAGGCAACAGAGAGCAGGCAGCGAGATAGCGCCGAGGCAGTGGAGAAACTCTCGCTTCGCAACTGCACGTGTTCGCGCTTGTGCTGTGTACGGTGATTCTCACGAGCGCGGGTGCACGAACGACTGGTGGAGGCCAACGCTCGACCCAACCAACATCAACAGAAGGAGAGTCCACACGCAAGACAAAAAACCTTCAGCAGCAAGAGCCAACGCGGCAACGGAAGAGAGAGCGAGAGAGAGAGAGACAGAGAGAGAGAGACAGAGAGAGAGAGAGAGAGAGACAGAGATGAAAGAGAAGCTTGGTACGAGGCGTTCCAACTCCGATCCACACACTTTATTTAACAGAGCTAAGGACTAGCCCGGGGGTAAACGTGTACGTGCATGAGGGCCACACTACAAATAGTGTACCGCAACCCCAGAATATAAGGGCCCCGAATAGCCCGCGGTAGAAGCCCGCGCGTGTTCGAAATCCTCTCTTATTCCGCCAGCGTGCTCAGCAATGGTCGTGCTGAACATGAATGCGCCGCTCGACCTCCGCGTAATTGTTTAATTCATCGTTAATATTTTATTGTCATCTTCGTTGTAATTTCCTGGTTTTGGGTTTATGGGTTTTCGGTTTATTGGTTTTGGGTTTATGGGTTTCGGGTTTATGGGTTTCGGGTATATGGGTTTCGGGTTTATGGGTTTCGGGTTTATGGGTTTATGGGTTTTGGGTTTATGGGTTTATGGGTTTTCGGTTTATTGGTTTTGGGTTTATAGGTTTTGGGTTAATGGGTTTTGGGTTTATGGGTTTTGGGTTTATGGGTGTATAGTTTATGGGTTTTGGGTTTATGGGTTTTGGGTTTTTGGGTTTTAGGTTTATGGGTTTATGGGTTTTGGGTTTATGGTTTTTGGGTTTTAGGTTTATGGGTTTATGGGTTTTGGGTTTATGGTTTTTGGGTTTATGGGTTTTGGGTTTATGCGTTTTGGGTTAATGGGTTTTGGGTTAATGGGTTTTGGGTTAATGGGTTTTGGGTTAATGGGTTTTGAGTTTATGGTTTTTGGGTTTATGGGTTTTTGATTTATGGGTTTTCGGTTTATGGGTTTTGGGTTTATGGGTTTTGGGTTTATGGGTTTTGGGTTTATGGGTTTTGGGTTTATGGGTTTTGGGTTTATGGGTTTTGGGTTTATGGGTTTTGGGTTTATGGGTTTTGGGTTTATGGGTTTTGGGTTTATGGGTTTTGGGTTTATGGGTTTTGGGTTTATGGGTTTATGGGTTTTGGGTTTATGGGTTTTGGGTTTATGGGTTTTGGGTTTATGGGTTTTGGGTTTATGGGTTTTGGGTTTATGGGTTTTGGGTTTATGGGTTTTGGGTTTATGGGTTTTGGGTTTATGGGTTTTGGGTTTATGGGTTTTGGGTTTATGGGTTTTGGGTTTATGGGTTTTGGGTTTATGGGTTTTGGGTTTATGGGTTTTGGGTTTATGGGTTTTGGGTTTATGGGTTTTGGGTTTATGGGTTTATGGGTTTTGGGTTTATGGGTTTTGGGTTTATGGGTTTTGGGTTTATGGGTTTTGGGTTTATGGGTTTTGGGTTTATGGGTTTTGGGTTTATGGGTTTTGGGTTTATGGGTTTTGGGTTTATGGGTTTTGGGTTTATGGGTTTTGGGTTTATGGGTTTTGGGTTTATGGGTTTTGGGTTTATGGGTTTTGGGTTTATGGGTTTTGGGTTTATGGGTTTTGGGTTTATGGGTTTTGGGTTTATGGGTTTTGGGTTTATGGGTTTTGGGTTTATGGGTTTTGGGTTTATGGGTTTTGGGTTTATGGGTTTTGGGTTTATGGGTTTTGGGTTTATGGGTTTTGGGTTTATGGGTTTTGGGTTTGTGGGTTTTGGGTTTGTGGGTTTTGGGTTTATGGGTTTTGGGTTTATGGGTTTTGGGTTTGTGGGTTTTGGGTTTATGGGTTTTGGGTTTATGGGTTTTGGGTTTATGGGTTTTGGGTTTATGGGTTTTGGGTTTATGGGTTTTGGGTTTATGGGTTTTGGGTTTATGGGTTTTGGGTTTATGGGTTTTGGGTTTATGGGTTTTGGGTTTATGGGTTTTGGGTTTATGGGTTTTGGGTTTATGGGTTTTGGGTTTATGGGTTTTGGGTTTATGGGTTTTGGGTTTATGGGTTTTGGGTTTATGGGTTTTGGGTTTATGGGTTTTGGGTTTATGGGTTTTGGGTTTATGGGTTTTGGGTTTATGGGTTTTGGGTTTATGGGTTTTGGGTTTATGGGTTTTGGGTTTATGGGTTTTGGGTTTATGGGTTTTGGGTTTATGGTTTTTGGGTTTATGGGTTTTGGGTTTATGGTTTTTGGGTTTATGGTTTTTGGGTTTATGGGTTTTGGATTTATGGGTTTTGGGTTTATGGGTTTTGGGTTTATGAGTTTTGGGTTTATGGGTTTTCGGTTTATGGGTTTTCGGTTTATGGGTTTTAGGTTTATGGTTTTATGGGTTTTGGGTTTATGGTTTTTGGGTTTATGGGTTTTGGGTTTATGGGTTTTGGGTTAATGGGTTTATGGGTTTCGGGTTTTGGGATTATGGGTTTTGGGTGTATGGGTTTATGGTTTTTGGGTTTATGGGTTTTCGGTTTATGGGTTTTGGGTTTATGGGTTTTGGGTTTATGGGTTTTGGGTTTATGGGTTTTGGGTTTATGGGTTTTGGGTTTGTGGGTTTTGGGTTTATGGGTTTTGGGTTTATGGGTTTTGGGTTTATGGGTTTTGGGTTTATGGGTTTTGGGTTTATGGGTTTTGGGTTTATGGGTTTTGGGTTTATGGGTTTTGGGTTTATGGGTTTTGGGTTTATGGGTTTTGGGTTTATGGGTTTTGGGTTTATGGGTTTTGGGTTTATGGGTTTTGGGTTTATGGGTTTTGGGTTTATGGGTTTTGGGTTTATGGGTTTTGGGTTTATGGGTTTTGGGTTTATGGGTTTTGGGTTTATGGGTTTTGGGTTTATGGGTTTATGGGTTTTGGGTTTATGGGTTTTGGGTTTATGGGTTTTGGGTTTATGGGTTTTGGGTTTATGGGTTCTGGGTTTATGCGTTTTGGGTTAATGGGTTTTGGGTAATGGGTTTTGGGTTAATGGGTTTTGGGTTAATGGGTTTATGGGTTTATGGGTTTTCGGTTTATTGGTTTTGGGTCTATAGGTTTTGGGTTAATGGGTTTTGGGTTTATGGGTTTTGGGTTTATGGGTTTTGGGTTTATGGGTTTTGGGTTTATGGGTTTTGGGTTTATTGGTTTTGGGTTTATGGGTTTTGGGTTTATGGGTGTATATTTTATGTGTTTTGGGTTTATGGGTGTATATTTTATGTGTTTTGGGTTTATGGGTTTTGGGTTTATGGGTTTTGGGTTTATGGGTTTTGGGTTTATGGGTTTTGGGTTTATGGGTTTTGGGTTTATGGGTTTTGGGTTTATGGGTTTTGGGTTTATGGGTTTTGGGTTTATGGGTTTTGGGTTTATGGGTTTTGGGTTTATGGGTTTTGGGTTTATGGGTTTTGGGTTTGTGGGTTTTGGGTTTATGGGTTTTGGGTTTATGGGTTTTGGGTTTATGGGTTTTGGGTTTATGGGTTTTGGGTTTATGGGTTTTGGGTTTATGGGTTTTGGGTTTATGGGTTTTGGGTTTATGGGTTTTGGGTTTATGGGTTTTGGGTTTATGGTTTTTGGGTTTATGGGTTTTGGGTTTATGCGTTTTGGGTTAATGGGTTTTGGGTTAATGGGTTTTGGGTTAATGGGTTTTGGGTTAATGGGTTTTGGGTTAATGGGTTTTGGGTTAATGGGTTTTGGGTTAATGGGTTTTGGGTTAATGGGTTTTGGGTTAATGGGTTTTGAGTTTATGGTTTTTGGGTTTATGGGTTTTTGATTTATGGGTTTTCGGTTTATGGGTTTTGGGTTTATGGGTTTTGGGTTTATGTGTTTTGGGTTTATGGGTTTTGGGTTTATGGGTTTTGGGTTTATGGGTTTTGGGTTTATGGGTTTTGGGTTTATGGGTTTTGGGTTTATGTGTTTTGGGTTTATGGGTTTTGGGTTCATGGGTTTTGGGTTCATGGGTTTTGGGTTCATGGGTTTTGGGTTCATGGGTTTTGGGTTTATGGGTTTTGGGTTTATGGGTTTTGGGTTTATGGGTTTTGGGTTTATGGGTTTTGGGTTTATGGGTTTTGGGTTTATGGGTTTTGGGTTTATGGGTTTTGGGTTTATGGGTTTTGGGTTTATGGGTTTTGGGTTTATGGGTTTTGGGTTTATGGGTTTTGGGTTTATGGGTCTTGGGTTTATGGGTTTTGGGTTTATGGTTTTTGGGTTTATGGGTTTTGGGTTTATGGTTTTTGGGTTTATGGTTTTTGGGTTTATGGGTTTTGGATTTATGGGTTTTGGGTTTATGGGTTTTGGGTTTATGAGTTTTGGGTTTATGGGTTTTCGGTTTATGGGTTTTCGGTTTATGGGTTTTCGGTTTATGGGTTTTAGGTTTATGGTTTTATGGGTTTTGGGTTTATGGTTTTTGGGTTTATGGGTTTTGGGTTTATGGGTTTTGGGTTAATGGGTTTATGGGTTTCGGGTTTTGGGATTATGGGTTTTGGGTGTATGGGTTTATGGTTTTTGGGTTTATGGGTTTTCGGTTTATGGGTTTTGGGTTTATGGGTTTTGGGTTTATGGGTTTTGGGTTTATGGGTTTTGGGTTTATGGGTTTTGGGTTTGTGGGTTTTGGGTTTATGGGTTTTGGGTTTATGGGTTTTGGGTTTATGGGTTTTGGGTTTATGGGTTTTGGGTTTATGGGTTTTGGGTTTATGGGTTTTGGGTTTATGGGTTTTGGGTTTATGGGTTTTGGGTTTATGGGTTTTGGGTTTATGGGTTTTGGGTTTATGGGTTTTGGGTTTATGGGTTTTGGGTTTATGGGTTTTGGGTTTATGGGTTTTGGGTTTATGGGTTTTGGGTTTATGGGTTTTGGGTTTATGGGTTTTGGGTTTATGGGTTTTGGGTTTATGGGTTTTGGGTTTATGGGTTTATGGGTTTTGGGTTTATGGGTTTTGGGTTTATGGGTTTTGGGTTTATGGGTTTTGGGTTTATGGGTTTTGGGTTTATGGGTTTTGGGTTTATGGGTTTTGGGTTTATGGGTTTTGGGTTTATGGGTTTTGGGTTTATGGGTTTTGGTTTTATGGGTTTTGGGTTTATGGGTTTATGGGTTTATGGGTTTTGGGTTTATGGGTTTTGGGTTTATGGGTTTTGGGTTTATGGGTTTTGGGTTTATGGGTTTTGGGTTTATGGGTTTTGGGTTTATGAGTTTTGGGTTTATGGGTTTTCGGTTTATGGGTTTTGGGTTTATGGGTTTTGGGTTTATGGGTTTTGGGTTTATGGGTTTTGGGTTTATGGGTTTTGGGTTTATGGGTTTTGGGTTTATGGGTTTTGGGTTTATGGGTTTTGGGTTTATGGGTTTTGGGTTTATGGGTTTTGGGTTTATGGGTTTTGGGTTTATGGGTTTTGGGTTTATGGGTTTTGGGTTTATGGGTTTTGGGTTTATGGGTTTTGGGTTTATGGGTTTTGGGTTTATGGGTTTTGGGTTTATGGGTTTTGGGTTTATGGGTTTTGGGTTTATGGGTTTTGGGTTTATGGGTTTTGGGTTTATGGGTCTTGGGTTTATGGGTTTTGGGTTTATGGTTTTTGGGTTTATGGGTTTTGGGTTTATGGTTTTTGGGTTTATGGTTTTTGGGTTTATGGGTTTTGGATTTATGGGTTTTGGGTTTATGGGTTTTGGGTTTATGAGTTTTGGGTTTATGGGTTTTCGGTTTATGGGTTTTCGGTTTATGGGTTTTCGGTTTATGGGTTTTAGGTTTATGGTTTTATGGGTTTTGGGTTTATGGTTTTTGGGTTTATGGGTTTTGGGTTTATGGGTTTTGGGTTAATGGGTTTATGGGTTTCGGGTTTTGGGATTATGGGTTTTGGGTGTATGGGTTTATGGTTTTTGGGTTTATGGGTTTTGGGTGTATGGGTTTATGGTTTTTGGGTTTATGGGTTTTCGGTTTATGGGTTTTGGGTTTATGGGTTTTGGGTTTATGGGTTTTGGGTTTATGGGTTTTGGGTTTATGGGTTTTGGGTTTGTGGGTTTTGGGTTTATGGGTTTTGGGTTTATGGGTTTTGGGTTTATGGGTTTTGGGTTTATGGGTTTTGGGTTTATGGGTTTTGGGTTTATGGGTTTTGGGTTTATGGGTTTTGGGTTTATGGGTTTTGGGTTTATGGGTTTTGGGTTTATGGGTTTTGGGTTTATGGGTTTTGGGTTTATGGGTTTTGGGTTTATGGGTTTTGGGTTTATGGGTTTTGGGTTTATGGGTTTTGGGTTTATGGGTTTTGGGTTTATGGGTTTTGGGTTTATGGGTTTTGGGTTTATGGGTTTTGGGTTTATGGGTTTTGGGTTTATGGGTTTTGGGTTTATGGGTTTTGGGTTTATGGGTTTTGGGTTTATGGGTTTTGGGTTTATGGGTTTTGGGTTTATGGGTTTTGGGTTTATGGGTTTTGGGTTTATGGGTTTTGGGTTTATGGGTTTTGGGTTTATGGGTTTTGGGTTTATGGGTTTTGGGTTTATGGGTTTTGGGTTTATGGGTTTTGGGTTTATGGGTTTATGGGTTTTGGGTTTATGGGTTTTGGGTTTATGGGTTTTGGGTTTATGGGTTTTGGGTTTATGGGTTTTGGGTTTATGGGTTTTGGGTTTATGGGTTTTGGGTTTATGGGTTTTGGGTTTATGGGTTTTGGGTTTATGGGTTTTGGGTTTATGGGTTTTGGGTTTATGGGTTTTGGGTTTATGGGTTTTGGGTTTATGGGTTTTGGGTTTATGGGTTTTGGGTTTATGGGTTTTGGGTTTATGGGTTTTGGGTTTATGGGTTTTGGGTTTATGGGTTTTGGGTTTATGGGTTTTGGGTTTATGGGTTTTGGGTTTATGGGTTTTGGGTTTATGGGTTTTGGGTTTATGGGTTTTGGGTTTATGGGTTTTGGGTTTATGGGTTTTGGGTTTATGGGTTTTGGGTTTATGGGTTTTGGGTTTATGGGTTTTGGGTTTATGGGTTTTGGGTTTATGGGTTTTGGGTTTATGGGTTTTGGGTTTATGGGTTTTGGGTTTATGGGTTTTGGGTTTATGGGTTTTGGGTTTATGGGTTTTGGGTTTATGGGTTTTGGGTTTATGGGTTTTGGGTTTATGGGTTTTGGGTTTATGGGTTTTGGGTTTATGGGTTTTGGGTTTATGGGTTTTGGGTTTATGGGTTTTGGGTTTATGGGTTTTGGGTTTATGGGTTTTGGGTTTATGGGTTTTGGGTTTATGGGTTTTGGGTTTATGGGTTTTGGGTTTATGGGTTTTGGGTTTATGGGTTTTGGGTTTAAGGGTTTTGGGTATATGGGTTTTGGGTTTATGGGTTTCGGGTTTATGGGTTTTGGGTTTATGGGTTTTCGGTTTATCGGTTTTGGGTTTTGGGTTTATGGGTTTTGGGTTTATGGGTTTTGGGTTTATGGGTTTTGGGTTTATGGGTTTTGGGTTTATGGGTTTTGGGTTTATGGGTTTTGGGTTTATGGGTTTTGGGTTTATGGGTTTTGGGTTTATGGGTTTTGGGTTTATGGGTTTTGGGTTTATGGGTTTTGGGTTTATGGGTTTTGGATTTATGGTTTTTGGTTTATGGGTTTTGGGTTTATGGGTTTTGGGTTTATGGGTTTCTGGTTTATGGGTTTTGGGTTTATGGGTTTTGGATTTATGGGTTTTGGGTTTATGGGTTAATGGGTTTTGGGTTAATGGGTTTTGGGTTTTTGGGTTTTGGGTTTATGGGTTTTGGGTTTATGGGATTTGGGTTTGTGTGATTTACGTTTATGGGTTTATGGGTTTTGGGTTTATGGTAATTGGGTTTATGGGTTATGGATTTATGGGTTTTGGGTTTATGGTAATTGGGTTTATGGGTTTATGGGTTTATGGGTTTTGGGTTTATGGGTTTTGGGTTTATGGGTTTTGGGTTTATGGGTTTTGGGTTTATGGGTTTTGGGTTTATGGGTTTTGGGTTTATGGGTTTTGGGTTTATGGGTTTTGGGTTTATGGGTTTTGGGTTTATGGGTTTTGGTTTTATGGGTTTTGGGTTTATGGGTTTTGGGTTTATGGGTTTCGGATTTTGGGATTATGGGTTTTGGGTTTATGGGATTTGGATTTATGGATTTTGGGTTTATGGGTTTTGGGTTTTGGGTTTATGGGATTTGGATTTATGGGTTTTGGGTTTATGGGTTTTGGGTTTATGGATTTCGGGTTTATGGGTTTTGGGTTTATGGGTTTTGGGTTTATGGGTTTTGGGTTTATGGGTTTTGGGTTTATGGGTTTTGAGTTTATGGGTTTCGGGATTTGGGTTTATCGGTTTTGGGTTTATGGGTTTTGGGTTTATGGGTTTCGGGTTTATGGGTTTTGGATTTATGGGTTTACGGTTTAAGGGTTTTTGTTTTATTGGTTTTGTGTTTGTGGGTTTCTGGTTTATGGTTTATGGGCTTATGGGATTATGGTTTTCTGGTTTATGGGTTTCAGGTTTATGGGTTTATGGATTTTCGGATTATTGGTTTTGGGTTTATGGGATTTGGATTTATGGAATTCGGGTTTATGTGTTTTGGGTTTTGGGTTTATGGGATTTGGATTTATGGGTTTTGGGTTTATGGGTTTTGGGTTTATGGGTTTTGGGTTTATGGGTTTTGGGTATATGGGTTTTGGGTTTATGGGTTTCGGGTTTATGGGTTTTGGGTTTATGGGTTTTCAGTTTATCGGTTTTGGGTTTTGGGTTTATGGGTTTTGGGTTTATGGGTTTTGGGTTTATGGGTTTTGGGTTTATGGGTTTTGGGTTTATGGGTTTTGGGTTTATGGGTTTTGGGTTTATGGGTTTTGGGTTTATGGGTTTTGGGTTTATGGGTTTTGGGTTTATGGGTTTTGGGTTTATGGGTTTTGGGTTTATGGGTTTTGGGTTTATGGGTTTTGGGTTTATGGGTTTTGGGTTTATGGGTTTTGGGTTTATGGGTTTTGGGTTTATGGGTTTTGGGTTTATGGGTTTTGGGTTTATGGGTTTTGGGTTTATGGGTTTTGGGTTTATGGGTTTTGGGTTTATGGGTTTTGGGTTTATGGGTTTTGAGTTTATGGGTTTCGGGTTTTGGGTTTATGGGTTTTGGGTTTATGGGTTTTGGGTTTATGGGTTTCGGGTTTATGGGTTTTGGATTTATGGGTTTACGGTTTAAGGGTTTTTGTTTTATTGGTTTTGTGTTTGTGGGTTTCTGGTTTATGGTTTATGGGCTTATGGGATTATGGGTTTCTGGTTTATGGGTTTCAGGTTTATGGGTTTATGGATTTTCGGATTATGGGTTTTGGGTTTATGGGATTTGGATTTATGGAATTCGGGTTTATGTGTTTTGGGTTTTGGGTTTATGGGATTTGGATTTATGGGTTTTGGGTTTATGGGTTTTGGGTTTATGGGTTTTGGGTTTATGGGTTTTGGGTATATGGGTTTTGGGTTTATGGGTTTCGGGTTTATGGGTTTTGGGTTTATGGGTTTCGGATTTTGGGATTATGGGTTTTGGGTTTATGTGTTTTGGGTTTATGGGTTTTCGATTTATGGGTTTACGGTTTAAGGGTTTTTGTTTTATTGGTTTTGTGTTTGTGGGTTTCTGGTTTATGGTTTATGGGTTTTGGGTTTATCGGTTTTGGGTTTATGGTTTTATGTGTTTTGGGTTTATGGGTTTTGGGTTTATCGGTTTTGGGTTTATGGGTTTTGGGTTTATGGGTTTTGGGTTTATGGGTTTATGGGTTTCGGGTTTATGGGTTTATGTGTTCTGGGTTTATGGGTTTTGGGTTTCTGGGTTCTGGGTTTATGGGTTTCGGGTTTATGGGTTTATGTGTTTTGGGTTTATGGGTTTTGGGTTTATCTATTTTGGGTTTATCGGTTTGGGTTTATGGGTTTTGGGTTTATCGGTTTGGGTTTATGGGTTTTGGGTTCGTGGGTTTCTGGTTTATGGTATATGGGTTTTGGGTTTATGGGTTTTGGGTTCGTGCGTATCTGGGTTATGGTTTATGGGTTTATTGGTTTCTGGTTTATGGGTTTTGGATTTTGGGTTTATGGGTTTTGGATTTATGGGTTTTGGGTTTATGGGTTAAAGGGTTTTGGGACAATGGGTTTTGGGTTTATGGGTTTTGGGTTTATGGGTTTTGGGTTTATGGGTTTTGGGTTTATCGGTTTTGGGTTTATGGGTTTTGGGTTTATGGGTTTTGGGTTCGTGGGTTTCTGGTTTATGGTTTATGGGTTTATTGGTTTCTAGTTTATGGGGTTTGGGTTTTGGGTTTATGGGTTTTGGATTTATGGGTTTTGGATTTATGGGTTAATGGGTTTTGGGACAATGGGTTTTGGGTTTATGGGTTTTGGGTTTATGTGTTTCGGGTTTATGGGTTTTGGATTTATGGTTTTTGGTTTATGGGTTTTGGGTTTATGGGTTTTGGGTTTATGGGTTTCTGGTTTATGGGTTTTGGCTTTAAGGGTTTTGGGTTTATGGGTTTCGGGTTTATGGGTTTATGGGTTTATGTGTTTTGGGTTTATGGGTTTTGGATTTATCGGTTTTGGGTTTATGGGTTTATGGGTTTTGGGTTTATTGGGTTTGGGTTTATGGGTTTTGGGTTTATGGGTTTTGGGTTTATGGGTTTATGGGTTTCGGGTTTATGGGTTTATGTGTTTTGGGTTTATGGGTTTTGGGTTTATGGGTTTCGGGTTTTGGGTTTATCGGTTTTGGGTTTATGGGTTTCGGGTTTATGGGTTTTGGATTTATGGGTTTTGGGTTTAAGGGTTTTGGGTTTATGGGTTTATGTGTTTTGGGTTTATGGGTTTTGGGTTTATGGGTTTATGTGTTTTGGGTTTATGGGTTTTGGTTTTATCGGTTTTGGGTTTATGGGTTTTGGGTTTATGGGTTTTGGGTTCGTGGGTTTCTGGTTTATGGGTTTATTGGTTTCTGGTTTATGGGTTTTGGGTTTTGGGTTTATGGGTTTTGGGTTTATGGGTTAATGGGTTTTGGGTTTATGGGTTTCGGGTTTATGGGTTTTGGATTTATGGGTTTTGGGTTTCTGGGTTCTGGGTTTATGGGTTTCGGGTTTATGGGTTTATGTGTTTTGGGTTTATGGGTTTTGGGTTTATGTATTTTGGGTTTATCGGTTTGGGTTTATGGGTTTTGGGTTCGTGGGTTTCTGGTTTATGGTATATGGGTTTTGGGTTTATGGGTTTTGGGTTCGTGCGTATCTGGTTTATGGTTTATGGGTTTATTGGTTTCTGGTTTATGGGTTTTGGATTTTGGGTTTATGGGTTTTGGATTTATGGGTTTTGGGTTTATGGGTTAAAGGGTTTTGGGACAATGGGTTTTGGGTTTATGGGTTTTGGGTTTATGGGTTTTGGGTTTATGGGTTTTGGGTTTATCGGTTTTGGGTTTATGGGTTTTGGGTTTATGGGTTTTGGGTTCGTGGGTTTCTGGTTTATGGTTTATGGGTTTATTGGTTTCTGGTTTATGGGGTTTGGGTTTTGGGTTTATGGGTTTTGGATTTATGGTTTTTGGTTTATGGGTTTTGGGTTTATGGGTTTTGGGTTTATGGGTTTCTGGTTTATGGGTTTTGGGTTTATGGGTTTTGGATTTATGGGTTTTGGGTTTATGGGTTAATGGGTTTTGGGTTAATGGGTTTTGGGTTTTTGGGTTTTGGGTTTATGGGTTTTGGGTTTATGGGATTTGGGTTTGTGTGATTTACGTTTATGGGTTTATGGGTTTTGGGTTTATGGTAATTGGGTTTATGGGTTATGGATTTATGGGTTTTGGGTTTATGGTAATTGGGTTTATGGGTTTATGGGTTTATGGGTTTTGGGTTTATGGGTTTTGGGTTTATGGGTTTTGGGTTTATGGGTTTTGGGTTTATGGGTTTTGGGTTTATGGGTTTTGGGTTTATGGGTTTTGGGTTTATGGGTTTTGGGTTTATGGGTTTTGGTTTTATGGGTTTTGGGTTTATGGGTTTTGGGTTTATGGGTTTCGGATTTTGGGATTATGGGTTTTGGGTTTATGGGATTTGGATTTATGGATTTTGGGTTTATGGGTTTTGGGTTTTGGGTTTATGGGATTTGGATTTATGGGTTTTGGGTTTATGGGTTTTGGGTTTATGGATTTCGGGTTTATGGGTTTTGGGTTTATGGGTTTTGGGTTTATGGGTTTTGGGTTTATGGGTTTTGGGTTTATGGGTTTTGAGTTTATGGGTTTCGGGATTTGGGTTTATCGGTTTTGGGTTTATGGGTTTTGGGTTTATGGGTTTCGGGTTTATGGGTTTTGGATTTATGGGTTTACGGTTTAAGGGTTTTTGTTTTATTGGTTTTGTGTTTGTGGGTTTCTGGTTTATGGTTTATGGGCTTATGGGATTATGGGTTTCTGGTTTATGGGTTTCAGGTTTATGGGTTTATGGATTTTCGGATTATTGGTTTTGGGTTTATGGGATTTGGATTTATGGAATTCGGGTTTATGTGTTTTGGGTTTTGGGTTTATGGGATTTGGATTTATGGGTTTTGGGTTTATGGGTTTTGGGTTTATGGGTTTTGGGTTTATGGGTTTTGGGTATATGGGTTTTGGGTTTATGGGTTTCGGGTTTATGGGTTTTGGGTTTATGGGTTTTCGGTTTATCGGTTTTGGGTTTTGGGTTTATGGGTTTTGGGTTTATGGGTTTTGGGTTTATGGGTTTTGGGTTTATGGGTTTTGGGTTTATGGGTTTTGGGTTTATGGGTTTTGGGTTTATGGGTTTTGGGTTTATGGGTTTTGGGTTTATGGGTTTTGGGTTTATGGGTTTTGGGTTTATGGGTTTTGGGTTTATGGGTTTTGGGTTTATGGGTTTTGGGTTTATGGGTTTTGGGTTTATGGGTTTTGGGTTTATGGGTTTTGGGTTTATGGGTTTTGGGTTTATGGGTTTTGGGTTTATGGGTTTTGGGTTTAATGGTTTTGGGTTTATGGGTTTATGTGTTTTGGGTTTATGCGTTTTAGGTTTATCGGTTTTGGGTTTATGGGTTTTGGGTTTATCGGTTTTGGGTTTATGGGTTTTGGGTTTATGGGTTTTGGGTTCGTGGGTTTCTGGTTTATGGTTTATGGGTTTATTGGTTTCTGGTTTATGGGGTTTGGGTTTTGGGTTTATGGGTTTTGGGTTTATGGGTTTCGGGTTTATGGGTTTATGTGTTTTGGGTTTATGGGTTTTGGGTTTATCGGTTTTGGGTTTATGGTTTTATGTGTTTTGGGTTTATGGGTTTTGGGTTTATCGGTTTTGGGTTTATGGGTTTTGGGTTTATGGGTTTTGGGTTTATGGGTTTATGGGTTTCGGGTTTATGGGTTTATGTGTTCTGGGTTTATGGGTTTTAGGTTTATGGGTTTCGGGTTTTGGGTTTATCGGTTTTGGGTTTATGGGTTTCGGGTTTATGGGTTTTGGATTTATGGGTTTTGGGTTTAAGGGTTTTGGGTTTATGGGTTTCGGATTTTGGGATTATGGGTTTTGGGTTTATGTGTTTTGGGTTTATGGGTTTTCGATTTATGGGTTTACGGTTTAAGGGTTTTTGTTTTATTGGTTTTGTGTTTGTGGGTTTCTGGTTTATGGTTTATGGGTTTATGGGATTATGGGTTTATGGGTTTCTGGTTTATGTGTTTTGGGATTTGGGTTTATGGGATTTGGATTTATGGGTTTTGGGTTTATGGGTTTTGGGTTTATGGGTTTTGGGTTTATGGGTTTTGGGTATATGGGTTTTGGGTTTATGGGTTTCGGGTTTATGGGTTTATGTGTTTTGGGTTTATGGGTTTTGGGTTTATCGGTTTTCGGTTTATGGGTTTTGGGTTTATGGGTTTAGGTATTATGGGTTTTGGGTTTATGGGTTATGGGTTTATCGGTTTTGGGTTTATGGGTTTTGGGTTTATGGGTTTTGGGTTCGTGGGTTTTGGATTTATGAGTTTTGGGTTTAAGGGTTTTGGGTTTATGGATTTCGGGTTTATGGGTTTATGTGTTTTGGGTTTATGGGTTTTGGGTTTATCGGTTTTGGGTTTATGGGTTTTGGGTTTATGGGTTTTGGGTTTATGGGTTTTGGGTTTATGGGTTTTGGGTTTATGGGTTTCGGGTTTATGGGTTTATGTGTTTTGGGTTTATGGGTTTTGGGTTTATCGGTTTTCGGTTTATGGGTTTTGGGTTTATGGGTTTAGGTATTATGGGTTTTGGGTTTATGGGTTTTGGGTTTATCGGTTTTGGGTTTATGGGTTTTGGGTTTATGGGTTTTGGGTTCGTAGGTTTTGGATTTATGAGTTTTGGGTTTAAGGGTTTTGGGTTTATGGATTTCGGGTTTATGGGTTTATGTGTTTTGGGTTTATGGGTTTTGGGTTAATCGGTTTTGGGTTTATGGGTTTTGGGTTTATGGGTTTTGGGTTTATGGGTTTTGGGTTTAAGGGTTTTGGGTTTATGGGTTTCGGGTTTATGGGTTTATGTGTTTTGGGTTTATGGGTTTTGGATTTATGGAATTTGGGTTTATGTGTTTTGGGATTTGGGTTTATGGGATTTGGATTTATGGGTTTTGGGTTTATGGGTTTTGGGTTTATGGGTTTTGGGTTTATGGGTTTTGGGTATATGGGTTTTGGGTTTATGGGTTTCGTGTTTATGGGTTTATGTGTTTTGGGTTTATGGGTTTGGGGTTTATCGGTTTTGGGTTTATGGGTTTCAGGTTTATGGGTTTTGGATTTATGGGTTTTGGATTTATGGGTTTTGGGTTTAAGGGTTTTGGGTTTATGGGTTTACGTGTTTTGGGTTTATGGGTTTTGGGTTTATGGGTTTATGTGTTTTGGGTTTATGCGTTTTGGGTTTATCGGTTTTCGTTTTATGGGTTTTGGGTTTATGGGTTCAGGTATTATGGGTTTTGGGTTTATGGGATTTTGGGTTTATCGGTTTTGGGTTTATGGGTTTTGGGTTTATGGGTTTTGAGTTCGTGGGTTTCTGGTTTATGGTTTATGGGTTTATTGGTTTCTGGTTTATGGGTTTTGGGTTTTGGGTTTATGGGTTTTGGATTTATGGGTTTTCGATTTATGGGTTAATGGGTTTTGGGACAATGGGTTTTGGGTTTATGGGTTTTGGGTTTATGTGTTTCGGGTTTATGGGTTTTGGATTTATGGTTTTTGGTTTATGGGTTTTGGGTTTATGGGTTTTGGATTTATGGGTTTGGGTTTATGGGTTTTCGGTTTATGGATTTTGGATTTATTAGTTTTGGGTTTAATGGTTTTGGGTTTATGGGTTTCGGGTTTATGGGTTTATGTGTTTTGGGTTTATGCGTTTTAGGTTTATCGGTTTTGGGTTTATGGGTTTATGTGTTTTGGGTTTATGGGTTTTGAGTTTATCGGTTTTGGGTTTATGGGTTTTGGGTTTATGGGTTTCGGGTTTATGGGTTTTGGATTTATGAGTTTTGGCTTTAAGGGTTTTGGGTTTATGGGTTTCGGGTTTATGGGTTTATGTGTTTTGGGTTTATGGGTTTTGGGTTTATCGGTTTTGGGTTTATGGGTTTATGGGTTTTGGGTTTATTGGGTTTGGGTTTATGGGTTTTGGGTTTATGGGTTTTGGGTTTATGGGTTTATGGGTTCCGGGTTTATGGGTTTATGTGTTTTGGGTTTATGGGTTTTGGGTTTATGGGTTTCGGGTTTTGGGTTTATCGGTTTTGGGTTTATGGGTTTCGGGTTTATGGGTTTTGGATTTATGGGTTTTGGGTTTAAGGGTTTTGGGTTTATGGGTTTATGTGTTTTGGGTTTATGGGTTTTGGGTTTATGAGTTTATGTGTTTTGGGTTTATGGGTTTTGGTTTTATCGGTTTTGGGTTTATGGGTTTTGGGTTTATGGGTTTTGGGTTCGTGGGTTTCTGGTTTATGGGTTTATTGGTTTCTGGTTTATGGGTTTTGGGTTTTGGGTTTATGGGTTTTGGGTTTATTGGTTAATGGGTTTTGGGTTTATGGGTTTCGGGTTTATGGGTTTTGGATTTATGGGTTTTGGGTTTCTGGGTTCTGGGTTTATGGGTTTCGGGTTTATGGGTTTATGTGTTTTGGGTTTATGGGTTTTGGGTTTATCTATTTTGGGTTTATCGGTTTGGGTTTATGGGTTTTGGATTTATGGGTTTTGGGTTTCTGGGTTCTGGGTTTATGGGTTTCGGGTTTATGGGTTTATGTGTTTTGGGTTTATGGGTTTTGGGTTTATCTATTTTGGGTTTATCGGTTTGGGTTTATGGGTTTTGGGTTCGTGGGTTTCTGGTTTGTGGTATATGGGTTTTGGGTTTATGGGTTTTGGGTTCGTGCGTATCTGGTTTATGGTTTATGGGTTTATTGGTTTCTGGTTTATGGGTTTTGGATTTTGGGTTTATGGGTTTTGGATTTATGGGTTTTGGGTTTATGGGTTAAAGGGTTTTGGGACAATGGGTTTTGGGTTTATGGGTTTTGGGTTTATGGGTTTTGGGTTTATGGGTTTTGGGTTTATGGGTTTTGGGTTTATCGGTTTTGGGTTTATGGGTTTTGGGTTTATGGGTTTTGGGTTCGTGGGTTTCTGGTTTATGGTTTATGGGTTTATTGGTTTCTGGTTTATGGGGTTTGGGTTTTGGGTTTATGGGTTTTGGATTTATGGGTTTTGGATTTATGGGTTAATGGGTTTTGGGACAATGGGTTTTGGGTTTATGGGTTATGGGTTTATGTGTTTCGGGTTTATGGGTTTTGGATTTATGGTTTTTGGTTTATGGGTTTTGGGTTTATGGGTTTTGGGTTTATGGGTTTCTGGTTTATGGGTTTTGGGTTTATGGGTTTTGGATTTATGGGTTTTGGGTTTATGGGTTAATGGGTTTTGGGTTAATGGGTTTTGGGTTTTTGGGTTTTGGGTTTATGGGTTTTGGGTTTATGGGATTTGGGTTTGTGTGATTTACGTTTATGGGTTTATGGGTTTTGGGTTTATGGTAATTGGGTTTATGGGTTATGGATTTATGGGCTTTGGGTTTATGGTAATTGGGTTTATGTGTTATGGATTTATGGGTTTTGGGTTTATGGTAATTGGGTTTATGGGTTTATGGGTTTATGGGTTTTCGGTTTATTGGTTTTGGGTTTATAGGTTTTGGGTTAATGGGTTTTCGGTTTATTGGTTTTGGGTTTATAGGTTTTGGGTTAATGGGTTTTCGGTTTATTGGTTTTGGGTTTATAGGTTTTGGGTTAATGGGTTTTGGGTTTATGGGTTTTGGGTTTATGGGTTTTGGGTTTATGGGTTTTGGGTTTATCGGTTTTGGGTTTATGGGTTTTGGGTTTATGGGTTTTGGGTTTATGTGTTTCGGGTTTATGGGTTTTGGATTTATGGTTTTTGGTTTATGGGTTTTGGGTTTATGGGTTTTGGATTTATGGGTTTGGGTTTATGGGTTTTGGGTTTATGGGTTTTGAGTTTGTGGGTTTCTGGTTTATGGTTTATGGGTTTATTGGTTTCTGGTTTATGGGTTTTGGGTTTTGGGTTTATGGGTTTTGGATTTATGGGTTTTGGATTTATGGGTTAATGGGTTTTGGGACAATGGGTTTTGGGTTTATGGGTTTTGGGTTTATGTGTTTCGGGTTTATGGGTTTTGGATTTATGGTTTTTGGTTTATGGGTTTTGGGTTTATGGGTTTTGGATTTATGGGTTTGGGTTTATGGGTTTTCGGTTTATGGATTTTGGATTTATTAGTTTTGGGTTTAATGGTTTTGGGTTTATGGGTTTCGGGTTTATGGGTTTATGTGTTTTGGGTTTATGCGTTTTAGGTTTATGCGTTTTAGGTTTATCGGTTTTGGGTTTATGGGTTTATGTGTTTTGGGTTTATGGGTTTTGAGTTTATGGGTTTTGGGTTTATTGGGTTTGGGTTTATGGGTTTATTGGTTTCTGGTTTATGGGTTTTGGATTTTGGGTTTGGGTTTATGGGTTTTCGGTTTATGGATTTTGGATTTATTAGTTTTGGGTTTAATGGTTTTGGGTTTATGGGTTTCGGGTTTATGGGTTTATGGGTTTTGGGTTTATGGGTTTCGGGTTTATGGGTTTTGGATTTATGAGTTTTGGCTTTAAGGGTTTTGGGTTTATGGGTTTCGGGTTTATGGGTTTATGTGTTTTGGGTTTATGGGTTTTGGGTTTATGGGTTTTGGGTTTATTGGGTTTGGGTTTATGGGTTTATTGGTTTCTGGTTTATGGGTTTTGGATTTTGGGTTTATGGGTTTTGGATTTATGGGTTTTGGATTTATGGGTTTTGGGTTTATGGGTTAATGGGTTTTGGGTTAATGGGTTTTGGGTTTATGGGTTTTGGGTTTATGGGATTTGGGTTTATGTGATTTACGTTTATGGGTTTATGTGTTTTGGGTTTATGGATTTTGGGTTAATGGGTTTATGGGTTTTGGGTTTATGTGTTTTGGGTTTATGGGTTTTGGGTTTATGGGTTTTGGGTTTATGGGTTTCAGGTTTATGGGTTTCGGGTTTATGGGTTTATGGGTTTTGGGTTTATGGGTTTATGGGTTTTCGGTTTATTGGTTTTGGGTTTATAGGTTTTGGGTTAATGGGTTTTGGGTTTATGGGTTTATGGGTTTTGGGTTTATGGGTTTATAGTTTATGGGTTTTGGGTTTATGGGTTTTGGGTTTTTGGGTTTTAGGTTTATGGGTTTATGGCTTTTGGGTTTATGGGTTTTGGGTTTATGTGTTTCGGGTTTATGGGTTTTGGATTTATGGTTTTTGGTTTATGGGTTTTGGGTTTATGGGTTTTGGATTTATGGGTTTGGGTTTATGGGTTTTCGGTTTATGGATTTTGGATTTATTAGTTTTGGGTTTAATGGTTTTGGGTTTATGGGTTTCGGGTTTATGGGTTTATGTGTTTTGGGTTTATGCGTTTTAGGTTTATCGGTTTTGGGTTTATGGGTTTTGGGTTTATCGGTTTTGGGTTTATGGGTTTTGGGTTTATGGGTTTTGGGTTCGTGGGTTTCTGGTTTATGGTTTATGGGTTTATTGGTTTCTGGTTTATGGGGTTTGGGTTTTGGGTTTATGGGTTTTGGATTTATGGGTTTTGGATTTATGGGTTAATGGGTTTTGGGACAATGGGTTTTGGGTTTATGTGTTTCGGGTTTATGGGTTTTGGATTTATGGTTTTTGGTTTATGGGTTTTGGGTTTATGGGTTTTGGGTTTAAGGGTTTCTGGTTTATGGGTTTTGGGTTTATGGGTTTCGGGTTTATGGGTTTTGGATTTATGGTTTTTGGTTTATGGGTTTTGGGTTTATGGGTTTTGGGTTTATGGGTTTCTGGTTTATGGGTTTATGGGTTTTGGATTTATGGGTTTTGGGTTTATGGGTTAATGGGTTTTGGGTTTATAGGTTTTGGGTTAATGGGTTTTGGGTTTATGGGTTTATGGGTTTTGTGTATGGGTTTATAGTTTATGGGTTTTGGGTTTATGGGTTTTGGGTTTTTGGGTTTTAGGTTTATGGGTTTATGGGTTTTGGGTTTATGGTTTTTGGGTTTATGGGTTTTTGATTTATGGGTTTTGGGTTTATGGATTTTGGGTTTATGGGTTTTGGGTTTATGGGTTTATGGGATTTGGGTTTATGGGTTTTGGGTTTATGGGTTTTGGGTTTATGGGTTTTGGATTTATGGGTTTTGGATTTATGGGTTTCTGGTTTATGGGTTTAGGGTTTAAGGGTTTTTGGTTTATTGGTTTTGTGTTCGTGGGTTTCTGGTTTATGGTTTATGGGTTTATGGGTTTATGGGATTATGGGTTTATGGGTTTCTGGTTTATGGGTTCAGGTTTATGGGTTTCGGGTTTATGGGTTTCGGGTTTATGGGTTTCGGGTTTATGGGTTTCGGGTTTATGGGTTTATGGGTTTTGAATTTATGGGTTTTGGGTTTATGGGTTAAT
Source organism: Gastracanthus pulcherrimus (assembly GCA_949152435.1). Taxonomy (NCBI): domain Eukaryota; kingdom Metazoa; phylum Arthropoda; class Insecta; order Hymenoptera; family Pteromalidae; genus Gastracanthus; species Gastracanthus pulcherrimus. Next base: position 101,133,463 of record OX424573.1, read on the forward strand.
GGGTTTTGTGTGATTTACGTTTATGGGTTTATGGGTTTTGGGTTTATGGGTTTTGGGTTTATGGGTTTTGGGTTTATGGGTTTTTTGTTTATGGGTTTTGGGTTTATGGGTTTTGGGTTTATGGGATTTGGGTTTGTGTGATTTACGTTTATGGGTTTTGGGTTTATGGTAATTGGGTTTATGGGTTATGGATTTATGGGTTTTGGGTTTATGGTAATTGGGTTTATGGGTTTTGGATTTATGGGTTTTGGGTTTATGGGTTTTGGGTATATGGGTTTTGGGTTTATGGGTTTTAGGTTTCTGGGTTCTGGGTTTATGGGTTTCTGGTTTATGGGTTTCGGGTTTATGGGTTTTGGGTTTATGGGTTTCGGGGTTTTGGGTTTCTGGTTTATGGGTTTATGGGTTTTGGATTTATGGGTTTCGAGTTTATGAGTTTCGGGTTTATGGGTTTATGGGTTTTGATTTATGGGTTTTGGGTTTATGGGTTAATGGGTTTTGGGTTAATGGGTTTTGGGTTTATGGGTTTTGGGTTTATGGGTTTTGGGTTTATGGGATTTGGGTTTATGTGATTTACGTTTATGGGTTTATGGGTTTTGGGTTTATGGATTTTGGGTTAATGGGTTTATGGGTTTTGGGTTTATGGGTTTTGGGTTTATGGGTTTTGGGTTTATGGGTTTTGGGTTTATGGGTTTCGGGTTTATGGGTTTCGGGTTTATGGGTTTATGGGTTTTGGGTTTATGGGTTTATGGGTTTTCGGTTCATTGGTTTTGGGTTTATAGGTTTTGGGTTAATGGGTTTTGGGTTTATGGGTTTATGGGTTTTGGGTTTATGGGTTTATAGTTTATGGGTTTTGGGTTTATGGGTTTTGGGTTTTTGGGTTTTAGGTTTATGGGTTTATGGGTTTTGGGTTTATGGTTTTTGGGTTTATGGGTTAATGGGTTTTGGGACAATGGGTTTTGGGTTTATGGGTTTTGGGTTTATGTGTTTCGGGTTTATGGGTTTTGGATTTATGGTTTTTGGGTTATGGGTTTTGGGTTTATGGGTTTTGGATTTATGGGTTTGGGTTTATGGGTTTTCGGTTTATGGATTTTGGATTTATTAGTTTTGGGTTTAATGGTTTTAGGTTTATCGGTTTTGGGTTTATGGGTTTATGTGTTTTGGGTTTATGGGTTTTGGGTTTATCGGTTTTGGGTTTATGGGTTTTGGGTTATGGGTTTCGGGTTTATGGATTTTGGATTTATGAGTTTTGGCTTTAAGGGTTTTGGGTTTATGGGTTTCGGGTTTATGGGTTTATGTGTTTTGGGTTTATGGGTTTTGGGTTTATCGGTTTTGGGTTTATGGGTTTATGGGTTTATTGGGTTTGGGTTTATGGGTTTTGGGTTTATGGGTTTTGGGTTTATGGGTTTTGGGTTTATGGGTTTATGGGTTTATGTGTTTTGGGTTTATGGGTTTTGGGTTTATGGGTTTATGTGTTTTGGGTTTATGAGTTTTGGTTTTATCGGTTTTGGGTTTACGGGTTTTGGGTTTATGGGTTTGGGTTCGTCAGTTTCTGGTTTATGGTTTATGGGTTAATGGGTTTCTGGTTTATGGGTTTTGGGTTTTGGGTTTATGGGTTTTGGGTTTATGGGTTAATGGGTTTTGGGTTTATGGGTTTCGGGTTTATGGGTTTTGGATTTATGGGTTTTAGGTTTCTGGGTTCTGGGTTTATGGGTTTCGGGTTTATGGGTTTATGTGTTTTGGGTTTATGGGTTTTGGGTTTATCGATTTTGGGTTTATCGGTTTTGGGTTTATCGGTTTTCGGTTTATGGGTTTTGGGTTTATGGGTTTAGATATTATGGGTTTTGGGTTTATGGGTTTTGGGTTTATCGGTTTTGGGTTTATGGGTTTTGGGTTTATGGGTTTTGGGTTCGTGGGTTTTGGATTTATGAGTTTTGGGTTTAAGGGTTTTGGGTTTATGGATTTCGGGTTTATGGGTTTATGTGTTTTGGGTTTATGGGTTTTGGGTTTATCGGTTTTGGGTTTATGGGTTTTGTGTTTATGGGTTTTGGGTTTATGGGTTTTGGGTTTATGGGTTTTGGGTTTATGGGTTTCGGGTTTATGGGTTTTGGATTTATGAGTTTTGGGTTTAAGGGTTGTGGGTTTATGTGTTTTGGGATTTGGGTTTATGGGATTTGGATTTATGGGTTTTCGGTTTATGGGTTTTGGGTTTATGGGTTTTGGGTATATGGGTATATGGGTTTTGGGTTTATGGGTTTCGGGTTTATGGGTTTATGTGTTTTGGATTGATGGGTTTGGGGTTTATCGGTTTTGGGTTTATGGGTTTCGGGTTTATGGGTTTTGGATTTATGGGTTTTGGGTTCGTGGGTTTCTGGTTTATGGTTTATGGGTTTATTGGTTTCTGGTTTATGGGTTTTGGGTTTTGGGTTTATGGGTTTTGGATTTATGGGTTTTGGATTTATGGGTTAATGGGTTTTGGGACAATGGGGTTTGGGTTTATGGGTTTTGGGTTTATGTGTTTCGGGTTTATGGGTTTTGGATTTATGGTTTTTGGTTTATGGGTTTTGGGTTTATGGGTTTTGGATTTATGGGTTTGGGTTTATGGGTTTTCGGTTTATGGATTTTGGATTTATTAGTTTTGGGTTTAATGGTTTTGGGTTTATGGGTTTCGGGTTTATGGGTTTTGGATTTATGAGTTTTGGCTTTAAGGGTTTTGGGTTTATGCGTTTCGGGTTTATGGGTTTTGGGTTTATCGGTTTTGGGTTTATGGGTTTATGGGTTTTGGGTTTATTGGGTTTGGGTTTATGGGTTTTGGGTTTATGGGTTTTGGGTTTATGGGTTTATGTGTTTTGGGTTTATGGGTTTTGGGTTTATGGGTTTATGGGTTTTGGGTTTATTGGGTTTGGGTTTATGGGTTTTGGGTTTATGGGTTTTGGATTTATGAGTTTTGGCTTTAAGGGTTTTGGGTTTATGGGTTTCGGGTTAATGGGTTTATGTGTTTTGGGTTTATGGGTTTTGGGTTTGTCGGTTTTGGGTTTATGGGTTTATGGGTTTTGGGTTTATTGGGTTTGGGTTTATGGGTTTTGGATTTATGGGTTTCGGGTTTATGGGTTTTGGATTTATGAGTTTTGGCTTTAAGGGTTTTGGGTTTATGGGTTTCGGGTTTATGGGTTTATGCGTTTTAGGTTTATCGGTTTTGGGTTTATGGGTTTATGTGTTTTGGGTTTATGGGTTTGGGTTTATGGGTTTTGGATTTATGGGTTTCGGGTTTATGGGTTTTGGATTTATGAGTTTTGGCTTTAAGGGTTTTGGATTTATGAGTTTTGGCTTTAAGGGTTTTGGGTTTATGGGTTTCGGGTTAATGGGTTTATGTGTTTTGGGTTTATGGGTTTTGGGTTTATCGGTTTTGGGTTTATGGGTTTATGGGTTTTGGGTTTATTGGGTTTGGGTTTATGGGTTTTGGATTTATGGGTTTCGGGTTTATGGGTTTTGGATTTATGAGTTTTGGCTTTAAGGGTTTTGGGTTTATGGGTTTTGGGTTTATGGGTTTTGGGTTCGTGGGTTTCTGGTTTATGGGTTTATTGGTTTCTGGTTTATGGGTTTTGGGTTTTGGGTTTATGGGTTTTGGGTTTATGGGTTAATGGGTTTTGGGTTTATGGGTTTCGGGTTTATGGGTTTTGGATTTATGAGTTTTGGCTTTAAGGGTTTTGGGTTTATGGGTTTTGGGTTTATGGGTTTTGGGTTCGTGGGTTTCTGGTTTATGGGTTTATTGGTTTCTGGTTTATGGGTTTTGGGTTTTGGGTTTATGGGTTTTGGGTTTATGGGTTAATGGGTTTTGGGTTTATGGGTTTTGGGTTTATGGGTTTTGGGTTTATGGGTTTCTGGTTTATGGGTTTTGGGTTTATGGGTTTTGGATTTATGGGTTTTGGGTTTTGGGTTAATGGGTTTTGGGTTTTTGGGTTTTGGGTTTATGGGTTTTGGGTTTATGGGATTTGGGTTTGTGTGATTTACGTTTATGGGTTTATGGGTTTTGGGTTTATGGTAATTGGGTTTATGGGTTATGGATTTATGGGTTTTGGGTTTATGGTAATTGGGTTTATGGGTTTATGGGTTTTCGGTTTATTGGTTTTGGGTTTATAGGTTTTGGGTTAATGGGTTTTCGGTTTATTGGTTTTGGGTTTATAGGTTTTGGGTTAATGGGTTTTGGGTTTATGGGTTTTGGGTTTATGGGTTTATAGTTTATGGGTTTTGGGTTTATGGGTTTTAGGTTTTTGGGTTTTAGGTTTATGGGTTTATGGGTTTTGGGTTTATGGTTTTTGGGTTTATGGGTTTTGGGTTTATGGGTTTTGGGTTTATGGGATTTGGGTTTATGGGATTTAGGTTTATGGGATTTAGATTTATGGGTTTACGGTTTTTAGGTTTATGGATTTTGGATTTATGGGTTTTGGTTTTATGGGTTTATGGGTTTTGGGTTTATGGGTTTTGGGTTTATGGCTTTTGGGTTTATGGGTTTTGGGTTTATGGGTTTTGAGTTTATGGGTTTCGGGTTTTGGGTTTATGGGTTTTGGGTTTATGGGATTTGGATTTATGGATTTTGGGTTTATGGGTTTTGGGTTTTGGGTTTATGGGATTTGGATTTATGGGTTTTGGGTTTATGGGTTTTGGGTTTATGGATTTCGGGTTTATGGGTTTTGGGTTTATGGGTTTTGGGTTTATGGGTTTTGGGTTTATGGGTTTTGGGTTTATGGGTTTTGAGTTTATGGGTTTCGGGTTTTGGGTTTATGGGTTTTGGGTTTATGGGTTTTGGGTTTATTGGTTTCGGGTTTATGGGTTTTGGATTTATGGGTTTACGGTTTAAGGGTTTTTGTTTTATTGGTTTTGTGTTTGTGGGTTTCTGGTTTATGGTTTATGGGCTTATGGGATTATGGGTTTCTGGTTTATGGGTTTCAGGTTTATGGGTTTATGGATTTTCGGATTATTGGTTTTGGGTTTATGGGATTTGGATTTATGGAATTCGGGTTTATGTGTTTTGGGTTTTGGGTTTATGGGATTTGGATTTATGGGTTTTGGGTTTATGGGTTTTGGGTTTATGGGTTTTGGGTTTATGGGTTTTGGGTATATGGGTTTTGGGTTTATGGGTTTATGGGTTTCGGGTTTATGGGTTTATGTGTTCTGGGTTTATGGGTTTTAGGTTTATGGGTTTCGGGTTTTGGGTTTATCGGTTTTGGGTTTATGGGTTTCGGGTTTATGGGTTTTGGATTTATGGGTTTTGGGTTTAAGGGTTTTGGGTTTATGGGTTTCGGATTTTGGGATTATGGGTTTTGGGTTTATGTGTTTTGGGTTTATGGGTTTTCGATTTATGGGTTTACGGTTTTAGGGTTTTTGTTTTATTGGTTTTGTGTTTGTGGGTTTCTGGTTTATGGTTTATGGGTTTATGGGATTATGGGTTTATGGGTTTCTGGTTTATGGGTTTCGGGTTTATGGGTTTATGGATTTTCGGATTATGGGTTTTGGGTTTTGGGTTTATGGGATTTGGATTTATGGAATTTGGGTTTATGTGTTTTGGGATTTGGGTTTATGGGATTTGGATTTATGGGTTTTGGGTTTATGGGTTTTGGGTTTATGGGTTTTGGGTTTATGGGTTTTGGGTATATGGGTTTTGGGTTTATGGGTTTCGGGTTTATGGGTTTATGTGTTTTGGGTTTATGGGTTTTGGGTTTATCGGTTTTCGGTTTATGGGTTTTGGGTTTATGGGTTTAGGTATTATGGGTTTTGGGTTTATGGGTTTTGGGTTTATCGGTTTTGGGTTTATGGGTTTTGGGTTTATGGGTTTATGTGTTTTGGGTTTATGGGTTTTGGTTTTATCGGTTTTGGGTTTATGGGTTTTGGGTTTATGGGTTTTGGGTTTATGGGTTTCGGGTTTATGGGTTTATGTGTTTTGGGTTTATGGGTTTTGGGTTTATGGGTTTCGGGTTTTGGGTTTATCGGTTTTGGGTTTATGGGTTTCGGGTTTATGGGTTTTGGATTTATGGGTTTTGGGTTTAAGGGTTTTGGGTTTATGGGTTTATGTGTTTTGGGTTTATGGGTTTTGGGTTTATGGGTTTATGTGTTTTGGGTTTATGGGTTTTGGTTTTATCGGTTTTGGGTTTATGGGTTTTGGGTTTATGGGTTTTGGGTTCGTGGGTTTCTGGTTTATGGGTTTATTGGTTTCTGGTTTATGGGTTTTGGGTTTTGGGTTTATGGGTTTTGGGTTTATGGGTTAATGGGTTTTGGGTTTATGGGTTTCGGGTTTATGGGTTTTGGATTTATGGGTTTTGGGTTTCTGGGTTCTGGGTTTATGGGTTTCGGGTTTATGGGTTTTGGGTTTATGGGTTTTGGGTTTATGGGATTTGGGTTTGTGTGATTTACGTTTATGGGTTTATGGGTTTTGGGTTTATGGGTTTTGGGTTTATGGGATTTGGGTTTGTGTGATTTACGTTTATGGGTTTATGGGTTTTGGGTTTATGGTAATTGGGTTTATGGGTTATGGATTTATGGGTTTTGGGTTTATGGTAATTGGGTTTATGGGTTTATGGGTTTTCGGTTTATTGGTTTTGGGTTTATAGGTTTTGGGTTAATGGGTTTTCGGTTTATTGGTTTTGGGTTTATAGGTTTTGGGTTAATGGGTTTTGGGTTTATGGGTTTTGGGTTTATGGGTTTTGGGTTTATGTGTTTCGGGTTTATGGGTTTTGGATTTATGGTTTTTGGTTTATGGGTTTTGGGTTTATGGGTTTTGGGTTTATGGGTTTCTGGTTTATGGGTTTTGGGTTTATGGGTTTTGGATTTATGGGTTTTGGGTTTTGGGTTAATGGGTTTTGGGTTTTTGGGTTTTGGGTTTATGGGTTTTGGGTTTATGGGATTTGGGTTTGTGTGATTTACGTTTATGGGTTTATGGGTTTTGGGTTTATGGTAATTGGGTTTATGGGTTATGGATTTATGGGTTTTGGGTTTATGGTAATTGGGTTTATGGGTTTATGGGTTTTCGGTTTATTGGTTTTGGGTTTATAGGTTTTGGGTTAATGGGTTTTCGGTTTATTGGTTTTGGGTTTATAGGTTTTGGGTTAATGGGTTTTGGGTTTATGGGTTTTGGGTTTATGGGTTTATAGTTTATGGGTTTTGGGTTTATGGGTTTTAGGTTTTTGGGTTTTAGGTTTATGGGTTTATGGGTTTTGGGTTTATGGTTTTTGGGTTTATGGGTTTTGGGTTTATGGGTTTTGGGTTTATGGGATTTGGGTTTATGGGATTTAGGTTTATGGGATTTAGATTTATGGGTTTACGGTTTTTAGGTTTATGGATTTTGGATTTATGGGTTTTGGTTTTATGGGTTTATGGGTTTTGGGTTTATGGGTTTTGGGTTTATGGCTTTTGGGTTTATGGGTTTTGGGTTTATGGGTTTTGGGTTTATGGGTTTCGGATTTTGGGATTATGGGTTTTGGGTTTATGGGATTTGGATTTATGGATTTTGGGTTTATTGGTTTTGGGTTTTGGGTTTATGGGATTTGGATTTATGGGTTTTGGGTTTATGGGTTTTGGGTTTATGGATTTCGGGTTTATGGGTTTTGGGTTTATGGTTTTTGGGTTTATGGGTTTTGGGTTTATGGGTTTTGGGTTTATGGGTTTTGCGTTTATGGGTTTCGGGTTTTGGGTTTATGGGTTTATGTGTTCTGGGTTTATGGGTTTTAGGTTTATGGGTTTCGGGTTTTGGGTTTATCGGTTTTGGGTTTATGGGTTTCGGGTTTATGGGTTTTGGATTTATGGGTTTTGGGTTTATGGGTTTCGGATTTTGGGATTATGGGTTTTGGGTTTATGTGTTTTGGGTTTATGGGTTTTCGATTTATGGGTTTACGGTTTTAGGGTTTTTGTTTTATTGGTTTTGTGTTTGTGGGTTTCTGGTTTATGGTTTATGGGTTTATGGGATTATGGGTTTATGGGTTTCTGGTTTATGGGTTTCGGGTTTATGGGTTTATGGATTTTCGGATTATGGGTTTTGGGTTTTGGGTTTATGGGTTTTGGATTTATGAGTTTTGGCTTTAAGGGTTTTGGGTTTATGGGTTTCGGGTTTATGGGTTTATGCGTTTTAGGTTTATCGGTTTTGGGTTTATGGGTTTATGTGTTTTGGGTTTATGGGTTTGGGTTTATGGGTTTTGGATTTATGGGTTTCGGGTTTATGGGTTTTGGATTTATGAGTTTTGGCTTTAAGGGTTTTGGATTTATGAGTTTTGGCTTTAAGGGTTTTGGGTTTATGGGTTTCGGGTTAATGGGTTTATGTGTTTTGGGTTTATGGGTTTTGGGTTTATCGGTTTTGGGTTTATGGGTTTATGGGTTTTGGGTTTATTGGGTTTGGGTTTATGGGTTTTGGATTTATGGGTTTCGGGTTTATGGGTTTTGGATTTATGAGTTTTGGCTTTAAGGGTTTTGGGTTTATGGGTTTTGGGTTTATGGGTTTTGGGTTCGTGGGTTTCTGGTTTATGGGTTTATTGGTTTCTGGTTTATGGGTTTTGGGTTTTGGGTTTATGGGTTTTGGGTTTATGGGTTAATGGGTTTTGGGTTTATGGGTTTCGGGTTTATGGGTTTTGGATTTATGAGTTTTGGCTTTAAGGGTTTTGGGTTTATGGGTTTTGGGTTTATGGGTTTTGGGTTCGTGGGTTTCTGGTTTATGGGTTTATTGGTTTCTGGTTTATGGGTTTTGGGTTTTGGGTTTATGGGTTTTGGGTTTATGGGTTAATGGGTTTTGGGTTTATGGGTTTTGGGTTTATGGGTTTTGGGTTTATGGGTTTCTGGTTTATGGGTTTTGGGTTTATGGGTTTTGGATTTATGGGTTTTGGGTTTTGGGTTAATGGGTTTTGGGTTTTTGGGTTTTGGGTTTATGGGTTTTGGGTTTATGGGATTTGGGTTTGTGTGATTTACGTTTATGGGTTTATGGGTTTTGGGTTTATGGTAATTGGGTTTATGGGTTATGGATTTATGGGTTTTGGGTTTATGGTAATTGGGTTTATGGGTTTATGGGTTTTCGGTTTATTGGTTTTGGGTTTATAGGTTTTGGGTTAATGGGTTTTCGGTTTATTGGTTTTGGGTTTATAGGTTTTGGGTTAATGGGTTTTGGGTTTATGGGTTTTGGGTTTATGGGTTTATAGTTTATGGGTTTTGGGTTTATGGGTTTTAGGTTTTTGGGTTTTAGGTTTATGGGTTTATGGGTTTTGGGTTTATGGTTTTTGGGTTTATGGGTTTTGGGTTTATGGGTTTTGGGTTTATGGGATTTGGGTTTATGGGATTTAGGTTTATGGGATTTAGATTTATGGGTTTACGGTTTTTAGGTTTATGGATTTTGGATTTATGGGTTTTGGTTTTATGGGTTTATGGGTTTTGGGTTTATGGGTTTTGGGTTTATGGCTTTTGGGTTTATGGGTTTTGGGTTTATGGGTTTTGAGTTTATGGGTTTCGGGTTTTGGGTTTATGGGTTTTGGGTTTATGGGATTTGGATTTATGGATTTTGGGTTTATGGGTTTTGGGTTTTGGGTTTATGGGATTTGGATTTATGGGTTTTGGGTTTATGGGTTTTGGGTTTATGGATTTCGGGTTTATGGGTTTTGGGTTTATGGGTTTTGGGTTTATGGGTTTTGGGTTTATGGGTTTTGGGTTTATGGGTTTTGAGTTTATGGGTTTCGGGTTTTGGGTTTATGGGTTTTGGGTTTATGGGTTTTGGGTTTATTGGTTTCGGGTTTATGGGTTTTGGATTTATGGGTTTACGGTTTAAGGGTTTTTGTTTTATTGGTTTTGTGTTTGTGGGTTTCTGGTTTATGGTTTATGGGCTTATGGGATTATGGGTTTCTGGTTTATGGGTTTCAGGTTTATGGGTTTATGGATTTTCGGATTATTGGTTTTGGGTTTATGGGATTTGGATTTATGGAATTCGGGTTTATGTGTTTTGGGTTTTGGGTTTATGGGATTTGGATTTATGGGTTTTGGGTTTATGGGTTTTGGGTTTATGGGTTTTGGGTTTATGGGTTTTGGGTATATGGGTTTTGGGTTTATGGGTTTATGGGTTTCGGGTTTATGGGTTTATGTGTTCTGGGTTTATGGGTTTTAGGTTTATGGGTTTCGGGTTTTGGGTTTATCGGTTTTGGGTTTATGGGTTTCGGGTTTATGGGTTTTGGATTTATGGGTTTTGGGTTTAAGGGTTTTGGGTTTATGGGTTTCGGATTTTGGGATTATGGGTTTTGGGTTTATGTGTTTTGGGTTTATGGGTTTTCGATTTATGGGTTTACGGTTTTAGGGTTTTTGTTTTATTGGTTTTGTGTTTGTGGGTTTCTGGTTTATGGTTTATGGGTTTATGGGATTATGGGTTTATGGGTTTCTGGTTTATGGGTTTCGGGTTTATGGGTTTATGGATTTTCGGATTATGGGTTTTGGGTTTTGGGTTTATGGGATTTGGATTTATGGAATTTGGGTTTATGTGTTTTGGGATTTGGGTTTATGGGATTTGGATTTATGGGTTTTGGGTTTATGGGTTTTGGGTTTATGGGTTTTGGGTTTATGGGTTTTGGGTATATGGGTTTTGGGTTTATGGGTTTCGGGTTTATGGGTTTATGTGTTTTGGGTTTATGGGTTTTGGGTTTATCGGTTTTCGGTTTATGGGTTTTGGGTTTATGGGTTTAGGTATTATGGGTTTTGGGTTTATGGGTTTTGGGTTTATCGGTTTTGGGTTTATGGGTTTTGGGTTTATGGGTTTATGTGTTTTGGGTTTATGGGTTTTGGTTTTATCGGTTTTGGGTTTATGGGTTTTGGGTTTATGGGTTTTGGGTTTATGGGTTTCGGGTTTATGGGTTTATGTGTTTTGGGTTTATGGGTTTTGGGTTTATGGGTTTCGGGTTTTGGGTTTATCGGTTTTGGGTTTATGGGTTTCGGGTTTATGGGTTTTGGATTTATGGGTTTTGGGTTTAAGGGTTTTGGGTTTATGGGTTTATGTGTTTTGGGTTTATGGGTTTTGGGTTTATGGGTTTATGTGTTTTGGGTTTATGGGTTTTGGTTTTATCGGTTTTGGGTTTATGGGTTTTGGGTTTATGGGTTTTGGGTTCGTGGGTTTCTGGTTTATGGGTTTATTGGTTTCTGGTTTATGGGTTTTGGGTTTTGGGTTTATGGGTTTTGGGTTTATGGGTTAATGGGTTTTGGGTTTATGGGTTTCGGGTTTATGGGTTTTGGATTTATGGGTTTTGGGTTTCTGGGTTCTGGGTTTATGGGTTTCGGGTTTATGGGTTTTGGGTTTATGGGTTTTGGGTTTATGGGATTTGGGTTTGTGTGATTTACGTTTATGGGTTTATGGGTTTTGGGTTTATGGGTTTTGGGTTTATGGGATTTGGGTTTGTGTGATTTACGTTTATGGGTTTATGGGTTTTGGGTTTATGGTAATTGGGTTTATGGGTTATGGATTTATGGGTTTTGGGTTTATGGTAATTGGGTTTATGGGTTTATGGGTTTTCGGTTTATTGGTTTTGGGTTTATAGGTTTTGGGTTAATGGGTTTTCGGTTTATTGGTTTTGGGTTTATAGGTTTTGGGTTAATGGGTTTTGGGTTTATGGGTTTTGGGTTTATGGGTTTTGGGTTTATGTGTTTCGGGTTTATGGGTTTTGGATTTATGGTTTTTGGTTTATGGGTTTTGGGTTTATGGGTTTTGGGTTTATGGGTTTCTGGTTTATGGGTTTTGGGTTTATGGGTTTTGGATTTATGGGTTTTGGGTTTTGGGTTAATGGGTTTTGGGTTTTTGGGTTTTGGGTTTATGGGTTTTGGGTTTATGGGATTTGGGTTTGTGTGATTTACGTTTATGGGTTTATGGGTTTTGGGTTTATGGTAATTGGGTTTATGGGTTATGGATTTATGGGTTTTGGGTTTATGGTAATTGGGTTTATGGGTTTATGGGTTTTCGGTTTATTGGTTTTGGGTTTATAGGTTTTGGGTTAATGGGTTTTCGGTTTATTGGTTTTGGGTTTATAGGTTTTGGGTTAATGGGTTTTGGGTTTATGGGTTTTGGGTTTATGGGTTTATAGTTTATGGGTTTTGGGTTTATGGGTTTTAGGTTTTTGGGTTTTAGGTTTATGGGTTTATGGGTTTTGGGTTTATGGTTTTTGGGTTTATGGGTTTTGGGTTTATGGGTTTTGGGTTTATGGGATTTGGGTTTATGGGATTTAGGTTTATGGGATTTAGATTTATGGGTTTACGGTTTTTAGGTTTATGGATTTTGGATTTATGGGTTTTGGTTTTATGGGTTTATGGGTTTTGGGTTTATGGGTTTTGGGTTTATGGCTTTTGGGTTTATGGGTTTTGGGTTTATGGGTTTTGGGTTTATGGGTTTCGGATTTTGGGATTATGGGTTTTGGGTTTATGGGATTTGGATTTATGGATTTTGGGTTTATTGGTTTTGGGTTTTGGGTTTATGGGATTTGGATTTATGGGTTTTGGGTTTATGGGTTTTGGGTTTATGGATTTCGGGTTTATGGGTTTTGGGTTTATGGTTTTTGGGTTTATGGGTTTTGGGTTTATGGGTTTTGGGTTTATGGGTTTTGCGTTTATGGGTTTCGGGTTTTGGGTTTATGGGTTTATGTGTTCTGGGTTTATGGGTTTTAGGTTTATGGGTTTCGGGTTTTGGGTTTATCGGTTTTGGGTTTATGGGTTTCGGGTTTATGGGTTTTGGATTTATGGGTTTTGGGTTTAAGGGTTTTGGGTTTATGGGTTTCGGATTTTGGGATTATGGGTTTTGGGTTTATGTGTTTTGGGTTTATGGGTTTTCGATTTATGGGTTTACGGTTTTAGGGTTTTTGTTTTATTGGTTTTGTGTTTGTGGGTTTCTGGTTTATGGTTTATGGGTTTATGGGATTATGGGTTTATGGGTTTCTGGTTTATGGGTTTCGGGTTTATGGGTTTATGGATTTTCGGATTATGGGTTTTGGGTTTTGGGTTTATGGGATTTGGATTTATGGAATTTGGGTTTATGTGTTTTGGGATTTGGGTTTATGGGATTTGGATTTATGGGTTTTGGGTTTATGGGTTTTGGGTTTATGGGTTTTGGGTTTATGGGTTTTGGGTTTATGGGTTTTGGGTATATGGGTTTTGGGTTTATGGGTTTCGGGTTTATGGGTTTATGTGTTTTGGGTTTATGGGTTTTGGGTTTATCGGTTTTCGGTTTATGGGTTTTGGGTTTATGGGTTTAGGTATTATGGGTTTTGGGTTTATGGGTTTTGGGTTTATCGGTTTTGGGTTTATGGGTTTTGGGTTTATGGGTTTATGTGTTTTGGGTTTATGGGTTTTGGTTTTATCGGTTTTGGGTTTATGGGTTTTGGGTTTATGGGTTTTGGGTTTATGGGTTTCGGGTTTATGGGTTTATGAGTTTTGGGTTTATGGGTTTTGGGTTTATGGGTTTCGGGTTTTGGGTTTATCGGTTTTGGGTTTATGGGTTTCGGGTTTATGGGTTTTGGATTTATGGGTTTTGGGTTTAAGGGTTTTGGGTTTATGGGTTTATGTGTTTTGGGTTTATGGGTTTTGGGTTTATGGGTTTATGTGTTTTGGGTTTATGGGTTTTGGTTTTATCGGTTTTGGGTTTATGGGTTTTGGGTTTATGGGTTTTGGGTTCGTGGGTTTCTGGTTTATGGGTTTATTGGTTTCTGGTTTATGGGTTTTGGGTTTTGGGTTTATGGGTTTTGGGTTTATGGGTTAATGGGTTTTGGGTTTATGGGTTTCGGGTTTATGGGTTTTGGATTTATGGGTTTTGGGTTTCTGGGTTCTGGGTTTATGGGTTTCGGGTTTATGGGTTTATGTGTTTTGGGTTTATGGGTTTTGGGTTCGTGGGTTTCTGGTTTATGGTATATGGGTTTTGGGTTTATGGGTTTTGGGTTCGTGCGTATCTGGTTTATGGTTTATGGGTTTATTGGTTTCTGGTTTATGGGTTTTGGATTTTGGGTTTATGGGTTTTGGATTTATGGGTTTTGGGTTTATGGGTTAAAGGGTTTTGGGACAATGAGTTTTGGGTTTATGGGTTTTGGGTTTATGGGTTTTGGGTTTATGGGTTTTGGGTTTATCGGTTTTGGGTTTATGGGTTTTGGGTTTATGGGTTTTGGGTTTATGGGTTTTGGGTTTATGGGTTTTGGGTTTATCGGTTTTGGGTTTATGGGTTTTGGGTTTATGGGTTTTGGGTTCGTGGGTTTCTGGTTTATGGTTTATGGGTTTATTGGTTTCAGGTTTATGGGGTTTGGGTTTTGGGTTTATGGGTTTTGGATTTATGGGTTTTGGATTTATGGGTTAATGGGTTTTGGGACAATGGGTTTTGGGTTTATGGGTTTTCGGTTTATGTGTTTCGGGTTTATGGGTTTTGGATTTATGGTTTTTGGTTTATGGGTTTTGGGTTTATAGGTTTTGGGTTTATGGGTTTCTGGTTTATGGGTTTTGGGTTTATGGGTTTTGGATTTATGGGTTTTGGGTTTATGGGTTAATGGGTTTTGGGTTAATGGGTTTTGGGTTTTTGGGTTTTGGGTTTATGGGTTTTTTGGTTTATGGGATTTGGGTTTGTGTGATTTACGTTTATGGGTTTATGGGTTTTGGGTTTATGGTAATTGGGTTTATGGGTTATGGATTTATGGGTTTTGGGTTTATGGTAATTGGGTTTATGGGTTTATGGGTTTTCGGTTTATTGGTTTTGGGTTTATAGGTTTTGGGTTAATGGGTTTTCGGTTTATTGGTTTTGGGTTTATAGGTTTTGGGTTAATGGGTTTTGGGTTTATGGGTTTTGGGTTTATGGGTTTATAGTTTATGGGTTTTGGGTTTATGGGTTTTAGGTTTTTGGGTTTTAGGTTTATGGGTTTATGGGTTTTGGGTTTATGGTTTTTGGGTTTATGGGTTTTGGGTTTATGGGTTTTGGGTTTATGGGATTTGGGTTTATGGGATTTAGGTTTATGGGATTTAGATTTATGGGTTTACGGTTTTTAGGTTTATGGATTTTGGATTTATGGGTTTTGGTTTTATGGGTTTATGGGTTTTGGGTTTATGGTTTTTGGGTTTTGGGTTTATGGTTTTTGGGTTTATGGGTTTTGGGATTATGGGTTTTGGGTTTATGGGATTTGGGTGTATGGGATTTAGGTTTATGGGATTTAGGTTTATGGGTTTACGGTTTTTAGGTTTATGGATTTTTGATTTATGGGTTTTGGTTTTATGGGTTTATGGGTTTTGGGTTTATGGGTTTTGGGTTTATGGGTTTTGGGTTTCTGGGATTTGGGTTTATGGGTTTTGGGTTTATGGGTTTTGGGTTTATGGCTTTTGGGTTTATGGGTTTTGGGTTTATGGGTTTTGGGTTTATGGGTTTCGGATTTTGGGATTA
This sequence comes from Gastracanthus pulcherrimus, assembly GCA_949152435.1. Taxonomy (NCBI): domain Eukaryota; kingdom Metazoa; phylum Arthropoda; class Insecta; order Hymenoptera; family Pteromalidae; genus Gastracanthus; species Gastracanthus pulcherrimus. Next base: position 101,148,857 of record OX424573.1, read on the forward strand.
TGGGTTTTGGGTTTATGGGATTTGGATTTATGGGTTTTGAGTTTATGGGTTTCGGGTTTTGGGTTTTTGGGTTTTGGGTTTATGGGTTTTGGGTTTATGGGTTTCGGGTATATGGGTTTTGGGTTTATGGGTTTATGGGTTTCGGGTTTATGGGTTTATGTGTTCTGGGTTTATGGGTTTTAGGTTTATGGGTTTCGGGTTTTGGGTTTATCGGTTTTGGGTTTATGGGTTTCGGGTTTATGGGTTTTGGATTTATGGGTTTTGGGTTTAAGGGTTTTGGGTTTATGGGTTTCGGATTTTGGGATTATGGGTTTTGGGTTTATGTGTTTTGGGTTTATGGGTTTTCGATTTATGGGTTTACGGTTTTAGGGTTTTTGTTTTATTGGTTTTGTGTTTGTGGGTTTCTGGTTTATGGTTTATGGGTTTATGGGATTATGGGTTTATGGGTTTCTGGTTTATGGGTTTCGGGTTTATGGGTTTATGGATTTTCGGATTATGGGTTTTGGGTTTTGGGTTTATGGGATTTGGATTTATGGAATTTGGGTTTATGTGTTTTGGGATTTGGGTTTATGGGATTTGGATTTATGGGTTTTGGGTTTATGGGTTTTGGGTTTATGGGTTTTGGGTTTATGGGTTTTGGGTATATGGGTTTTGGGTTTATGGGTTTCGGGTTTATGGGTTTATGTGTTTTGGGTTTATGGGTTTTGGGTTTATCGGTTTTCGGTTTATGGGTTTTGGGTTTATGGGTTTAGGTATTATGGGTTTTGGGTTTATGGGTTTTGGGTTTATCGGTTTTGGGTTTATGGGTTTTGGGTTTATGGGTTTATGTGTTTTGGGTTTATGGGTTTTGGTTTTATCGGTTTTGGGTTTATGGGTTTTGGGTTTATGGGTTTTGGGTTTATGGGTTTCGGGTTTATGGGTTTATGTGTTTTGGGTTTATGGGTTTTGGGTTTATGGGTTTCGGGTTTTGGGTTTATCGGTTTTGGGTTTATGGGTTTCGGGTTTATGGGTTTTGGATTTATGGGTTTTGGGTTTAAGGGTTTTGGGTTTATGGGTTTATGTGTTTTGGGTTTATGGGTTTTGGGTTTATGGGTTTATGTGTTTTGGGTTTATGGGTTTTGGTTTTATCGGTTTTGGGTTTATGGGTTTTGGGTTTATGGGTTTTGGGTTCGTGGGTTTCTGGTTTATGGGTTTATTGGTTTCTGGTTTATGGGTTTTGGGTTTTGGGTTTATGGGTTTTGGGTTTATGGGTTTTAGGTTTATGGGTTTCGGGTTTTGGGTTTATCGGTTTTGGGTTTATGGGTTTTGGGTTTATGGGTTTTGAGTTCGTGGGTTTCTGGTTTATGGTTTATGGGTTTATTGGTTTCTGGTTTATGGGTTTTGGGTTTTGGGTTTATGGGTTTTGGATTTATGGGTTTTCGATTTATGGGTTAATGGGTTTTGGGACAATGGGTTTTGGGTTTATGGGTTTTGGGTTTATGTGTTTCGGGTTTATGGGTTTTGGATTTATGGTTTTTGGTTTATGGGTTTTGGGTTTATGGGTTTTGGATTTATGGGTTTGGGTTTATGGGTTTTCGGTTTATGGATTTTGGATTTATTAGTTTTGGGTTTAATGGTTTTGGGTTTATGGGTTTCGGGTTTATGGGTTTATGTGTTTTGGGTTTATGCGTTTTAGGTTTATCGGTTTTGGGTTTATGGGTTTATGTGTTTTGGGTTTATGGGTTTTGAGTTTATCGGTTTTGGGTTTATGGGTTTTGGGTTTATGGGTTTCGGGTTTATGGGTTTTGGATTTATGAGTTTTGGCTTTAAGGGTTTTGGGTTTATGGGTTTCGGGTTTATGGGTTTATGTGTTTTGGGTTTATGGGTTTTGGGTTTATCGGTTTTGGGTTTATGGGTTTATGGGTTTTGGTTTTATTGGGTTTGGGTTTATGGGTTTTGGGTTTATGGGTTTTGGGTTTATGGGTTTTGGGTTTATGGGTTTATGGGTTCCGGGTTTATGGGTTTATGTGTTTTGGGTTTATGGGTTTTGGGTTTATGGGTTTCGGGTTTTGGGTTTATCGGTTTTGGGTTTATGGGTTTCGGGTTTATGGGTTTTGGATTTATGGGTTTTGGGTTTAAGGGTTTTGGGTTTATGGGTTTATGTGTTTTGGGTTTATGGGTTTTGGGTTTATGAGTTTATGTGTTTTGGGTTTATGGGTTTTGGTTTTATCGGTTTTGGGTTTATGGGTTTTGGGTTTATGGGTTTTGGGTTCGTGGGTTTCTGGTTTATGGGTTTATTGGTTTCTGGTTTATGGGTTTTGGGTTTTGGGTTTATGGGTTTTGGGTTTATTGGTTAATGGGTTTTGGGTTTATGGGTTTCGGGTTTATGGGTTTTGGATTTATGGGTTTTGGGTTTCTGGGTTCTGGGTTTATGGGTTTCGGGTTTATGGGTTTATGTGTTTTGGGTTTATGGGTTTTGGGTTTATCTATTTTGGGTTTATCGGTTTGGGTTTATGGGTTTTGGGTTCGTGGGTTTCTGGTTTGTGGTATATGGGTTTTGGGTTTATGGGTTTTGGGTTCGTGCGTATCTGGTTTATGGTTTATGGGTTTATTGGTTTCTGGTTTATGGGTTTTGGATTTTGGGTTTATGGGTTTTGGATTTATGGGTTTTGGGTTTATGGGTTAAAGGGTTTTGGGACAATGGGTTTTGGGTTTATGGGTTTTGGGTTTATGGGTTTTGGGTTTATGGGTTTTGGGTTTATGGGTTTTGGGTTTATCGGTTTTGGGTTTATGGGTTTTGGGTTTATGGGTTTTGGGTTCATGGGTTTCTGGTTTATGGTTTATGGGTTTATTGGTTTCTGGTTTATGGGGTTTGGGTTTTGGGTTTATGGGTTTTGGATTTATGGGTTTTGGATTTATGGGTTAATGGGTTTTGGGACAATGGGTTTTGGGTTTATGGGTTATGGGTTTATGTGTTTCGGGTTTATGGGTTTTGGATTTATGGTTTTTGGTTTATGGGTTTTGGGTTTATGGGTTTTGGGTTTATGGGTTTCTGGTTTATGGGTTTTGGGTTTATGGGTTTTGGATTTATGGGTTTTGGGTTTATGGGTTAATGGGTTTTGGGTTAATGGGTTTTGGGTTTTTGGGTTTTGGGTTTATGGGTTTTGGGTTTATGGGATTTGGGTTTGTGTGATTTACGTTTATGGGTTTATGGGTTTTGGGTTTATGGTAATTGGGTTTATGGGTTATGGATTTATGGGCTTTGGGTTTATGGTAATTGGGTTTATGTGTTATGGATTTATTGGTTTTGGGTTTATAGGTTTTGGGTTAATGGGTTTTCGGTTTATTGGTTTTGGGTTTATAGGTTTTGGGTTAATGGGTTTTCGGTTTATTGGTTTTGGGTTTATAGGTTTTGGGTTAATGGGTTTTGGGTTTATGGGTTTTGGGTTTATGGGTTTTGGGTTTATGGGTTTTGGGTTTATCGGTTTTGGGTTTATGGGTTTTGGGTTTATGGGTTTTGGGTTCGTGGGTTTCTGGTTTATGGTTTATGGGTTTATTGGTTTCTGGTTTATGGGGTTTGGGTTTTGGGTTTATGGGTTTTGGATTTATGGGTTTTGGATTTATGGGTTAATGGGTTTTGGGACAATGGGTTTTGGGTTTATGGGTTATGGGTTTATGTGTTTCGGGTTTATGGGTTTTGGATTTATGGTTTTTGGTTTATGGGTTTTGGGTTTATGGGTTTTGGGTTTATGGGTTTCTGGTTTATGGGTTTTGGGTTTATGGGTTTTGGATTTATGGGTTTTGGGTTTATGGGTTAATGGGTTTTGGGTTAATGGGTTTTGGGTTTTTGGGTTTTGGGTTTATGGGTTTTGGGTTTATGGGATTTGGGTTTGTGTGATTTACGTTTATGGGTTTATGGGTTTTGGGTTTATGGTAATTGGGTTTATGGGTTATGGATTTATGGGTTTTGGGTTTATGGTAATTGGGTTTATGTGTTATGGATTTATGGGTTTTGGGTTTATGGTAATTGGGTTTATGGGTTTATGGGTTTTCGGTTTATTGGTTTTGGGTTTATAGGTTATGGGTTAATGGGTTTTCGGTTTATTGGTTTTGGGTTTATAGGTTTTGGGTTAATGGGTTTTCGGTTTATTGGTTTTGGGTTTATAGGTTTTGGGTTAATGGGTTTTGGGTTTATGGGTTTTGGGTTTATGGGTTTATAGTTTATGGGTTTTGGGTTTATAGGTTTTAGGTTTTGGGTTTATGGTTTTTGGGTTTATGGGTTTTGGGTTTATGGGTTTTGGGTTTATGGGATTTGGGTGTATGGGATTTAGGTTTATGGGATTTAGGTTTATGGGTTTACGGTTTTTAGGTTTATGGATTTTGGATTTATGGGTTTTGGTTTTATGGGTTTATGGGTTTTGGGTTTATGGGTTTTGGGTTTATCGGTTTTGGGTTTATGGGTTTTGGGTTTATGGGTTTTGGGTTCGTGGGTTTCTGGTTTATGGTTTATGGGTTTATTGGTTTCTGGTTTATGGGTTTTGGGTTTTGGGTTTATGGGTTTTGGGTTTATGGGTTTTGGGTTTATGGGTTTTGGGTTTATGGGTTTTGGGTTTATGGGTTTTGGGTTTATGGGTTTATAGTTTATGGGTTTTGGGTTTATGGGTTTTGGGTTTTTGGGTTTTAGGTTTATGGGTTTATGGCTTTTGGGTTTATGGTTTTTGGGTTTATGGGTTTTTGATTTATGGGTTTTGGGTTTATGGATTTTGGGTTTATGGGTTTTGAGTTTATGGGTTTATGGGTTTTGGGTTTATGGGTTTTGGGTTTATGGGTTTTGGGTTTATGGGTTTTGGGTTTATGGGTTTTGGATTTATGGGTTTCTGGTTTATGGGTTTCGGGTTTATGGGTTTCGGTTTTAAGGGTTTTGGGTTTATGGGTTTCGGGATTTTGGGTTTCTGGTTTATGGGTTTCAGGTTTATGGGTTTCAGGATTTTGGGTTTCTGGTTTATGGGTTTCAGGTTTATGGGTTTCGGGTTTATGGGTTTCGGGTTTATGGGTTTTGGATTTATGTGTTTCTGGTTTATGGGTTTCGGGTTTATGGGTTTATGGGTTTTGGGTTTATGGGTTTTGGGTTTATGGGTTTTGGATTTATGGGTTTTGGGATTATGGGTTTTGGGTTTATGGGTTTTGGGTTTATTGGTTTTGGGTTTATGGGTTTTGGGTTTATGGGTTTTTGGGTTTTGGTTTTTGGGTTTATGGGATTTGGATTTATGAGTTTTCGGTTTATGGCTTTCGGGTTTATGGGTTTCGGGTTTATGGGTTTATGGGTTTTGGGTTTATGGGTTTTGGGTTTATGGGTTTCGGATTTTGGGTTTATGGGTTTTGGGTTTATGGGTTTTGGGTTTATAGTAATTGGGTTCATGGGTTTTGGATTTATGGGTTTTGGGTTTAAGGGTTTCGGGTTTATGGGTTTCGGGTTTATGGGTTTATGGGTTTTGGGTTATTGGGTTTTGGGATTATTCGTTTTGGTTTTATGGGTTTATAGTTTATGGGTTTTGGATTTATGTGTTTCTGGTTTATGGGTTTCGGGTTTATGGGTTTATGGGTTTTGGGTTTATGGGTTTTGGGTTTATGGGTTTCGGATTTTGGGTTTATGGGTTTTGGGTTTATGGGTTTTGGGTTTATAGTAATTGGGTTCATGGGTTTTGGATTTATGGGTTTTGGGTTTAAGGGTTTTGGGTTTATGGGTTTTGAGTTTATGGGTTTATGGGTTTTGGGTTTATGGGTTTCAGGTTTATGGGTTTCGGGTTTATGGGTTTCGGGTTTATGGGTTTTGGATTTATGTGTTTCTGGTTTATGGGTTTCGGGTTTATGGGTTTATGGGTTTTGGGTTTATGGGTTTTGGGTTTATGGGTTTTGGATTTATGGGTTTTGGGATTATGGGTTTTGGGTTTATGGGTTTTGGGTTTATTGGTTTTGGGTTTATGGGTTTTGGGTTTATGGGTTTTTGGGTTTTGGTTTTTGGGTTTATGGGATTTGGATTTATGAGTTTTCGGTTTATGGCTTTCGGGTTTATGGGTTTCGGGTTTATGGGTTTATGGGTTTTGGGTTTATGGGTTTTGGGTTTATGGGTTTCGGATTTTGGGTTTATGGGTTTTGGGTTTATGGGTTTTGGGTTTATAGTAATTGGGTTCATGGGTTTTGGATTTATGGGTTTTGGGTTTAAGGGTTTCGGGTTTATGGGTTTTGGGTTTATGGGTTTATGGGTTTTCGGTTTATTGGTTTTGGGTTTATAGGTTTTGGGTTATTGGGTTTTGGGATTATTCGTTTTGGTTTTATGGGTTTATAGTTTATGGGTTTTGGGTTTATGGGTTTATGGGTTTTGGGTTTATGGGATTTGGGTTTATGGGATTTACGTTTATTAGGATTTGGGTTTATGGGTTTTGGGTATATGGGTTTTGGGTTTATGGGTTTCGGGTTTATGGGTTTATGTGTTTTGGGTTTATGGGTTTGGGGTTTATCGGTTTTGGGTTTATGGGTTTCGGGTTTATGGGTTTTGGATTTATGGGTTTTGGGTTTAAGGGTTTTGGGTTTATGGGTTTATGTGTTTTGGGTTTATGGGTTTTGGGTTTATGGGTTTATGTGTTTTGGGTTTATGCGTTTTGGGTTTATCGGTTTTCGGTTTATGGGTTTTGGGTTTATGGGTTCAGGTATTATGGGTTTTTGGGTTTATGGGTTTTGGGTTTATCGGTTTTGGGTTTATGGGTTTTGGGTTTATGGGTTTTGAGTTTGTGGGTTTCTGGTTTATGGTTTATGGGTTTATTGGTTTCTGGTTTATGGGTTTTGGGTTTTGGGTTTATGGGTTTTGGATTTATGGGTTTTGGATTTATGGGTTAATGGGTTTTGGGACAATGGGTTTTGGGTTTATGGGTTTTGGGTTTATGTGTTTCGGGTTTATGGGTTTTGGATTTATGGTTTTTGGTTTATGGGTTTTGGGTTTATGGGTTTTGGATTTATGGGTTTGGGTTTATGGGTTTTCGGTTTATGGATTTTGGATTTATTAGTTTTGGGTTTAATGGTTTTGGGTTTATGGGTTTCGGGTTTATGGGTTTATGTGTTTTGGGTTTATGCGTTTTAGGTTTATCGGTTTTGGGTTTATGGGTTTATGTGTTTTGGGTTTATGGGTTTTGAGTTTATCGGTTTTGGGTTTATGGGTTTTGGGTTTATGGGTTTCGGGTTTATGGGTTTTGGATTTATGAGTTTTGGCTTTAAGGGTTTTGGGTTTATGGGTTTCGGGTTTATGGGTTTATGTGTTTATTGGTTTCTGGTTTATGGGTTTTGGATTTTGGGTTTATGGGTTTATGGGTTTATGGGTTTTGGATTTATGGGTTTTGGGTTTATGGGTTAATGGGTTTTGGGTTAATGGGTTTTGGGTTTATGGGTTTTGGGTTTATGGGTTTTGGGTTTATGGGATTTGGGTTTATGTGATTTACGTTTATGGGTTTATGTGTTTTGGGTTTATGGATTTTGGGTTAATGGGTTTATGGGTTTTGGGTTTATGTGTTTTGGGTTTATGGGTTTTGGGTTTATGGTTTTTGGTTTATGGGTTTTGGGTTTATGGGTTTTGGGTTTAAGGGTTTCTGGTTTATGGGTTTTGGGTTTATGGGTTTCGGGTTTATGGGTTTTGGATTTATGGTTTTTGGTTTATGGGTTTTGGGTTTATGGGTTTTGGGTTTATGGGTTTCTGGTTTATGGGTTTATGGGTTTTGGATTTATGGGTTTTGGGTTTATGGGTTAATGGGTTTTGGGTTTATAGGTTTTGGGTTAATGGGTTTTGGGTTTATGGGTTTATGGGTTTATGGGTTTTGTGTATGGGTTTATAGTTTATGGGTTTTGGGTTTATGGGTTTTGGGTTTTTGGGTTTTAGGTTTATGGGTTTATGGGTTTTGGGTTTATGGTTTTTGGGTTTATGGGTTTTTGATTTATGGGTTTTGGGTTTATGGATTTTGGGTTTATGGGTTTTGGGTTTATGGGTTTATGGGATTTGGGTTTATGGGTTTTGGGTTTATGGGTTTTGGGTTTATGGGTTTTGGATTTATGGGTTTTGGATTTATGGGTTTCTGGTTTATGGGTTTAGGGTTTAAGGGTTTTTGGTTTATTGGTTTTGTGTTCGTGGGTTTCTGGTTTATGGTTTATGGGTTTATGGGTTTATGGGATTATGGGTTTATGGGTTTCTGGTTTATGGGTTCAGGTTTATGGGTTTCGGGTTTATGGGTTTCGGGTTTATGAGTTTCGGGTTTATGGGTTTATGGGTTTTGAATTTATGGGTTTTGGGTTTATGGGTTAATGGGTTTTGTGTGATTTACGTTTATGGGTTTATGGGTTTTGGGTTTATGGGTTTTGGGTTTATGGGTTTTGGGTTTATGGGTTTTGGGTTTATGGGATTTGGGTTTGTGTGATTTACGTTTATGGGTTTTGGGTTTATGGTAATTGGGTTTATGGGTTATGGATTTATGGGTTTTGGGTTTATGGTAATTGGGTTTATGGGTTTTGGATTTATGGGTTTTGGGTTTATGGGTTTTGGGTATATGGGTTTTGGGTTTATGGGTTTTAGGTTTCTGGGTTCTGGGTTTATGGGTTTCTGGTTTATGGGTTTCGGGTTTATGGGTTTTGGGTTTATGGGTTTCGGGGTTTTGGGTTTCTGGTTTATGGGTTTATGGGTTTTGGATTTATGGGTTTCGAGTTTATGAGTTTCGGGTTTATGGGTTTATGGGTTTTGAATTTATGGGTTTTGGGTTTATGGGTTAATGGGTTTTGGGTTAATGGGTTTTGGGTTTATGGGTTTTGGGTTTATGGGTTTTGGGTTTATGGGATTTGGGTTTATGTGATTTACGTTTATGGGTTTATGGGTTTTGGGTTTATGGATTTTGGGTTAATGGGTTTATGGGTTTTGGGTTTATGGGTTTTGGGTTTATGGGTTTTGGGTTTATGGGTTTCGGGTTTATGGGTTTCGGGTTTATGGGTTTATGGGTTTTGGGTTTATGGGTTTATGGGTTTTCGGTTCATTGGTTTTGGGTTTATAGGTTTTGGGTTAATGGGTTTTGGGTTTATGGGTTTATGGGTTTTGGGTTTATGGGTTTATAGTTTATGGGTTTTGGGTTTATGGGTTTTGGGTTTTTGGGTTTTAGGTTTATGGGTTTATGGGTTTTGGGTTTATGGTTTTTGGGTTTATGGGTTAATGGGTTTTGGGACAATGGGTTTTGGGTTTATGGGTTTTGGGTTTATGTGTTTCTGGTTTATGGGTTTTGGATTTATGGTTTTTGGGTTATGGGTTTTGGGTTTATGGGTTTTGGATTTATGGGTTTGGGTTTATGGGTTTTCGGTTTATGGATTTTGGATTTATTAGTTTTGGGTTTAATGGTTTTAGGTTTATCGGTTTTGGGTTTATGGGTTTATGTGTTTTGGGTTTATGGGTTTTGGGTTTATCGGTTTTGGGTTTATGGGTTTTGGGTTATGGGTTTCGGGTTTATGGATTTTGGATTTATGAGTTTTGGCTTTAAGGGTTTTGGGTTTATGGGTTTCGGGTTTATGGGTTTATGTGTTTTGGGTTTATGGGTTTTGGGTTTATCGGTTTTGGGTTTATGGGTTTATGGGTTTTGGGTTTATTGGGTTTGGGTTTATGGGTTTTGGGTTTATGGGTTTTGGGTTTATGGGTTTTGGGTTTATGGGTTTATGGGTTTATGTGTTTTGGGTTTATGGGTTTTGGGTTTATGGGTTTATGTGTTTTGGGTTTATGGGTTTTGGTTTTATCGGTTTTGGGTTTACGGGTTTTGGGTTTATGGGTTTGGGTTCGTCAGTTTCTGGTTTATGGTTTATGGGTTTATTGGTTTCTGGTTTATGGGTTTTGGGTTTTGGGTTTATGGGTTTTGGGGTTATGAGTTAATGGGTTTTGGGTTTATGGGTTTCGGGTTTATGGGTTTTGGATTTATGGGTTTTAGGTTTCTGGGTTCTGGGTTTATGGGTTTCGGGTTTATGGGTTTATGTGTTTTGGGTTTATGGGTTTTGGGTTTATCGATTTTGGGTTTATCGGTTTTGGGTTTATCGGTTTTCGGTTTATGGGTTTTGGGTTTATGGGTTTAGATATTATGGGTTTTGGGTTTATGGGTTTTGGGTTTATCGGTTTTGGGTTTATGGGTTTTGGGTTTATGGGTTTTGGGTTCGTGGGTTTTGGATTTATGAGTTTTGGGTTTAAGGGTTTTGGGTTTATGGATTTCGGGTTTATGGGTTTATGTGTTTTGGGTTTATGGGTTTTGGGTTTATCGGTTTTGGGTTTATGGGTTTTGTGTTTATGGGTTTTGGGTTTATGGGTTTTGGGTTTATGGGTTTTGGGTTTATGGGTTTCGGGTTTATGGGTTTTGGATTTATGAGTTTTGGGTTTAAGGGTTGTGGGTTTATGTGTTTTGGGATTTGGGTTTATGGGATTTGGATTTATGGGTTTTCGGTTTATGGGTTTTGGGTTTATGGGTTTTGGGTATATGGGTATATGGGTTTTGGGTTTATGGGTTTCGGGTTTATGGGTTTATGTGTTTTGGGTTGATGGGTTTGGGGTTTATCGGTTTTGGGTTTATGGGTTTCGGGTTTATGGGTTTTGGATTTATGGGTTTTGGGTTCGTGGGTTTCTGGTTTATGGTTTATGGGTTTATTGGTTTCTGGTTTATGGGTTTTGGGTTTTGGGTTTATGGGTTTTGGATTTATGGGTTTTGGATTTATGGGTTAATGGGTTTTGGGACAATGGGGTTTGGGTTTATGGGTTTTGGGTTTATGTGTTTCGGGTTTATGGGTTTTGGATTTATGGTTTTTGGTTTATGGGTTTTGGGTTTATGGGTTTTGGATTTATGGGTTTGGGTTTATGGGTTTTCGGTTTATGGATTTTGGATTTATTAGTTTTGGGTTTAATGGTTTTGGGTTTATGGGTTTCGGGTTTATGGGTTTTGGATTTATGAGTTTTGGCTTTAAGGGTTTTGGGTTTATGGGTTTCGGGTTTATGGGTTTTGGGTTTATCGGTTTTGGGTTTATGGGTTTATGGGTTTTGGGTTTATTGGGTTTGGGTTTATGGGTTTTGGGTTTATGGGTTTTGGGTTTATGGGTTTTGGATTTATGAGTTTTGGCTTTAAGGGTTTTGGGTTTATGGGTTTCGGGTTAATGGGTTTATGTGTTTTGGGTTTATGGGTTTTGGGTTTATCGGTTTTGGGTTTATGGGTTTATGGGTTTTGGGTTTATTGGGTTTGGGTTTATGGGTTTTGGATTTATGGGTTTCGGGTTTATGGGTTTTGGATTTATGAGTTTTGGCTTTAAGGGTTTTGGGTTTATGGGTTTCGGGTTTATGGGTTTATGCGTTTTAGGTTTATCGGTTTTGGGTTTATGGGTTTATGTGTTTTGGGTTTAAGGGTTTTGAGTTTATCGGTTTTGGGTTTATGGGTTTTGGGTTTATGGGTTTCGGGTTTATGGGTTTTGGATTTATGAGTTTTGGCTTTAAGGGTTTTGGGTTTATGGGTTTCGGGTTTATGGGTCTATGTGTTTTGGGTTTATGGGTTTTGGGTTTATCGGTTTTGGGTTTATGGGTTTATGGGTTTTGGGTTTATTGGGTTTGGGTTTATGGGTTTTGGGTTTATGGGTTTTGGTTTTATCGGTTTTGGGTTGATGGGTTTTGGGTTTATGGGTTTTGGCTTTAAGGGTTTTGGGTTTATGGGTTTCGGGTTTATGGGTTTATGCGTTTTAGGTTTATCGGTTTTGGGTTTATGGGTTTATGTGTTTTGGGTTTATGGGTTTTGAGTTTATCGGTTTTGGGTTTATGGGTTTTGGGTTTATGGGTTTCGGGTTTATGGGTTTTGGATTTATGGGTTTTGGGTTTATGGGTTTTGGGTTCGTGGGTTTCTGGTTTATGGGTTTATTGGTTTCTGGTTTATGGGTTTTGGGTTTTGGGTTTATGGGTTTTGGGTTTATGGGTTAATGGGTTTTGGGTTTATGGGTTTCGGGTTTATGGGTTTTGGATTTATGGGTTTTGGGTTTCTGGGTTCTGGGTTTATGGGTTTATGTGTTTTGGGTTTATGGGTTTTGGGTTTATCTATTTTGGGTTTATCGGTTTGGGTTTATGGGTTTTGGGTTCGTGGGTTTCTGGTTTATGGTATATGGGTTTTGGGTTTATGGGTTTTGGGTTCGTGCGTATCTGGTTTATGGTTTATGGGTTTATTGGTTTCTGGATTATGGGTTTTGGATTTTGGGTTTATGGGTTTTGGATTTATGGGTTTTGGGTTTATGGGTTAAAGGGTTTTGGGACAATGGGTTTTAAGTTTATGGGTTTTGGGTGTATGGGTTTTGGGTTTATGGGTTTTGGGTTTATTGGTTTTGGGTTAATGGGTTTTGGGTTTATGGGTTTTGGGTTCGTGGGTTTCTGGTTTATGGTTTATGGATTTATTGGTTTCTGGTTTATGGGGTTTGGGTTTTGGGTTTATGGGTTTTGGATTTATGGGTTTTGGATTTATGGGTTAATGGGTTTTGGGACAATGGGTTTTGGGTTTCTGGGTTTTGGGTTTATGTGTTTCGGGTTTATGGGTTTTGGATTTATGGTTTTTGGTTTATGGGTTTTGGGTTTATGGGTTTTGGGTTTATGGGTTTCTGGTTTATGGGTTTTGGGTTTATGGGTTTTGGATTTATGGGTTTTGGGTTTTGGGTTAATGGGTTTTGGGTTTTTGGGTTTTGGGTTTATGGGTTTTGGGTTTATGGGATTTGGGTTTGTGTGATTTACGTTTATGGGTTTATGGGTTTTGGGTTTATGGTAATTGGGTTTATGGGTTATGGATTTATGGGTTTTGGGTTTATGGTAATTGGGTTTATGGGTTTATGGGTTTTCGGTTTATTGGTTTTGGGTTTATAGGTTTTGGGTTAATGGGTTTTCGGTTTATTGGTTTTGGGTTTATAGGTTTTGGGTTAATGGGTTTTGGGTTTATGGGTTTTGGGTTTATGGGTTTATAGTTTATGGTTTTTGGGTTTATGGGTTTTAGGTTTTTGGGTTTTAGGTTTATGGGTTTATGGGTTTTGGGATTATGGTTTTTGGGTTTATGGGTTTTGGGTTTATGGGTTTTGGGTTTATGGGATTTGGGTTTATGGGATTTAGGTTTATGGGATTTAGATTTATGGGTTTACGGTTTTTAGGTTTATGGATTTTGGATTTATGGGTTTTGGTTTTATGGGTTTATGGGTTTTGGGTTTATGGGTTTTGGGTTTTGGGTTTATGGTTTTTGGGTTTATGGGTTTTGGGTTTATGGGTTTTGGGTTTATGGGATTTGGGTGTATGGGATTTAGGTTTATGGGATTTAGGTTTATGGGTTTACGGTTTTTAGGTTTATGGATTTTGGATTTATGGGTTTTGGTTTTATGGGTTTATGGGTTTTGGGTTTATGGGTTTTGGGTTTATGGGTTTTGGGTTTCTGGGATTTGGGTTTATGGGTTTTGGGTTTATGGGTTTTGGGTTTATGGCTTTTGGGTTTATGGGTTTTGGGTTTATGGGTTTTGGGTTTATGGGTTTCGGATTTTGGGATTATGGGTTTTGGGTTTATGGGATTTGGATTTATGGATTTTGGGTTTATGGGTTTTGGGTTTTGGGTTTATGGGATTTGGATTTATGGGTTTTGGGTTTATGGGTTTTGGGTTTATGGATTTCGGGTTTATGGGTTTTGGGTTTATGGGTTTTGGGTTTATGGGTTTTGGGTTTATGGGTTTTGGGTTTATGGGTTTTGAGTTTATGGGTTTCGGGTTTTGGGTTTATGGGTTTTGGGTTTATGGGTTTTGGGTTTATGGGTTTCGGGTTTATGGGTTTTGGATTTATGGGTTTACGGTTTAAGGGTTTTTGTTTTATTGGTTTTGTGTTTGTGGGTTTCTGGTTTATGGTTTATGGGCTTATGGGATTATGGGTTTCTGGTTTATGGGTTTCAGGTTTATGGGTTTATGGATTTTCGGATTATTGGTTTTGGGTTTATGGGATTTGGATTTATGGAATTCGGGTTTATGTGTTTTGGGTTTTGGGTTTATGGGATTTGGATTTATGTGTTTTGGGTTTATGGGTTTTGGGTTTATGGGTTTTGGGTTTATGGGTTTTGGGTATATGGGTTTTGGGTTTATGGGTTTCGGGTTTATGGGTTTTGGGTTTATGGGTTTTGGGTTTATCGGTTTTGGGTTTTGGGTTTATGGGTTTTGGGTTTATGGGTTTTGGGTTTATGGGTTTTGGGTTTATGGGTTTTGGGTTTATGGGTTTTGGGTTTATGGGTTTTGGGTTTATGGGTTTTGGGTTTATGGGTTTTGGGTTTATGGGTTTTGGGTTTATGGGTTTTGGGTTTATGGGTTTTGGGTTTATGGGTTTTGGGTTTATGGGTTTTGGATTTATGGGTTTACGGTTTAAGGGTTTTTGTTTTATTGGTTTTGTGTTTGTGGGTTTCTGGTTTATGGTTTATGGGCTTATGGGATTGTGGGTTTCTGGTTTATGGGTTTCAGGTTTATGGGTTTATGGATTTTCGGATTATGGGTTTTGGGTTTATGGGATTTGGATTTATGGAATTCGGGTTTATGTGTTTTGGGTTTTGGGTTTATGGGATTTGGATTTATGGGTTTTGGGTTTATGGGTTTTGGGTTTATGGGTTTTGGGTTTATGGGTTTTGGGTAGATGGGTTTTGGGTTTATGGGTTTCGGGTTTATGGGTTTTGGGTTTATGGGTTTTGGGTTTATCGGTTTTGGGTTTTGGGTTTATGGGTTTTGGGTTTATAGGTTTTGGGTTTATGGGTTTTGGGTTTCTGGGTTCTGGGTTTATGGGTTTTGGGTTTATGGGTTTGGGGTTTTGGGTTTATGGGTTTTGGGTATATGGGTTTTGGGTTTATGGGTTTCGGGTTTATGGGTTTTGGGTTTATGGGTTTTGGGTTTATGGGTTTCGGGTTCGTGGGTTTCTGGTTTATGGGTTTTGGATTTATGAGTTTTGGGTTTAAGGGTTTTGGGTTTATGGGTTTCGGGTTTATGGGTTTATGTGTTTTGGGTTTATGGGTTTTGGGTTTATCGGTTTTGGGTTTTGGGTTTATGGGTTTTGGGTTTATGGGTTTTGGGTTTATGGGTTTTGGGTTTATCGGTTTTGGGTTTATGGGTTTTGGGTTTATGGGTTTTGGGTTTATGGGTTTATGGGTTTCGGGTTCATGGGTTTATGTGTTCTGGGTTTATGGGTTTTAGGTTTATGGGTTTCGGGTTTTGGGTTTATCGATTTTGGGTTTATGGGTTTCGGGTTTATGGGTTTTGGATTTATGGGTTTTGGGTTTAAGGGTTTTGGGTTTATGGGTTTCGGATTTTGGGATTATGGGTTTTGGGTTTATGTGTTTTGGGTTTATGGGTTTTCGATTTATGGGTTTACGGTTTAAGGGTTTTTGTTTTATTGGTTTTGTGTTTGTGGGTTTCTGGTTTATGGTTTATGGGTTTTGGGTTTATGGGTTTTGGGTTTATGGGTTTCGGGTTTATGGGTTTTGGATTTATGGGTTTACGGTTTAAGGGTTTTTGTTTTATTGGTTTTGTGTTTGTGGGTTTCTGGTTGATGGTTTATGGGCTTATGGGATTATGGGTTTCTGGTTTATGGGTTTCAGGTTTATGGGTTTATGGATTTTCGGATTATTGGTTTTGGGTTTATGGGATTTGGATTTATGGAATTCGGGTTTATGTGTTTTGGGTTTTGGGTTTATGGGATTTGGATTTATGTGTTTTGGGTTTATGGGTTTTGGGTTTATGGGTTTTGGGTTTATGGGTTTTGGGTATATGGGTTTTGGGTTTATGGGTTTCGGGTTTATGGGTTTTGGGTTTATGGGTTTTGGGTTTATCGGTTTTGGGTTTTGGGTTTATGGGTTTTGGGTTTATGGGTTTTGGGTTTATGGGTTTTGGGTTTATGGGTTTTGGGTTTATGGGTTTTGGGTTTATGGGTTTTGGGTTTATGGGTTTTGGGTTTATGGGTTTTGGGTTTATGGGTTTTGGGTTTATGGGTTTTGGGTTTATGGGTTTTGGGTTTATGGGTTTTGGGTTTATGGGTTTTGGGTTTATGGGTTTTGGGTTTATGGGTTTTGGGTTTATGGGTTTTGGGTTTATGGGTTTTGGATTTATGGGTTTACGGTTTAAGGGTTTTTGTTTTATTGGTTTTGTGTTTGTGGGTTTCTGGTTTATGGTTTATGGGCTTATGGGATTGTGGGTTTCTGGTTTATGGGTTTCAGGTTTATGGGTTTATGGATTTTCGGATTATGGGTTTTGGGTTTATGGGATTTGGATTTATGGAATTCGGGTTTATGTGTTTTGGGTTTTGGGTTTATGGGATTTGGATTTATGGGTTTTGGGTTTATGGGTTTTGGGTTTATGGGTTTTGGGTTTATGGGTTTTGGGTAGATGGGTTTTGGGTTTATGGGTTTCGGGTTTATGGGTTTTGGGTTTATGGGTTTTGGGTTTATCGGTTTTGGGTTTTGGGTTTATGGGTTTTGGGTTTATAGGTTTTGGGTTTATGGGTTTTGGGTTTCTGGGTTCTGGGTTTATGGGTTTTGGGTTTATGGGTTTGGGGTTTTGGGTTTATGGGTTTTGGGTATATGGGTTTTGGGTTTATGGGTTTCGGGTTTATGGGTTTATGTGTTTTGGGTTTATGGGTTTTGGGTTTATCGGTTTTGGGTTTTGGGTTTATGGGTTTTGGGTTTATGGGTTTTGGGTTTATGGGTTTTGGGTTTATCGGTTTTGGGTTTATGGGTTTTGGGTTTATGGGTTTTGGGTTTATGGGTTTATGGGTTTCGGGTTCATGGGTTTATGTGTTCTGGGTTTATGGGTTTTAGGTTTATGGGTTTCGGGTTTTGGGTTTATCGGTTTTGGGTTTATGGGTTTCGGGTTTATGGGTTTTGGATTTATGGGTTTTGGGTTTAAGGGTTTTGGGTTTATGGGTTTCGGATTTTGGGATTATGGGTTTTGGGTTTATGTGTTTTGGGTTTATGGGTTTTCGATTTATGGGTTTACGGTTTAAGGGTTTTTGTTTTATTGGTTTTGTGTTTGTGGGTTTCTGGTTTATGGTTTATGGGTTTATGGGATTATGGGTTTAGGGGTTTCTGGTTTATGGGTTTCGGGTTTATGGGTTTATGGATTTTCGGATTATGGGTTTTGGGTTTTGGGTTTATGGGATTTGGATTTATGGAATTTGGGTTTATGTGTTTTGGGATTTGGGTTTATGGGATTTGGATTTATGGGTTTTGGGTTTATGGGTTTTGGGTTTATGGGTTTTGGGTTTATGGGTTTTGGGTATATGGGTTTTGGGTTTATGGGTTTCGGGTTTATGGGTTTATGTGTTTTGGGTTTATGGGTTTTGGGTTTATCGGTTTTCGGTTTATGGGTTTTGGGTTTATGGGTTTAGGTATTATGGGTTTTGGGTTTATGGGTTTTGGGTTTATCGGTTTTGGGTTTATGGGTTTTGGGTTTATGGGTTTATGTGTTTTGGGTTTATGGGTTTTGGTTTTATCGGTTTTGGGTTTATGGGTTTTGGGTTTATGAGTTTTGGGTTTATGGGTTTCGGGTTTATGGGTTTATGTGTTTTGGGTTTATGGGTTTTGGGTTTATGGGTTTCGGGTTTTGGGTTTATCGGTTTTGGGTTTATGGGTTTCGGGTTTATGGGTTTTGGATTTATGGGTTTTTGGTTTATGGGTTTTGGGTTTATGGGTTAATGGGTTTTGGGTTTATGGGTTTCGGGTTTATGGGTTTTAGATTTATGGGTTTTGGGTTTCTGGGTTCTGGGTTTATGGGTTTCGGGTTTATGGGTTTATGTGTTTTGGGTTTATGGGTTTTGGGTTTATCTATTTTGGGTTTATCGGTTTGGGTTTATGGGTTTTGGGTTTATGGGTTTATGTGTTTTGGGTTTATGGGTTTTGGTTTTATCGGTTTTGGGTTTATGGGTTTTGGGTTTATGGGTTTTGGGTTCGTGGGTTTCTGGTTTATGGGTTTATTGGTTTCTGGTTTATGGGTTTTGGGTTTTGGGTTTATGGGTTTTGGGTTTATGGGTTAATGGGTTTTGGGTTTATGGGTTTCGGGTTTATGGGTTTTGGATTTATGGGTTTTGGGTTTCTGGGTTCTGGGTTTATGGGTTTCGGGTTTATGGGTTTATGTGTTTTGGGTTTATGGGTTTTGGGTTTATCTATTTTGGGTTTATCGGTTTGGGTTTATGGGTTTTGGGTTCGTGGGTTTCTGGTTTATGGTATATGGGTTTTGGGTTTATGGGTTTTGGGTTCGTGCGTATCTGGTTTATGGTTTATGGGTTTATTGGTTTCTGGTTTATTGGGTTTTGGATTTTGGGTTTATGGGTTTTGGATTTATGGGTTTTGGGTTTATGGGTTAAAGGGTTTTGGGACAATGGGTTTTGGGTTTATGGGTTTTGGGTTTATGGGTTTTGGGTTTATGGGTTTTGGGTTTATCGGTTTTGGGTTTATGGGTTTTGGGTTTATGGGTTTTGGGTTCGTGGGTTTCTGGTTTATGGTTTATGGGTTTATTGGTTTCTGGTTTATGGGGTTTGGGTTTTGGGTTTATGGGTTTTGGATTTATGGGTTTTGGATTTATGGGTTTTGGATTTATGGGTTAATGGGTTTTGGGACAATGGGTTTTGGGTTTATGGGTTTTGGGTTTATGTGTTTCGGGTTTATGGGTTTTGGATTTATGGTTTTTGGTTTATGGGTTTTGGGTTTATGGGTTTTGGGTTTATGGGTTTCTGGTTTATGGGTTTTGGGTTTATGGGTTTTGGATTTATGGGTTTTGGGTTTATGGGTTAATGGGTTTTGGGTTAATGGGTTTTGGGTTTTTGGGTTTTGGGTTTATGGGTTTTGGGTTTATGGGATTTGGGTTTTTGGGTTTTGGGTTTATGGGTTTTGGGTTTATGGGATTTGGGTTTGTGTGATTTACGTTTATGGGTTTATGGGTTTTGGGTTTATGGTAATTGGGTTTGTGGGTTATGGATTTATGGGTTTTGGGTTTATGGTAATTGGGTTTATGGGTTTATGGGTTTTCGGTTTATTGGTTTTGGGTTTATAGGTTTTGGGTTAATGGGTTTTCGGTTTATTGGTTTTGGGTTTATAGGTTTTGGGTTAATGGGTTTTGGGTTTATGGGTTTTGGGTTTATGGGTTTATGGGTTTTGGGTTTATGGGTTTATAGTTTATGGGTTTTGGGTTTATGGGTTTTAGGTTTTTGGGTTTTAGGTTTATGGGTTTATGGGTTTTGGGTTTATGGTTTTTGGGTTTATGGGTTTTGGGTTTATGGGTTTTGGGTTTATGGGATTTGGGTTTATGGGATTTAGGTTTATGGGATTTAGATTTATGGGTTTACGGTTTTTAGGTTTATGGATTTTGGATTTATGGGTTTTGGTTTTATGGGTTTATGGGTTTTGGGTTTATGGGTTTTGGGTTTTGGGTTTATGGTTTTTGGGTTTATGGGTTTTGGGTTTATGGGTTTTGGGTTTATGGAATTTGGGTGTATGGGATTTAGGTTTATGGGATTTAGGTTTATGGGTTTACGGTTTTTAGGTTTATGGATTTTGGATTTATGGGTTTTGGTTTTATGGGTTTATGGGTTTTGGGTTTATGGGTTTTGGGTTTATGGGTTTTGGGTTTCTGGGATTTGGGTTTATGGGTTTTGGGTTTATGGGTTTTGGGTTTATGGCTTTTGGGTTTATGGGTTTTGGGTTTATGGGTTTCGGATTTTGGGATTATGGGTTTTGGGTTTATGGGATTTGGATTTATGGATTTTGGGTTTATGGGTTTTGGGTTTTGGGTTTATGGGATTTGGATTTATGGGTTTTGGGTTTATG
Organism: Gastracanthus pulcherrimus; assembly: GCA_949152435.1. Classification (NCBI taxonomy): domain Eukaryota; kingdom Metazoa; phylum Arthropoda; class Insecta; order Hymenoptera; family Pteromalidae; genus Gastracanthus; species Gastracanthus pulcherrimus. Next base: position 101,168,722 of record OX424573.1, read on the forward strand.
GGTTTTGGGTTTATGGATTTCGGGTTTATGGGTTTTGGGTTTATGGGTTTTGGGTTTATGGGTTTTGGGTTTATGGGTTTTGAGTTTATGGGTTTCGGGTTTTGGGTTTATGGGTTTTGGGTTTATGGGTTTTGGGTTTATGGGTTTCGGGTTTATGGGTTTTGGATTTATGGGTTTACGGTTTAAGGGTTTTTGTTTTATTGGTTTTGTGTTTGTGGGTTTCTGGTTTATGGTTTATGGGCTTATGGGATTATGGGTTTCTGGTTTATGGGTTTCAGGTTTATGGGTTTATGGATTTTCGGATTATGGGTTTTGGATTTATGGGATTTGGATTTATGGAATTCGGGTTTATGTGTTTTGGGTTTTGGGTTTATGGGATTTGGATTTATGGGTTTTGGGTTTATGGGTTTTGGGTTTATGGGTTTTGGGTATATGGGTTTTGGGTTTATGGGTTTCGGGTTTCTGGGTTTTGGGTTTATGGGTTTTGGGTTTATCGGTTTTAGGTTTTGGGTTTATGGGTTTTGGGTTTATAGGTTTTGGGTTTATGGGTTTTGGGTTTCTGGGTTCTGGGTTTATGGGTTTTGGGTTTATGGGTTTGGGGTTTTGGGTTTATGGGTTTTGGGTATATGGGTTTTGGGTTTATGGGTTTCGGGTTTATGGGTTTTGGGTTTATGGGTTTTGGGTTCGTGGGTTTCTGGTTTATGGGTTTTGGATTTATGAGTTTTGGGTTTAAGGGTTTTGGGTTTATGGGTTTCGGGTTTATGGGTTTATGTGTTTTGGGTTTATGGGTTTTGGGTTTATCGGTTTTGGGTTTTGGGTTTATGGGTTTTGGGTTTATGGGTTTTGGGTTTATGGGTTTCGGGTTTATGGATTTCGGGTTTATGGGTTTTGCGTTTATGGGTTTTGGGTTTATGTGTTTTGGGTTTATGGGTTTTGGGTTTATCGGTTTTGGGTTTATGGGTTTTGGGTTTATGGGTTTTGGGTTTATGGGTTTATGTGTTTTGCGTTTATGGGTTTTTGGTTTATCGGTTTATGGGTTTTAGGTTTATGGGTTTCGGGTTTTGGGTTTATCGGTTTTGGGTTTATGGGTTTCGGGTTTATGGGTTTTGGATTTATGGGTTTTGGGTTTAAGGGTTTTGGGTTTATGGGTTTTGGATGTTGGGATTATGGGTTTTGGGTTTATGTGTTTTGGGTTTATGGGTTTTCGATTTATGGGTTTACGGTTTAAGGGTTTTTGTTTTATTGGTTTTGTGTTTGTGGGTTTCTGGTTTATGGTTTATGGGTTTATGGGATTATGGGTTTATGGGTTTCTGGTTTATGGGTTTCGGGTTTATGGGTTTATGGATTTTCGGATTATGGGTTTTGGGTTTTGGGTTTATGGGATTTGGATTTATGGAATTTGGGTTTATGTGTTTTGGGATTTGGGTTTATGGGATTTGGATTTATGGGTTTTGGGTTTATGGGTTTTGGGTTTATGGGTTTTGGGTTTATGGGTTTTGGGTATATGGGTTTTGGGTTTATGGGTTTCGGGTTTATGGGTTTATGTGTTTTGGGTTTATGGGTTTTGGGTTTATCGGTTTTCGATTTATGGGTTTTGGGTTTATGGGTTTAGGTATTATGGGTTTTGGGTTTATGGGTTTTGGGTTTATCGGTTTTGGGTTTATGGGTTTTGGGTTTATGGGTTTTGGGTTCGTGGGTTTTGGATTTATGAGTTTTGAGTTTAAGGGTTTTGGGTTTATGGATTTCGGGTTTATGGGTTTATGTGTTTTGGGTTTATGGGCTTTGGGTTTATGGGTTTTGGGTTTATGGGTTTTGGGTTTATGGGTTTTGGGTTTATGGGTTTTGGGTTTATGGGTTTTGGGTTTATGGGTTTTGGATTTATGGGTTTACGGTTTAAGGGTTTTTGTTTTATTGGTTTTGTGTTTGTGGGTTTCTGGTTTATGGTTTATGGGCTTATGGGATTGTGGGTTTCTGGTTTATGGGTTTCAGGTTTATGGGTTTATGGATTTTCGGATTATGGGTTTTGGGTTTATGGGATTTGGATTTATGGAATTCGGGTTTATGTGTTTTGGGTTTTGGGTTTATGGGATTTGGATTTATGGGTTTTGGGTTTATGGGTTTTGGGTTTATGGGTTTTGGGTTTATGGGTTTTGGGTAGATGGGTTTTGGGTTTATGGGTTTCGGGTTTATGGGTTTTGGGTTTATGGGTTTTGGGTTTATCGGTTTTGGGTTTTGGGTTTATGGGTTTTGGGTTTATAGGTTTTGGGTTTATGGGTTTTGGGTTTCTGGGTTCTGGGTTTATGGGTTTTGGGTTTATGGGTTTGGGGTTTTGGGTTTATGGGTTTTGGGTATATGGGTTTTGGGTTTATGGGTTTCGGGTTTATGGGTTTTGGGTTTATGGGTTTTGGGTTTATGGGTTTTGGGTTCGTGGGTTTCTGGTTTATGGGTTTTGGATTTATGAGTTTTGGGTTTAAGGGTTTTGGGTTTATGGGTTTCGGGTTTATGGGTTTATGTGTTTTGGGTTTATGGGTTTTGGGTTTATCGGTTTTGGGTTTTGGGTTTATGGGTTTTGGGTTTATGGGTTTTGGGTTTATGGGTTTTGGGTTTATCGGTTTTGGGTTTATGGGTTTTGGGTTTATGGGTTTTGGGTTTATGGGTTTATGGGTTTCGGGTTCATGGGTTTATGTGTTCTGGGTTTATGGGTTTTAGGTTTATGGGTTTCGGGTTTTGGGTTTATCGGTTTTGGGTTTATGGGTTTCGGGTTTATGGGTTTTGGATTTATGGGTTTTGGGTTTAAGGGTTTTGGGTTTATGGGTTTCGGATTTTGGGATTATGGGTTTTGGGTTTATGTGTTTTGGGTTTATGGGTTTTCGATTTATGGGTTTACGGTTTAAGGGTTTTTGTTTTATTGGTTTTGTGTTTGTGGGTTTCTGGTTTATGGTTTATGGGTTTTGGGTTTATGGGTTTTGGGTTTATGGGTTTCGGGTTTATGGGTTTTGGATTTATGGGTTTACGGTTTAAGGGTTTTTGTTTTATTCGTTTTGTGTTTGTGGGTTTCTGGTTTATGGTTTATGGGCTTATGGGATTATGGGTTTCTGGTTTATGGGTTTCAGGTTTATGGGTTTATGGATTTTCGGATTATTGGTTTTGGGTTTATGGGATTTGGATTTATGGAATTCGGGTTTATGTGTTTTGGGTTTTGGGTTTATGGGATTTGGATTTATGTGTTTTGGGTTTATGGGTTTTGGGTTTATGGGTTTTGGGTTTATGGGTTTTGGGTATATGGGTTTTGGGTTTATGGGTTTCGGGTTTATGGGTTTTGGGTTTATGGGTTTTGGGTTTATCGGTTTTGGGTTTTGGGTTTATGGGTTTTGGGTTTATGGGTTTTGGGTTTATGGGTTTTGGGTTTATGGGTTTTGGGTTTATGGGTTTTGGGTTTATGGGTTTTGGGTTTATGGGTTTTGGGTTTATGGGTTTTGGGTTTATGGGTTTTGGGTTTATGGGTTTTGGGTTTATGGGTTTTGGGTTTATGGGTTTTGGGTTTATGGGTTTTGGGTTTATGGGTTTTGGGTTTATGGGTTTTGGGTTTATGGGTTTTGGGTTTATGGGTTTTGGGTTTATGGGTTTTGGGTTTATGGGTTTTGGGTTTATGGGTTTTGGGTTTATGGGTTTTGGGTTTATGGGTTTTGGATTTATGGGTTTACGGTTTAAGGGTTTTTGTTTTATTGGTTTTGTGTTTGTGGGTTTCTGGTTTATGGTTTATGGGCTTATGGGATTGTGGGTTTCTGGTTTATGGGTTTCAGGTTTATGGGTTTATGGATTTTCGGATTATGGGTTTTGGGTTTATGGGATTTGGATTAATGGAATTCGGGTTTATGTGTTTTGGGTTTTGGGTTTATGGGATTTGGATTTATGGGTTTTGGGTTTATGGGTTTTGGGTTTATGGGTTTTGGGTTTATGGGTTTTGGGTAGATGGGTTTTGGGTTTATGGGTTTCGGGTTTATGGGTTTTGGGTTTATGGGTTTTGGGTTTATCGGTTTTGGGTTTTGGGTTTATGGGTTTTGGGTTTATAGGTTTTGGGTTTATGGGTTTTGGGTTTCTGGGTTCTGGGTTTATGGGTTTTGGGTTTATGGGTTTGGGGTTTTGGGTTTATGGGTTTTGGGTATATGGGTTTTGGGTTTATGGGTTTCGGGTTTATGGGTTTTGGGTTTATGGGTTTATGGGTTTTGGGTTCGTGGGTTTCTGGTTTATGGGTTTTGGATTTATGAGTTTTGGGTTTAAGGGTTTTGGGTTTATGGGTTTCGGGTTTATGGGTTTATGTGTTTTGGGTTTATGGGTTTTGGGTTTATCGGTTTTGGGTTTTGGGTTTATGGGTTTTGGGTTTATGGGTTTTGGGTTTATGGGTTTTGGGTTTATCGGTTTTGGATTTATGGGTTTTGGGTTTATGGGTTTTGGGTTTATGGGTTTATGGGTTTCGGGTTCATGGGTTTATGTGTTCTGGGTTTATGGGTTTTAGGTTTATGGGTTTCGGGTTTTGGGTTTATCGGTTTTGGGTTTATGGGTTTCGGGTTTATGGGTTTTGGATTTATGGGTTTTGGGTTTAAGGGTTTTGGGTTTATGGGTTTCGGATTTTGGGATTATGGGTTTTGGGTTTATGTGTTTTGGGTTTATGGGTTTTCGATTTATGGGTTTACGGTTTAAGGGTTTTTGTTTTATTGGTTTTGTGTTTGTGGGTTTCTGGTTTATGGTTTATGGGTTTATGGGATTATGGGTTTAGGGGTTTCTGGTTTATGGGTTTCGGGTTTATGGGTTTATGGATTTTCGGATTATGGGTTTTGGGTTTTGGGTTTATGGGATTTGGATTTATGGAATTTGGGTTTATGTGTTTTGGGATTTGGGTTTATGGGATTTGGATTTATGGGTTTTGGGTTTATGGGTTTTGGGTTTATGGGTTTTGGGTTTATGGGTTTTGGGTATATGGGTTTTGGGTTTATGGGTTTCGGGTTTATGGGTTTATGTGTTTTGGGTTTATGGGTTTTGGGTTTATCGGTTTTCGGTTTATGGGTTTTGGGTTTATGGGTTTAGGTATTATGGGTTTTGGGTTTATGGGTTTTGGGTTTATCGGTTTTGGGTTTATGGGTTTTGGGTTTATGGGTTTATGTGTTTTGGGTTTATGGGTTTTGGTTTTATCGGTTTTGGGTTTATGGGTTTTGGGTTTATGAGTTTTGGGTTTATGGGTTTCGGGTTTATGGGTTTATGTGTTTTGGGTTTATGGGTTTTGGGTTTATGGGTTTCGGGTTTTGGGTTTATCGGTTTTGGGTTTATGGGTTTCGGGTTTATGGGTTTTGGATTTATGGGTTTTGGGTTTAAGGGTTTTGGGTTTATGGGTTTATGTGTTTTGGGTTTATGGGTTTTGGGTTTATGGGTTTATGTGTTTTGGGTTTATGGGTTTTGGTTTTATCGGTTTTGGGTTTATGGGTTTTGGGTTTATGGGTTTTGGGTTCGTGGGTTTCTGGTTTATGGGTTTATTGGTTTCTGGTTTATGGGTTTTGGGTTTTGGGTTTATGGGTTTTGGGTTTATGGGTTAATGGGTTTTGGGTTTATGGGTTTCGGGTTTATGGGTTTTGGATTTATGGGTTTTGGGTTTCTGGGTTCTGGGTTTATGGGTTTCGGGTTTATGGGTTTATGTGTTTTGGGTTTATGGGTTTTGGGTTTATCTATTTTGGGTTTATCGGTTTGGGTTTATGGGTTTTGGGTTCGTGGGTTTCTGGTTTATGGTATATGGGTTTTGGGTTTATGGGTTTTGGGTTCGTGCGTATCTGGTTTATGGGTTTATTGGTTTCTGGTTTATTGGGTTTTGGATTTTGGGTTTATGGGTTTTGGATTTATGGGTTTTGGGTTTATGGGTTAAAGGGTTTTGGGACAATGGGTTTTGGGTTTATGGGTTTTGGGTTTATGGGTTTTGGGTTTATGGGTTTTGGGTTTATCGGTTTTGGGTTTATGGGTTTTGGGTTTATGGGTTTTGGGTTCGTGGGTTTCTGGTTTATGGTTTATGGGTTTATTGGTTTCTGGTTTATGGGGTTTGGGTTTTGGGTTTATGGGTTTTGGATTTATGGGTTTTGGATTTATGGGTTAATGGGTTTTGGGACAATGGGTTTTGGGTTTATGGGTTTTGGGTTTATGTGTTTCGGGTTTATGGGTTTTGGATTTATGGTTTTTGGTTTATGGGTTTTGGGTTTATGGGTTTTGGGTTTATGGGTTTCTGGTTTATGGGTTTTGGGTTTATGGGTTTTGGATTTATGGGTTTTGGGTTTATGGGTTAATGGGTTTTGGGTTAATGGGTTTTGGGTTTTTGGGTTTTGGGTTTATGGGTTTTGGGTTTATGGGATTTGGGTTTTTGGGTTTTGGGTTTATGGGTTTTGGGTTTATGGGATTTGGGTTTGTGTGATTTACGTTTATGGGTTTATGGGTTTTGGGTTTATGGTAATTGGGTTTATGGGTTATGGATTTATGGGTTTTGGGTTTATGGTAATTGGGTTTATGGGTTTATGGGTTTTCGGTTTATTGGTTTTGGGTTTATAGGTTTTGGGTTAATGGGTTTTCGGTTTATTGGTTTTGGGTTTATAGGTTTTGGGTTAATGGGTTTTGGGTTTATGGGTTTTGGGTTTATGGGTTTTGGGTTTATGGAATTTGGGTGTATGGGATTTAGGTTTATGGGATTTAGGTTTATGGGTTTACGGTTTTTAGGTTTATGGATTTTGGATTTATGGGTTTTGGTTTTATGGGTTTATGGGTTTTGGGTTTATGGGTTTTGGGTTTATGGGTTTTGGGTTTCTGGGATTTGGGTTTATGGGTTTTGGGTTTATGGGTTTTGGGTTTATGGCTTTTGGGTTTATGGGTTTTGGGTTTATGGGTTTTGGGTTTATGGGTTTCGGATTTTGGGATTATGGGTTTTGGGTTTATGGGATTTGGATTTATGGATTTTGGGTTTATGGGTTTTGGGTTTTGGGTTTATGGGATTTGGATTTATGGGTTTTGGGTTTATGGGTTTTGGGTTTATGGATTTCGGGTTTATGGGTTTTGGGTTTATGGGTTTTGGGTTTATGGGTTTTGGGTTTATGGGTTTTGAGTTTATGGGTTTCGGGTTTTGGGTTTATGGGTTTTGGGTTTATGGGTTTTGGGTTTATGGGTTTCGGGTTTATGGGTTTTGGATTTATGGGTTTACGGTTTAAGGGTTTTTGTTTTATTGGTTTTGTGTTTGTGGGTTTCTGGTTTATGGTTTATGGGCTTATGGGATTATGGGTTTCTGGTTTATGGGTTTCAGGTTTATGGGTTTATGGATTTTCGGATTATGGGTTTTGGATTTATGGGATTTGGATTTATGGAATTCGGGTTTATGTGTTTTGGGTTTTGGGTTTATGGGATTTGGATTTATGGGTTTTGGGTTTATGGGTTTTGGGTTTATGGGTTTTGGGTATATGGGTTTTGGGTTTATGGGTTTCGGGTTTCTGGGTTTTGGGTTTATGGGTTTTGGGTTTATCGGTTTTAGGTTTTGGGTTTATGGGTTTTGGGTTTATAGGTTTTGGGTTTATGGGTTTTGGGTTTCTGGGTTCTGGGTTTATGGGTTTTGGGTTTATGGGTTTGGGGTTTTGGGTTTATGGGTTTTGGGTATATGGGTTTTGGGTTTATGGGTTTCGGGTTTATGGGTTTTGGGTTTATGGGTTTTGGGTTCGTGGGTTTCTGGTTTATGGGTTTTGGATTTATGAGTTTTGGGTTTAAGGGTTTTGGGTTTATGGGTTTCGGGTTTATGGGTTTATGTGTTTTGGGTTTATGGGTTTTGGGTTTATCGGTTTTGGGTTTTGGGTTTATGGGTTTTGGGTTTATGGGTTTTGGGTTTATGGGTTTCGGGTTTATGGATTTCGGGTTTATGGGTTTTGCGTTTATGGGTTTTGGGTTTATGGGTTTTGGGTTTATGGGTTTTGGATTTATGAGTTTTGGGTTTAAGGGTTTTGGGTTTATGGGTTTCGGGTTTATGGGTTTATGTGTTTTGCGTTTATGGGTTTTTGGTTTATCGGTTTTGGGTTTATGGTTTTATGTGTTTTGGGTTTATGGGTTTTGGGTTTATCGGTTTTGGGTTTATGGGTTTTGGGTTTATGGGTTTTGGGTTTATGGGTTTATGGGTTTCGGGTTTATGGGTTTATGTGTTCTGGGTTTATGGGTTTTAGGTTTATGGGTTTCGGGTTTTGGGTTTATCGGTTTTGGGTTTATGGGTTTCGGGTTTATGGGTTTTGGATTTATGGGTTTTGGGTTTAAGGGTTTTGGGTTTATGGGTTTTGGATGTTGGGATTATGGGTTTTGGGTTTATGTGTTTTGGGTTTATGGGTTTTCGATTTATGGGTTTACGGTTTAAGGGTTTTTGTTTTATTGGTTTTGTGTTTGTGGGTTTCTGGTTTATGGTTTATGGGTTTATGGGATTATGGGTTTATGGGTTTCTGGTTTATGGGTTTCGGGTTTATGGGTTTATGGATTTTCGGATTATGGGTTTTGGGTTTTGGGTTTATGGGATTTGGATTTATGGAATTTGGGTTTATGTGTTTTGGGATTTGGGTTTATGGGATTTGGATTTATGGGTTTTGGGTTTATGGGTTTTGGGTTTATGGGTTTTGGGTTTATGGGTTTTGGGTATATGGGTTTTGGGTTTATGGGTTTCGGGTTTATGGGTTTATGTGTTTTGGGTTTATGGGTTTTGGGTTTATCGGTTTTCGATTTATGGGTTTTGGGTTTATGGGTTTAGGTATTATGGGTTTTGGGTTTATGGGTTTTGGGTTTATCGGTTTTGGGTTTATGGGTTTTGGGTTTATGGGTTTTGGGTTCGTGGGTTTTGGATTTATGAGTTTTGAGTTTAAGGGTTTTGGGTTTATGGATTTCGGGTTTATGGGTTTATGTGTTTTGGGTTTATGGGCTTTGGGTTTATCGGTTTTGGGTTTATGGGTTTTGGGTTTATGGGTTTTGGGTTTATGGGTTTTGGGTTTATGGGTTTTGGGTTTATGGGATTTGGGTTTATGTGATTTACGTTTATGGGTTTATGGGTTTTGGGTTTATCGATTTTGGGTTAATGGGTTTATGGGTTTTGGGTTTATGGGTTTTGGGTTTATGGGTTTTGGGTTTATGGGTTTCGGGATTATGGGTTTCGGGTTTATGGGTTTATGGGTTTTGGGTTTATGGGTTTATGGGTTTTCGGTTTATTGGTTTTGGGTTTATAGGTTTTGGGTTAATGGGTTTTGGGTTTATGGGTTTATGGGTTTTGGGTTTATGGGTTTATAGTTTATGGGTTTTGGGTTTATGGGTTTTGGGTTTTTGGGTTTTAGGTTTATGGGTTTATGGGTTTTGGGTTTATGGTTTTTGGGTTTATGGGTTTTTGATTTATGGGTTTTGGGTTTATGGATTTTGGGTTTATGGGTTTTGGGTTTATGGGTTTATGGGTTTTGGGTTTATGGGTTTTGGGTTTATGGGTTTTGGGTTTATGGGTTTTGGATTTATGGGTTTCTGGTTTATGGGTTTCGGGTTTATGGGTTTCGGTTTTAAGGGTTTTGGGTTTATGGGTTTCGGGATTTTGGGTTTCTGGTTTATGGGTTTCAGGTTTATGGGTTTCAGGATTTTGGGTTTCTGGTTTATGGGTTTCTGGTTTATGGGTTTCAGGTTTATGGGTTTCGGGTTTATGGGTTTCGGGTTAATGGGTTTTGGGTTTATGGGTTTTGGGTTTATGGGTTTTGGGTTTATGGGTTTTGGGTTTATGGGTTTGGGTTTGTGTGATTTACGTTTATGGGTTTATGGGTTTTGGGTTTATGGTATTTGGGTTTATGGGTTATGGGTTTCAGGTTTATGGGTTTCAGGATTTTGGGTTTCTGGATTATGGGTTTCAGGTTTATAGGTTTCGGGTTTATGGGTTTCGGGTTTATGGGTTTTGGATTTATGGGTTTCTGGTTTATGGGTTTCGGGTTTATGGGTTTTTGATTTATGGGTTTTGGGTTTATGGATTTTGGGTTTATGGGTTAATGGGTTTTGGGTTAATGGGTTTTGGGTTTATGGGTTTTGGGTTTATGGGTTTTGGGTTTATGGGTTTGGGTTTGTGTGATTTACGTTTATGGGTTTATGGGTTTTGGGTTTATGGTATTTGGGTTTATGGGTTATGGATTTATGGGTTTTGGGTTTATAGTAATTGGGTTCATGGGTTTTGGATTTATGGGTTTTGGGTTTAAGGGTTTCGGGTTTATGGGTTTCGGGTTTATGGGTTTATGGGTTTTGGGTTTATGGGTTTATGGGTTTTCGGTTTATTGGTTTTGGGTTTATAGGTTTTGGGTTAATGGGTTTTGGGATTATGGGTTTTGGTTTTATGGGTTTATAGTTTATGGGTTTTGGGTTTATGGGTTTATGGGTTTTGGGTTTATGGGTTTATGGGTTTTCGGTTTATTGGTTTTGGGTTTATAGGTTTTGGGTTAATGGGTTTTGGGATTATGGGTTTTGGTTTTATGGGTTTATAGTTTATGGGTTTTGGGTTTATGGGTTTATGGGTTTTGGGTTTATGGGATTTGGGTTTATGGGATTTACGTTTATTGGGATTTGGGTTTATGGGTTTTGGGTATATGGGTTTTGGGTTTATGGGTTTCGGGTTTATGGGTTTATGTGTTTTGGGTTTATGGGTTTGGGGTTTATCGGTTTTGGGTTTATGGGTTTCGGGTTTATGAGTTTTGGATTTATGGGTTTTGGGTTTAAGGGTTTTGGGTTTATGGGTTTATGTGTTTTGGGTTTATGGGTTTTGGGTTTATGGGTTTATGTGTTTTGGGTTTATGCGTTTTGGGTTTATCGGTTTTCGGTTTATGGGTTTTGGGTTTATGGGTTCAGGTATTATGGGTTTTGGGTTTATGGGTTTTGGGTTTATCGGTTTTGGGTTTATGGGTTTTGGGTTTATGGGTTTTGAGTTCGTGGGTTTCTGGTTTATGGTTTATGGGTTTATTGGTTTCTGGTTTATGGGTTTTGGGTTTTGGGTTTATGGGTTTTGGATTTATGGGTTTTGGATTTATGGGTTAATGGGTTTTGGGACAATGGGTTTTGGGTTTATGGGTTTTGGGTTTATGTGTTTCGGGTTTATGGGTTTTGGATTTATGGTTTTTGGTTTATGGGTTTTGGGTTTATGGGTTTTGGATTTATGGGTTTGGGTTTATGTGTTTTCGGTTTATGGATTTTGGATTTATTAGTTTTGGGTGTAATGGTTTTGGGTTTATGGGTTTCGGGTTTATGGGTTTATGTGTTTTGGGTTTATGCGTTTTAGGTTTATCGGTTTTGGGTTTATGGGTTTATGTGTTTTGGGTTTATGGGTTTTGAGTTTATCGGTTTTGGGTTTATGGGTTTTGGGTTTATGGGTTTCGGGTTTATGGGTTTTGGATTTATGAGTTTTGGCTTTAAGGGTTTTGGGTTTATGGGTTTCGGGTTTATGGGTTTATGTGTTTTGGGTTTATGGGTTTTGGGTTTATCGGTTTTGGGTTTATGGGTTTATGGGTTTTGGGTTTATTGTGTTTGGGTTTATGGGTTTTGGGTTTATGGGTTTTGGGTTTATGGGTTTATGGGTTTCGGGTTTATGGGTTTATGTGTTTTGGGTTTATGGGTTTTGGGTTTATGGGTTTCGGGTTTTGGGTTTATCGGTTTTGGGTTTATGGGTTTCGGGTTTATGGGTTTTGGATTTATGGGTTTTGGGTTTAAGGGTTTTGGGTTTATGGGTTTATGTGTTTTGGGTTTATGGGTTTTGGGTTTATCTATTTTGGGTTTATCGGTTTTGGGTTTATGGGTTTTGGGTTCGTGGGTTTCTGGTTTATGGTTTATGGGTTTTGGGTACGTGGGTTTCTGGTTTATGGTTTATGGGTTTTGGGTTTATGGGTTTTGGGTTCGTGCGTATCTGGTTTATGGTTTATGGGTTTATTGGTTTCTGGTTTATGGGTTTTGGATTTTGGGTTTATGGGTTTTGGATTTATGGGTTTTGGGTTTATGGGTTAAAGGGTTTTGGGACAATGGGTTTTGGGTTTATGGGTTAAAGGGTTTTGGGACAATGGGTTTTGGGTTTATGGGTTTTGGGTTTATGGGTTTTGGGTTTATGGGTTTTGGGTTTATGGGTTTTGGGTTTATCGGTTTTGGGTTTATGGGTTTTGGGTTTATGGGTTTTGGGTTCGTGGGTTTCTGGTTTATGTTTTATGTGTTTATTGGTTTCTGGTTTATGGGGTTTGGGTTTTGGGTTTATGGGTTTTGGATTTATGGGTTAATGGGTTTTGGGACAATGGGTTTTGGGTTTATGGGTTTTGGGTTTATGTGTTTCGGGTTTATGGGTTTTGGATTTATGGTTTTTGGTTTATGGGTTTTGGGTTTATGGGTTTTGGGTTTATGGGTTTTGGGTTTAAGGGTTTCTGGTTTATGGGTTTTGGGTTTATGGGTTTCGGGTTTATGGGTTTTGGATTTATGGTTTTTGGTTTATGGGTTTTGGGTTTATGGGTTTTGGGTTTATGGGTTTCTGGTTTATGGGTTTATGGGTTTTGGATTTATGGGTTTTGGGTTTATGGGTTAATGGGTTTTGGGTTTATAGGTTTTGGGTTAATGGGTTTTGGGTTTATGGGTTTATGGGTTTTGGGTTTATGGGTTTATAGTTTATGGGTTTTGGGTTTATGGGTTTTGGGTTTTTGGGTTTTAGGTTTATGGGTTTATGGGTTTTGGGTTTATGGTTTTTGGGTTTATGGGTTAATGGGTTTTGGGACAATGGGTTTTGGGTTTATGGGTTTTGGGTTTATGTGTTTCGGGTTTATGGGTTTTGGATTTATGGTTTTTGGGTTATGGGTTTTGGGTTTATGGGTTTTGGATTTATGGGTTTGGGTTTATGGGTTTTCGGTTTATGGATTTTGGATTTATTAGTTTTGGGTTTAATGGTTTTAGGTTTATCGGTTTTGGGTTTATGGGTTTATGTGTTTTGGGTTTATGGGTTTTGGGTTTATCGGTTTTGGGTTTATGGGTTTTGGGTTATGGGTTTCGGGTTTATGGGTTTTGGATTTATGAGTTTTGGCTTTAAGGGTTTTGGGTTTATGGGTTTCGGGTTTATGGGTTTATGTGTTTTGGGTTTATGGGTTTTGGGTTTATCGGTTTTGGGTTTATGGGTTTATGGGTTTTGGGTTTATTGGGTTTGGGTTTATGGGTTTTGGGTTTATGGGTTTTGGGTTTATGGGTTTTGGGTTTATGGGTTTATGGGTTTCGGGTTTATGGGTTTATGTGTTTTGGGTTTATGGGTTTTGGGTTTATGGGTTTCGGGTTTTGGGTTTATCGGTTTTGGGTTTATGGGTTTCGGGTTTATGGGTTTTGGATTTATGGGTTTTGGGTTTAAGGGTTTTGGGTTTATGGGTTTATGTGTTTTGGGTTTATGGGTTTTGGGTTTATGGGTTTATGTGTTTTGGGTTTATGGGTTTTGGTTTTATCGGTTTTGGGTTTATGGGTTTATGGGTTTGGGTTCGTCAGTTTCTGGTTTATGGTTTATGGGTTTATTGGTTTCTGGTTTATGGGTTTTGGGTTTTGGGTTTATGGGTTTTGGGTTTATGGGTTAATGGGTTTTGGGTTTATGGGTTTCGGATTTATGGGTTTTGGATTTATGGGTTTTAGGTTTCTGGGTTCTGGGTTTATGGGTTTCGGGTTTATGGGTTTATGTGTTTTGGGTTTATGGGTTTTGGGTTTATCGATTTTGGGTTTATCGGTTTTGGGTTTATCGGTTTTCGGTTTATGGGTTTTGGGTTTATGGGTTTAGATATTATGGGTTTTGGGTTTATGGGTTTTGGGTTTATGGATTTTGGATTTATTAGTTTTGGGTTTATGGATTTTGGATTTATTAGTTTTGGGTTTAATGGTTTTAGGTTTATCGGTTTTGGGTTTATGGGTTTATGTGTTTTGGGTTTATGGGTTTTGGGTTTATCGGTTTTGGTTTTATGGGTTTTGGGTTATGGGTTTCGGGTTTATGGGTTTTGGATTTATGAGTTTTGGCTTTAAGGGTTTTGGGTTTATGGGTTTTGGGTTTATGGGTTTTGGGTTTATGGGTTTTGGGTTCGTGGGTTTTGGATTTATGAGTTTTGGGTTTATTGGTTTCTGGTTTATGGGTTTTGGGTTTTGGGTTTTGGGTTTTGGGTTTTGGGTTTATGGGTTTTGGGTTTATCGGTTTTGGGTTTATGGGTTTTGGGTTTATGGGTTTTGGGTTCGTGGGTTTTGGATTTATGAGTTTTGGGTTTATTGGTTTCTGGTTTATGGGTTTTGGGTTTTGGGTTTATGGGTTTTGGATTTATGGGTATTGGATTTATGGGTTAATGGGTTTTGGGACAATGGGTTTTGGGTTTATGGGTTTTGGGTTTATGTGTTTCGGGTTTATGGGTTTTGGATTTATGGTTTTTGGTTTATGGGTTTTGGGTTTATGGGTTTTGGATTTATGGGTTTGGGTTTATGGGTTTTCGGTTTATGGATTTTGGATTTATTAGTTTTGGGTTTAATCGTTTTGGGTTTATGGGTTTCGGGTTTATGGGTTTTGGGTTTATCGGTTTTGGGTTTATGGGTTTATGGGTTTTGGGTTTATTGGGTTTGGGTTTATGGGTTTTGGGTTTATGGGTTTTGGGTTTATGGGTTTATGTGTTTTGGGTTTATGGGTTTTGGGTTTATCGGTTTTGGATTTATGGGTTTATGGGTTTTGGGTTTATTGGGTTTGGGTTTATGGGTTTTGGGTTTATGGGTTTTGGATTTATGAGTTTTGGCTTTAAGGGTTTTGGGTTTATGGGTTTCGGGTTAATGGGTTTATGTGTTTTGGGTTTATGGGTTTTGGGTTTATCGGTTTTGGGTTTATGGGTTTATGGGTTTTGGGTTTATTGGGTTTGGGTTTATGGGTTTTGGATTTATGGGTTTCGGGTTTATGGGTTTTGGATTTATGAGTTTTGGCTTTAAGGGTTTTGGGTTTATGTGTTTTGGGTTTATGGGTTTTGAGTTTATCGGTTTTGGGTTTATGGGTTTTGGGTTTATGGGTTTCGGGTTTATGGGTTTTGGATTTATGAGTTTTGGCTTTAAGGGTTTTGGGTTTATGGGTTTCGGGTTTATGGGTCTATGTGTTTTGGGTTTATGGGTTTTGGGTTTATCGGTTTTGGGTTTATGGGTTTATGGGTTTTGGGTTTATTGGGTTTGGGTTTATGGGTTTTGGGTTTATGGGTTTTGGGTTTATGGGTTTATGGGTTTCGGGTTTATGGGTTTATGTGTTTTGGGTTTATGGGTTCTGGGTTTATGGGTTTCGGGTTTATGGGTTTATGTGTTTTGGGTTTATGGGTTTTGGGTTTATCGATTTTGGGTTTATCGGTTTTGGGTTTATCGGTTTTCGGTTTATGGGTTTTGGGTTTATGGGTTTAGATATTATGGGTTTTGGGTTTATGGGTTTTGGGTTTATCGGTTTTGGGTTTATGGGTTTTGGGTTTATGGGTTTTGGGTTCGTGGGTTTTGGATTTATGAGTTTTGGGTTTAAGGGTTTTGGGTTTATGGATTTCGGGTTTATGGGTTTTGGATTTATGAGTTTTGGCTTTAAGGGTTTTGGGTTTATGGGTTTCGGGTTTATGGGTTTATGTGTTTTGGGTTTATGGGTTTTGGGTTTATCGGTTTTGGGTTTATGGGTTTATGGGTTTTGGGTTTATTGGGTTTGGGTTTATGGGTTTTGGGTTTATGGGTTTTGGGTTTATGGGTTTATGGGTTTCGGGTTTATGGGTTTATTTGTTTTGGGTTTATGGGTTTTGGGTTTATGGGTTTCGGGTTTTGGGTTTATCGATTTTGGGTTTATGGGTTTCGGGTTTATGGGTTTTGGATTTATGGGTTTTGGGTTTACGGGTTTTGGGTTTATGGGTTTATGTGTTTTGGGTTTATGGGTTTTGGGTTTATGGGTTTATGTGTTTTGGGTTTATGGGTTTTGGGTTCGTGGGTTTCTGGTTTATGGTTTATGGGTTTATTGGTTTCTGGTTTATGGGTTTTGGGTTTTGGGTTTATGGGTTTTGGGTTTATGGGTTTTGGGTTTATCTATTTTGGGTTTATCGGTTTTGGGTTTATGGGTTTTGGGTTCGTGGGTTTCTGGTTTATGGTTTATGGGTTTTTTGTTTATGGGTTTTGGGTTCGTGCGTATCTGGTTTAAGGTTTATGGGTTTATTGGTTTCTGGTTTATGGGTATTGGATTTTGGGTTTATGGGTTTTGGATTTATGGGTTTTGGGTTTATGGGTTAAAGGGTTTTGGGACAATGGGTTTTGGGTTTATGGGTTTTGGGTTTATGGGTTTTGGGTTTATGGGTTTTGGGTTTATGGGTTTTGGTTTTATCGGTTTTGGGTTTATGGGTTTTGGGTTTATGGGTTTTGGGTTCGTGGGTTTCTGGTTTATGGTTTATGGGTTTATTGGTTTCTGGTTTATGGGGTTTGGGTTTTGGGTTTATGGGTTTTGGATTTATGGGTTTTGGATTTATGGGTTAATGGGTTTTGGGACAATGGGTTTATGGGTTTTGGGTTTATGTGTTTCGGGTTTATGGGTTTTGGATTTATGGTTTTTGGTTTATGGGTTTTGGGTTTATGGGTTTTGGGTTTATGGGTTTCTGGTTTATGGGTTTTGGGTTTATGGGTTTTGGGTTTATGGGTTTCGGGTTTATGGGTTTTGGATTTATGGTTTTTGGGTTTATGGTTTTTGGTTTATGGTTTGTGGGTTTTGGGTTTATGGGTTTTGGGTTAATGGGTTTTGGGTTAATGGGTTTTGTGTTAATGGGTTTTGGATTAATGCGTTTTGGGTTTATGGGTTTTGGGTTTATGGGTTTTGGGTTTATGGGTGTCTGGTTTATGGGTTTTGGGTTTATGGTTTATGGGTTGATTGGTTTCTGGTTTCTGGGTGTTCTGTTTTGGGTTTATGGGTTTTGGATTTATGGGTTTTGGGTTTATGGGTTTTGGATTTATGGGTTTTGGGTTTATGGGTGAATGGGTTTTGGGTTAATGGGTTTTGGGTTTATGGGTTTTGGGTTTATCTGTTTTGGGTTTATGGGTTTTGGGTTTATGGGTTTTGGGTTTATGGTTTTTGGTTTATGGGTTTTGGGTTAATGGGTTTTGTGTTAATGGGTTTTGGATTAATGCGTTTTGGGTTTATGGGTTTTGGGTTTATGGGTGTCTGGTTTATGGGTTTTTGGTTTATGGTTTATGGGTTTATTGGTTTCTGGTTTATGGGTGTTCTGTTTTGGGTTTATGGGTTTTGGATTTATGGGTTTTGGGTTTATGGGTGAATGGGTTTTGGGTTAATGGGTTTTGGGTTTATGGGTTTTGGGTTTATCTGTTTTGGGTTTATGGGTTTTGGGTTTATGGGTTTTGGGTTTATGGGTTTTGGGTTTATGGTTTTTGGTTTATGGGTTTTGGGTTTATGGGTTTTGGGTTAATGGGTTTTGGGTTAATGGGTTTTGGGTTTATGGGTTTATGGGTTTCGGGTTTATGGGTTTATGTGTTTTGGGTTTATGGGTTTTGGGTTTATCTGTTTTGGGTTTATGGGTTTTGGGTTTATGGGTTTTGGGTTTATGGGTTTTGGGTTTATGTGATTTGGGTTTATGGGATTTAGGTTTATGGGATTAAGGTTTATGGGTTTATGGGTTTTGGGTTTATGGGTATTGGGTTTATGGGTATTGGGTTTATGGGTTCTAGGTTTATGGGTTTGGGTTTATGGGTTTCGGGTTTTGGGTTTATGGGTTTATGGGTTTCGGGTTTATGGGTTTTGGAGTTATGGCTTTTGAGTCTAAGGGTTTTGGGTTTATGGGTTTCGGGTTTATTGGTTTATGTATTTTGGGTTTATGGTTTTTGGGTTATGGGTTTTGGGTTTATGGGTTTTGGATTTATGGGTTTGGGTTTATTGGTTTTGGGTTTATCTGTTTTGCGTTTATGGGTTTTGGGTTTATGAGTTTTGGGTTTATGGGTTTTTGGTTTTTGGCTTATAGGATTATGGGTTTATGTGTTTTGGGGTTATGGTTGTTGGGTTTATAGGCTTTTGATTTATGGGTTATGGGTTTATGGGTTTTGGGTTTATGGGTTTAGGGTTTATGAGTTTTGGATTTATGGGTTTCTGGTTTATGGGTTTCGGGTTTATGGGTTTCGGGTTTATGGGTTTCGGTTTTATGGGTTTCGGGTTTTTGGGTTTCTGGTTTATGGGTTTTCAATTTATGGGTTTTGGGTTTATGGGTTAATGGGTTTTGGGTTTATGGGTTTTGGGTTTATGGGTTTTGGGTTTATGGGTTTTGGGTTTATGGGTTTTGGGTTTATGGGTTTTGGGTTTATGGGTTTTGGGTTTATGGGTTTTGGGTTTATGTGATTTGGGTTTATGGGATTTAGGTTTATGGGATTAAGGTTTATGGGTTTATGGGTTTTGGGTTTATGGGTATTGGTTTTATGGGTTATGGGTTTATGGGTTTTGGGTTTATGGGTTTCGGGTTTTGGGTTTATGGGTTTTGGGTTTATGGGTTTCGGGTTTATGGGTTTTGGATTTATGGCTTTTGAGTCTAAGGGTTTTGGGTTTAAGGGTTTCGGGTTTATTGGTTTATGTGTTTTGGGTTTATGAGTTTTGGGTTTATCTGTTTTGCGTTTATGGGATTTGGGTTTATGGGATTTAGGTTTATCGGATTTAGGTTTATGGGTTTATGGTTTTTAGGTTTATGGGTTTTGGGTTTATGGGTTTTGGGATTATGGGTTTTGGTTTTATGGGTTTTGGGTTTATGGGTTTTGGGTTTATGGGTTTTGGGTTTATGGGTTTAGGTATTATGGGTTTTGGGTTTATTGGTTTTTGGTTTATGGGTTTATGGATTTAGGTTTATGGGTTTTGGTTTTATCGGTTTTCGGTTTATGGGTTTCGGGTTTTGGGTTTATGGGTTTTGGGTTTATGGGTTTTGGGTTTAGGGTTTATTGGTTTTGGATTTATGGTTTTCTGGTTTATGGGTTTCGGGTTTATGGGTTTCGGGTTTTGGGTTTATGGGTTTATGGGTTTCGGGTTTATGGGTTTTGGATTTATGGGTTTTGAGTTTAAGGGTTTTGGGTTTATGGGTTTTGGGTTTATGGGTTTTGGGTTTATGGGTTTTGGGTTTATGGGTTTTGGGTTTATGGGTTTAGGTATTATGGGTTTTGGGTTTATGGGTTTTGGGTTTATGGGTTTTGGGTTTAAGGGTTTTGGGTTTATGGGTTTCGGGTTTATGGGTTTATGTGTTTTGGGTTTATGGGTTTTGGGTTTATGGGTTTAGGTATTATGGGTTTTGGGTTTATGGGTTTTGGGTTTATGGGTTTGGGGTTTATGGATTTTGGGTTTATGGGTTTTGGGTTTATGGGTTTTGGGTTTATGGGTTTTGGGTTTGTGGGTTTTGGGTTTATGGGTTTTGGGTTTATGGGTTTTGGGTTTATGGGTTTTGGGTTTATGGGTTTTGGGTTTATGGGTTTTGGGTTTATGGGTTTTGGGTTTATGGGTTTATGGGTTAATGTGTTTTGGGATAATGGGTTTTCGGTTTATGGGTTATGGGTTAATGGGTTTTGGATTTAAGGGTGTAGCTTTGAAGGGTTTTGGGTTTATGGGTTTTGGGTTTATGATTTTTGGGTTTATGGGTTTTGGTTTTATGGGTTTTGGGTTTATGGGTTTCGGGTTTATGGGTTTTGGGTTTATGGGTTTTAGATTTAAGGGTTTAGCTTTTAAGGGTTTTGGGTTTATGGGTTTTGGGTTTGTGGGTTTCTGGTGTATGGGTTTTGGGTTTATGGGTTTTGGGTTTATGGGTTTCAAGTTTATGGGTTTTGGGTTTATGGGTTTGGGATTTATGGGTCCTGGGTTTATGGTTTATGGGTTTATGGGTTTACGGGTTTCTGGTTTATGGGTTTCGGGTTTATGGGTTTATGGATTTTGGGTTTATGGGTTAATGGGTTTTGGGATAATGGGTTTTGGGTTTATGGGTTATGGGTTTCGGGTTTATGGGTTTCGGGTTCATGGGTTTATGGGTTTTGAATTTATGGGTTTTGAGTTTATGGGTTAATGGGTTTTGGGTTAATAGGTTTTGGGTTTATGGGTTTTAGGTTTATGGGTTTTGGGTTTATGGGTTTTGGGTTTATGGGTCTTGGGTTTATGGGTTTTGGTTTTATGGATTTATGGGTTTTGGATTTATGGGTTTTGGGTTTATGGGTTAATGGGTTTTGGGTTTATGGGTTTATGGGTTTTGGATTTATGGGTTTTGGGTTTTGGGTTTATGGGTTTTGGGTTTATGATTTTATGGGTTTGTGGGTTTCTGGTTTATGGGTTTTGGGTTTATGGGTTACGGGTTTATGGGTTTCGGGTTTATGGGTTTATGTGTATTGGGTTTATGGGTTTTGGGTTTATCGGTTTTGGGTTTATGGGTTTTGGGTTTATGGGTTTTGGCATTATGGGTTTTGGGTTTCTGGGATTTGGGTTTATGGGTTTATGGGTTTATGGGTTTATGGGTTTTGGGTTTTGGGTTTATGTGTTTCTGGTTTATGGGTTTTGGGTTTATGGGTTACGGGTTTTTGGGTTTCTGGTTTATGGGTTTCTGGTTTATGGGTTTCGGGTTTATGGGTTTCTGGGTTTCTGGGTTTCTGGTTTATGGGTTTCGGGTTTATGGGTTTATGGGTTTTGGGTTTATGGGTTTTGGGTTTATGGGTTTATGGGTTTGTGGGTTTCTGGTTTATGGGTTTTGGGTTTATGTGTTTCTGGTTTATGGGTTTTGGGTTTATGGGTTACGGGTTTTTGGGTTTCTGGTTTATGGGTTTCTGGTTTATGGGTTTCGGGTTTATGGGTTTCTGGGTTTCTGGGTTTCTGGTTTATGGGTTTCGGGTTTATGGGTTTATGGATTTTGGTTTTATGGGTTTTGGGTTTTGGGTTTATGGGTTTATGGGTTTCGGGTTTATGGGTTTATGGGTTTTGAATTTATGGGTTTTGGGTTAATGGGTTTTGGGTTTATGGGTTTCTGGTTTATGGGTTTTGGGTTTATGGGTTACGGGTTTTTGGGTTTCTGGTTTATGGGTTTCTGGTTTATGGGTTTCGGGTTTATGGGTTTCTGGGTTTCTGGGTTTCTGGGTTTCTGGTTTACGGGTTTCGGGTTTATGGGTTTATGGGTTTTGGGTTTTGGGTTTATGGGTTTATGGGTTTCGGGTTTATGGGTTTATGGGTTTTGAATTTATGGGTTTTGGGTTAATGGGTTTTGGGTTTATGGGTTTCTGGTTTATGGGTTTCTGGTTTATGGGTTTCTGGTTTATGGGTTTCGGGTTTATGGGTTTCTGGGTTTCTGGGTTTCTGGTTTATGGGTTTCGGGTTTATGGGTTTATGGATTTTGGTTTTATGGGTTTTGGGTTTTGGGTTTATGGGTTTATGGGTTTCGGGTTTATGGGTTTATGGGTTTTGAATTTATGGGTTTTGGTTTAATGGGTTTTGGGTTTATGGGTTTTGGGTTTATGGGTTTTGGGTTTATGGGTTAATGGGTTTTGGTTTAATGGGTTTTGGGTTTATGGGTTTTGGGTTTATGGGTTAATGGGTTTTGGTTTAATGGGTTTTGGGTTTATGGGTTTTGGGTTTATGGGTTTTGGGTTTATGAGTTTTGGGATTATGGGTTTTGGGTTGAGGGGTTTCGGGATTTTGGGTTTCTAATTTATGTGTTTCGGGTTTATGGGTTTCGGGTTTATGGGTTTCAGGTTTATGGGTTTATGGGTTTTGAATTTATGGGTTTTGGGTTTATGGGTTAATGGGTTTTGGGTTAATGGGTTTTGGGCTTATGGGTTTTGGGTTTATGGGTTAATGGGTTTATGGGTTTTGGGTTTATGGGTTTTGGCATTATGGGTTTTGGGTTTCCGGGATTTGGGTTTATGGATTTTGGGTTTATGGGTTTATGGGTTTTGGGTTTATGGGTTTCGGGTTTATGGGTTTTCGGTTTACGGGTTTTGGGTTTATGGGTTTTCGGTTTATGGGTTTTGGGTTTATGGGTTTTGGGTTTAAGGGTTTCAGGTTTATGGGTTTTGGCTTTATGGGTTTGGGATTTATGGGTCCTGGGTTTATGGTTTATGGGTTTATGTGTTTATGGGTTTCTGGTTTATGGGTTTCGGGTTTATGGGTTTATGGATTTTGGATTTATGGGTTAATGGGTTTTGGGATAATGGGTTTTGGGTTTATGGGTTATGGGTTTCGGGTTTATGGGTTTCGGGTTCATGGGTTTATGGGTTTTGAATTTATGGGTTTTGAGTTTATGGGTTAATGGGTTTTGGGTTAATAGGTTTTGGGTTTATGGGTTTTGGGTGTATGGGTTTTGGTTTTATGGGTTTTGGGTTTATGGGTTTCGGGTTTATGGGTTTTGGGTTTATGGGTTTTCGGTTTATGGATTTTGGGTTTATGGGTTTCGGGTTTCTGGGTTTCTGGTTTATGGGTTTCGGGTTTATGGGTTTTTGGTTTGTGGGTTTCTGGTTTATGGGTTTTGGGTTTATTGTTTTCGGGTTTTTGGGTTTTGGGTTTAACGGTTTGGGGTTTATGGGTTTCGGGTTTATGGGTTTTGGGTTTATGGGTTTTGGGTTTATGGGTTTTGGGTTTATGGGCTTTGGGTTTATGGGTTTTGGTTTTATGGGTTTTGGGTTTATGGGTTTTGGAGTTAAGGGTTTAGCTTTTAAGGGTTTTGGGTTTATGGGTTTTGGGTTTGTGGGTTTGTGGGTTTTGGGTTTATAGGTTTTCGGTTTACGGGTTTATGGGTTTTAGGTTTATGGGTTTATGGTTTTTGGGTTTAAGGGTTTTGGATTTATCGGTTTTTGGTTTATAGGTTTCGGGTTTATGGGTTTTGGATTTATGGGTTTCGGGTTTATGGGTTTCGGGTTTATGGGTTTTGGGTTTATCGGTTTTCGGTTTACGGGTTTATGGGTTTTAGGTTTATGGGTTTCGGGTTTATGGGTTTCGGGTTTATGGGTTTTGGGTTTATAGGTTTTCGGTTTACGGGTTTATGGGTGTCGGGTTTATGGGTTTTGGGATTATGGGTTTTGGGTTTATGGGTTTTGAATTTATCGGTTTTTGGTTTATGGGTTTCGGGTTTATGGGTTTTGGATTTATGGGTTTCGGGTTTATGGGTTTAGGGTTTATGGGTTTTGGGTTTATAGGTTTTCGGTTTACGGGTTTATGGGTTTTAGGTTTATGGGTTTATGGTTTTTGGGTTTATGGTTTATGTGTTTATGGGTTTTGGGTTTAAGGGTTTTCGGTTTATGGATTTTGGGTTTATGGGTTTCGGGTTTCTGGGTTTCTGGTTTATGGGTTTCGGGTTTATGGGTTTTGGGTTTATGGGTTTGGGATTTATGGGTCCTGGGATTATGGGTTTTGGGTTTATGGGTTTCGGGTGTTGGATTTATGGGTTTCGGGTTTTTGGGTTTCGGGTTTATGGGTTTTGGGTTTATGGGTTTTCGGTTTATGGGTTTTCGGTTTATGGGTTTTGGGTTTATGGGTTTTGGGTTTATGGGTTTTGGGTTTTGGGTTTTGGGTTTATGGGTTTTGGGTTTATGGGTTTTGGGTTGATGGGTTTATGGGTTTTGGGTTTTGGGTTTTGGGTTTTGGTTTTATGGGTTTTGGGTTTATGGGTTTTGGGTTTTGGGTTTATTGGTTTTCGGTTTATGGGTTTTCGGTTTATGGGTTTTGGGTTTATGGGTTTTGGGTTTATTGGTTTTCGGTTTATGGGTTTTCGGTTTATGGGTTTTGGGTTTATGGGTTTTGGGTTTATGGGTTTTGGGTTTTGGGTTTTGGGTTTATGGGTTTTGGGTTTTGGGTTTATGGGTTTTGGGTTTATGGGTTTTGGGTTTATGGGTTTTGGGTTTATGGGTTTTGGGTTTATGGGTTTTGGGTTTTGGGTTTTGGGTTTTGGGTTTATGGGTTTTGGGTTTTGGGTTTTGGGTTTATGGGTTTTGGGTTTTGGGTTTATGGGTTTATGGGTTTTGGGTTTATGGGTTTTGGGTTTATGGGTTTTGGGTTTTTGGGTTTTAGGTTAATGGGCTTGTGGGTTTCGGGTTTATGGTTTTTGGGTTTATGGGTTTGGGATTTATGGGTTTGGGATTTATGGGTTTTTTGTTTTATGGGATTTGGGTTTATGGGTTTTGGATTTATGGGTTTCTGGTTTATGGGTTTCAGGTTTATGGGTTTCGGGTTTATGGGTTTTGGGTTTATGGGTTTTGGGTTTATGGGTTTTGGGTTTATGGGTTTTGGGTTTATGGGTTTTTTGTTTATGGGTTTTGGGTTATAGGTTTTGGGTTTTTGGGTTTTAGGTTTATGGGTTTATGGGTTTTGGGTTTATGGTTTTTGTGTTTATGGGTTTTGGATTTATGGGTTTTTTTTATGCGTTTTGGGATTATGGGTTTTGGGTTTATTGACTTTGGGATTGTGGGTTTTGGGTTTATGGGTTTTGGGTTTATGGGTTTTGGATTTATCGGTTTCTGGTTTATGGGTTTCGGGTTTATGGGTGTCGGGTTTATGGGTTTTGGGATTATGGGTTTTGGGTTTATGGGTTTTGGGTTTATGGGTTTTGGGTTTATGGGTTTTGGGTTTTGGGTTTATGGGTTTTGGGTTTTGGGTTTTGGGTTTATGGGTTTTGGGTTTTGGGTTTTGGGTTTATGGGTTTTGGGTTTATGTGTTTATGGGTTTTGGGTTTATGGGTTTTGGGTTTATGGGTTTTGGGTTTTTGGGTTTTAGGTTTATGGGCTTGTGGGTTTCGGGTTTATGGTTTTTGGGTTTATGGGTTTGGGATTTATGGGTTTTTTGTTTTATGGGTTTTGGGTTTATGGGTTTTGGATTTATGGGTTTCTGGTTTATGGGTTTCGGGTTTATGGGTTTCGGGTTTATGGGTTTTGGGTTTATGGGTTTTGGGTTTATGGGTTTTGGGTTTATGGGTTTTTTGTTTATGGGTTTTGGGTTATAGGTTTTGGGTTTTTGGGTTTATGGGTTTATGGGTTTTGGGTTTATGGTTTTTGTGTTTATGGGTTTTGGATTTATGGGTTTTTTTTATGCGTTTTGGGATTATGGGTTTTGGGTTTATTGGCTTTGGGTTTGTGGGTTTTGTGTTTATGGGTTTTGGGTTTATGGGTTTTGGGTTTTTGGGTTTTAGGTTTATGGGTTTCGGGTTTATGGGTTTATGGGTTTTCGGTTTATGGGTTTTGGATTTATGGGTTTTTTGTTTATGGGTTTTGGGTTTATGGGTTTTGGGTTTATGGGTTTTGGGTTTATGGGTTTTGGGTTTATGGGTTTTGGGTTTATGGGTTTTGGGTTTATGGGTTTTCGGTTTATGGGTTTTGGGTTTATGGGTTTTGGGTTTATGGGTTTTGGGTTTATGGGTTTTGGGTTTATGGGTTTTGGGTTTATGGGTTTTGGGTTTATGGGTTTTGGGTTTATGGGTTTTGGGTTTATGGGTTTTGGGTTTATGGGTTTTGGGTTTATGGGAATTGGGTTTATGGGTTTTGGGTTTATGGGTTTTGGGTTTTGGGTTTATGGGTTTTGGGTTTTGGGTTTTGGGTTTATGGGTTTTGGATTTTGGGTTTATGGGTTTTGGGTTTATGTGTTTATGGGTTTATGGGTTTATGGGTTTTGGGTTTATGTGTTTATGGGTTTTGGGTTTTGGGTTTATGGGTTTTGGGTTTATGTGTTTATGGGTTTTGGGTTTATGGGTTTATGGGTTTTGGGTTTTGGGTTTATGGGTTTTGGGTTTATGGGTTTTGGGTTTATGGGTTTTGGGTTTATGGGTTTTGGGTTTATGGGTTTTGGGTTTTGGGTTTATGGGTTTTGGGTTTTGGGTTTTGGGTTTATGGGTTTTGGGTTTTGGGTTTATGGGTTTTGGGTTTATGTGTTTATGGGTTTTGGGTTTATGGGTTTATGGGTTTTGGGTTTTTGGGTTTTAGGTTTATGGGCTTGTGGGTTTCGGGTTTATGGTTTTTGGGTTTATGGGTTTGGGATTTATGGGTTTTTTGTTTTATGGGTTTTGGGTTTATGGGTTTTGGATTTATGGGTTTCTGGTTTATGGGTTTCGGGTTTATGGGTTTCGGGTTTATGGGTTTTGGGTTTATGGGTTTTGGGTTTATGGGTTTTGGGTTTATGGGTTTTTTGTTTATGGGTTTTGGGTTATAGGTTTTGGGTTTTTGGGTTTTAGGTTTATGGGTTTATGGGTTTTGGGTTTATGGTTTTTGTGTTTATGGGTTTTGGATTTATGGTTTTTTTTTTAATGCGTTTTGGGATTATGGGTTTTGGGTTTATTGGCTTTGGGTTTGTGGGTTTTGGGTTTATGGGTTTATGGGTTTTGGGTTTTTGGGTTTTAGGTTTATGGGTTTCGGGTTTAAGGGTTTATGGGATTTCGGTTTATGGGTTTTGGATTTATGGGTTTTTTGTTTATGGGTTTTGGGTTTATGGGTTTTGGGTTTATGGGTTTTGGGTTTATGGGTTTTGGGTTTATGGGTTTATGGGTTTTGGGTTTATGGGTTTTGGGTTTATGGGTTTTGGGTTTATGGGTTTTGGGTTTATGGGTTTTGGGTTTATGGGTTTTGGGTTTATGGGTTTTGGGTTTATGGGTTTTGGGTTTATGGGTTTTGGGTTTATGGGTTTTGGGTTTATGGGTTTTGGGTTTATGGGTTTTGGGTTTATGGGTTTTGGGTTTATGGGTTTTGGGTTTATGGGTTTTGGGTTTATGGGTTTTGGGTTTATGGGTTTTGGGTTTATGGGTTTTGGGTTTATGGGTTTTGGGTTTATGGGTTTTGGGTTTATGGGTTTTGGGTTTATGGGTTTTGGGTTTATGGGTTTTGGGTTTATGGGTTTTGGGTTTATGGGTTTTGGGTTTATGGGTTTTGGGTTTATGGGTTTTGGGTTTATGGGTTTTGGGTTTATGGGTTTTGGGTTTATGGGTTTTGGGTTTATGGGTTTTGGGTTTATGGGTTTTGGGTTTATGGGTTTTGGGTTTATGGGTTTTGGGTTTATGGGTTTTGGGTTTATGGGTTTTGGGTTTATGGGTTTTGGGTTTATGGGTTTTGGGTTTATGGGTTTTGGGTTTATGGGTTTTGGGTTTATGGGTTTTGGGTTTATGGGTTTTGGGTTTATGGGTTTTGGGTTTATGGGTTTTGGGTTTATGGGTTTTGGGTTTATGGGTTTTGGGTTTATGGGTTTTGGGTTTATGGGTTTTGGGTTTATGGGTTTTGGGTTTATGGGTTTTGGGTTTATGGGTTTTGGGTTTATGGGTTTTGGGTTTATGGGTTTTGGGTTTATGGGTTTTGGGTTTATGGGTTTTGGGTTTATGGGTTTTGGGTTTATGGGTTTTGGGTTTATGGGTTTTGGGTTTATGGGTTTTGGGTTTATGGGTTTTGGGTTTATGGGTTTTGGGTTTATGGGTTTTGGGTTTATGGGTTTTGGGTTTATGGGTTTTGGGTTTATGGGTTTTGGGTTTATGGGTTTTGGGTTTATGGGTTTTGGGTTTATGGGTTTTGGGTTTATGGGTTTTGGGTTTATGGGTTTTGGGTTTATGGGTTTCGGGTTTATGGGTTTTGGGTTTTGGGTTTATGGGTTTTGGGTTTTGGGTTTTGGGATTATGGGTTTTGGGTTTTGGGTTTATGGGTTTTGGGTTTATGTGTTTATGGGTTTTGGGTTTATGGGTTTATGGGTTTTGGGTTTTTGGGTTTTAGGTTTATGGGCTTGTGGGTTTCTGGTTTATGGTTTTTGGGTTTATGTGTTTATGGGTTTTCGGTTTACGGGTTTATGGGTTTTAGGTTTATGGGTTTATTGTTTTTGGGTTTATGGTTTGTGTGTTTATGGGTTTTGGGTTTATGGGTTTTCGGTTTATGGATTTTGGGTTTATGGGTTTCGGGTTTCTGGGTTTCTGGTTTATGGGTTTCGGGTTTATGGGTTTCGGGTTTATGGGTTTCGGGTTTATGGGTTTATGGGTTTAGAATTTATGGGTTTTGGGTTTATGGGTTAATGGGTTTTGGGTTAATGGGTTTTGGGTTTATGGGTTTATGGGTTAATGGGTTTTGGGTTAATGGGTTTTGGGTTTATGGGTTTTGGGTTTATGGGTTTTGGGTTTATGGGTTTTGGGTTTATGGGTTTCGGGTGTTGGATTTATGGGTTTTCGGTTTATGGGTTTTGGGTTTATGGGTTTTGGGTTTATGGGTTTATGGGTTTTGGGTTTATGGGTTTTGGGTTTATGGGTTTATGGGTTTTGGGTTTATGGGTTTTGGGTTTATGGGTTTTGGGTTTATGGGTTTTGGGTTTATGTGTTTTGGGTTTTGGGTTTATGGGTTTTGGGTTTATGGGTTTTGGGTTGACGGGTTTTGGGTTTATGGGTTTTTGGGTTTATGGGTTTTCGGTTTATGGGTTTTCGGTTTATGGGTTGACGGGTTTATGGGTTTTGAGTTTATGGGTTTTGGGTTTATGGGTTTTGGGTTGATGGGTTTTGGGTTTTGGGTTTTGGGTTTTGGGTTTATGGGCTTTGGGTTTATGGGTTTTGGGTTTATGGGTTTTGGGTTTTGGGTTTATGGGTTTTGGGTTTTGGGTTTTGGGTTTATGGGTTTTGGGTTTTGGGTTTATGGGTTTTGGGTTGATGGGTTTTGGGTTTATGGGTTTTTGGGTTTATGGGTTTTCGGTTTATGGGTTTTCGGTTTATGGGTTTTGGGTTTATGGGTTTTGGGTTTTCTGGGTTTTGGGTTTATGGGTTTTGGGTTGATGGGTTTTGGGTTAATGGGTTTTGGGTTTATGGGTTTATGGGTTAATGGGTTTTGGGTTAATGGGTTTTGGGTTTATGGGTTTTGGGTTTATGGGTTTTGGGTTTATGGGTTTTGGGTTTATGGGTTTCGGGTGTTGGATTTATGGGTTTTCGGTTTATGGGTTTTGGGTTTATGGGTTTTGGGTTTATGGGTTTATGGGTTTTGGGTTTATGGGTTTTGGGTTTATGGGTTTATGGGTTTTGGGTTTATGGGTTTTGGGTTTATGGGTTTTGGGTTTATGGGTTTTGGGTTTATGTGTTTTGGGTTTTGGGTTTATGGGTTTTGGGTTTATGGGTTTTGGGTTGACGGGTTTTGGGTTTATGGGTTTTTGGGTTTATGGGTTTTCGGTTTATGGGTTTTCGGTTTATGGGTTGACGGGTTTATGGGTTTTGAGTTTATGGGTTTTGGGTTTATGGGTTTTGGGTTGATGGGTTTATGGGTTTTGGGTTTTGGGTTTTGGGTTTTGGGTTTATGGGTTTTGGGTTTCTGGGTTTTGGGTTTTGGGTTTATTGGTTTTCGGTTTATGGGTTTTCGGTTTATGGGTTTTGGGTTTATGGGTTTTGGGTTTATTGGTTTTCGGTTTATGGGTTTTCGGTTTATGGGTTTTGGGTTTATGGGTTTTGGGTTTATGGGTTTTGGGTTTTGGGTTTTGGGTTTATGGGCTTTGGGTTTATGGGTTTTGGGTTTATGGGTTTTGGGTTTTGGGTTTATGGGTTTTGGGTTTTGGGTTTTGGGTTTATGGGTTTTGGGTTTTGGGTTTATGGGTTTTGGGTTGATGGGTTTTGGGTTTATGGGTTTTTGGGTTTATGGGTTTTCGGTTTATGGGTTTTCGGTTTATGGGTTTTGGGTTTATGGGTTTTGGGTTTTCTGGGTTTTGGGTTTATGGGTTTTGGGTTGATGGGTTTTGGGTTTATGGGTTTTGGGTTTATGGGTTTTGGGTTTATGGGTTTATGGGTTTATGGGTTTTGGGTTTATGGGTTTTGGGTTTTGGGTTTATGGGTTTTGGGTTTATGGGTTTTGGGTTTATGGGTTTTGGGTTTATGGGTTTTGGGTTTATGGGTTTTGGGTTTTGGGTTTTGGGTTTTGGGTTTATGGGTTTTGGGTTTTGGGTTTTGGGTTTATGGGTTTTGGGTTTTGGGTTTATGGGTTTATGGGTTTTGGGTTTTGGGTTTATGGGTTTTGGGTTTTTGGGTTTTAGGTTTATGGGCTTGTGGGTTTCGGGTTTATGGTTTTTGGGTTTATGGGTTTGGGATTTATGGGTTTTTTGTTTTATGGGATTTGGGTTTATGGGTTTTGGATTTATGGGTTTCTGGTTTATGGGTTTCAGGTTTATGGGTTTCGGGTTTATGGGTTTTGGGTTTATGGGTTTTGGGTTTATGGGTTTTGGGTTTATGGGTTTTTTGTTTATGGGTTTTGGGTTATAGGTTTTGGGTTTTCGGGTTTTAGGTTTATGGGTTTATGGGTTTTGGGTTTATGGTTTTTGTGTTTATGGGTTTTGGATTTATGGGTTTTTTTTTATGCGTTTTGGGATTATGGGTTTTGGGTTTATTGACTTTGGGTTTGTGGGTTTTGGGTTTATGGGTTTTGGGTTTATGGGTTTTGGATTTATCGGTTTCGGGTTTATGGGTTTTGGATTTATGGGTTTCGGGTTTATGGGTTTAGGGTTTTGGGTTTATGGGTTTTGGGTTTATGGGTTTTGGGTTTATGGGTTTTGGGTTTATGGGTTTTGGGTTTATGGGTTTTGGGTTTATGGGTTTTGGGTTTATGTGTTTATGGGTTTTGGGTTTATGGGTTTATGGGTTTTGGGTTTTGGGTTTATGGGTTTTGGGTTTATGGGATTTTGGGTTTATGGGTTTTGGGTTTATGGGTTTTGGGTTTATGGGTTTTGGGTTTATGGGTTTTGGGTTTTGGGTTTATGGGTTTTGGGTTTTGGGTTTTGGGTTTATGGGTTTTGGGTTTTGGGTTTATGGGTTTTGGGTTTATGTGTTTATGGGTTTTGGGTTTATGGGTTTATGGGTTTTGGGTTTTTGGGTTTTAGGTTTATGGGCTTGTGGGTTTCGGGTTTATGGTTTTTGGGTTTATGGGTTTTGGATTTATGGGTTTCTGGTTTATGGGTTTCGGGTTAATGGGTTTCGGGTTTATGGGTTTTGGGTTTATGGGTTTTGGGTTTATGGGTTTTGGGTTTATGGGTTTTTTGTTTATGGGTTTTGGGTTATAGGTTTTGGGTTTTTGGGTTTTAGGTTTATGGGTTTATGGGTTTTGGGTTTATGGTTTTTGTGTTTATGGGTTTTCGATTTATGGGTTTTTTTTATGCGTTTTGGGATTATGGGTTTTGGGTTTATTGGCTTTGGGTTTGTGGGTTTTGGGTTTATGGGTTTTGGGTTTATGGGTTTTGAGTTTTTGGGTTTTAGGTTTATGGGTTTCGGGTTTGTGGGTTTATGGGTTTTCGGTTTATGGGTTTTGGATTTATGGGTTTTTTGTTTATGGGTTTTGGGTTTATGGGTTTTGGATTTATGGGTTTCTGGTTTATGGGTTTCGGGTTTATGGGTGTCGGGTTTATGGGTTTTGGGATTATGGGTTTTGGGTTTATGGGTTTTGAATTTATTGGTTTTTGGTTTATGGGTTTCGGGTTTATGGGTTTTGGATTTATGGGTTTCGGGTTTGTGGGTTTATGGGTTTTCGGTTTATGGGTTTTGGATTTATGGGTTTTTTGTTTGTGGGTTTTGGGTTTATGGGTTTTGGATTTATGGGTTTCTGGTTTATGGGTTTCGGGTTTATGGGTGTCGGGTTTATGGGTTTTGGGATTATGGGTTTTGGGTTTATGGGTTTTGAATTTATCGGTTTTTGGTTTATGGGTTTCGGGTTTATGGGTTTTGGATTTATGGGTTTCGGGTTTATGGGTTTAGGGTTTTGGGTTTATGGGTTTTGGGTTTATGGGTTTTGGGTTTATGGGTTTTGGGTTTATGGGTTTTGGGTTTATGGGTTTTGGGTTTATGGGTTTTGGGTTTATGGGTTTTGGGTTGATGGGTTTATGGGTTTTGGGTTTTGGGTTTATGGGTTTTGGGTTTATGGGTTTTGGGTTTTGGGTTTATGGGTTTTGGGTTTATGGGTTTTGGGTTTATGGGTTTTGGGTTTATGGGTTTTGGGTTTATGGGTTTTGGGTTTATGGGTTTTGGGTTTATGGGTTATGGGTTTTGGGTTTATGGGTTTTGGGTTTTGGGTTTATGGGTTTTGGGTTTTGGGTTTTGGGTTTATGGGTTTTGGGTTTTGGGTTTATGGGTTTTGGGTTTATGTGTTTATGGGTTTTGGGTTTATGGGTTTTGGGTTTATGGGTTTTGGGTTTATGGGTTTTGGGTTTATGGGTTTTGGGTTTATGGGTTTTGGGTTTTGGGTTTATGGGTTTTGGATTTATGGGTTTCTGGTTTATGGGTTTCGGGTTTATGGGTGTCGGGTTTATGGGTTTTGGGATTATGGGTTTTGGGTTTATGGGTTTTGAATTTATTGGTTTTTGGTTTATGGGTTTCGGGTTTATGGGTTTTGGATTTATGGGTTTCGGGTTTGTGGGTTTATGGGTTTTCGGTTTATGGGTTTTGGATTTATGGGTTTTTTGTTTGTGGGTTTTGGGTTTATGGGTTTTGGATTTATGGGTTTCTGGTTTATGGGTTTCGGGTTTATGGGTGTCGGGTTTATGGGTTTTGGGATTATGGGTTTTGGGTTTATGGGTTTTGAATTTATCGGTTTTTGGTTTATGGGTTACGGGTTTATGGGTTTTGGATTTATGGGTTTCGGGTTTATGGGTTTAGGGTTTTGGGTTTATGGGTTTTGGGTTTATGGGTTTTGGGTTTATGGGTTTTGGGTTTATGGGTTTTGGGTTTATGGGTTTTGGGTTTTGGGTTTATGGTTTTTGGGTTTATGGGTTTGGGATTTATGGGTTTTTTGTTTTATGGGTTTTTTGTTTTATGGGTTTTGGGTTTATGGGTTTTGGATTTATGGGTTTCTGGTTTATGGGTTTCGGGTTTATGGGTTTTGGGTTTATGGGTTTTGGGTTTATGGGATTTTGGGTTTATGGGTTTTGGGTTTATGGGTTTTGGGTTTATGGGTTTTGGGTTTATGGGTTTTGGGTTTTGGGTTTATGGGTTTTGGGTTTTGGGTTTTGGGTTTATGGGTTTTGGGTTTTGGGTTTATGGGTTTTGGGTTTATGTGTTTATGGGTTTTGGGTTTATGGGTTTATGGGTTTTGGGTTTTTGGGTTTTAGGTTTATGGGCTTGTGGGTTTCGGGTTTATGGTTTTTGGGTTTATGGGTTTTGGATTTATGGGTTTCTGGTTTATGGGTTTCGGGTTAATGGGTTTCGGGTTTATGGGTTTTGGGTTTATGGGTTTTGGGTTTATGGGTTTTGGGTTTATGGGTTTTTTGTTTATGGGTTTTGGGTTATAGGTTTTGGGTTTTTGGGTTTTAGGTTTATGGGTTTATGGGTTTTGGGTTTATGGTTTTTGTGTTTATGGGTTTTCGATTTATGGGTTTTTTTTATGCGTTTTGGGATTATGGGTTTTGGGTTTATTGGCTTTGGGTTTGTGGGTTTTGGGTTTATGGGTTTTGGGTTTATGGGTTTTGAGTTTTTGGGTTTTAGGTTTATGGGTTTCGGGTTTGTGGGTTTATGGGTTTTCGGTTTATGGGTTTTGGATTTATGGGTTTTTTGTTTATGGGTTTTGGGTTTATGGGTTTTGGATTTATGGGTTTCTGGTTTATGGGTTTCGGGTTTATGGGTGTCGGGTTTATGGGTTTTGGGATTATGGGTTTTGGGTTTATGGGTTTTGAATTTATTGGTTTTTGGTTTATGGGTTTCGGGTTTATGGGTTTTGGATTTATGGGTTTCGGGTTTGTGGGTTTATGGGTTTTCGGTTTATGGGTTTTGGATTTATGGGTTTTTTGTTTGTGGGTTTTGGGTTTATGGGTTTTGGATTTATGGGTTTCTGGTTTATGGGTTTCGGGTTTATGGGTGTCGGGTTTATGGGTTTTGGGATTATGGGTTTTGGGTTTATGGGTTTTGAATTTATCGGTTTTTGGTTTATGGGTTTCGGGTTTATGGGTTTTGGATTTATGGGTTTCGGGTTTATGGGTTTAGGGTTTTGGGTTTATGGGTTTTGGGTTTATGGGTTTTGGGTTTATGGGTTTTGGGTTTATGGGTTTTGGGTTTATGGGTTTTGGGTTTATGGGTTTTGGGTTTATGGGTTTTGGGTTGATGGGTTTATGGGTTTTGGGTTTTGGGTTTATGGGTTTTGGGTTTATGGGTTTTGGGTTTTGGGTTTATGGGTTTTGGGTTTATGGGTTTTGGGTTTATGGGTTTTGGGTTTATGGGTTTTGGGTTTATGGGTTTTGGGTTTATGGGTTTTGGGTTTATGGGTTATGGGTTTTGGGTTTATGGGTTTTGGGTTTTGGGTTTATGGGTTTTGGGTTTTGGGTTTTGGGTTTATGGGTTTTGGGTTTTGGGTTTATGGGTTTTGGGTTTATGTGTTTATGGGTTTTGGGTTTATGGGTTTTGGGTTTATGGGTTTTGGGTTTATGGGTTTTGGGTTTATGGGTTTTGGGTTTATGGGTTTTGGGTTTTGGGTTTATGGGTTTTGGATTTATGGGTTTCTGGTTTATGGGTTTCGGGTTTATGGGTGTCGGGTTTATGGGTTTTGGGATTATGGGTTTTGGGTTTATGGGTTTTGAATTTATTGGTTTTTGGTTTATGGGTTTCGGGTTTATGGGTTTTGGATTTATGGGTTTCGGGTTTGTGGGTTTATGGGTTTTCGGTTTATGGGTTTTGGATTTATGGGTTTTTTGTTTGTGGGTTTTGGGTTTATGGGTTTTGGATTTATGGGTTTCTGGTTTATGGGTTTCGGGTTTATGGGTGTCGGGTTTATGGGTTTTGGGATTATGGGTTTTGGGTTTATGGGTTTTGAATTTATCGGTTTTTGGTTTATGGGTTACGGGTTTATGGGTTTTGGATTTATGGGTTTCGGGTTTATGGGTTTAGGGTTTTGGGTTTATGGGTTTTGGGTTTATGGGTTTTGGGTTTATGGGTTTTGGGTTTATGGGTTTTGGGTTTATGGGTTTTGGGTTTTGGGTTTATGGTTTTTGGGTTTATGGGTTTGGGATTTATGGGTTTTTTGTTTTATGGGTTTTGGGTTTATGGGTTTTGGATTTATGGGTTTCTGGTTTATGGGTTTCGGGTTTATGGGTTTCGGGTTTATGGGTTTTGGGTTTATGGGTTTTGGGTTTATGGGTTTTGGGTTTATGGGTTTTTTGTTTATGGGTTTTGGGTTATAGGTTTTGGGTTTTTGGGTTTTAGGTTTATGGGTTTATGGGTTTTGGGTTTATGGTTTTTGTGTTTATGGGTTTTGGATTTATGTTTTTTTTTTTTAATGCGTTTTGGGATTATGGGTTTTGGGTTTATTGGCTTTGGGTTTGTGGGTTTTGGGTTTATGGGTTTATGGGTTTTGGGTTTATGGGTTTTGGGTTTATGGGTTTTGGGTTTATGGGTTTTGGGTTTATGGGTTTTGGGTTTATGGGTTTTGGGTTTATGGGTTTTGGGTTTATGGGTTTTGGGTTTATGGGTTTTGGGTTTATGGATTTTGGGTTTATGGGATTATGGGTTTTGGGTTTAACGGTTTGGAGTTTATGGGTTTCGGGTTTATGGGTTTATGGGTTTTCGGTTTATGGGTTTTGGGTTTTTGGGTTTCGGGTTTATGGGTTTTGGATTTATCGGCTTTGGGTTTTACGGTTTTGGGTTTATGGGGTTTGGGTTTGTGGGTTTCTGGTTTATGGGGTTATGGGTTTCGGGTTTTTGGGTTTCTGGTTTTGGGTTTATGGGTTTTGGGTTTATGGGTTTTGGGTTTATGGGTTTTGGGTTTATGGGTTTTGGGTTTATGGGTTTTGGGTTTATGGGTTTTGGGTTTATGGGTTTTGGGTTTATGGGTTTTGGGTTTATGGGTTTTGGGTAATGGGTTTTGGCTTTATGGGTTTTGGGTTTTTGGGTTTTAGGTTTATGGGTTAATGGGTTTTGGGTTTATGGGTTTTGGGTTTATGGGTTTTGGATTTATGGGTCTTGGGGTCATGGGTTTATGGGTTTTGGGTTTATGATTTTTGGGTTTATGGGTTTTGTGTTTATGGGTTATGGGTTTATGGGTTTATGGTTTTTGGGTTTATGGGTTTTGGATTTATCGGTTTTTGGTTTATGGGTTTCGGGTTTATGGGTTTTGGATTTATGGGTTTCGGGTTTATGGGTTTCGGGTTTATGGGTTTTGGGTTTATAGGTTTTCGGTTTACGGGTTTATGGGTTTTAGGTTTATGGGTTTATGGTTTTTGGGTTTATGGTTTGTGTGTTTATGGGTTTTGGGTTTATGGCTTTTCGGTTTATGGATTTTGGGTTTATGGGTTTCGGGTTTCTGGGTTTCTGGTTTATGGGTTTCGGGTTTATGGGTTTCGGGTTTATGGGTTTCGGGTTTATGGGTTTCGGGTTTATGGGTTTATGGGTTTAGAATTTATGGGTTTTGGGTTTATGGGTTAATGGGTTTTGGGTTAATGGGTTTTGGGTTTATGGGTTTATGGGTTAATGGGTTTTGGGTTAATGGGTTTTGGGTTTATGGGTTTTGGGTTTATGGGTTTTGGGTTTATGGGTTTATGGGTTTCGGGTGTTGGATTTATGGGTTTTCGGTTTATGGGTTTTGGGTTTATGGGTTTTGGGTTTATGGGTTTTGGGTTTATGGGTTTTGGGTTTATGGGTTTTGGGTTTATGGGTTTTGGGTTTATGGGTTTTGGGTTTATGGGTTTATGGGTTTTGGGTTTATGGGTTTTGGGTTTATGGGTTTTGGGTTTATGGGTTTTGGGTTTATGGGTTTTGGGTTTTGGGTTTATGGGTTTTGGGTTTTGGGTTTATGGGTTTTGGGTTTTGGGTTTATGGGTTTTGGGTTTATGTGTTTATGGGTTTAGGGTTTATGGGTTTATGGGTTTTGGGTTTATGGGTTTTGGGTTTATGGGTTTTGGGTTTTGGATTTATTGGTTTTCGGTTTATGGGTTTTCGGTTTATGGGTTTTGGGTTTATGGGTTTTGGGTTTATGGGTTTTGGGTTTTGGGTTTATGGGTTTTGGGTTTATGGGTTTTGGGTTTATGGGTTTTGGGTTTATGGGTTTTGGGTATATGGGTTTTGGGTTTATGGGTTTTGGGTTTATGGGTTTTGGATTTATGGGTTTCGGGTTTATGGGTTTCGGGTTTATGGGTTTTGGGTTTATGGGTTTTGGCTTTATGGGTTTTGGGTTTTTGGGTTTTAGGTTTATGGGTTAATGGGTTTTGGGTTTATGGGTTTTGGGTTTATGGGTTTTGGATTTATGGGTCTTGGGGTCATGGGTTTATGGGTTTTGGGTTTATGATTTTTGGGTTTATGGGTTTTGTGTTTATGGGTTATGGGTTTATGGGTTTATGGTTTTTGGGTTTATGGGTTTTGGATTTATCGGTTTTTGGTTTATGGGTTTCGGGTTTATGGGTTTTGGATTTATGGGTTTCGGGTTTATGGGTTTCGGGTTTATGGGTTTTGGGTTTATAGGTTTTCGGTTTACGGGTTTATGGGTTTTAGGTTTATGGGTTTATGGTTTTTGGGTTTATGGTTTGTGTGTTTATGGGTTTTGGGTTTATGGCTTTTCGGTTTATGGATTTTGGGTTTATGGGTTTCGGGTTTCTGGGTTTCTGGTTTATGGGTTTCGGGTTTATGGGTTTCGGGTTTATGGGTTTCGGGTTTATGGGTTTATGGGTTTAGAATTTATGGGTTTTGGGTTTATGGGTTAATGGGTTTTGGGTTAATGGGTTTTGGGTTTATGGGTTTATGGGTTAATGGGTTTTGGGTTAATGGGTTTTGGGTTTATGGGTTTTGGGTTTATGGGTTTTGGGTTTATGGGTTTTGGGTTTATGGGTTTCGGGTGTTGGATTTATGGGTTTTGGGTTTATGGGTTTTGGGTTTATGGGTTTTGGGTTTATGGGTTTTGGGTTTATGGGTTTTGGGTTTATGGGTTTTCGGTTTATGGGTTTATGGGTTTATGGGTTTTGGGTTTTGGGTTTATGGGTTTTGGGTTTATGGGTTTTGGGTTTATGGGTTTTGGGTTTATGGGTTTTGGGTTTATGGGTTTTGGGTTTTGGGTTTATGGGTTTTGGGTTTTGGGTTTTGGGTTTATGGGTTTTGGGTTTTGGGTTTATGGGTTTTGGGTTTATGTGTTTATGGGTTTTGGGTTTATGGGTTTATGGGTTTTGGGTTTTTGGGTTTTAGGTTTATGGGCTTGTGGGTTTCGGGTTTATGGTTTTTGGGTTTATGGGTTTTGGATTTATGGGTTTCTGGTTTATGGGTTTCGGGTTAATGGGTTTCGGGTTTATGGGTTTTGGGTTTATGGGTTTTGGGTTTATGGGTTTTGGGTTTATGGGTTTTTTGTTTATGGGTTTTGGGTTATAGGTTTTGGGTTTTTGGGTTTTAGGTTTATGGGTTTATGGGTTTTGGGTTTATGGTTTTTGTGTTTATGGGTTTTGGATTTATGGGTTTTTTTTATGCGTTTTGGGATTATGGGTTTTGGGTTTATTGGCTTTGGGTTTGTGGGTTTTGGGTTTATGGGTTTTGGGTTTATGGGTTTTGAGTTTTTGGGTTTTAGGTTTATGGGTTTCGGGTTTGTGGGTTTATGGGTTTTCGGTTTATGGGTTTTGGATTTATGGGTTTTTTGTTTATGGGTTTTGGGTTTATGGGTTTTGGATTTATGGGTTTCTGGTTTATGGGTTTCGGGTTTATGGGTGTCGGGTTTATGGGTTTTGGGATTATGGGTTTTGGGTTTATGGGTTTTGAATTTATTGGTTTTTGGTTTATGGGTTTCGGGTTTATGGGTTTTGGATTTATGGGTTTCGGGTTTGTGGGTTTATGGGTTTTCGGTTTATGGGTTTTGGATTTATGGGTTTTTTGTTTGTGGGTTTTGGGTTTATGGGTTTTGGATTTATGGGTTTCTGGTTTATGGGTTTCGGGTTTATGGGTGTCGGGTTTATGGGTTTTGGGATTATGGGTTTTGGGTTTATGGGTTTTGAATTTATCGGTTTTTGGTTTATGGGTTTCGGGTTTATGGGTTTCGGGTTTATGGGTTTTGGGTTTATAGGTTTTCGGTTTACGGGTTTATGGGTTTTAGGTTTATGGGTTTATGGTTTTTGGGTTTATGGTTTGTGTGTTTATGGGTTTTGGGTTTATGGCTTTTCGGTTTATGGATTTTGGGTTTATGGGTTTCGGGTTTCTGGGTTTCTGGTTTATGGGTTTCGGGTTTATGGGTTTCGGGTTTATGGGTTTCGGGTTTATGGGTTTCGGGTTTATGGGTTTATGGGTTTAGAATTTATGGGTTTTGGGTTTATGGGTTAATGGGTTTTGGGTTAATGGGTTTTGGGTTTATGGGTTTATGGGTTAATGGGTTTTGGGTTAATGGGTTTTGGGTTTATGGGTTTTGGGTTTATGGGTTTTGGGTTTATGGGTTTATGGGTTTCGGGTGTTGGATTTATGGGTTTTCGGTTTATGGGTTTTGGGTTTATGGGTTTTGGGTTTATGGGTTTTGGGTTTATGGGTTTTGGGTTTATGGGTTTTGGGTTTATGGGTTTTGGGTTTATGGGTTTTGGGTTTATGGGTTTATGGGTTTTGGGTTTATGGGTTTTGGGTTTATGGGTTTTGGGTTTATGTGTTTTGGGTTTTGGGTGTATGGGTTTTGGGTTTATGGGTTTTGGGTTGACGGGTTTTGGGTTTTGGGTTTATGGGTTTTGGGTTTATGGGTTTTGGGTTGACGGGTTTTGGGTTTATGGGTTTTTGGGTTTATGGGTTTTCGGTTTATGGGTTTTCGGTTTATAGGTTTTGGGTTTATGGGTTTTGGGTTTATGGGTTTTGGGTTTATGGGTTTTCGGTTTATAGGTTTTGGGTTTATGGGTTTTGGGTTTATGGGTTTTGGGTTTATGGGTTTTGGGTTTATGGGTTTATGGGTTTTGGGTTTATGGGTTTTGGGTTGATGGGTTTATGGGTTTTGGGTTTTGGGTTTTGGGTTTTGGGTTTATGGGTTTTGGGTTTATGGGTTTTGGGTTTTGGATTTATTGGTTTTCGGTTTATGGGTTTTCGGTTTATGGGTTTTGGGTTTATGGGTTTTGGGTTTATGGGTTTTGGGTTTTGGGTTTATGGGTTTTGGGTTTATGGGTTTTGGGTTTATGGGTTTTGGGTTTATGGGTTTTGGGTATATGGGTTTTGGGTTTATGGGTTTTGGGTTTATGGGTTTTGGATTTATGGGTTTCGGGTTTATGGGTTTCGGGTTTATGGGTTTTGGGTTTATGGGTTTTGGCTTTATGGGTTTTGGGTTTTTGGGTTTTAGGTTTATGGGTTAATGGGTTTTGGGTTTATGGGTTTTGGGTTTATGGGTTTTGGATTTATGGGTCTTGGGGTCATGGGTTTATGGGTTTTGGGTTTATGATTTTTGGGTTTATGGGTTTTGTGTTTATGGGTTATGGGTTTATGGGTTTATGGTTTTTGGGTTTATGGGTTTTGGATTTATCGGTTTTTGGTTTATGGGTTTCGGGTTTATGGGTTTTGGATTTATGGGTTTCGGGTTTATGGGTTTCGGGTTTATGGGTTTTGGGTTTATAGGTTTTCGGTTTACGGGTTTATGGGTTTTAGGTTTATGGGTTTATGGTTTTTGGGTTTATGGTTTGTGTGTTTATGGGTTTTGGGTTTATGGCTTTTCGGTTTATGGATTTTGGGTTTATGGGTTTCGGGTTTCTGGGTTTCTGGTTTATGGGTTTCGGGTTTATGGGTTTCGGGTTTATGGGTTTCGGGTTTATGGGTTTATGGGTTTAGAATTTATGGGTTTTGGGTTTATGGGTTAATGGGTTTTGGGTTAATGGGTTTTGGGTTTATGGGTTTATGGGTTAATGGGTTTTGGGTTAATGGGTTTTGGGTTTATGGGTTTTGGGTTTATGGGTTTTG
The DNA here is from genome assembly GCA_949152435.1 of Gastracanthus pulcherrimus. NCBI lineage: Eukaryota > Metazoa > Arthropoda > Insecta > Hymenoptera > Pteromalidae > Gastracanthus > Gastracanthus pulcherrimus. The sequence continues at coordinate 101,209,557 of OX424573.1, forward strand.
GGTTTATGGGTTTTGGGTTTATGGGTTTCGGGTGTTGGATTTATGGGTTTTCGGTTTATGGGTTTTGGGTTTATGGGTTTTGGGTTTATGGGTTTTGGGTTTATGGGTTTTGGGTTTATGGGTTTTGGGTTTATGGGTTTTGGGTTTATGGGTTTTGGGTTTATGGGTTTTCGGTTTATGGGTTTTGGGTTTATGGGTTTTGGGTTTATGGGTTTTGGGTTTATGGGTTTTGGGTTTATGGGTTTTGGGTTTATGGGTTTTGGGTTTATGGGTTTTGGGTTTATGGGTTTTGGGTTTATGGGTTTTGGGTTTATGGGTTTTGGGTTTATGGGTTTTGGGTTTATGGGTTTTGGGTTTATGGGTTTTGGGTTTATGGGTTTTGGGTTTATGGGTTTTGGGTTTATGGGTTTTGGGTTTATGGGTTTTGGGTTTATGGGTTTTGGGTTTATGGGTTTTGGGTTTATGGGTTTTGGGTTTATGGGTTTTGGGTTTATGGGTTTTGGGTTTATGGGTTTTGGGTTTTGGGTTTATGGGTTTTGGGTTTTGGGTTTATGGGTTTTGGGTTTTGGGTTTATGGGTTTTGGGTTTATGTGTTTATGGGTTTAGGGTTTATGGGTTTATGGGTTTTGGGTTTTTGGGTATTAGGTTTATGGGCTTGTGGGTTTCGGGTTTATGGTCTTTGGGTTTATGGGTTTTGGATTTATGGGTTTTTTGTTTATGGGTTTTGGGTTTATGGGTTTTGGGTTTATGGGTTTTGGGTTTATGGGTTTTGGGTTTATGGGTTTTGGGTTTATGGGTTTTGGGTTTATGGGTTTTGGGTTTTGGGTTTATGGGTTTTGGGTTTTGGGTTTATGGGTTTTGGGTTTTGGGTTTATGGGTTTTGGGTTTATGTGTTTATGGGTTTAGGGTTTATGGGTTTATGGGTTTTGGGTTTTTGGGTTTTAGGTTTATGGGCTTGTGGGTTTCGGGTTTATGGTTTTTGGGTTTATGGGTTTTGGATTTATGGGTTTTTTGTTGATGGGTTTTGGGTTTATGGGTTTTGGGTTTATGGGTTTTGGGTTTATGGGTTTTGGGTTTATGGGTTTTGGGTTTATGGGTTTTGGGTTTATGGGTTTTGGGTTTATGGGTTTTGGGTTTATGGGTTTTGGGTTTATGGGTTTTGGGTTTATGTGTTTATGGGTTTTGGGTTTATGGGTTTTAGGTTTGTGGGCTTGTGGGTTTCGGGTTTATGGTTTTTGGGTTTATGGGTTTTGGATTTATGGGTTTTTTGTTTATGGGTTTTGGGTTTATGGGTTTTGGGTTTATGGGTTTTGGGTTTATGGGTTTTGGGTTTATGGGTTTTGGGTTTATGGGTTTTGGGTTTATGGGTTTTGGGTTTATGGGTTTTGGGTTTATGGGTTTTGGGTTTATGTGTTTATGGGTTTTGGGTTTATGGGTTTATGGGTTTTGGGTTTTGGGTTTATGGGTTTTGGGTTTATGGGTTTTGGGTTTATGGGTTTTGGGTTTATGGGTTTTGGGTTTATGGGTTTTGGGTTTATGGGTTTTGGGTTTTGGGTTTATGGGTTTTGGGTTTTGGGTTTTGGGTTTTGGGTTTATGGGTTTTGGGTTTTGGGTTTATGGGTTTTGGGTTTATGTGTTTATGGGTTTTGGGTTTATGGGTTTATGGGTTTTGGGTTTTTGGGTTTTAGGTTTATGGGCTTGTGGGTTTCGGGTTTATGGTTTTTGGGTTTATGGGTTTGGGATTTATGGGTTTTTTGTTTTATGGGTTTTGGGTTTATGGGTTTTGGATTTATGGGTTTCTGGTTTATGGGTTTCGGGTTAATGGGTTTCGGGTTTATGGGTTTTGGGTTTATGGGTTTTGGGTTTATGGGTTTTGGGTTTATGGGTTTTTTGTTTATGGGTTTTGGGTTATAGGTTTTGGGTTTTTGGGTTTTAGGTTTATGGGTTTTGGGTTTATGGGTTTTGGGTTTATGGGTTTTTTGTTTATGGGTTTTGGGTTATAGGTTTTGGGTTTTTGGGTTTTAGGTTTATGGGTTTATGGGTTTTGGGTTTATGGTTTTTGTGTTTATGGGTTTTGGATTTATGGGTTTTTTTATGCGTTTTGGGATTATGGGTTTTGGGTTTATTGGCTTTGGGTTTGTGGGTTTTGGGTTTATAAGTTTTGGGTTTATGGGTTTTGAGTTTTTGGGTTTTAGGTTTATGGGTTTCGGGTTTGGGGGTTTATGGGTTTTCGGTTTATGGGTTTTGGATTTATGGGTTTTTTGTTTATGGGTTTTGGGTTTATGGGTTTTGGATTTATGGGTTTCTGGTTTATGGGTTTCGGGTTTATGGGTGTCGGGTTTTATGGGTTTTGGGATTATGGGTTTTGGGTTTATGGGTTTTGAATTTATTGGTTTTTGGTTTATGGGTTTCGGGTTTATGGGTTTTGGATTTATGGGTTTCGGGTTTGTGGGTTTATGGGTTTTCGGTTTATGGGTTTTGGATTTATGGGTTTTTTGTTTGTGGGTTTTGGGTTTATGGGTTTTGGATTTATGGGTTTCTGGTTTATGGGTTTCGGGTTTATGGGTGTCGGGTTTATGGGTTTTGGGATTATGGGTTTTGGGTTTATGGGTTTTGAATTTATCGGTTTTTGGTTTATGGGTTTCGGGTTTATGGGTTTTGGATTTATGGGTTTCGGTTTTATGGGTTTAGGGTTTTGGGTTTATGGGTTTTGGGTTTATGGGTTTTGGGTTTATGGGTTTTGGGTTTATGGGTTTCGGGTTTCTGGGTTTCTGGTTTATGGGTTTCGGGTTTATGGGTTTCGGGTTTATGGGTTTCGGGTTTATGGGTTTCGGGTTTATGGGTTTCGGGTTTATGGGTTTATGGGTTTAGAATTTATGGGTTTTGGGTTTATGGGTTAATGGGTTTTGGGTTAATGGGTTTTGGGTTTATGGGTTTTGGGTTTACGGGTTTTGGGTTTATGGGTTTTGGGTTTATGGGTTTTGGGTTTTGGGTTTATGGGTTTTGGGTTTTGGGTTTTGGGTTTATGGGTTTTGGGTTTTGGGTTTATGGGTTTTGGGTTTATGTGTTTATGGGTTTTGGGTTTATGGGTTTTGGGTTTATGGGTTTTGGGTTTTTGGGTTTTAGGTTTATGGGCTTGTGGGTTTCGGGTTTATGGTTTTTGGGTTTATGGGTTTGGGATTTATGGGTTTTTTGTTTTATGGGTTTTGGGTTTATGGGTTTTGGATTTATGGGTTTCTGGTTTATGGGTTTCGGGTTTATGGGTTTCGGGTTTATGGGTTTTGGGTTTATGGGTTTTGGGTTTATGGGTTTTGGGTTTATGGGTTTTTTGTTTATGGGTTTCGGGTTTATGGGTTTCGGGTTTATGGGTTTTGGGTTTATGGGTTTTGGGTTTATGGGTTTTGGGTTTATGGGTTTTTTGTTTATGGGTTTTGGGTTATAGGTTTTGGGTTTTTGGGTTTTAGGTTTATGGGTTTATGGGTTTTGGGTTTATGGTTTTTGTGTTTATGGGTTTTGGATTTATGTTTTTTTTTTTTAATGCGTTTTGGGATTATGGGTTTTGGGATTATTGGCTTTGGGTTTGTGGGTTTTGGGTTTATGGGTTTATGGGTTTTGGGTTTTTGGGTTTTAGGTTTATGGGTTTCGGGTTTATGGGTTTATGGGTTTTCGGTTTATGGGTTTTGGATTTATGGGTTTTTTGTTTATGGGTTTTGGGTTTATGGGTTTTGGGTTTATGGGTTTTGGGTTTATGGGTTTTGGGTTTATGGGTTTTGGGTTTATGGGTTTTGGGTTTATGGGTTTTGGGTTTATGGGTTTTGGGTTTATGGGTTTTGGGTTTATGGGTTTTGGGTTTATGGGTTTTGGGTTTATGGGTTTTGGGTTTATGGGTTTTGGGTTTATGGGTTTTGGGTTTATGGGTTTTGGGTTTATGGGTTTTGGGTTTATGGGTTTTGGGTTTATGGGTTTTGGGTTTATGGGTTTTGGGTTTATGGGTTTTGGGTTTATGGGTTTTGGGTTTATGGGTTTTGGGTTTATGGGTTTTGGGTTTATGGGTTTTGGGTTTATGGGTTTTGGGTTTATGGGTTTTGGGTTTATGGGTTTTGGGTTTATGGGTTTTGGGTTTATGGGTTTTGGGTTTATGGGTTTTGGGTTTATGGGTTTTGGGTTTATGGGTTTTGGGTTTATGGGTTTTGGGTTTATGGGTTTTGGGTTTATGGGTTTTGGGTTTATGGGTTTTGGGTTTATGGGTTTTGGGTTTATGGGTTTTGGGTTTATGGGTTTTGGGTTTATGGGTTTTGGGTTTATGGGTTTTGGGTTTATGGGTTTTGGGTTTATGGGTTTTGGGTTTATGGGTTTTGGGTTTATGGGTTTTGGGTTTATGGGTTTTGGGTTTATGGATTTTGGGTTTATGGGATTATGGGTTTTGGGTTTAACGGTTTGGGGTTTATGGGTTTCGGGTTTATGGGTTTATGGGTTTTCGGTTTATGGGTTTTGGGTTTTTGGGTTTCGGGTTTATGGGTTTTGGATTTATCGGCTTTGGGTTTTACGGTTTTGGGTTTATGGGGTTTGGGTTTGTGGGTTTCTGGTTTATGGGGTTATGGGTTTCGGGTTTTTGGGTTTCTGGTTTTGGGTTTATGGGTTTTGGGTTTATGGGTTTTGGGTTTATGGGTTTTGGGTTTATGGGTTTTGGGTTTATGGGTTTTGGGTTTATGGGTTTTGGGTTTATGGGTTTTGGGTTTATGGGTTTTGGCTTTATGGGTTTTGGGTTTTTGGGTTTTAGGTTTATGGGTTAATGGGTTTTGGGTTTATGGGTTTTGGGTTTATGGGTTTTGGATTTATGGGTCTTGGGGTCATGGGTTTATGGGTTTTGGGTTTATGATTTTTGGGTTTATGGGTTTTGTGTTTATGGGTTATGGGTTTATGGGTTTATGGTTTTTGGGTTTATGGGTTTTGGATTTATCGGTTTTTGGTTTATGGGTTTCGGGTTTATGGGTTTTGGATTTATGGGTTTCGGGTTTATGGGTTTCGGGTTTATGGGTTTTGGGTTTATAGGTTTTCGGTTTACGGGTTTATGGGTTTTAGGTTTATGGGTTTATGGTTTTTGGGTTTATGGTTTGTGTGTTTATGGGTTTTGGGTTTATGGCTTTTCGGTTTATGGATTTTGGGTTTATGGGTTTCGGGTTTCTGGGTTTCTGGTTTATGGGTTTCGGGTTTATGGGTTTCGGGTTTATGGGTTTCGGGTTTATGGGTTTCGGGTTTATGGGTTTATGGGTTTAGAATTTATGGGTTTTGGGTTTATGGGTTAATGGGTTTTGGGTTAATGGGTTTTGGGTTTATGGGTTTATGGGTTAATGGGTTTTGGGTTAATGGGTTTTGGGTTTATGGGTTTTGGGTTTATGGGTTTTGGGTTTATGGGTTTTGGGTTTATGGGTTTCGGGTGTTGGATTTATGGGTTTTCGGTTTATGGGTTTTGGGTTTATGGGTTTTGGGTTTATGGGTTTTGGGTTTATGGGTTTTGGGTTTATGGGTTTTGGGTTTATGGGTTTTGGGTTTATGGGTTTTGGGTTTATGGGTTTTGGGTTTATGGGTTTTGGGTTTATGGGTTTTGGGTTTATGGGTTTTGGGTTTATGGGTTTTGGGTTTATGGGTTTTGGGTTTATGTGTTTTGGGTTTTGGGTGTATGGGTTTTGGGTTTATGGGTTTTGTGTTGACGGGTTTTGGGTTTTGGGTTTATGGGTTTTGGGTTTATGGGTTTTGGGTTGACGGGTTTTGGGTTTATGGGTTTTTGGGTTTATGGGTTTTCGGTTTATGGGTTTTCGGTTTATAGGTTTTGGGTTTATGGGTTTTGGGTTTATGGGTTTTGGGTTTATGGGTTTTAGGTTTATGGGTTTATGGGTTTTGGGTTTATGGGTTTTAGGTTGATGGGTTTATGGGTTTTGGGTTTTGGGTTTTGGGTTTTGGGTTTATGGGTTTTGGGTTTATGGGTTTTGGGTTTTGGGTTTATTGGTTTTCGGTTTATGGGTTTTCGGTTTACGGGTTTTGGGTTTATGGGTTTTGGGTTTATGGGTTTTGGGTTTTGGGTTTATGGGTTTTGGGTTTATGGGTTTTGGGTTTATGGGTTTTGGGTTTATGGGTTTTGGGTATATGGGTTTTGGGTTTATGGGTTTTGGGTTTATGGGTTTTGGATTTATGGGTTTCGGGTTTATGGGTTTCGGGTTTATGGGTTTTGGGTTTATGGGTTTTGGCTTTATGGGTTTTGGGTTTTTGGGTTTTAGGTTTATGGGTTAATGGGTTTTGGGTTTATGGGTTTTGGGTTTATGGGTTTTGGATTTATGGGTCTTGGGGTCATGGGTTTATGGGTTTTGGGTTTATGATTTTTGGGTTTATGGGTTTTGTGTTTATGGGTTATGGGTTTATGGGTTTATGGTTTTTGGGTTTATGGGTTTTGGATTTATCGGTTTTTGGTTTATGGGTTTCGGGTTTATGGGTTTTGGATTTATGGGTTTCGGGTTTATGGGTTTCGGGTTTATGGGTTTTGGGTTTATAGGTTTTCGGTTTACGGGTTTATGGGTTTTAGGTTTATGGGTTTATGGTTTTTGGGTTTATGGTTTGTGTGTTTATGGGTTTTGGGTTTATGGCTTTTCGGTTTATGGATTTTGGGTTTATGGGTTTCGGGTTTCTGGGTTTCTGGTTTATGGGTTTCGGGTTTATGGGTTTCGGGTTTATGGGTTTCGGGTTTATGGGTTTATGGGTTTAGAATTTATGGGTTTTGGGTTTATGGGTTAATGGGTTTTGGGTTAATGGGTTTTGGGTTTATGGGTTTATGGGTTAATGGGTTTTGGGTTAATGGGTTTTGGGTTTATGGGTTTTGGGTTTATGGGTTTTGGGTTTATGGGTTTTGGGTTTATGGGTTTCGGGTGTTGGATTTATGGGTTTTCGGTTTATGGGTTTTGGGTTTATGGGTTTTGGGTTTATGGGTTTTGGGTTTATGGGTTTTGGGTTTATGGGTTTTGGGTTTATGGGTTTTGGGTTTATGGGTTTTCGGTTTATGGGTTTTCGGTTTATGGGTTTTGGGTTTATGGGTTTTGGGTTTATGGGTTTTGGGTTTATGGGTTTTCGGTTTATGGGTTTTGGGTTTATGGGTTTTGGGTTTATGGGTTTTGGGTTTATGGGTTTTGGGTTTATGGGTTTTGGGTTTATGGGTTTATGGGTTTTGGGTTTATGGGTTTTGGGTTGATGGGTTGATGGGTTTTGGGTTTTGGGTTTTGGGTTTATGGGTTTTGGGTTTATGGGTTTTGGGTTTTGGGTTTATTGGTTTTCGGTTTATGGGTTTTCGGTTTATGGGTTTTGGGTTTATGGGTTTTGGGTTTATGGGTTTTGGGTTTTGGGTTTATGGGTTTTGGGTTTATGGGTTTTGGGTTTATGGGTTTTGGGTTTTGGGTTTATGGGTTTTGGGTTTATGGGTTTTGGGTTGATGGGTTTTGGGTTTATGGGTTTTTGGGTTTATGGGTTTTCGGTTTATGGGTTTTCGGTTTATGGGTTTTGGGTTTATGGGTTTTGGGTATATGGGTTTTGGGTTTATGGGTTTTGGGTTTATGGGTTTTGGGTTTATGGGTTTTCGGTTTATGGGTTTTGGGTTTTCTGGGTTTTGGGTTTATGGGTTTTGGGTTGATGGGTTTTGGGTTTATGGGTTTTGGGTTTATGGGTTTTGGGTTTATGGGTTTCGGGTTTATGGGTTTTGGGTTTATGGGTTTTGGCTTTATGGGTTTTGGGTTTTTGGGTTTTAGGTTTATGGGTTAATGGGTTTTGGGTTTATGGGTTTTGGGTTTATGGGTTTTGGATTTATGGGTCTTGGGGTCATGGGTTTATGGGTTTTGGGTTTATGATTTTTGGGTTTATGGGTTTTGTGTTTATGGGTTATGGGTTTATGGGTTTAAGGTTTTTGGGTTTATGGGTTTTGGATTTATCGGTTTTTGGTTTATGGGTTTCGGGTTTATGGGTTTTGGATTTATGGGTTTCGGGTTTATGGGTTTCGGGTTTATGGGTTTTGGGTTTATAGGTTGTCGGTTTACGGGTTTATGGGTTTTAGGTTTATGGGTTTATGGTTTTTGGGTTTATGGTTTGTGTGTTTATGGGTTTTGGGTTTATGGCTTTTCGGTTTATGGATTTTGGGTTTATGGGTTTCGGGTTTCTGGGTATCTGGTTTATGGGTTTCGGGTTTATGGGTTTCGGGTTTATGGGTTTCGGGTTTATGGGTTTATGGGTTTAGAATTTATGGGTTTTGGGTTTATGGGTTAATGGGTTTTGGGTTAATGGGTTTTGGGTTTATGGGTTTATGGGTTTTGGGTTAATGGGTTTTGGGTTTATGGGTTTTGGGTTTATGGGTTTTGGGTTTATGGGTTTTGGGTTTATGGGTTTCGGGTGTTGGATTTATGGGTTTTCGGTTTATGGGTTTTGGGTTTATGGGTTTTGGGTTTATGGGTTTTGGGTTTATGGGTTTTGGGTTTATGGGTTTTGGGTTTATGGGTTTTGGGTTTATGGGTTTTGGGTTTATGGGTTTTGGGTTTATGGGTTTTGGGTTTATGGGTTTTGGGTTTATGGGTTTTGGGTTTATGGGTTTTGGGTTTATGGGTTTTGGGTTTATGGGTTTTGGGTTTATGGGTTTTGGGTTTATGGGTTTTGGGTTTATGGGTTTTGGGTTTATGGGTTTTGGGTTTATGGGTTTTGGGTTTATGGGTTTTGGGTTTATGGGTTTTGGGTTTATGGGTTTTGGGTTTATGGGTTTTGGGTTTATGGGTTTTGGGTTTATGTGTTTTGGGTTTTGGGTTTATGGGTTTTGGGTTTATGGGTTTTGGGTTGACGGGTTTTGGGTTTTGGGTTTATGGGTTTTGGGTTTATGGGTTTTGGGTTGACGGGTTTTGGGTTTATGGGTTTTTGGGTTTATGGGTTTTCGGTTTATGGGTTTTCGGTTTATGGGTTTTGGGTTTATGGGTTTTGGGTTTATGGGTTTTGGGTTTATGGGTTTATGGGTTTTGGGTTTATGGGTTTTGGGTTGATGGGTTTATGGGTTTTGGGTTTTGGGTTTTGGGTTTTGGGTTTATGGGTTTTGGGTTTATGGGTTTTGGGTTTTGGGTTTATTGGTTTTCGGTTTATGGGTTTTCGGTTTATGGGTTTTGGGTTTATGGGTTTTGGGTTTATGGGTTTTGGGTTTTGGGTTTATGGGTTTTGGGTTTATGGGTTTTGGGTTGATGGGTTTATGGGTTTTGGGTTTTGGGTTTTGGGTTTTGGGTTTTGGGTTTTGGGTTTATGGGTTTTGGGTTTATGGGTTTTGGGTTTTGGGTTTATTGGTTTTCGGTTTATGGGTTTTCGGTTTATGGGTTTTGGGTTGACGGGTTTTGGGTTTATGGGTTTTTGGGTTTATGGGTTTTCGGTTTATGGGTTTTCGGTTTATGGGTTTTGGGTTTATGGGTTTTGGGTTTATGGGTTTTGGGTTTATGGGTTTTGGGTTTATGGGTTTATGGGTTTTGGGTTTATGGGTTTTGGGTTGATGGGTTTATGGGTTTTGGGTTTTGGGTTTTGGGTTTTGGGTTTATGGGTTTTGGGTTTATGGGTTTTGGGTTTTGGGTTTATTGGTTTTCGGTTTATGGGTTTTCGGTTTATGGGTTTTGGGTTTATGGGTTTTGGGTTTACGGGTTTTGGGTTTATGGGTTTTGGGTTTATGGGTTTTGGGTTTATGGGTTTTTGGGTTTTGGGTATATGGGTGTTGGGTTTATGGGTTTTGGGTTTATGGGTTTTGGATTTATGGGTTTCGGGTTTATGGGTTTCGGGTTTATGGGTTTTGGGTTTATAGGTTTTTGGTTTACGGGTTTATGGGTTTTAGGTTTATGGGTTTATGGTTTTTGGGTTTATGGTTTGTGTGTTTATGGGTTTTGGGTTTATGGCTTTTCGGTTTATGGATTTTGGGTTTATGGGTTTCGGGTTTCTGGGTTTCTGGTTTATGGGTTTCGGGTTTATGGGTTTCGGGTTTATGGGTTTCGGGTTTATGGGTTTCGGGTTTATGGGTTTATGGGTTTAGAATTTATGGGTTTTGGGTTTATGGGTTAATGGGTTTTGGGTTAATGGGTTTTGGGTTTATGGGTTTATGGGTTAATGGGTTTTGGGTTAATGGGTTTTGGGTTTATGGGTTTTGGGTTTATGGGTTTTGGGTTTATGGGTTTTGGGTTTATGGGTTTCGGGTGTTGGATTTATGGGTTTTCGGTTTATGGGTTTTGGGTTTATGGGTTTTGGGTTTATGGGTTTTGGGTTTATGGGTTTTGGGTTTATGGGTTTTGGGTTTATGGGTTTTGGGTTTATGGGTTTTGGGTTTATGGGTTTTGGGTTTATGGGTTTTGGGTTTATGGGTTTTGGGTTTATGGGTTTTGGGTTTATGTGTTTTGGGTTTTGGGTTTATGGGTTTTGGGTATATGGGTGTTGGGTTTATGGGTTTTGGGTTTATGGGTTTTGGATTTATGGGTTTCGGGTTTATGGGTTTCGGGTTTATGGGTTTTGGGTTTATAGGTTTTTGGTTTACGGGTTTATGGGTTTTAGGTTTATGGGTTTATGGTTTTTGGGTTTATGGTTTGTGTGTTTATGGGTTTTGGGTTTATGGCTTTTCGGTTTATGGATTTTGGGTTTATGGGTTTCGGGTTTCTGGGTTTCTGGTTTATGGGTTTCGGGTTTATGGGTTTCGGGTTTATGGGTTTCGGGTTTATGGGTTTCGGGTTTATGGGTTTATGGGTTTAGAATTTATGGGTTTTGGGTTTATGGGTTAATGGGTTTTGGGTTAATGGGTTTTGGGTTTATGGGTTTATGGGTTAATGGGTTTTGGGTTAATGGGTTTTGGGTTTATGGGTTTTGGGTTTATGGGTTTTGGGTTTATGGGTTTTGGGTTTATGGGTTTCGGGTGTTGGATTTATGGGTTTTCGGTTTATGGGTTTTGGGTTTATGGGTTTTGGGTTTATGGGTTTTGGGTTTATGGGTTTTGGGTTTATGGGTTTTGGGTTTATGGGTTTTGGGTTTATGGGTTTTGGGTTTATGGGTTTTGGGTTTATGGGTTTTGGGTTTATGGGTTTTGGGTTTATGGGTTTTGGGTTTATGGGTTTTGGGTTTATGGGTTTTGGGTTTATGGGTTTTGGGTTTATGGGTTTTGGGTTTATGGGTTTTGGGTTTATGGGTTTTGGGTTTATGGGTTTTGGGTTTATGGGTTTTGGGTTTATGGGTTTTGGGTTTATGGGTTTTGGGTTTATGGGTTTTGGGTTTATGTGTTTTGGGTTTTGGGTTTATGGGTTTTGGGTTTATGGGTTTTGGGTTGACGGGTTTTGGGTTTATGGGTTTTCGGTTTATGGGTTTTGGGTTTATGGGTTTTGGGTTTATGGGTTTTGGGTTTATGGGTTTTGGGTTTATGGGTTTTGGGTTTATGGGTTTATGGGTTTTGGGTTTATGGGTTTTGGGTTGATGGGTTTATGGGTTTTGGGTTTTGAGTTTTGGGTTTTGGGTTTATGGGTTTTGGGTTTATGGGTTTTGGGTTTTGGGTTTATTGGTTTTCGGTTTATGGGTTTTCGGTTTATGGGTTTTGGGTTTATGGGTTTTGGGTTTATGGGTTTTGGGTTTTGGGTTTATGGGTTTTGGGTTTATGGGTTTTGGGTTTATGGGTTTTGGGTTTTGGGTTTATGGGTTTTGGGTTTATGGGTTTTGGGTTGATGGGTTTTGGGTTTATGGGTTTTTGGGTTTATGGGTTTTCGGTTTATGGGTTTTCGGTTTATGGGTTTTGGGTTTATGGGTTTTGGGTATATGGGTTTTGGGTTTATGGGTTTTGGGTTTATGGGTTTTGGGTTTATGGGTTTTCGGTTTATGGGTTTTGGGTTTTCTGGGTTTTGGGTTTATGGGTTTTGGGTTGATGGGTTTTGGGTTTATGGGTTTTGGGTTTATGGGTTTTGGGTTTATGGGTTTTGGGTTTATGGGTTTTTGGGTTTATGGGTTTTCGGTTTATGGGTTTTCGGTTTATGGGTTTTGGGTTTATGAGTTTTGGGTTTATGGGATTTGGGTTTATGGGTTTTGGGTTTATGGGTTTTGGGTTTTGGGTTTATGATTTTTGGGTTTATGGGTTTTGTGTTTATGGGTTATGGGTTTATGGGTTTATGGTTTTTGGGTTTATGGGTTTTGGATTTATCGGTTTTTGGTTTATGGGTTTCGGGTTTATGGGTTTTGGATTTATGGGTTTCGGGTTTATGGGTTTCGGGTTTATGGGTTTTGGGTTTATAGGTTTTCGGTTTACGGGTTTATGGGTTTTAGGTTTATGGGTTTATGGTTTTTGGGTTTATGGTTTGTGTGTTTATGGGTTTTGGGTTTATGGGTTTTCGGTTTATGGATTTTGGGTTTATGGGTTTCGGGTTTCTGGGTTTCTGGTTTATGGGTTTCGGGTTTATGGGTTTCGGGTTTATGGGTTTCGGGTTTATGGGTTTATGGGTTTAGAATTTATGGGTTTTGGGTTTATGGGTTAATGGGTTTTGGGTTAATGGGTTTTGGGTTTATGGGTTTATGGGTTAATGGGTTTTGGGTTAATGGGTTTTGGGTTTATGGGTTTTGGGTTTATGGGTTTTGGGTTTATGGGTTTCGGGTGTTGGATTTATGGGTTTTCGGTTTATGGGTTTTGGGTTTATGGGTTTTGGGTTTATGGGTTTATGGGTTTTGGGTTTATGGGTTTTGGGTTTATGGGTTTATGGGTTTTGGGTTTATGGGTTTTGGGTTTATGGGTTTTGGGTTTATGGGTTTTGGGTTTATGTGTTTTGGGTTTTGGGTTTATGGGTTTTGGGTTTATGGGTTTTGGGTTGACGGGTTTTGGGTTTATGGGTTTTTGGGTTTATGGGTTTTCGGTTTATGGGTTTTCGGTTTATGGGTTGACGGGTTTATGGGTTTTGGGTTTATGGGTTTTGGGTTTATGGGTTTTGGGTTGATGGGTTTATGGGTTTTGGGTTTTGGGTTTTGGGTTTTGGGTTTATGGGTTTTGGGTTTATGGGTTTTGGGTTTTGGGTTTATTGGTTTTCGGTTTATGGGTTTTCGGTTTATGGGTTTTGGGTTTATGGGTTTTGGGTTTATTGGTTTTCGGTTTATGGGTTTTCGGTTTATGGGTTTTGGGTTTATGGGTTTTGGGTTTATGGGTTTTGGGTTTTGGGTTTATGGGTTTTGGGTTTATGGGTTTTGGGTTTATGGGTTTTGGGTTTTGGGTTTATGGGTTTTGGGATTTGGGTTTTGGGTTTTGGGTTTATGGGTTTTGGGTTTTGGGTTTATGGGTTTTGGGTTGATGGGTTTTGGGTTTATGGGTTTTTGGGTTTATGGGTTTTCGGTTTATGGGTTTTCGGTTTATGGGTTTTGGGTTTATGGGTTTTGGGTTTTCTGGGTTTTGGGTTTATGGGTTTTGGGTTTATTGGTTTTCGGTTTATGGGTTTTCGGTTTATGGGTTTTGGGTTTATGGGTTTTGGGTTTATGGGTTTTGGGTTTTGGGTTTATGGGTTTTGGGTTTATGGGTTTTGGGTTTATGGGTTTTGGGTTTTGGGTTTATGGGTTTTGGGTTTTGGGTTTTGGGTTTTGGGTTTATGGGTTTTGGGTTTTGGGTTTATGGGTTTTGGGTTGATGGGTTTTGGGTTTATGGGTTTTTGGGTTTATGGGTTTTCGGTTTATGGGTTTTCGGTTTATGGGTTTTGGGTTTATGGGTTTTGGGTTTTCTGGGTTTTGGGTTTATGGGTTTTGGGTTGATGGGTTTTGGGTTTATGGGTTTTGGGTTTATGGGTTTTGGGTTTATGGGTTTATGGGTTTATGGGTTTTGGGTTAATGGGTTTTGGGTTTTGGGTTTATGGGTTATGGGTTTATGGGTTTTGGGTTTATGGGTTTTGGGTTTATGGGTTTTGGGTTTATCGGTTTTGGGTTTTGGGTTTTGGGTTTTGGGTTTTGGGTTTATGGGTTTTGGGTTTTGGGTTTTGGGTTTATGGGTTTTGGGTTTTGGGTTTATGGGTTTATGGGTTTTGGGTTTATGGGTTTTGGGTTTATGGGTTTTGGGTTTTTGGGTTTTAGGTATATGGGCTTGTGGGTTTCGGGTTTATGGTTTTTGGGTTTATGGGTTTGGGATTTATGGGTTTTTTGTTTTATGGGATTTGGGTTTATGGGTTTTGGATTTATGGGTTTCTGGTTTATGGGTTTCAGGTTTATGGGTTTCGGGTTTATGGGTTTTGGGTTTATGGGTTTTGGGTTTATGGGTTTTTTGTTTATGGGTTTTGGGTTATAGGTTTTGGGTTTTTGGGTTTTAGGTTTATGGGTTTATGGGTTTTGGGTTTATGGTTTTTGTGTTTATGGGTTTTGGATTTATGGGTTTTTTTTTATGCGTTTTGGGATTATGGGTTTTGGGTTTATTGACTTTGGGTTTGTGGGTTTTGGGTTTATGGGTTTTGGGTTTATGGGTTTTGAGTTTTTGCGTTTTTGGTTTATGGGTTTCGGGTTTGTGGGTTTATGGGTTTTGGGTTTATGGGTTTTGGGTTTATGGGTTTTGGGTTTATGGGTTTTGGGTTTTGGGTTTATGGGTTTTGGGTTTTGGGTTTTGGGTTTATGGGTTTTGGATTTTGGGTTTATGGGTTTTGGGTTTATGTGTTTATGGGTTTATGGGTTTTGGGTTTTGGGTTTTGGGTTTTGGGTTTATGGGTTTTGGGTTTTGGGTTTATGGGTTTATGGGTTTTGGGTTTATGTGTTTATGGGTTTTGGGTTTATGGGTTTTGGGTTTATGGGTTTTGGGTTTATGGGTTTTGGGTTTATGGGTTTTGGGTTTTGGGTTTATGGGTTTTGGGTTTTGGGTTTTGGGTTTATGGGTTTTGGGTTTTGGGTTTATGGGTTTTGGGTTTATGTGTTTATGGGTTTTGGGTTTATGGGTTTATGGGTTTTGGGTTTTTGGGTTTTAGTTTTATGGGCTTGTGGGTTTCGGGTTTATGGTTTTTGGGTTTATGGGTTTGGGATTTATGGGTTTTTTGTTTTATGGGTTTTGGGTTTATGGGTTTTGGATTTATGGGTTTCTGGTTTATGGGTTTCGGGTTAATGGGTTTCGGGTTTATGGGTTTTGGGTTTATGGGTTTTGGGTTTATGGGTTTTGGGTTTATGGGTTTTTTGTTTATGGGTTTTGGGTTATAGGTTTTGGGTTTTTGGGTTTTAGGTTTATGGGTTTATGGGTTTTGGGTTTATGGTTTTTGTGTTTATGGATTTTGGATTTATGGGTTTTTTTTTATGCGTTTTGGGATTATGGGTTTTGGGTTTATTGGCTTTGGGTTTGTGGGTTTTGGGTTTATGGGTTTTGGGTTTATGGGTTTTGAGTTTTTGGGTTTTAGGTTTATGGGTTTCGGGTTTGTGGGTTTATGGGTTTTCGGTTTATGGGTTTTGGATTTATGGGTTTTTTGTTTATGGGTTTTGGGTTTATGGGTTTTGGATTTATGGGTTTCTGGTTTATGGGTTTCGGGTTTATGGGTGTCGGGTTTATGGGTTTTGGGATTATGGGTTTTGGGTTTATGGGTTTTGAATTTATTGGTTTTTGGTTTATGGGTTTCGGGTTTATGGGTTTTGGATTTATGGGTTTCGGGTTTGTGGGTTTATGGGTTTTCGGTTTATGGGTTTTGGATTTATGGGTTTTTTGTTTATGGGTTTTGGGTTTATGGGTTTTGGATTTATGGGTTTCTGGTTTATGGGTTTCGGGTTTATGGGTGTCGGGTTTATGGGTTTTGGGATTATGGGTTTTGGGTTTATGGGTTTTGAATTTATCGGTTTTTGGTTTATGGGTTTCGGGTTTATGGGTTTTGGATTTATGGGTTTCGGGTTTATGGGTTTAGGGTTTTGGGTTTATGGGTTTTGGGTTTATGGGTTTTGGGTTTATGGGTTTTGGGTTTATGGGTTTTGAGTTTTTGCGTTTTTGGTTTATGGGTTTCGGGTTTGTGGGTTTATGGGTTTTGGGTTTATGGGTTTTGGGTTTATGGGTTTTGGGTTTATGGGTTTTGGGTTTTGGGTTTATGGGTTTTGGGTTTTGGGTTTTGGGTTTATGGGTTTTGGATTTTGGGTTTATGGGTTTTGGGTTTATGTGTTTATGGGTTTATGGGTTTTGGGTTTTGGGTTTTGGGTTTTGGGTTTTGGGTTTATGGGTTTTGGGTTTTGGGTTTATGGGTTTTGGGTTTATGTGTTTATGGGTTTTGGGTTTATGGGTTTTGGGTTTTGGGTTTATGGGTTTTGGGTTTTGGGTTTATGGGTTTTGGGTTTTGGGTTTATGGGTTTTGGGTTTATGTGTTTATGGGTTTTGGGTTTATGGGTTTATGGGTTTTGGGTTTTTGGGTTTTAGTTTTATGGGCTTGTGGGTTTCGGGTTTATGGTTTTTGGGTTTATGGGTTTGGGATTTATGGGTTTTTTGTTTTATGGGTTTTGGGTTTATGGGTTTTGGATTTATGGGTTTCTGGTTTATGGGTTTCGGGTTAATGGGTTTCGGGTTTATGGGTTTTGGGTTTATGGGTTTTGGGTTTATGGGTTTTGGGTTTATGGGTTTTTTGTTTATGGGTTTTGGGTTATAGGTTTTGGGTTTTTGGGTTTTAGGTTTATGGGTTTATGGGTTTTGGGTTTATGGTTTTTGTGTTTATGGATTTTGGATTTATGGGTTTTTTTTTATGCGTTTTGGGATTATGGGTTTTGGGTTTATTGGCTTTGGGTTTGTGGGTTTTGGGTTTATGGGTTTTGGGTTTATGGGTTTTGAGTTTTTGGGTTTTAGGTTTATGGGTTTCGGGTTTGTGGGTTTATGGGTTTTCGGTTTATGGGTTTTGGATTTATGGGTTTTTTGTTTATGGGTTTTGGGTTTTGGGTTTATGGGTTTTGGGTTTTGGGTTTTGGGTTTATGGGTTTTGGATTTTGGGTTTATGGGTTTTGGGTTTATGTGTTTATGGGTTTATGGGTTTTGGGTTTTGGGTTTTGGGTTTTGGGTTTATGGGTTTTGGGTTTTGGGATTATGGGTTTTGGGTTTATGTGTTTATGGGTTTTGGGTTTATGGGTTTTGGGTTTATGGGTTTTGGGTTTATGGGTTTTGGGTTTATGGGTTTTGGGTTTTGGGTTTATGGGTTTTGGGTTTTGGGTTTTGGGTTTATGGGTTTTGGGTTTTGGGTTTATGGGTTTTGGGTTTATGTGTTTATGGGTTTTGGGTTTATGGGTTTATGGGTTTTGGGTTTTTGGGTTTTAGTTATATGGGCTTGTGGGTTTCGGGTTTATGGTTTTTGGGTTTATGGGTTTGGGATTTATGGGTTTTTTGTTTTATGGGTTTTGGGTTTATGGGTTTTGGATTTATGGGTTTCTGGTTTATGGGTTTCGGGTTAATGGGTTTCGGGTTTATGGGTTTTGGGTTTATGGGTTTTGGGTTTATGGGTTTTGGGTTTATGGGTTTTTTGTTTATGGGTTTTGGGTTATAGGTTTTGGGTTTTTGGGTTTTAGGTTTATGGGTTTATGGGTTTTGGGTTTATGGGTTTTCGGTTTATGGGTTTTGGATTTATGGGTTTTTTGTTTATGGGTTTTGGGTTTATGGGTTTTGGATTTATGGGTTTCTGGTTTATGGGTTTCGGGTTTATGGGTGTCGGGTTTATCGGTTTTGGGATTATGGGTTTTGGGTTTATGGGTTTTGAATTTATCGGTTTTTGGTTTATGGGTTTCGGGTTTATGGGTTTTGGATTTATGGGTTTCGGGTTTATGGGTTTAGGGTTTTGGGTTTATGGGTTTTGGGTTTATGGGTTTTGGGTTTATGGGTTTTGGGTTTATGGGTTTTGGGTTTATGGGTTTTGGGTTTATGGGTTTTGGGTTTATGGGTTTTGGGTTTATGGGTTTTGGGTTGATGGGTTTATGGGTTTTGGGTTTTGGGTTTATGGGTTTTGGGTTTATGGGTTTTGGGTTTTGGGTTTATGGGTTTTGGGTTTATGGGTTTTGGGTTTATGGGTTTTGGGTTTATGGGTTTTGGGTTTATGGGTTTTGGGTTTATGGGTTTTGGGTTTTGGGTTTTGGGTTTATGGGTTTTGGATTTTGGGTTTTGGGTTTATGGGTTTTGGGTTTTGGGTTTATGGGTTTTGGGTTTATGTGTTTTGGGTTTATGGGTTTTGGGTTTTGGGTTTATGGGTTTTGGGTTTATGTGTTTATGGGTTTTGGGTTTATGGGTTTTGGGTTTATGGGTTTTGGGTTTTTGGGTTTTAGGTTTATGGGCTTGTGGGTTTCGGGTTTATGGTTTTTGGGTTTATGGGTTTGGGATTTATGGGTTTTTTGTTTTATGGGTTTTGGGTTTATGGGTTTTGGATTTGTGGGTTTCTGGTTTATGGGTTTCGGGTTTATGGGTTTCGGGTTTATGGGTTTTGGGTTTATGGGTTTTGGGTTTATGGGTTTTGGGTTTTCGGTTTATGGGTTTTGGATTTATGGGTTTTTTGTTTATGGGTTTTGGGTTTATGGGTTTTGGGTTTATGGGTTTTGGGTTTATGGGTTTTGGGTTTATGGGTTTTGGGTTTATGGGTTTTGGGTTTATGGGTTTTGGGTTTATGGGTTTTGGGTTTATGGGTTTTGGGTTTATGGGTTTTGGGTTTATGGGTTTTGGGTTTATGGGTTTTGGGTTTATGGGTTTTGGGTTTATGGGTTTTGGGTTTATGGGTTTTGGGTTTATGGGTTTCTGGTTTATGGGTTTCGGGTTTATGGGTGTCGGGTTTATGGGTTTTGGGATTATGGGTTTTGGGTTTATGGGTTTTGAATTTATTGGTTGTTGGTTTATGGGTTTCGGGTTTATGGGTTTTGGATTTATGGGTTTCGGGTTTGTGGGTTTATGGGTTTATGGGTTTTGGGTTTATGGGTTTCGGGTTGATGGGTTTTGGGTTTATGGATTTTGGGTTTATGGGATTATGGGTTTTGGGTTTATGGGTTTTGAGTTTATGGGTTTTGGGTTTTTGGGTTTATGGGTTTTCGGTTTATGGGTTTTCGGTTTATGGGTTTTGGGTTTATGGGTTTTGGGTTTATGGGTTTTGGGTTTATGGGTTTTGGGTTTTTAGGTTTATGGGTTTTCGGTTTATGGGTTTTCGGTTTATGGGTTTTGGGTTTATGGGTTTTGGGTTTATGGGTTTTGGGTTTATGGGTTTTGGGTTTATGGGTTTTGGGTTTATGGGTTTATGGGTTTTGGGTTTATGGGTTTTGGGTTGATGGGTTTATGGGTTTTGGGTTTTGGGTTTTGGGTTTTGGGTTTATGGGTTTTGGGTTTATGGGTTTTGGGTTTTGGGTTTATTGGTTTTCGGTTTATGGGTTTTCGGTTTATGGGTTTTGGGTTTATGGGTTTTGGGTTTATGGGTTTTGGGTTTTGGGTTTATGGGTTTTGGGTTTATGGGTTTTGGGTTGATGGGTTTATGGGTTTTGGGTTTTGGGTTTTGGGTTTTGGGTTTTGGGTTTTGGGTTTATGGGTTTTGGGTTTATGGGTTTTGGGTTTTGGGTTTATTGGCTTTCGGTTTATGGGTTTTCGGTTTATGGGTTTTGGGTTGACGGGTTTTGGGTTTATGGGTTTTTGGGTTTATGGGTTTTCGGTTTATGGGTTTTCGGTTTATGGGTTTTGGGTTTATGGGTTTTGGGTTTATGGGTTTTGGGTTTATGGGTTTTGGGTTTATGGGTTTATGGGTTTTGGGTTTATGGGTTTTGGGTTGATGGGTTTATGGGTTTTGGGTTTTGGGTTTTGGGTTTTGGGTTTATGGGTTTTGGGTTTATGGGTTTTGGGTTTTGGGTTTATTGGTTTTCGGTTTATGGGTTTTCGGTTTATGGGTTTTGGGTTTATGGGTTTTGGGTTTACGGGTTTTGGGTTTTGGGTTTATGGGTTTTGGGTTTATGGGTTTTGGGTTTATGGGTTTTTGGGTTTTGGGTATATGGGTGTTGGGTTTATGGGTTTTGGGTTTATGGGTTTTGGATTTATGGGTTTCGGGTTTATGGGTTTCGGGTTTATGGGTTTCGGGTTTATGGGTTTCGGGTTTATGGGTTTCGGGTTTATGGGTTTATGGGTTTAGAATTTATGGGTTTTGGGTTTATGGGTTAATGGGTTTTGGGTTAATGGGTTTTGGGTTTTTGGGTTTTGGGTATATGGGTGTTGGGTTTATGGGTTTTGGGTTTATGGGTTTTGGATTTATGGGTTTCGGGTTTATGGGTTTCGGGTTTATGGGTTTTGGGTTTATAGGTTTTTGGTTTACGGGTTTATGGGTTTTAGGTTTATGGGTTTATGGTTTTTGGGTTTATGGTTTGTGTGTTTATGGGTTTTGGGTTTATGGCTTTTCGGTTTATGGATTTTGGGTTTATGGGTTTCGGGTTTCTGGGTTTCTGGTTTATGGGTTTCGGGTTTATGGGTTTCGGGTTTATGGGTTTCGGGTTTATGGGTTTCGGGTTTATGGGTTTCGGGTTTATGGGTTTATGGGTTTAGAATTTATGGGTTTTGGGTTTATGGGTTAATGGGTTTTGGGTTAATGGGTTTTGGGTTTATGGGTTTTGGGTTAATGGGTTTTGGGTTTATGGGTTTTGGGTTTATGGGTTTTGGGTTTATGGGTTTTGGGTTTATGGGTTTCGGGTGTTGGATTTATGGGTTTTCGGTTTCTCGGTTTTGGGTTTATGGGTTTTGGGTTTATGGGTTTTGGGTTTATGTGTTTTGGGTTTTGGGTTTATGGGTTTTGGGTATATGGGTGTTGGGTTTATGGGTTTTGGGTTTATGGGTTTTGGATTTATGGGTTTCGGGTTTATGGGTTTCGGGTTTATGGGTTTTGAGTTTATGGGTTTTGGGTTTATGGCTTTTCGGTTTATGGATTTTGGGTTTATGGGTTTCGGGTTTCTGGGTTTCTGGTTTATGGGTTTCGGGTTTATGGGTTTCGGGTTTATGGGTTTCGGGTTTATGGGTTTCGGGTTTATGGGTTTATGGGTTTAGAATTTATGGGTTTTGGGTTTATGGGTTAATGGGTTTTGGGTTAATGGGTTTTGGGTTTATGGGTTTATGGGTTAATGGGTTTTGGGTTAATGGGTTTTGGGTTTATGGGTTTTGGGTTTATGGGTTTTGGGTTTATGGGTTTTGGGTTTATGGGTTTCGGGTGTTGGATTTATGGGTTTTCGGTTTATGGGTTTTGGGTTTATGGGTTTTGGGTTTATGGGTTTTGGGTTTATGGGTTTTGGGTTTATGGGTTTTGGGTTTATGGGTTTTGGGTTTATGGGTTTTGGGTTTATGGGTTTTGGGTTTATGGGTTTTGGGTTTATGGGTTTTGGGTTTATGGGTTTTGGGTTTATGGGTTTTGGGTTTATGGGTTTTGGGTTTATGGGTTTTGGGTTTATGGGTTTTGGGTTTATGGGTTTTGGGTTTATGGGTTTTGGGTTTATGGGTTTTGGGTTTATGGGTTTTGGGTTTATGGGTTTTGGGTTTATGTGTTTTGGGTTTTGGGTTTATGGGTTTTGGGTTTATGGGTTTTGGGTTGACGGGTTTTGGGTTTATGGGTTTTCGGTTTATGGGTTTTGGGTTTATGGGTTTTGGGTTTATGGGTTTTGGGTTTATGGGTTTTGGGTTTATGGGTTTTGGGTTTATGGGTTTATGGGTTTTGGGTTTATGGGTTTTGGGTTGATGGGTTTATGGGTTTTGGGTTTTGAGTTTTGGGTTTTGGGTTTATGGGTTTTGGGTTTATGGGTTTTGGGTTTTGGGTTTATTGGTTTTCGGTTTATGGGTTTTCGGTTTATGGGTTTTGGGTTTATGGGTTTTGGGTTTATGGGTTTTGGGTTTTGGGTTTTGGGTTTATGGGTTTTGGGTTTATGGGTTTTGGGTTTATGGGTTTTGGGTTTTGGGTTTATGGGTTTTGGGTTTATGGGTTTTGGGTTGATGGGTTTTGGGTTTATGGGTTTTTAGGTTTATGGGTTTTCGGTTTATGGGTTTTCGGTTTATGGGTTTTGGGTTTATGGGTTTTGGGTATATGGGTTTTGGGTTTATGGGTTTTGGGTTTATGGGTTTTGGGTTTATGGGTTTTCGGTTTATGGGTTTTGGGTTTTCTGGGTTTTGGGTTTATGGGTTTTGGGTTGATGGGTTTTGGGTTTATGGGTTTTGGGTTTATGGGTTTTGGGTTTATGGGTTTTGGGTTTATGGGTTTTTGGGTTTATGGGTTTTCGGTTTATGGGTTTTCGGTTTATGGGTTTTGGGTTTATGAGTTTTGGGTTTATGGGATTTGGGTTTATGGGTTTTGGGTTTATGGGTTTTGGGTTTTGGGTTTATGATTTTTGGGTTTATGGGTTTTGTGTTTACGGGTTATGGGTTTATGGGTTTATGGTTTTTGGGTTTATGGGTTTTGGATTTATCGGTTTTTGGTTTATGGGTTTCGGGTTTATGGGTTTTGGATTTATGGGTTTCGGATTTATGGGTTTCGGGTTTATGGGTTTTGGGTTTATAGGTTTTCGGTTTACGGGTTTATGGGTTTATGGTTTTTGGGTTTATGGTTTGTGTGTTTATGGGTTTTGGGTTTATGGGTTTTCGGTTTATGGATTTTGGGTTTATGGGTTTCGGGTTTCTGGGTTTCTGGTTTATGGGTTTCGGGTTTATGGGTTTCGGGTTTATGGGTTTCGGGTTTATGGGTTTATGGGTTTAGAATTTATGGGTTTTGGGTTTATGGGTTAATGGGTTTTGGGTTAATGGGTTTTGGGTTTATGGGTTTATGGGTTAATGGGTTTTGGGTTAATGGGTTTTGGGTTTATGGGTTTTGGGTTTATGGGTTTTGGGTTTATGGGTTTCGGGTGTTGGATTTATGGGTTTTCGGTTTATGGATTTTGGGTTTATGGGTTTTGGGTTTATGGGTTTATGGGTTTTGGGTTTATGGGTTTTGGGTTTATGGGTTTATGGGTTTTGGGTTTATGGGTTTTGGGTTTATGGGTTTTGGGTTTATGGGTTTTGGGTTTATGTGTTTTGGGTTTTGGGTTTATGGGTTTTGGGTTTATGGGTTTTGGGTTGACGGGTTTTGGGTTTATGGGTTTTTGGGTTTATGGGTTTTCGGTTTATGGGTTTTCGGTTTATGGGTTTTGGGTTTATGGGTTTTGGGTTTATGGGTTTTGGGTTTATGGGTTTTGGGTTTATGGGTTTTGGGTTTATCGGTTTTGGGTTTTGGGTTTTGGGTTTTGGGTTTATGGGTTTTGGGTTTTGGGTTTTGGGTTTATGGGTTTTGGGTTTTGGGTTTATGGGTTTATGGGTTTTGGGTTTATGGGTTTTGGGTTTATGGGTTTTGGGTTTTTGGGTTTTAGGTATATGGGCTTGTGGGTTTCGGGTTTATGGTTTTTGGGTTTATGGGTTTGGGATTTATGGGTTTTTTGTTTTATGGGATTTGGGTTTATGGGTTTTGGATTTATGGGTTTCTGGTTTATGGGTTTCAGGTTTATGGGTTTCGGGTTTATGGGTTTTGGGTTTATGGGTTTTGGGTTTATGGGTTTTTTGTTTATGGGTTTTGGGTTATAGGTTTTGGGTTTTTGGGTTTTAGGTTTATGGGTTTATGGGTTTTGGGTTTATGGTTTTTGTGTTTATGGGTTTTGGATTTATGGGTTTTTTTTTATGCGTTTTGGGATTATGGGTTTTGGGTTTATTGACTTTGGGTTTGTGGGTTTTGGGTTTATGGGTTTTGGGTTTATGGGTTTTGAGTTTTTGCGTTTTTGGTTTATGGGTTTCGGGTTTGTGGGTTTATGGGTTTTGGGTTTATGGGTTTTGGGTTTATGGGTTTTGGGTTTATGGGTTGTTGAAGTATTACAACGACATGCACACAAATGCAAGTTTCCATCTACGAGGAAGGGAAAGGGACATTTATGATTTTCCAAGAGGCTCGAACTTTATTGCCTTGCCCCTTCCACTCAAGGAGTCCCGAAGGACGCACTTTTACGAGTGCGAGAGGTCAGTCCGGAAGTAGCCGACACGACAGACAGTCGCATCTTTGAAAGACAGTTCACATCAAGTTATACTCAGTGTTTTATATTCAAGTGTGTGTTTTATATTAATTAACTAAAGACATTTCATTATTATATAAAAGACATTTAAGTGTATAATCACGTACTGCGTTACGTGCTACTTTTATTCTGTATTATTCACTGCATTTATTCATTGTATTATTAATAAAGTTCAATCTAATAATACTCATATTTATGAATAAATAACAATAGGTTATGGGCCCAGTGATAATACAATAAAGGTGCACATAAAGTTAAGTAACGCAGTACAGGACAATTGAAGTTTTAAAAGTTAAAACACTGAAAGTGAACTGTGATAAAGTGATTCAATTTTTGTCGCGATGTCTGATAAAGTTCGTTATAATATTGAAAAATTGAACGGTGACAATTACTCTACATGGAGTTATAAGTTAGAGTGGTTGTTAAAGAAGGACAAAGTGTGGGACGCGGTCAATCAGGAAAAACCGGCCGCGTGCACACCCGCCCCCGGTGCCGAAGCCACTGCTATTGCTGCTGCCACTGCGGCCAACGATAAATGGCTAGAGAATGATCAAGACGCTCATGCGACGATTGGCCTGTCAGTGGAAGATAGTCAGTTGCGGTTTATCAAAGGTGCAGCTTCAGCACGTGATGCATGGCTGGCTCTAAAGTCATATTACCAAAAGTCCACGACTTCAAATAAGGTACATATCTTGAAGCGTTTGTGTCGGACATTTCTTGAAGAAGGTGGTGATATGGAACAACACATCGTGATTTTGTCGGACTACTTCGATAAGTTGACCGGACTGGGTATGGTTTTACCCGATGACGTAGTTGCGTGCCTTTATCTATCAAGTTTACCGGAATCTTACGATACTCTCGTCACGGCATTGGAGAGTAGGCCCGAATCGGATCTTACGTCTGAATTCATCAAGAGTCGTTTAATCGACGAATTCAGGAAGCGAAAGGGGGCAAAGGAAGTAAGAGAAAGTATAAGCAAAGAAACAGCTATGAAAGCCGAGCATAAGGTAAACAGCAGCGGCTCTCAAGGATCCAAATGCTATTTCTGCAAGAAGAAAGGGCACATAAAACCAAACTGCCAAAAATTCAAGGCTTGGAAATCAAGGCAGGAAAAGAGCAATAAAGTTTCAAAGGACAGCGAAGAAAAGGGTGGCTATGCTTACTTAGCGCGAGCTTCACTCAACACATGCAGCGAGGTATGCCTCGGCGCGAAGACAACAGAATGCAGCTGGATTGTAGACTCAGGGGCAACGAGTCATATGGTGCAGTCTCGAGATTTTTTCGACAAGATAGACTCTAGCAAGAAAGGTTTTGTCAGCCTCGCGGACGAAACAAAAGCAGAAATTGCAGGCAAAGGGTCTGGAGCCATAAAGTGTTCAATCGGAAATGAAAAAATCTCCAAGTTGGAAATAAGCGACGTGCTGCTCGTTCCCGAACTGGGGACAAATTTATTGTCGGTCAGAAAAATGACTAATGATGGGTACGAGCTTATTTTCAAAGACGATAGTTGCAGTGTTATAAAGGATGGTGTAGTGAAAGCAGTAGCGCGCGCGCCTTCGCATTCAGACCTCTACGAAATAAAAACTACGGAAAAGGCCTGCTCGGCCAATCAAACAATAAAAGTGGAAAACAGCGAAGGACACTCAGAAAGCTGTTTGCACGTGTGGCACAGACGTTTTGGGCATCGACATCCAGAAGCAATAAAGGAACTAGCGGCGAAGGGCCTTGCTACGGGCATTCAGGTAAACGACTGCGGCAAGCAAGAAATTTGCGAGTGCTGCTTCAAGGGGAAAATGCCTCGCTTGGCGTTCCCAAAGAAATCGTTTAGCAAGACAACGGCCCCACTCGACTTAGTTCATACAGATGTCTGCTCGATGCCAGAATTTACGGTCAGCCATAAAAAGTACGCCTTGACCATCATCGATGACTATTCGAGATACACGCACGTGTATTTGATGGAGCACAAAAATGAAGCGGCAAAATTCATAAAGTTATTTGTGCAAATGGGCAAAACACAATTCAACAAGACCATAAAGATGATCAGGTCAGATCGAGGCCGTGAATACGTGAATCGAGATTTACGAGATTACCTGCAAAAGGAAGGGATTCGCATACAGTATACAGCGCCCTATTCGCCACCGCAAAACGGCGTAGCAGAAAGGAAAAACAGATATTTGGCAGACGCAACGCGATGCATGCTTTCAGATGCTCAGCTAGGTAAAAAGTATTGGGGTGAAGCAATTCACACTGCATGTTATTTGCAAAACCGATTACCTACGCGGGCAACAGGCAAGACACCATACGAATTATGGTACGGCAAGAAACCAAGTGTAGATCATTTGCATATTTTTGGCTGTGCAGCATACAGACACATTGAAGATGAGCTGCGCAAAAAGTTGGATGACAAATCCGAAAAAATGATTTTCGTCGGTTATTCGGAAGAGTCAAAGGCTTATCGCCTTCTCAATACCAGGACGAATGAAATAAAAATCAGCCGAGATGTGCACTTCAGTGATTTTTTGAAAAAGCACGATTCTTCACAGTTTGAGGTTGTATTCTCGAAATGCAGGCAATGCGATCAGGACATGGAGAATACTCAGGACAATGACAGCAGTTCGAGCGAGTCTACAGACGGCAACGAAGACAGCTCGGACGCCGAGGGTTTTATTACCCCAGATGAAGCAAGCAGCAGCAGCCACAGTGAGTACGCACCGGCCGCTCATATACCTGATGCAGAACCCACAGCGGTCCGACGCTCCGATAGGTCAAATAAGGGCGTGCCGCCAGACAGGTATGTAGCTACAGCAAAGTTAGCTAAAGAAGAGAGCGACCCGCGCACTGTCAACGAGGCCCTATCAAGGCCTGATAAAGACAACTGGAAAAAGGCCATGGATGAAGAGATGAAGTCTTTACGATCAAACGGCACATGGGAAACGGTGCCGCGACCTAGCGAGAAAAACATCGTCACCTGTAAATGGGTGTTCAAGAAAAAATGCAATGCAAAAGGAGAAGTGGAGAGATATAGGGCTCGCCTCGTGGCACGAGGCTTCTCTCAAAAATACGGAGTCGATTATGACGAGGTGTTTGCTCCTGTTGTAAAGCAAACGACCTTTCGAACACTTCTCACCGTCGCAGGTCAAAAAGGGATGGTCATAAAGCACTTCGACGCAAAGACGGCTTTTCTCAATGGAAAGCTGAACGAAAAGATTTACATGAGTCAGCCCGAAGGATACATCGAGAAAAATCAAAAGCATGTATGTAGATTGATTAAAGGCATTTACGGATTAAAACAAGCCGCTAAAGTTTGGCACGATCAACTCAGTGACTATCTTAAGGAATGTGGATTTGTACCAAGCATTGCAGACCCCTGCTTGTACATAAAAATCGACGGTGATAAGATCATTTACTTGATAGTCTATGTAGATGATTTTTTGATCGCAGCCAAGGACATCAAATCAATCGATGAAGTTTCAGGTTTTTTGAGTAAGAAATTTGAGTTAAAGGATCTCGGCATGTTAAGTTATTATCTAGGCATGGAAATACGGCGAAATGCGGACGGCATTTTTTGTATCAAGCAGTCGACATATATCAAGAGCATATTGAATCGATTTGGTCTCCAGGATGCAAAAACTTCACGTATTCCATTAGATCAAGGATACTTAAAAGCAAGACAAGACGACGAACCGATGCCGAATAGTGAAAGATACCAGCAACTAATCGGATCATTGCTTTATTTAGCAGTGAACTCAAGGCCAGATATTGCTGCAAGCGTGACAATTTTAAGTCAGTACAACAGGTCGCCTACACAAGCCGATTGGAACGAGGCAAAAAGGATTGCTCGTTATTTAAAGGGCACAGCAGATTATGAACTCCGCCTAGGAGAGAAAAAGGGAGTTCCCGGGCTAATTGGCTATGCAGACGCAGATTGGGCGGAAAACCGCAGCGACAGAAAATCTAATAGCGGCTACCTGTTTCAGTTTTTTGGCTCACCAATAAGTTGGGCCTGTCGCAAACAGACCTGTGTTGCCGACTCATCGACGCACGCAGAGTACATCGCTCTTGCGGAAGCAACTCGAGAAGGATTGTGGATACGCTATCTACTGGAAGATTTCGAGCGAAGAGCACAGAAGACTACGATTGTTTACGAGGATAATCAGAGCTGCCTCAAGCTTGTAGAAAATGGAAAATTAAGCAGCCGCAGTAAACACATCGACATCAAGTACCATTTCATCAGGGACATCAAAAAGAAAGATATCATGGATTATAAATATTGTCCAACAGAAGAAATGATTGCAGACATGCTAACGAAGCCATTAGGAAAAGTGAAGTTGCGAGACTTGGCTGAAAAGTGCGGATTAGTGTGTCAGTAAATTATCGCATGTGTGCATCGTTGAGGAAGGGTGTTGAAGTATTACAACGACATGCACACAAACGCAAGTTTCCATCTACGAGGAAGGGAAAGGGACATTTATGATTTTCCAAGAGGCTCGAACTTTATTGCCTTGCCCCTTCCACTCAAGGAGTCCCGAAGGACGCACTTTTACGAGTGCGAGAGGTCAGTCCGGAAGTAGCCGACACGACAGACAGTCGCATCTTTGAAAGACAGTTCACATCAAGTTATACTCAGTGTTTTATATTCAAGTGTGTGTTTTATATTAATTAACTAAAGACATTTCATTATTATATAAAAGACATTTAAGTGTATAATCACGTACTGCGTTACGTGCTACTTTTATTCTGTATTATTCACTGCATTTATTCATTGTATTATTAATAAAGTTCAATCTAATAATACTCATATTTATGAATAAATAACAATATGGGTTTTGGGTTTTGGGTTTATGGGTTTTGGGTTTTGGGTTTTGGGTTTATGGGTTTTGGATTTTGGGTTTATGGGTTTTGGGTTTATGTGTTTATGGGTTTATGGGTTTTGGGTTTTGGGTTTTGAGTTTTGGGTTTATGGGTTTTGGGTTTTGGGTTTATGGGTTTTGGGTTTATGTGTTTATGGGTTTTGGGTTTATGGGTTTTGGGTTTATGGGTTTTGGGTTTATGGGTTTTGGGTTTATGGGTTTTGGGTTTTGGGTTTATGGGTTTTGGGTTTTGGGTTTTGGGTTTATGGGTTTTGGGTTTTGGGTTTATGGGTTTTGGGTTTATGTGTTTATGGGTTTTGGGTTTATGGGTTTATGGGTTTTGGGTTTTTGGGTTTTAGTTTTATGGGCTTGTGGGTTTCGGGTTTATGGTTTTTGGGTTTATGGGTTTGGGATTTATGGGTTTTTTGTTTTATGGGTTTTGGGTTTATGGGTTTTGGATTTATGGGTTTCTGGTTTATGGGTTTCGGGTTAATGGGTTTCGGGTTTATGGGTTTTGGGTTTATGGGTTTTGGGTTTATGGGTTTTGGGTTTATGGGTTTTTTGTTTATGGGTTTTGGGTTATAGGTTTTGGGTTTTTGGGTTTTAGGTTTATGGGTTTATGGGTTTTGGGTTTATGGTTTTTGTGTTTATGGATTTTGGATTTATGGGTTTTTTTTTATGCGTTTTGGGATTATGGGTTTTGGGTTTATTGGCTTTGGGTTTGTGGGTTTTGGGTTTATGGGTTTTGGGTTTATGGGTTTTGAGTTTTTGGGTTTTAGGTTTATGGGTTTCGGGTTTGTGGGTTTATGGGTTTTCGGTTTATGGGTTTTGGATTTATGGGTTTTTTGTTTATGGGTTTTGGGTTTATGGGTTTTGGATTTATGGGTTTCTGGTTTATGGGTTTCGGGTTTATGGGTGTCGGGTTTATGGGTTTTGGGATTATGGGTTTTGGGTTTATGGGTTTTGAATTTATTGGTTTTTGGTTTATGGGTTTCGGGTTTATGGGTTTTGGATTTATGGGTTTCGGGTTTGTGGGTTTATGGGTTTTCGGTTTATGGGTTTTGGATTTATGGGTTTTTTGTTTATGGGTTTTGGGTTTATGGGTTTTGGATTTATGGGTTTCTGGTTTATGGGTTTCGGGTTTATGGGTGTCGGGTTTATGGGTTTTGGGATTATGGGTTTTGGGTTTATGGGTTTTGAATTTATCGGTTTTTGGTTTATGGGTTTCGGGTTTATGGGTTTTGGATTTATGGGTTTCGGGTTTATGGGTTTAGGGTTTTGGGTTTATGGGTTTTGGGTTTATGGGTTTTGGGTTTATGGGTTTTGGGTTTATGGGTTTTGGGTTTATGGGTTTTGAGTTTTTGCGTTTTTGGTTTATGGGTTTCGGGTTTGTGGGTTTATGGGTTTTGGGTTTATGGGTTTTGGGTTTATGGGTTTTGGGTTTATGGGTTTTGGGTTTTGGGTTTATGGGTTTTGGGTTTTGGGTTTTGGGTTTATGGGTTTTGGATTTTGGGTTTATGGGTTTTGGGTTTATGTGTTTATGGGTTTATGGGTTTTGGGTTTTGGGTTTTGGGTTTTGGGTTTTGGGTTTATGGGTTTTGGGTTTTGGGTTTATGGGTTTTGGGTTTATGTGTTTATGGGTTTTGGGTTTATGGGTTTTGGGTTTATGGGTTTTGGGTTTATGGGTTTTGGGTTTATGGGTTTTGGGTTTTGGGTTTATGGGTTTTGGGTTTTGGGTTTTGGGTTTTGGGTTTATGGGTTTTGGGTTTTGGGTTTATGGGTTTTGGGTTTATGTGTTTATGGGTTTTGGGTTTATGGGTTTATGGGTTTTGGGTTTTTGGGTTTTAGTTTTATGGGCTTGTGGGTGTCGGGTTTATGGTTTTTGGGTTTATGGGTTTGGGATTTATGGGTTTTTTGTTTTATGGGTTTTGGGTTTATGGGTTTTGGATTTATGGGTTTCTGGTTTATGGGTTTCGGGTTAATGGGTTTCGGGTTTATGGGTTTTGGGTTTATGGGTTTTGGGTTTATGGGTTTTGGGTTTATGGGTTTTTTGTTTATGGGTTTTGGGTTATAGGTTTTGGGTTTTTGGGTTTTAGGTTTATGGGTTTATGGGTTTTGGGTTTATGGTTTTTGTGTTTATGGATTTTGGATTTATGGGTTTTTTTTTATGCGTTTTGGGATTATGGGTTTTGGGTTTATTGGCTTTGGGTTTGTGGGTTTTGGGTTTATGGGTTTTGGGTTTATGGGTTTTGGGTTTTGGGTTTATGGGTTTTGGGTTTTGGGTTTTGGGTTTATGGGTTTTGGGTTTTGGGTTTATGGGTTTTGGGTTTATGTGTTTATGGGTTTTGGGTTTATGGGTTTATGGGTTTTGGGTTTTTGGGTTTTAGTTTTATGGGCTTGTGGGTGTCGGGTTTATGGTTTTTGGGTTTATGGGTTTGGGATTTATGGGTTTTTTGTTTTATGGGTTTTGGGTTTATGGGTTTTGGATTTATGGGTTTCTGGTTTATGGGTTTCGGGTTAATGGGTTTCGGGTTTATGGGTTTTGGGTTTATGGGTTTTGGGTTTATGGGTTTTGGGTTTATGGGTTTTTTGTTTATGGGTTTTGGGTTATAGGTTTTGGGTTTTTGGGTTTTAGGTTTATGGGTTTATGGGTTTTGGGTTTATGGTTTTTGTGTTTATGGATTTTGGATTTATGGGTTTTTTTTTATGCGTTTTGGGATTATGGGTTTTGGGTTTATTGGCTTTGGGTTTGTGGGTTTTGGGTTTATGGGTTTTGGGTTTATGGGTTTTGAGTTTTTGGGTTTTAGGTTTATGGGTTTCGGGTTTGTGGGTTTATGGGTTTTCGGTTTATGGGTTTTGGATTTATGGGTTTTTTGTTTATGGGTTTTGGGTTTTGGGTTTATGGGTTTTGGGTTTTGGGTTTTGGGTTTTGGGTTTATGGGTTTTGGATTTTGGGTTTATGGGTTTTGGGTTTATGTGTTTATGGGTTTATGGGTTTTGGGTTTTGGGTTTTGGGTTTTGGGTTTATGGGTTTTGGGTTTTGGGATTATGGGTTTTGGGTTTATGTGTTTATGGGTTTTGGGTTTATGGGTTTTGGGTTTATGGGTTTTGGGTTTATGGGTTTTGGGTTTATGGGTTTTGGGTTTTGGGTTTATGGGTTTTGGGTTTTGGGTTTTGGGTTTATGGGTTTTGGGTTTTGGGTTTATGGGTTTTGGGTTTATGTGTTTATGGGTTTTGGGTTTATGGGTTTATGGGTTTTGGGTTTTTGGGTTTTAGTTTTATGGGCTTGTGGGTTTCGGGTTTATGGTTTTTGGGTTTATGGGTTTGGGATTTATGGGTTTTTTGTTTTATGGGTTTTGGGTTTATGGGTTTTGGATTTATGGGTTTCTGGTTTATGGGTTTCGGGTTAATGGGTTTCGGGTTTATGGGTTTTGGGTTTATGGGTTTTGGGTTTATGGGTTTTGGGTTTATGGGTTTTTTGTTTATGGGTTTTGGGTTATAGGTTTTGGGTTTTTGGGTTTTAGGTTTATGGGTTTATGGGTTTTGGGTTTATGGTTTTTGTGTTTATGGATTTTGGATTTATGGTTTTTTTTTTATGCGTTTTGGGATTATGGGTTTTGGGTTTATTGGCTTTGGGTTTGTGGGTTTTGGGTTTATGGGTTTTGGGTTTATGGGTTTTGAGTTTTTGGGTTTTAGGTTTATGGGTTTCGGGTTTGTGGGTTTATGGGTTTTCGGTTTATGGGTTTTGGATTTATGGGTTTTTTGTTTATGGGTTTTGGGTTTATGGGTTTTGGATTTATGGGTTTCTGGTTTATGGGTTTCGGGTTTATGGGTGTCGGGTTTATGGGTTTTGGGATTATGGGTTTTGGGTTTATGGGTTTTGAATTTATTGGTTTTTGGTTTATGGGTTTCGGGTTTATGGGTTTTGGATTTATGGGTTTCGGGTTTGTGGGTTTATGGGTTTTCGGTTTATGGGTTTTGGATTTATGGGTCTTTTTGATTATGGGTTTTGGGTTTATGGGTTTTGGATTTATGGGTTTCTGGTTTATGGGTTTCGGGTTTATGGGTGTCGGGTTTATGGGTTTTGGGATTATGGGTTTTGGGTTTATGGGTTTTGAATTTATCGGTTTTTGGTTTATGGGTTTCGGGTTTATGGGTTTTGGATTTATGGGTTTCGGGTTTATGGGTTTAGGGTTTTGGGTTTATGGGTTTTGGGTTTATGGGTTTTGGGTTTATGGGTTTTGGGTTTATGGGTTTTGGGTTTATGGGTTTTGGGTTTATGGGTTTTGGGTTTATGGGTTTTGGGTTGATGGGTTTATGGGTTTTGGGTTTTGGGTTTATGGGTTTTGGGTTTATGGGTTTTGGGTTTTGGGTTTATGGGTTTTGGGTTTATGGGTTTTGGGTTTATGGGTTTTGGGTTTATGGGTTTTGGGTTTATGGGTTTTGGGTTTATGGGTTTTGGGTTTTGGGTTTATGGGTTTTGGATTTTGGGTTTTGGGTTTATGGGTTTTGGGTTTTGGGTTTATGGGTTTTGGGTTTATGTGTTTATGGGTTTTGGGTTTATGGGTTTTGGGTTTATGGGTTTTGGGTTTTTGGGTTTTAGGTTTATGGGCTTGTGGGTTTCGGGTTTATGGTTTTTGGGTTTATGGGTTTGGGATTTATGGGTTTTTTGTTTTATGGGTTTTGGGTTTATGGGTTTTGGATTTGTGGGTTTCTGGTTTATGGGTTTCGGGTTTATGGGTTTCGGGTTTATGGGTTTTGGGTTTATGGGTTTTGGGTTTATGGGTTTTGGGTTTTCGGTTTATGGGTTTTGGATTTATGGGTTTTTTGTTTATGGGTTTTGGGTTTATGGGTTTTGGGTTTATGGGTTTTGGGTTTATGGGTTTTGGGTTTATGGGTTTTGGGTTTATGGGTTTTGGGTTTATGGGTTTTGGGTTTATGGGTTTTGGGTTTATGGGTTTTGGGTTTATGGGTTTTGGGTTTATGGGTTTTGGGTTTATGGGTTTTGGGTTTATGGGTTTTGGGTTTATGGGTTTTGGGTTTATGGGTTTTGGGTTTATGGGTTTTGGGTTTATGGGTTTTGGGTTTATGGGTTTTGGGTTTATGGGTTTTTTGTTTATGGGTTTTGGGTTTATGGGTTTTGGATTTATGGGTTTCTGGTTTATGGGTTTCCGGTTTATGGGTGTCGGGTTTATGGGTTTTGGGATTATGGGTTTTGGGTTTATGGGTTTTGAATTTATTGGTTTTTGGTTTATGGGTTTCGGGTTTATGGGTTTTGGATTTATGGGTTTCGGGTTTGTGGGTTTATGGGTTTATGGGTTTTGGGTTTATGGGTTTCGGGTTGATGGGTTTTGGGTTTATGGATTTTGGGTTTATGGGATTATGGGTTTTGGGTTTATGGGTTTTGAGTTTATGGGTTTTGGGTTTTTGGGTTTATGGGTTTTCGGTTTATGGGTTTTCGGTTTATGGGTTTTGGGTTTATGGGTTTTGGGTTTATGGGTTTTGGGTTTATGGGTTTTGGGTTTTTGGGTTTATGGGTTTTCGGTTTATGGGTTTTCGGTTTATGGGTTTTGGGTTTATGGGTTTTGGGTTTATGGGTTTTGGGTTTATGGGTTTATGGGTTTTGGGTTTATGGGTTTTGGGTTGATGGGTTTATGGGTTTTGGGTTTTGGGTTTTGGGTTTTGGGTTTTGGGTTTATGGGTTTTGGGTTTATGGGTTTTGGGTTTTGGGTTTATTGGTTTTCGGTTTATGGGTTTTCGGTTTATGGGT
Organism: Gastracanthus pulcherrimus; assembly: GCA_949152435.1. Lineage (NCBI taxonomy): Eukaryota > Metazoa > Arthropoda > Insecta > Hymenoptera > Pteromalidae > Gastracanthus > Gastracanthus pulcherrimus. Next base: position 101,244,207 of record OX424573.1, read on the forward strand.
TTTGGGTTTATGGGTTTTGGGTTTATGGGTTTTGGGTTTTGGGTTTATGGGTTTTGGGTTTATGGGTTTTGGGTTGATGGGTTTATGGGTTTTGGGTTTTGGGTTTTGGGTTTTGGGTTTTGGGTTTTGGGTTTATGGGTTTTGGGTTTATGGGTTTTGGGTTTTGGGTTTATTGGTTTTCGGTTTATGGGTTTTCGGTTTATGGGTTTTGGGTTGACGGGTTTTGGGTTTATGGGTTTTTGGGTTTATGGGTTTTCGGTTTATGGGTTTTCGGTTTATGGGTTTTGGGTTTATGGGTTTTGGGTTTATGGGTTTTGGGTTTATGGGTTTTGGGTTTATGGGTTTATGGGTTTTGGGTTTATGGGTTTTGGGTTGATGGGTTTATGGGTTTTGGGTTTTGGGTTTTGGGTTTTGGGTTTATGGGTTTTGGGTTTATGGGTTTTGGGTTTTGGGTTTATTGGTTTTCGGTTTATGGGTTTTCGGTTTATGGGTTTTGGGTTTATGGGTTTTGGGTTTACGGGTTTTGGGTTTTGGGTTTATGGGTTTTGGGTTTATGGGTTTTTGGGTTTTGGGTATATGGGTGTTGGGTTTATGGGTTTTGGGTTTATGGGTTTTGGATTTATGGGTTTCGGGTTTATGGGTTTCGGGTTTATGGGTTTTGGGTTTATAGGTTTTTGGTTTACGGGTTTATGGGTTTTAGGTTTATGGGTTTATGGTTTTTGGGTTTATGGTTTGTGTGTTTATGGGTTTTGGGTTTATGGCTTTTCGGTTTATGGATTTTGGGTTTATGGGTTTCGGGTTTCTGGGTTTCTGGTTTATGGGTTTCGGGTTTATGGGTTTCGGGTTTATGGGTTTCGGGTTTATGGGTTTCGGGTTTATGGGTTTATGGGTTTAGAATTTATGGGTTTTGGGTTTATGGGTTAATGGGTTTTGGGTTAATGGGTTTTGGGTTTATGGGTTTATGGGTTAATGGGTTTTGGGTTAATGGGTTTTGGGTTTATGGGTTTTGGGTTTATGGGTTTTGGGTTTATGGGTTTTGGGTTTATGGGTTTTGGGTTTATGGGTTTTGGGTTTATGTGTTTTGGGTTTTGGGTTTATGGGTTTTGGGTTTATGGGTTTTGGGTTGACGGGTTTTGGGTTTATGGGTTTTCGGTTTATGGGTTTTGGGTTTATGGGTTTTGGGTTTATGGGTTTTGGGTTTATGGGTTTTGGGTTTATGGGTTTTGGGTTTATGGGTTTATGGGTTTTGGGTTTATGGGTTTTGGGTTGATGGGTTTATGGGTTTTGGGTTTTGGGTTTTGGGTTTTGGGTTTATGGGTTTTGGGTTTATGGGTTTTGGGTTTTGGGTTTATTGGTTTATGGGTTTTGGGTTTATGGGTTTTGGGTTTATGGGTTTTGGGTTTATGGGTTTTGGGTTTATGGGTTTTGGGTTTATGTGTTTTGTGTTTTGGGTTTTGGGTTTATGGGTTTTGGGTTTATGGGTTTTGGGTTGACGGGTTTTGGGTTTATGGGTTTTCGGTTTATGGGTTTTGGGTTTATGGGTTTTGGGTTTATGGGTTTTGGGTTTATGGGTTTTGGGTTTATGGGTTTTGGGTTTATGGGTTTTGGGTTTATGGGTTTTGGGTTTATGTGTTTTGAGTTTTGGGTTTATGGGTTTTGGGTTTATGTGTTTTGGGTTTTGGGTTTATGGGTTTTGGATTTATGGGTTTTCGGTTTATGGGTTTTGGGTTTATGGGTTTTGGGTTTATGGGTTTTGGGTTTATGGGTTTTGGGTTTATGGGTTTTGGGTTTATGGGTTTTGGGTTTTATGGGTTTTGGGTTTATGGGTTTTGGGTTTATGGGTTTTGGGTTTATGGGTTTTGGGTTTATGTGTTTTGGGTTTTGGGTTTATGGGTTTTGGGTTTATGGGTTTTGGGTTGACGGGTTTTGGGTTTATGGGTTTTCGGTTTATGGGTTTTGGGTTTATGGGTTTTGGGTTTATGGGTTTTGGGTTTATGGGTTTTGGGTTTATGGGTTTTGGGTTTATGGGTTTTGGGTTTATGGGTTTATGGGTTTTGGGTTTATGGGTTTTGGGTTGATGGGTTTATGGGTTTTGGGTTTTGAGTTTTGGGTTTTGGGTTTATGGGTTTTGGGTTTATGGGTTTTGGGTTTTGGGTTTATTGGTTTTCGGTTTATGGGTTTTCGGTTTATGGGTTTATGGGTTTTGGGTTTATGGGTTTTGGGTTTTGGGTTTATGGGTTTTGGGTTTATGGGTTTTGGGTTTATGGGTTTTGGGTTTTGGGTTTATGGGTTTTGGGTTTATGGGTTTTGGGTTGATGGGTTTTGGGTTTATGGGTTTTTGGGTTTATGGGTTTTCGGTTTATGGGTTTTCGGTTTATGGGTTTTGGGTTTATGGGTTTTGGGTATATGGGTTTTGGGTTTATGGGTTTTGGGTTTATGGGTTTTGGGTTTATGGGTTTTCGGTTTATGGGTTTTGGGTTTTCTGGGTTTTGGGTTTATGGGTTTTGGGTTGATGGGTTTTGGGTTTATGGGTTTTGGGTTTATGGGTTTTGGGTTTATTGGTTTTCGGTTTATGGGTTTTCGGTTTATGGGTTTTGGGTTTATGGGTTTTGGGTTTATGGGTTTTGGGTTTTGGGTTTATGGGTTTTGGGTTTATGGGTTTTGGGTTTATGGGTTTTGGGTTTTGGGTTTTTGGGTTTTGGGTTTATGGGTTTTGGGTTTATGGGTTTTGGGTTTTGGGTTTATGGGTTTTGGGTTTATGGGTTTTGGGTTTATGGGTTTTGGGTTTTGGGTTTATGGGTTTTGGGTTTATGGGTTTTGGGTTTTGGGTTTATGGGTTTTGGGTTGATGGGTTTTGGGTTTATGGGTTTTTGGGTTTATGGGTTTTCGGTTTATGGGTTTTCGGTTTATGGGTTTTGGGTTTATGGGTTTTGGGTTTTCTGGGTTTTGGGTTTATGGGTTTTGGGTTGATGGGTTTTGGGTTTATGGGTTTTGGGTTTATGGGTTTTGGGTTTATGGGTTTATGGGTTTATGGGTTTTGGGTTAATGGGTTTTGGGTTTTGGGTTTATGGGTTTTGGGTTTATGGGTTTTGGGTTTATGGGTTTTGGGTTTATGGGTTTTGGGTTTATGGGTTTTGGGTTTTGGGTTTTGGGTTTTGGGTTTATGGGTTTTGGGTTTTGGGTTTTGGGTTTTGGGTTTTGGGTTTATGGGTTTTGGGTTTTGGGTTTTGGGTTTATGGGTTTTGGGTTTTGGGTTTATGGGTTTATGGGTTTTGGGTTTATGGGTTTTGGGTTTATGGGTTTTGGGTTTTTGGGTTTTAGGTATATGGGCTTGTGGGTTTCGGGTTTATGGTTTTTGGGTTTATGGGTTTGGGATTTATGGGTTTTTTGTTTTATGGGATTTGAGTTTATGGGTTTTGGGTTTATGGGTTTTGGGTTTATGGGTTTTGGGTTTATGGGTTTTGGGTTTATGGGTTTTGGGTTTTGGGTTTATGGGTTTTGGGTTTTGGGTTTTGGGTTTATGGGTTTTGGGTTTTGGGTTTATGGGTTTTGGGTTTATGTGTTTATGGGTTTTGGGTTTATGGGTTTATGGGTTTTGGGTTTTTGGGTTTTAGTTTTATGGGCTTGTGGGTTTCGGGTTTATGGTTTTTGGGTTTATGGGTTTGGGATTTATGGGTTTTTTGTTTTATGGGTTTTGGGTTTATGGGTTTTGGATTTATGGGTTTCTGGTTTATGGGTTTCGGGTTAATGGGTTTCGGGTTTATGGGTTTTGGGTTTATGGGTTTTGGGTTTATGGGTTTTGGGTTTATGGGTTTTTTGTTTATGGGTTTTGGGTTATAGGTTTTGGGTTTTTGGGTTTTAGGTTTATGGGTTTATGGGTTTTGGGTTTATGGTTTTTGTGTTTATGGATTTTGGATTTATGGGTTTTTTTTTATGCGTTTTGGGATTATGGGTTTTGGGTTTATTGGCTTTGGGTTTGTGGGTTTTGGGTTTATGGGTTTTGGGTTTATGGGTTTTGAGTTTTTGGGTTTTAGGTTTATGGGTTTCGGGTTTGTGGGTTTATGGGTTTTCGGTTTATGGGTTTTGGATTTATGGGTTTTTTGTTTATGGGTTTTGGGTTTATGGGTTTTGGATTTATGGGTTTCTGGTTTATGGGTTTCGGGTTTATGGGTGTCGGGTTTATGGGTTTTGGGATTATGGGTTTTGGGTTTATGGGTTTTGAATTTATTGGTTTTTGGTTTATGGGTTTCGGGTTTATGGGTTTTGGATTTATGGGTTTCGGGTTTGTGGGTTTATGGGTTTTCGGTTTATGGGTTTTGGATTTATGGGTTTTTTGTTTATGGGTTTTGGGTTTATGGGTTTTGGATTTATGGGTTTCTGGTTTATGGGTTTCGGGTTTATGGGTGTCGGGTTTATGGGTTTTGGGATTATGGGTTTTGGGTTTATGGGTTTTGAATTTATCGGTTTTTGGTTTATGGGTTTCGGGTTTATGGGTTTTGGATTTATGGGTTTCGGGTTTATGGGTTTAGGGTTTTGGGTTTATGGGTTTTGGGTTTATGGGTTTTGGGTTTATGGGTTTTGGGTTTATGGGTTTTGGGTTTATGGGTTTTGGGTTTATGGGTTTTGGGTTTATGGGTTTTGGGTTTATGGGTTTTGGGTTTATGGGTTTTGGGTTGATGGGTTTATGGGTTTTGGGTTTTGGGTTTATGGGTTTTGGGTTTATGGGTTTTGGGTTTTGGGTTTTGGGTTTATGGGTTTTGGGTTTATGGGTTTTGGGTTTATGGGTTTTGGGTTTATGGGTTTTGGGTTTATGGGTTTTGGGTTTATGGGTTTTGGGTTTTGGGTTTATGGGTTTTGGATTTTGGGTTTTGGGTTTATGGGTTTTGGGTTTTGGGTTTATGGGTTTTGGGTTTATGTGTTTATGGGTTTTGGGTTTATGGGTTTTGGGTTTATGGGTTTTGGGTTTTTGGGTTTTAGGTTTATGGGCTTGTGGGTTTCGGGTTTATGGTTTTTGGGTTTATGGGTTTGGGATTTATGGGTTTTTTGTTTTATGGGTTTTGGGTTTATGGGTTTTGGATTTATGGGTTTCTGGTTTATGGGTTTCGGGTTTATGGGTTTCGGGTTTATGGGTTTTGGGTTTATGGGTTTTGGGTTTATGGGTTTTGGGTTTTCGGTTTATGGGTTTTGGATTTATGGGTTTTTTGTTTATGGGTTTTGGGTTTATGGGTTTTGGGTTTATGGGTTTTGGGTTTATGGGTTTTGGGTTTATGGGTTTTGGGTTTATGGGTTTTGGGTTTATGGGTTTTGGGTTTATGGGTTTTGGGTTTATGGGTTTTGGGTTTATGGGTTTTGGGTTTATGGGTTTTGGGTTTATGGGTTTTGGGTTTATGGGTTTTGGGTTTATGGGTTTTGGGTTTATGGGTTTTGGGTTTATGGGTTTTGGGTTTATGGGTTTTGGGTTTATGGGTTTTGGGTTTATGGGTTTTGGGTTTATGGGTTTTGGGTTTATGGGTTTTGGGTTTATGGGTTTTGGGTTTATGGGTTTTGGGTTTATGGGTTTTTTGTTTATGGGTTTTGGGTTTATGGGTTTTGGATTTATGGGTTTCTGGTTTATGGGTTTCGGGTTTATGGGTGTCGGGTTTATGGGTTTTGGGATTATGGGTTTTGGGTTTATGGGTTTTGAATTTATTGGTTTTTGGTTTATGGGTTTCGGGTTTATGGGTTTTGGATTTATGGGTTTCGGGTTTGTGGGTTTATGGGTTTATGGGTTTTGGGTTTATGGGTTTCGGGTTGATGGGTTTTGGGTTTATGGATTTTGGGTTTATGGGATTATGGGTTTTGGGTTTATGGGTTTTGAGTTTATGGGTTTTGGGTTTTTGGGTTTATGGGTTTTCGGTTTATGGGTTTTCGGTTTATGGGTTTTGGGTTTATGGGTTTTGGGTTTTCGGTTTATGGGTTTTGGGTTTTTGGGTTTCGGGTTTATGGGTTTTGGATTTATCGGCTTTGGGTTTTACGGTTTTGGGTTTATGGGGTTTGGGTTTGTGGGTTTCTGGTTTATGGGGTTATGGGTTTCGGGTTTTTGGGTTTCTGGTTTTGGGTTTATGGGTTTTGGGTTTATGGGTTTTGGGTTTATGGGTTTTGGGTTTATGGGTTTTGGGTTTATGGGTTTTGGGTTTATGGGTTTTGGGTTTATGGGTTTTGGGTTTATGGGTTTATGGGTTTTGGATTTATGGGTCTTGGGGTCATGGGTTTATGGGTTTTGGGTTTATGATTTTTGGGTTTATGGGTTTTGTGTTTATGGGTTATGGGTTTATGGGTTTATGGTTTTTGGGTTTATGGGTTTTGGATTTATCGGTTTTTGGTTTATGGGTTTCGGGTTTATGGGTTTTGGATTTATGGGTTTCGGGTTTATGGGTTTCGGGTTTATGGGTTTCGGGTTTATGGGTTTTGGGTTTATAGGTTTTCGGTTTACGGGTTTATGGGTTTTAGGTTTATGGGTTTATGGTTTTTGGGTTTATGGTTTGTGTGTTTATGGGTTTTGGGTTTATGGCTTTTCGGTTTATGGATTTTGGGTTTATGGGTTTCGGGTTTCTGGGTTTCTGGTTTATGGGTTTCGGGTTTATGGGTTTCGGGTTTATGGGTTTCGGGTTTATGGGTTTATGGGTTTAGAATTTATGGGTTTTGGGTTTATGGGTTAATGGGTTTTGGGTTAATGGGTTTTGGGTTTATGGGTTTATGGGTTAATGGGTTTTGGGTTAATGGGTTTTGGGTTTATGGGTTTTGGGTTTATGGGTTTTGGGTTTATGGGTTTTGGGTTTATGGGTTTCGGGTTTATGGGTTTTGGGTTTATGGGTTTTGGGTTTATGGGTTTTGGGTTTATGTGTTTTGGGTTTTGGGTGTATGGGTTTTGGGTTTATGGGTTTTGGGTTGACGGGTTTTGGGTTTTGGGTTTATGGGTTTTGGGTTTATGGGTTTTGGGTTGACGGGTTTTGGGTTTATGGGTTTTTGGGTTTATGGGTTTTCGGTTTATGGGTTTTCGGTTTATGGGTTTTGGGTTTATGGGTTTTGGGTTTATGGGTTTTGGGTTTATGTGTTTTGGGTTTTGGGTTTATGGGTTTTGGGTTTATGGGTTTTGGGTTGACGGGTTTTGGGTTTATGGGTTTTCGGTTTATGGGTTTTGGGTTTATGGGTTTTGGGTTTATGGGTTTTGGGTTTATGGGTTTTGGGTTTATGGGTTTTGGGTTTATGGGTTTTGGGTTTATGGGTTTATGGGTTTTGGGTTTATGGGTTTTGGGTTGATGGGTCATGGGTTTTGGGTTTTGAGTTTTGGGTTTTGGGTTTATGGGTTTTGGGTTTATGGGTTTTGGGTTTTGGGTTTATTGGTTTTCGGTTTATGGGTTTTCGGTTTATGGGTTTTGGGTTTATGGGTTTTGGGTTTATGGGTTTTGGGTTTTGGGTTTATGGGTTTTGGGTTTATGGGTTTTGGGTTTATGGGTTTTGGGTTTTGGGTTTATGGGTTTTGGGTTTATGGGTTTTGGGTTGATGGGTTTTGGGTTTATGGGTTTTTGGGTTTATGGGTTTTCGGTTTATGGGTTTTCGGTTTATGGGTTTTGGGTTTATGGGTTTTGGGTATATGGGTTTTGGGTTTATGGGTTTTGGGTTTATGGGTTTTGGGTTTATGGGTTTTCGGTTTATGGGTTTTGGGTTTTCTGGGTTTTGGGTTTATGGGTTTTGGATTGATGGGTTTTGGGTTTATGGGTTTTGGGTTTATGGGTTTTGGGTTTATGGGTTTTGGGTTTATGGGTTTTTGGGTTTATGGGTTTTCGGTTTATGGGTTTTCGGTTTATGGGTTTTGGGTTTATGAGTTTTGGGTTTATGGGATTTGGGTTTATGGGTTTTGGGTTTATCGGTTTTTGGTTTATGGGTTTCGGGTTTATGGGTTTTGGATTTATGGGTTTCGGGTTTATGGGTTTCGGGTTTATGGGTTTTGGGTTTATAGGTTTTCGGTTTACGGGTTTATGGGTTTTAGGTTTATGGGTTTATGGTTTTTGGGTTTATGGTTTGTGTGTTTATGGGTTTTGGGTTTATGGGTTTTCGGTTTATGGATTTTGGGTTTATGGGTTTCGGGTTTCTGGGTTTCTGGTTTATGGGTTTCGGGTTTATGGGTTTCGGGTTTATGGGTTTCGGGTTTATGGGTTTATGGGTTTAGAATTTATGGGTTTTGGGTTTATGGGTTAATGGGTTTTGGGTTAATGGGTTTTGGGTTTATGGGTTTATGGGTTAATGGGTTTTGGGTTAATGGGTTTTGGGTTTATGGGTTTTGGGTTTATGGGTTTTGGGTTTATGGGTTTCGGGTGTTGGATTTATGGGTTTTCGGTTTATGGGTTTTGGGTTTATGGGTTTTGGGTTTATGGGTTTATGGGTTTTGGGTTTATGGGTTTTGGGTTTATGGGTTTATGGGTTTTGGGTTTATGGGTTTTGGGTTTATGGGTTTTGGGTTTATGGGTTTTGGGTTTATGTGTTTTGGGTTTTGGGTTTATGGGTTTTGGGTTTATGGGTTTTGGGTTGACGGGTTTTGGGTTTATGGGTTTTTGGGTTTATGGGTTTTCGGTTTATGGGTTTTCGGTTTATGGGTTGACGGGTTTATGGGTTTTGGGTTTATGGGTTTTGGGTTTATGGGTTTTGGGTTGATGGGTTTATGGGTTTTGGGTTTTGGGTTTTGGGTTTTGGGTTTATGGGTTTTGGGTTTTGGGTTTTGGGTTTTGGGTTTATTGGTTTTCGGTTTATGGGTTTTCGGTTTATGGGTTTTGGGTTTATGGGTTTTGGGTTTATTGGTTTTCGGTTTATGGGTTTTCGGTTTATGGGTTTTGGGTTTATGGGTTTTGGGTTTATGGGTTTTGGGTTTTGGGTTTATGGGTTTTGGGTTTATGGGTTTTGGGTTTATGGGTTTTGGGTTTTGGGTTTATGGGTTTTCGGTTTTGGGTTTTGGGTTTATGGGTTTTGGGTTTTGGGTTTATGGGTTTTGGGTTGATGGGTTTTGGGTTTATGGGTTTTTGGGTTTATGGGTTTTCGGTTTATGGGTTTTCGGTTTATGGGTTTTGGGTTTATGGGTTTTGGGTTTTCTGGGTTTTGGGTTTATGGGTTTTGGGTTGATGGGTTTTGGGTTTATGGGTTTTGGGTTTATGGGTTTTGGGTTTATGGGTTTTTTTTTATGCGTTTTGGGATTATGGGTTTTGGGTTTATTGACTTTGGGTTTGTGGGTTTTGGGTTTATGGGTTTTGGGTTTATGGGTTTTGAGTTTTTGCGTTTTTGGTTTATGGGTTTCGGGTTTGTGGGTTTATGGGTTTTCGGTTTATGGGTTTTGGATTTATGGGTTTTTTGTTTATGGGTTTTGGGTTTATGGGTTTTGGATTTATCGGTTTCTGGTTTATGGGTTTCGGGTTTATGGGTGTCGGGTTTATGGGTTTTGGGATTATGGGTTTTGGGTTTATGGGTTTTGAATTTATCGGTTTTTGGTTTATGGGTTTTGGGTTTATGGGTTTTGGGTTTTGGGATTATGGGTTTTGGGTTTTGGGTTTTGGGTTTATGGGTTTTGGGTTTTTGCGTTTTTGGTTTATGGGTTTCGGGTTTGTGGGTTTATGGGTTTTCGGTTTATGGGTTTTGGATTTATGGGTTTTTTGTTTATGGGTTTTGGGTTTATGGGTTTTGGATTTATCGGTTTCTGGTTTATGGGTTTCGGGTTTATGGGTGTCGGGTTTATGGGTTTTGGGATTATGGGTTTTGGGTTTATGGGTTTTGAATTTATCGGTTTTTGGTTTATGGGTTTTGGGTTTATGGGTTTTGGGTTTATGGGTTTTGGGTTTTGGGTTTTGGGTTTTGGGTTTATGGGTTTTGGATTTTGGGTTTATGGGTTTTGGGTTTATGTGTTTATGGGTTTATGGGTTTTGGGTTTTGGGGTTTGGGTTTTGGGTTTATGGGTTTTGGGTTTTGGGTTTATGGGTTTTGGGTTTATGTGTTTATGGGTTTTGGGTTTATGGGTTTTGAGTTTTTGGGTTTTAGGTTTATGGGTTTCGGGTTTGTGGGTTTATGGGTTTTCGGTTTATGGGTTTTGGATTTATGGGTTTTTTGTTTATGGGTTTTGGGTTTATGGGTTTTGGATTTATGGGTTTCTGGTTTATGGGTTTCGGGTTTATGGGTGTCGGGTTTATGGGTTTTGGGATTATGGGTTTTGGGTTTATGGGTTTTAGGTTTATGGGCTTGTGGGTTTCGGGTTTATGGTTTTTGGGTTTATGGGTTTGGGATTTATGGGTTTTTTGTTTTATGGGTTTTGGGTTTATGGGTTTTGGGTTTATGGGTTTTGGGTTTATGGGTTTTGGGTTTATGGGTTTTGGGTTTATGGGTTTTGGGTTGATGGGTTTATGGGTTTTGGGTTTTGGGTTTATGGGTTTTGGGTTTATGGGTTTTGGGTTTTGGGTTTATGGGTTTTGGGTTTATGGGTTTTGGGTTTATGGGTTTTGGGTTTATGGGTTTTGGGTTTATGGGTTTTGGCTTTATGGGTTTTGGGTTTTGGCTTTATGGGTTTTGGATTTTGGGTTTTGGGTTTATGGGTTTTGGGTTTTGGGTTTATGGGTTTTGGGTTTATGTGTTTATGGGTTTTGGGTTTATGGGTTTTGGGTTTATGGGTTTTGGGTTTTTGGGTTTTAGGTTTATGGGCTTGTGGGTTTCGGGTTTATGGTTTTTGGGTTTATGGGTTTGGGATTTATGGGTTTTTTGTTTTATGGGTTTTGGGTTTATGGGTTTTGGATTTATGGGTTTCTGGTTTATGGGTTTCGGGTTTATGGGTTTCGGGTTTATGGGTTTTGGGTTTATGGGTTTTGGGTTTATGGGTTTTGGATTTATGGTTTTTTTTTTTAATGCGTTTTGGGATTATGGGTTTTGGGTTTATTGGCTTTGGGTTTGTGGGTTTTGGGTTTATGGGTTTATGGGTTTTGGGTTTTTGGGTTTTAGGTTTATGGGTTTCGGGTTTATGGGTTTATGGGTTTTCGGTTTATGGGTTTTGGATTTATGGGTTTTTTGTTTATGGGTTTTGGGTTTATGGGTTTTGGGTTTATGGGTTTTGGGTTTATGGGTTTTGGGTTTATGGGTTTTGGGTTTATGGGTTTTGGGTTTATGGGTTTTGGGTTTATGGGTTTTGGGTTTATGGGTTTTGGGTTTATGGGTTTTGGGTTTATGGGTTTTGGGTTTATGGGTTTTGGGTTTATGGGTTTTGGGTTTATGGGTTTTGGGTTTATGGGTTTTGGGTTTATGGGTTTTGGGTTTATGGGTTTTGGGTTTATGGGTTTTGGGTTTATGGGTTTTGGGTTTATGGGTTTTGGGTTTATGGGTTTTGGGTTTATGGGTTTTGGGTTTATGGGTTTTGGGTTTATGGGTTTTGGGTTTATGGGTTTTGGGTTTATGGGTTTTGGGTTTATGGGTTTTGGGTTTATGGGTTTTGGGTTTATGGGTTTTGGGTTTATGGGTTTTGGGTTTATGGGTTTTGGGTTTATGGGTTTTTTGTTTATGGGTTTTGGGTTAATGGGTTTTGGATTTATGGGTTTCTGGTTTATGGGTTTCGGGTTTATGGGTGTCGGGTTTATGGGTTTTGGGATTATGGGTTTTGGGTTTATGGGTTTTGAATTTATTGGTTTTTGGTTTATGGGTTTCGGGTTTATGGGTTTTGGATTTATGGGTTTCGGGTTTGTGGGTTAATGGGTTTATGGGTTTTGGGTTTATGGGTTTCGGGTTGATGGGTTTTGGGTTTATGGATTTTGGGTTTATGGGATTATGGGTTTTGGGTTTATGGGTTTTGGGTTTATGGGTTTTGGGTTTTTGGGTTTATGGGTTTTGGGTTTATGGGTTTTGGGTTTATGGGTTTTGGGTTTATGGGTTTTGGGTTTTTGGGTTTATGGGTTTTCGGTTTATTGGTTTTGGGTTTATGGGTTTTTGGTTTGTGGGTTTCTGGTGTATGGGTTTTGGGTTTATTGTTTTCGGGTTTTTGGGTTTTGGGTTTAACGGTTTGGGGTTTATGGGTTTCGGGTTTATGGGTTTATGGGTTTTCGGTTTATGGGTTTTGGGTTTTTGGGTTTCGGGTTTATGGGTTTTGGATTTATCGGCTTTGGGTTTTACGGTTTTGGGTTTATGGGGTTTGGGTTTGTGGGTTTCTGGTTTATGGGGTTATGGGTTTCGGGTTTTTGGGTTTCTGGTTTTGGGTTTATGGGTTTTGGGTTTATGGGTTTTGGGTTTATGGGTTTTGGGTTTATGGGTTTTGGGTTTATGGGTTTTGGGTTTATGGGTTTTGGGTTTATGGGTTTTGGCTTTATGGGTTTTGGGTTTTTGGGTTTTAGGTTTATGGGTTTTGGGTTTATGGGTTTTGGGTTTTGGGTTTATGGGTTTTGGGTTTATGTGTTTATGGGTTTTGGGTTTATGGGTTTATGGGTTTTGGGTTTTTGGGTTTTAGGTTTATGGGCTTGTGGGTTTCGGGTTTATGGTTTTTGGGTTTATGGGTTTGGGATTTATGGGTTTTTTGTTTTATGGGTTTTGGGTTTATGGGTTTTGGATTTATGGGTTTCTGGTTTATGGGTTTCGGGTTTATGGGTTTCGGGTTTATGGGTTTTGGGTTTATGGGTTTTGGGTTTATGGGTTTTGGGTTTATGGGTTTTTTGTTTATGGGTTTTGGGTTATAGGTTTTGGGTTTTTGGGTTTTAGGTTTATGGGTTTATGGGTTTTGGGTTTATGGTTTTTGTGTTTATGTGTTTTGGATTTATGGTTTTTTTTTATGCGTTTTGGGATTATGGGTTTTGGGTTTATTGGCTTTGGGTTTTAGGTTTATGGGTTTATGGGTTTTGGGTTTATGGTTTTTGTGTTTATGTGTTTTGGATTTATGGGTTTTTTTTTTATGCGTTTTGGGATTATGGGTTTTGGGTTTATTGGCTTTGGGTTTGTGGGTTTTGGGTTTATGGGTTTTGGGTTTATGGGTTTTGAGTTTTTGGGTTTTAGGTTTATGGGTTTCGGGTTTGTGGGTTTATGGGTTTTCGGTTTATGGGTTTTGGATTTATGGGTTTTTTGTTTATGGGTTTTGGGTTTATGGGTTTTGGATTTATGGGTTTCTGGTTTATGGGTTTCGGGTTTATGGGTGTCGGGTTTATGGGTTTTGGGATTATGGGTTTTGGGTTTATGGGTTTTGAATTTATTGGTTTTTGGTTTATGGGTTTCGGGTTTATGGGTTTTGGATTTATGGGTTTCGGGTTTGTGGGTTTATGGGTTTTCGGTTTATGGGTTTTGGATTTATGGGTTTTTTGTTTATGGGTTTTGGGTTTATGGGTTTTGGGTTTATTGGTTTTCGGTTTATGGGTTTTCGGTTTATGGGTTTTGGGTTTATGGGTTTTGGGTTTATGGGTTTTGGGTTTTGGGTTTATGGGTTTTGGGTTTATGGGTTTTGGGTTTGTGGGTTTATGGGTTTTCGGTTTATGGGTTTTGGATTTATGGGTTTTTTGTTTATGGGTTTTGGGTTTATGGGTTTTGGATTTATGGGTTTCTGGTTTATGGGTTTCGGGTTTATGGGTGTCGGGTTTATGGGTTTTGGGATTATGGGTTTTGGGTTTATGGGTTTTGAATTTATTGGTTTTTGGTTTATGGGTTTCGGGTTTATGGGTTTTGGATTTATGGGTTTCGGGTTTGTGGGTTTATGGGTTTTCGGTTTATGGGTTTTGGATTTATGGGTTTTTTGTTTATGGGTTTTGGGTTTATGGGTTTTGGATTTATGGGTTTCTGGTTTATGGGTTTCGGGTTTATGGGTGTCGGGTTTATGGGTTTTGGGATTATGGGTTTTGGGTTTATGGGTTTTGAATTTATCGGTTTTTGGTTTATGGGTTTCGGGTTTATGGGTTTTGGATTTATGGGTTTCGGGTTTATGGGTTTAGGGTTTTGGGTTTATGGGTTTTGGGTTTATGGGTTTTGGGTTTATGGGTTTTGGGTTTATGGGTTTTGGGTTTATGGGTTTTGGGTTTATGGGTTTTGGGTTTATGGGTTTTGGGTTGATGGGTTTATGGGTTTTGGGTTTTGGGTTTATGGGTTTTGGGTTTATGGGTTTTGCGTTTTGGGTTTATGGGTTTTGGGTTTATGGGTTTTGGGTTTATGGGTTTTGGGTTTATGGGTTTTGGGTTTATGGGTTTTGGGTTTATGGGTTTTGGGTTTTGGGTTTATGGGTTTTGGATTTTGGGTTTTGGGTTTATGGGTTTTGGGTTTTGTGTTTATGGGTTTTGGGTTTATGTGTTTATGGGTTTTGGGTTTATGGGTTTTGGGTTTATGGGTTTTGGGTTTTTGGGTTTTAGGTTTATGGGCTTGTGGGTTTCGGGTTTATGGTTTTTGGGTTTATGGGTTTGGGATTTATGGGTTTTTTGTTTTATGGGTTTTGGGTTTATGGGTTTTGGATTTATGGGTTTCTGGTTTATGGGTTTCGGGTTTATGGGTTTCGGGTTTATGGGTTTTGGGTTTATGGGTTTTGGGTTTATGGGTTTTGGGTTTTCGGTTTATGGGTTTTGGATTTATGGGTTTTTTGTTTATGGGTTTTGGGTTTATGGGTTTTGGGTTTATGGGTTTTGGGTTTATGGGTTTTGGGTTTATGGGTTTTGGGTTTATGGGTTTTGGGTTTATGGGTTTTGGGTTTATGGGTTTTGGGTTTATGGGTTTTGGGTTTATGGGTTTTGGGTTTATGGGTTTTGGGTTTATGGGTTTTGGGTTTATGGGTTTTGGGTTTATGGGTTTTGGGTTTATGGGTTTTGGGTTTATGGGTTTTGGGTTTATGGGTTTTGGGTTTATGGGTTTTGGGTTTATGGGTTTTGGGTTTATGGGTTTTTTGTTTATGGGTTTTGGGTTTATGGGTTTCTGGTTTATGGGTTTCGGGTTTATGGGTGTCGGGTTTATGGGTTTTGGGATTATGGGTTTTGGGTTTATGGGTTTTGAATTTATTGGTTTTTGGTTTATGGGTTTCGGGTTTATGGGTTTTGGATTTATGGGTTTCGGGTTTGTGGGTTTATGGGTTTATGGGTTTTGGGTTTATGGGTTTCGGGTTGATGGGTTTTGGGTTTATGGATTTTGGGTTTATGGGATTATGGGTTTTGGGTTTATGGGTTTTGAGTTTATGGGTTTTGGGTTTTTGGGTTTATGGGTTTTCGGTTTATGGGTTTTCGGTTTATGGGTTTTGGGTTTATGGGTTTTGGGTTTATGGGTTTTGGGTTTATGGGTTTTGGATTTTTGGGTTTATGGGTTTTCGGTTTATGGGTTTTCGGTTTATGGGTTTTGGGTTTATACGTTTTGGGTTTATGGGTTTTGGGTTTATGGGTTTTGGGTTTATGGGTTTATGGGTTTTGGGTTTATGGGTTTTGGGTTGATGGGTTTATGGGTTTTGGGTTTTGGGTTTTGGGTTTTGGGTTTATGGGTTTTGGGTTTATGGGTTTTGGGTTTTGGGTTTATTGGTTTTCGGTTTATGGGTTTTCGGTTTATGGGTTTTGGGTTTATGGGTTTTGGGTTTATGGGTTTTGGGTTTTGGGTTTATGGGTTTTGGGTTTATGGGTTTTGGGTTTTGGGTTTATTGGTTTTCGGTTTATGGGTTTTCGGTTTATGGGTTTTGGGTTGACGGGTTTTGGGTTTATGGGTTTTTGGGTTTATGGGTTTTCGGTTTATGGGTTTTCGGTTTATGGGTTTTGGGTTTATGGGTTTTGGGTTTATGGGTTTTGGGTTTATGGGTTTTGGGTTTATGGGTTTATGGGTTTTGGGTTTATGGGTTTTGGGTTGATGGGTTTATGGGTTTTGGGTTTTGGGTTTTGGGTTTTGGGTTTTGGGTTTATGGGTTTTGGGTTTATGGGTTTTGGGTTTTCGGTTTATTGGTTTTCGGTTTATGGGTTTTCGGTTTATGGGTTTTGGGTTTATGGGTTTTGGGTTTACGGGTTTTGGGTTTTGGGTTTATGGGTTTTGGGTTTATGGGTTTTGGGTTTATGGGTTTTTGGGTTTTGGGTATATGGGTGTTGGGTTTATGGGTTTTGGGTTTATGGGTTTTGGATTTATGGGTTTCGGGTTTATGGGTTTCGGGTTTATGGGTTTTGGGTTTATAGGTTTTTGGTTTACGGGTTTATGGGTTTTAGGTTTATGGGTTTATGGTTTTTGGGTTTATGGTTTGTGTGTTTATGGGTTTTGGGTTTATGGCTTTTCGGTTTATGGATTTTGGGTTTATGGGTTTCGGGTTTCTGGGTTTCTGGTTTATGGGTTTCGGGTTTATGGGTTTCGGGTTTATGGGTTTCGGGTTTATGGGTTTCGGGTTTATGGGTTTATGGGTTTAGAATTTATGGGTTTTGGGTTTATGGGTTAATGGGTTTTGGGTTAATGGGTTTTGGGTTTATGGGTTTATGGGTTAATGGGTTTTGGGTTAATGGGTTTTGGGTTTATGGGTTTTGGGTTTATGGGTTTTGGGTTTATGGGTTTTGGGTTTATGGGTTTCGGGTGTTGGATTTATGGGTTTTCGGTTTATGGGTTTTGGGTTTATGGGTTTTGGGTTTATGGGTTTTGGGTTTATGGGTTTTGGGTTTATGGGTTTTGGGTTTATGGGTTTTGGGTTTATGGGTTTTGGGTTTATGGGTTTTGGGTTTATGGGTTTTGGGTTTATGGGTTTTGGGTTTATGGGTTTTGGGTTTATGGGTTTTGGGTTTATGGGTTTTGGGTTTATGGGTTTTGGGTTTATGGGTTTTGGGTTTATGGGTTTTGGGTTTATGTGTTTTGGGTTTTGGGTTTATGGGTTTTGGGTTTATGGGTTTTGGGTTGACGGGTTTTGGGTTTATGGGTTTTCGGTTTATGGGTTTTGGGTTTATGGGTTTTGGGTTTATGGGTTTTGGGTTTATGGGTTTTGGGTTTATGGGTTTTGGGTTTATGGGTTTATGGGTTTTGGGTTTATGGGTTTTGGGTTGATGGGTTTATGGGTTTTGGGTTTTGAGTTTTGGGTTTTGGGTTTATGGGTTTTGGGTTTATGGGTTTTGGGGTTTGGGTTTATTGGTTTTCGGTTTATGGGTTTTCGGTTTATGGGTTTTGGGTTTATGGGTTTTGGGTTTATGGGTTTTGGGTTTTGGGTTTATGGGTTTTGGGTTTATGGGTTTTGGGTTTATGGGTTTTGGGTTTTGGGTTTATGGGTTTTGGGTTTATGGGTTTTGGGTTGATGGGTTTTGGATTTATGGGTTTTTGGGTTTATGGGTTTTCGGTTTATGGGTTTTCGGTTTATGGGTTTTGGGTTTATGGGTTTTGGGTATATGGGTTTTGGGTTTATGGGTTTTGGGTTTATGGGTTTTGGGTTTATGGGTTTTCGGTTTATGGGTTTTGGGTTTTCTGGGTTTTGGGCTTATGGGTTTTGGGTTGATGGGTTTTGGGTTTATGGGTTTTGGGTTTATGGGTTTTGGGTTTATGGGTTTTGGGTTTATGGGTTTTTGGGTTTATGGGTTTTCGGTTTATGGGTTTTCGGTTTATGGGTTTTGGGTTTATGAGTTTTGGGTTTATGGGATTTGGGTTTATGGGTTTTGGGTTTATGGGTTTTGGGTTTTGGGTTTATGATTTTTGGGTTTATGGGTTTTGTGTTTATGGGTTATGGGTTTATGGGTTTATGGTTTTTGGGTTTATGGGTTTTGGATTTATCGGTTTTTGGTTTATGGGTTTCGGGTTTATGGGTTTTGGATTTATGGGTTTCGGGTTTATGGGTTTCGGGTTTATGGGTTTTGGGTTTATAGGTTTTCGGTTTACGGGTTTATGGGTTTTAGGTTTATGGGTTTATGGTTTTTGGGTTTATGGTTTGTGTGTTTATGGGTTTTGGGTTTATGGGTTTTCGGTTTATGGATTTTGGGTTTATGGGTTTCGGGTTTCTGGGTTTCTGGTTTATGGGTTTCGGGTTTATGGGTTTCGGGTTTATGGGTTTCGGGTTTATGGGTTTATGGGTTTAGAATTTATGGGTTTTGGGTTTATGGGTTAATGGGTTTTGGGTTAATGGGTTTTGGGTTTATGGGTTTATGGGTTAATGGGTTTTGGGTTAATGGGTTTTGGGTTTATGGGTTTTGGGTTTATGGGTTTTGGGTTTATGGGTTTTGGGTTTATGGGTTTCGGGTGTTGGATTTATGGGTTTTCGGTTTATTGGTTTTGGGTTTATGGGTTTTGGGTTTATGGGTTTATGGGTTTTGGGTTTATGGGTTTTGGGTTTATGGGTTTATGGGTTTTGGGTTTATGGGTTTTGGGTTTATGGGTTTTGGGTTTATGGGTTTTGGGTTTATGTGTTTTGGGTTTTGGGTTTATGGGTTTTGGGTTTATGGGTTTTGGGTTGACGGGTTTTGGGTTTATGGGTTTTTGGGTTTATGGGTTTTCGGTTTATGGGTTTTCGGTTTATGGGTTGACGGGTTTATGGGTTTTGGGTTTATGGGTTTTGGCGTTTATGGGTTTTGGGTTGATGGGTTTATGGGTTTTGGGTTTTGGGTTTATGGGTTTTGGGTTTATGGGTTTTGGGTTTATGGGTTTTGGCTTTTGGGTTTATTGGTTTTCGGTTTATGGGTTTTCGGTTTATGGGTTTTGGGTTTATGGGTTTTGGGTTTATTGGTTTTCGGTTTATGGGTTTTCGGTTTATGGGTTTTGGGTTTATGGGTTTTGGGTTTATGGGTTTTGGGTTTTGGGTTTATGCGTTTTGGGTTTATGGGTTTTGGGTTTATGGGTTTTGGGTTTTGGGTTTATGGGTTTTGGGTTTTGGGTTTTGGGTTTTGGGTTTATGGGTTTTGGGTTTTGGGTTTATGGGTTTTGGGTTGATGGGTTTTGGGTTTATGGGTTTTTGGGTTTATGGGTTTTCGGTTTATGGGTTTTCGGTTTATGGGTTTTGGGTTTATGGGTTTTGGGTTTTCTGGGTTTTGGGTTTATGGGTTTTGGGTTGATGGGTTTTGGGTTTATGGGTTTTGGGTTTATGGGTTTTGGGTTTATGGGTTTATGGGTTTATGGGTTTTGGGTTAATGGGTTTTGGGTTTTGGGTTTATGGGTTTTGGGTTTATGGGTTTTGGGTTTATGGGTTTTGGGTTTATGGGTTTTGGGTTTATGGGTTTTGGGTTTTGGGTTTTGGGTTTTGGGTTTATGGGTTTTGGGTTTTGGGTTTTGGGTTTATGGGTTTTGGGTTTTGGGTTTATGGGTTTATGGGTTTTGGGTTTATGGGTTTTGGGTTTATGGGTTTTGGGTTTTTGGGTTTTAGGTATATGGGCTTGTGGGTTTCGGGTTTATGGTTTTTGGGTTTATGGGTTTGGGATTTATGGGTTTTTTGTTTTATGGGATTTGAGTTTATGGGTTTTGGATTTATGGGTTTCTGGTTTATGGGTTTCAGGTTTATGGGTTTCGGGTTTATGGGTTTTGGGTTTATGGGTTTTGGGTTTATGGGTTTTTTGTTTATGGGTTTTGGGTTATAGGTTTTGGGTTTTTGGGTTTTAGGTTTATGGGTTTATGGGTTTTGGGTTTATGGTTTTTGTGTTTATGGGTTTTGGATTTATGGGTTTTTTTTTATGCGTTTTGGGATTATGGGTTTTGGGTTTATTGACTTTGGGTTTGTGGGTTTTGGGTTTATGGGTTTTGGGTTTATGGGTTTTGAGTTTTTGCGTTTTTGGTTTATGGGTTTCGGGTTTGTGGGTTTATGGGTTTTGGGTTTATGGGTTTTGGGTTTATGGGTTTTGGGTTTATGGGTTTTGGGTTTTGGGTTTATGGGTTTTGGGTTTTGGGTTTTGGGTTTATGGGTTTTGGATTTTGGGTTTATGGGTTTTGGGTTTATGTGTTTATGGGCTTATGGGTTTTGGGTTTTGGGTTTTGGGTTTTGGGTTTTGGGTTTATGGGTTTTGGGTTTTGGGTTTATGGGTTTTGGGTTTATGTGTTTATGGGTTTTGGGTTTATGGGTTTTGGGTTTATGGGTTTTGGGTTTATGGGTTTTGGGTTTATGGGTTTTGGGTTTTGGGTTTATGGGTTTTGGGTTTTGGGTTTTGGGTTTATGGGTTTTGGGTTTTGGGTTTATGGGTTTTGGGTTTATGTGTTTATGGGTTTTGGGTTTATGGGTTTATGGGTTTTGGGTTTTTGGGTTTTAGTTTTATGGGCTTGTGGGTTTCGGGTTTATGGTTTTTGGGTTTATGGGTTTGGGATTTATGGGTTTTTTGTTTTATGGGTTTTGGGTTTATGGGTTTTGGATTTATGGGTTTCTGGTTTATGGGTTTCGGGTTAATGGGTTTCGGGTTTATGGGTTTTGGGTTTATGGGTTTTGGGTTTATGGGTTTTGGGTTTATGGGTTTTTTGTTTATGGGTTTTGGGTTATAGGTTTTGGGTTTTTGGGTTTTAGGTTTATGGGTTTATGGGTTTTGGGTTTATGGTTTTTGTGTTTATGGATTTTGGATTTATGGGTTTTTTTTTATGCGTTTTGGGATTATGGGTTTTGGGTTTATTGGCTTTAGGTTTGTGGGTTTTGGGTTTATGGGTTTTGGGTTTATAGGTTTTGAGTTTTTGGGTTTTAGGTTTATGGGTTTCGGGTTTGTGGGTTTATGGGTTTTCGGTTTATGGGTTTTGGATTTATGGGTTTTTTGTTTATGGGTTTTGGGTTTATGGGTTTTGGATTTATGGGTTTCTGGTTTATGGGTTTCGGGTTTATGGGTGTCGGGTTTATGGGTTTTGGGATTATGGGTTTTGGGTTTATGGGTTTTGAATTTATTGGTTTTTGGTTTATGGGTTTCGGGTTTATGGGTTTTGGATTTATGGGTTTCGGGTTTGTGGGTTTATGGGTTTTCGGTTTATGGGTTTTGGATTTATGGGTTTTTTGTGTATGGGTTTTGGGTTTATGGGTTTTGGATTTATGGGTTTCTGGTTTATGGGTTTCGGGTTTATGGGTGTCGGGTTTATGGGTTTTGGGATTATGGGTTTTGGGTTTATGGGTTTTGGGTTTATGGGTTTTGGGTTGATGGGTTTATGGGTTTTGGGTTTTGGGTTTATGGGTTTTGGGTTTATGGGTTTCGGGTTTATGGGTTTTGGGTTTATGGGTTTTGGGTTTATGGGTTTTGGGTTTATGGGTTTTGGGTTTATGGGTTTTGGGTTTATGGGTTTTGGGTTTTGGGTTTATGGGTTTTGGATTTTGGGTTTTGGGTTTATGGGTTTTGGGTTTTGGGTTTATGGGTTTTGGGTTTATGTGTTTATGGGTTTTGGGTTTATGGGTTTTGGGTTTATGGGTTTTGGATTTTTGGGTTTTAGGTTTATGGGCTTGTGGGTTTCGGGTTTATGGTTTTTGGGTTTATGGGTTTGGGATTTATGGGTTTTTTGTTTTATGGGTTTTGGGTTTATGGGTTTTGGATTTATGGGTTTCTGGTTTATGGGTTTCGGGTTTATGGGTTTCGGGTTTATGGGTTTTGGGTTTATGGGTTTTGGGTTTATGGGTTTTGGGTTTTCGGTTTATGGGTTTTTTGTTTATGGGTTTTGGGTTTATGGGTTTTGGGTTTATGGGTTTTGGGTTTATGGGTTTTGGGTTTATGGGTTTTGGGTTTATGGGTTTTGGGTTTATGGGTTTTGGGTTTATGGGTTTTGGGTTTATGGGTTTTGGGTTTATGGGTTTTGGGTTTATGGGTTTTGGGTTTATGGGTTTTGGGTTTATGGGTTTTGGGTTTATGGGTTTTGGGTTTATGGGTTTTGGGTTTATGGGTTTTGGGTTTATGGGTTTTGGGTTTATGTGTTTTTTGTTTATGGGTTTTGGGTTTATGGGTTTTGGATTTATGGGTTTCTGGTTTATGGGTTTCGGGTTTATGGGTGTCGGGTTTATGGGTTTTGGGATTATGGGTTTTGGGTTTATGGGTTTTGAATTTATTGGTTTTTGGTTTATGGGTTTCGGGTTTATGGGTTTTGGATTTATGGGTTTCGGGTTTGTGGGTTTATGGGTTTATGGGTTTTGGGTTTATAAGTTTCGGGTTGATGGGTTTTGGGTTTATGGATTTTGGGTTTATGGGATTATGGGTTTTGGGTTTATGGGTTTTGAGTTTATGGGTTTTGGGTTTTTGGGTTTATGGGTTTTCGGTTTATGGGTTTTCTGTTTATGGGTTTTGGGTTTATGGGTTTTGGGTTTATGGGTTTTGGGTTTATGGGTTTTGGGTTTTTGGGTTTATGGGTTTTCGGTTTATTGGTTTTGGGTTTATGGGTTTTTGGTTTGTGGGTTTCTGGTGTATGGGTTTTGGGTTTATTGTTTTCGGGTTTTTGGGTTTTGGGTTTAACGGTTTGGGGTTTATGGGTTTCGGGTTTATGGGTTTATGGGTTTTCGGTTTATGGGTTTTGGGTTTTTGGGTTTCGGGTTTATGGGTTTTGGATTTATCGGCTTTGGGTTTTACGGTTTTGGGTTTATGGGGTTTGGGTTTGTGGGTTTCTGGTTTATGGGGTTATGGGTTTCGGGTTTTTGGGTTTCTGGTTTTGGGTTTATGGGTTTTGGGTTTATGGGTTTTGGGTTTATGTGTTTTGGGTTTTGGGTGTATGGGTTTTGGGTTTATGGGTTTTGGGTTGACGGGTTTTGGGTTTTGGGTTTATGGGTTTATGGTTTTTGGGTTTATGGTTTGTGTGTTTATGGGTTTTCGGTTTATGGATTTTGGGTTTATGGGTTTCGGGTTTCTGGGTTTCTGGTTTATGGGTTTCGGGTTTATGGGTTTCTGGTTTATGGGTTTCGGGTTTATGGGTTTATGGGTTTAGAATTTATGGGTTTTGGGTTTATGGGTTAATGGGTTTTGGGTTAATGGGTTTTGGGTTTATGGGTTTATGGGTTAATGGGTTTTGGGTTAATGGGTTTTGGGTTTATGGGTTTTGGGTTTATGGGTTTTGGGTTTATGGGTTTTGGGTTTATGGGTTTCGGGTTTATGGGTTTTGGGTTTATGGGTTTCGGGTTTATGGGTTTTGGGTTTATGGGTTTTGGGTTTATGGGTTTTGGGTTTATGTGTTTTGGGTTTTGGGTGTATGGGTTTTGGGTTTATGGGTTTTGGGTTGACGGGTTTTGGGTTTATGGGTTTTGGGTTTATGGGTTTTGGGTTGACGGGTTTTGGGTTTATGGGTTTTTGGGTTTATGGGTTTTCGGTTTATGGGTTTTCGGTTTATGGGTTTTGGGTTTATGGGTTTTGGGTTTATGGGTTTTGGGTTTATGTGTTTTGGGTTTTGGGTTTATGGGTTTTGGGTTTATGGGTTTTGGGTTGACGGGTTTTGGGTTTATGGGTTTTCGGTTTATGGGTTTTGGGTTTATGGGTTTTGGGTTTATGGGTTTTGGGTTTATGGGTTTTGGGTTTATGGGTTTTGGGTTTATGGGTTTTGGGTTTATGGGTTTTGGGTTTATGGGTTTTGGGTTTATGGGTTTTGGGTTTATGGGTTTTGGGTTTATGGGTTTTGGGTTTATGGGTTTTGGGTTTATGGGTTTTGGGTTTATGGGTTTATGGGTTTTGGGTTTATGGGTTTTGGGTTGATGGGTCATGGGTTTTGGGTTTTGAGTTTTGGGTTTTGGGTTTATGGGTTTTGGGTTTATGGGTTTTGGGTTTTGGGTTTATTGGTTTTCGGTTTATGGGTTTTCGGTTTATGGGTTTTGGGTTTATGGGTTTTGGGTTTATGGGTTTTGGGTTTTGGGTTTATGGGTTTTGGGTTTATGGGTTTTGGGTTTATGGATTTTGGGTTTTGGGTTTATGGGTTTTGGGTTTATGGGTTTTGGGTTGATGGGTTTTGGGTTTATGGGTTTTTGGGTTTATGGGTTTTCGGTTTATGGGTTTTCGGTTTATGGGTTTTGGGTTTATGGGTTTTGGGTATATGGGTTTTGGGTTTATGGGTTTTGGGTTTATGGGTTTTGGGTTTATGGGTTTTCGGTTTATGGGTTTTGGGTTTTCTGGGTTTTGGGTTTATGGGTTTTGGGTTGATGGGTTTTGGGTTTATGGGTTTTGGGTTTATGGGTTTTGGGTTTATGGGTTTTGGGTTTATGGGTTTTGGGTTTATGGGTTTTTGGGTTTATGGGTTTTCGGTTTATGGGTTTTCGGTTTATGGGTTTTGGGTTTATGGGATTTGGGTTTTGGGTTTATGATTTTTGGGTTTATGGGTTTTGTGTTTATGGGTTATGGGTTTATGGGTTTATGGTTTTTGGGTTTATGGGTTTTGGATTTATCGGTTTTTGGTTTATGGGTTTCGGGTTTATGGGTTTTGGATTTATGGGTTTCGGGTTTATGGGTTTCGGGTTTATGGGTTTTGGGTTTATAGGTTTTCGGTTTACGGGTTTATGGGTTTTAGGTTTATGGGTTTATGGTTTTTGGGTTTATGGTTTGTGTGTTTATGGGTTTTGGGTTTATGGGTTTTCGGTTTATGGATTTTGGGTTTATGGGTTTCGGGTTTCTGGGTTTCTGGTTTATGGGTTTCGGGTTTATGGGTTTCGGGTTTATGGGTTTCGGGTTTATGGGTTTATGGGTTTAGAATTTATGGGTTTTGGGTTTATGGGTTAATGGGTTTTGGGTTAATGGGTTTTGGGTTTATGGGTTTATGGGTTAATGGGTTTTGGGTTAATGGGTTTTGGGTTTATGGGTTTTGGGTTTATGGGTTTTGGGTTTATGGGTTTCGGGTGTTGGATTTATGGGTTTTCGGTTTATGGGTTTTGGGTTTATGGGTTTTGGGTTTATGGGTTTATGGGTTTTGGGTTTATGGGTTTTGGGTTTATGGGTTTATGGGTTTTGGGTTTATGGGTTTTGGGTTTATGGGTTTTGGGTTTATGGGTTTTGGGTTTATGTGTTTTGGGTTTTGGGTTTATGGGTTTTGGGTTTATGGGTTTTGGGTTGACGGGTTTTGGGTTTATGGGTTTTTGGGTTTATGGGTTTTCGGTTTATGGGTTTTCGGTTTATGGGTTGACGGGTTTATGGGTTTTGGGTTTATGGGTTTTGGGTTTATGGGTTTTGGGTTGATGGGTTTATGGGTTTTGGGTTTTGGGTTTTGGGTTTTGGGTTTATGGGTTTTGGGTTTATGGGTTTTGGGTTTTGGGTTTATTGGTTTTCGGTTTATGGGTTTTCGGTTTATGGGTTTTGGGTTTATGGGTTTTGGGTTTATTGGTTTTCGGTTTATGGGTTTTCGGTTTATGGGTTTTGGGTTTATGGGTTTTGGGTTTATGGGTTTTGGGTTTTGGGTTTATGGGTTTTGGGTTTATGGGTTTTGGGTTTATGGGTTTTGGGTTTTGGGTTTATGGGTTTTCGGTTTTGGGTTTTGGGTTTATGGGTTTTGGGTTTTGGGTTTATGGGTTTTGGGTTGATGGGTTTTGGGTTTATGGGTTTTTGGGTTTATGGGTTTTCGGTTTATGGGTTTTCGGTTTATGGGTTTTGGGTTTATGGGTTTTGGGTTTTCTGGGTTTTGGGTTTATGGGTTTTGGGTTGATGGGTTTTGGGTTTATGGGTTTTGGGTTTATGGGTTTTGGGTTTATGGGTTTTTTTTTATGCGTTTTGGGATTATGGGTTTTGGGTTTATTGACTTTGGGTTTGTGGGTTTTGGGTTTATGGGTTTTGGGTTTATGGGTTTTGAGTTTTTGCGTTTTTGGTTTATGGGTTTCGGGTTTGTGGGTTTATGGGTTTTCGGTTTATGGGTTTTGGATTTATGGGTTTTTTGTTTATGGGTTTTGGGTTTATGGGTTTTGGATTTATCGGTTTCTGGTTTATGGGTTTCGGGTTTATGGGTGTCGGGTTTATGGGTTTTGGGATTATGGGTTTTGGGTTTATGGGTTTTGGGTTTATCGGTTTTTGGTTTATGGGTTTTGGGTTTATGGGTTTTGGGTTTTGGGATTATGGGTTTTGGGTTTTGGGTTTTGGGTTTATGGGTTTTGGGTTTTGGGTTTTGGGTTTATGGGTTTTGGGTTTTGGGTTTATGGGTTTTGGGTTTTTGGGTTTTAGGTTTATGGGTTTCGGGTTTATGGGTTTATGGGTTTTCGGTTTATGGGTTTTGGATTTATGGGTTTTTTGTTTATGGGTTTTGGGTTTATGGGTTTTGGATTTATCGGTTTCTGGTTTATGGGTTTCGGGTTTATGGGTGTCGAGTTTATGGGTTTCGGGTTTATGGGTGTCGGGTTTATGGGTTTTGGGATTATGGGTTTTGGGTTTATGGGTTTTTGGTTTATGGGTTTTGGGTTTATGGGTTTTGGGTTTTGGGATTATGGGTTTTGGGTTTTGGGTTTTGGGTTTATGGGTTTTGGGTTTTGGGTTTTGGGTTTATGGGTTTTGGGTTTTGGGTTTATGGGTTTTGGGTTTTTGGGTTTTAGGTTTATGGGTTTCGGGTTTATGGGTTTATGGGTTTTCGGTTTATGGGTTTTGGATTTATGGGTTTTTTGTTTATGGGTTTTGGGTTTATGGGTTTTGGATTTATCGGTTTCTGGTTTATGGGTTTCGGGTTTATGGGTGTCGGGTTTATGGGTTTCGGGTTTATGGGTGTCGGGTTTATGGGTTTTGGGATTATGGGTTTTGGGTTTATGGGTTTTGAATTTATCGGTTTTTGGTTTATGGGTTTTGGGTTTATGGGTTTTGGGTTTTGGGATTATGGGTTTTGGGTTTTGGGTTTTGGGTTTATGGGTTTTGGGTTTATGGGTTTTGGGTTTATGGGTTTTGGGTTTATGGGTTTTGGGTTTATGGGTTTTGGGTTTATGGGTTTTGGGTTTATGGGTTTTGGGTTTATGGGTTTTGGGTTTATGGGTTTTGGGTTTATGGGTTTTGGGTTTATGGGTTTTGGGTTTATGGGTTTTGGGTTTATGGGTTTTGGGATTATGGGTTTTGGGTTTATGGGTTTTGAATTTATCGGTTTTTGGTTTATGGGTTTCGGGTTTATGGGTTTTGGATTTATGGGTTTCGGGTTTATGGGTTTAGGGTTTTGGGTTTATGGGTTTTGGGTTTATGGGTTTTGGGTTTATGGGTTTTGGGTTTATGGGTTTTGGGTTTATGGGTTTTGGGTTTATGGGTTTTGGGTTTATGGGTTTTGGGTTGATGGGTTTATGGGTTTTGGGTTTTGGGTTTATGGGTTTTGGGTTTATGGGTTTTGCGTTTTGGGTTTATGGGTTTTGGGTTTATGGGTTTTGGGTTTATGGGTTTTGGGTTTATGGGTTTTGGGTTTATGGGTTTTGGGTTTATGGGTTTTGGGTTTTGGGTTTATGGGTTTTGGATTTTGGGTTTTGGGTTTATGGGTTTTGGGTTTTGTGTTTATGGGTTTTGGGTTTATGTGTTTATGGGTTTTGGGTTTATGGGTTTTGGGTTTATGGGTTTTGGGTTTTTGGGTTTTAGGTTTATGGGCTTGTGGGTTTCGGGTTTATGGTTTTTGGGTTTATGGGTTTGGGATTTATGGGTTTTTTGTTTTATGGGTTTTGGGTTTATGGGTTTTGGATTTATGGGTTTCTGGTTTATGGGTTTCGGGTTTATGGGTTTCGGGTTTATGGGTTTTGGGTTTATGGGTTTTGGGTTTATGGGTTTTGGGTTTTCGGTTTATGGGTTTTGGATTTATGGGTTTTTTGTTTATGGGTTTTGGGTTTATGGGTTTTGGGTTTATGGGTTTTGGGTTTATGGGTTTTGGGTTTATGGGTTTTGGGTTTATGGGTTTTGGGTTTATGGGTTTTGGGTTTATGGGTTTTGGGTTTATGGGTTTTGGGTTTATGGGTTTTGGGTTTATGGGTTTTGGGTTTATGGGTTTTGGGTTTATGGGTTTTGGGTTTATGGGTTTTGGGTTTATGGGTTTTGGGTTTATGGGTTTTGGGTTTATGGGTTTTGGGTTTATGGGTTTTGGGTTTATGGGTTTTGGGTTTATGGGTTTTTTGTTTATGGGTTTTGGGTTTATGGGTTTCTGGTTTATGGGTTTCGGGTTTATGGGTGTCGGGTTTATGGGTTTTGGGATTATGGGTTTTGGGTTTATGGGTTTTGAATTTATTGGTTTTTGGTTTATGGGTTTCGGGTTTATGGGTTTTGGATTTATGGGTTTCGGGTTTGTGGGTTTATGGGTTTATGGGTTTTGGGTTTATGGGTTTCGGGTTGATGGGTTTTGGGTTTATGGATTTTGGGTTTATGGGATTATGGGTTTTGGGTTTATGGGTTTTGAGTTTATGGGTTTTGGGTTTTTGGGTTTATGGGTTTTCGGTTTATGGGTTTTCGGTTTATGGGTTTTGGGTTTATGGGTTTTGGGTTTATGGGTTTTGGGTTTATGGGTTTTGGATTTTTGGGTTTGTGGGTTTTCGTTTTATGGGTTTCGGTTTATGGGTTTTGGGTTTATACGTTTTGGGTTTATGGGTTTTGGGTTTATGGGTTTTGGGTTTATGGGTTTATGGGTTTTGGGTTTATGGGTTTTGGGTTGATGGGTTTATGGGTTTTGGGTTTTGGGTTTTGGGTTTTGGGTTTATGGGTTTTGGGTTTATGGGTTTTGGGTTTTGGGTTTATTGGTTTTCGGTTTATGGGTTTTCGGTTTATGGGTTTTGGGTTTATGGGTTTTGGGTTTATGGGTTTTGGGTTTTGGGTTTATGGGTTTTGGGTTTATGGGTTTTGGGTTTTGGGTTTATTGGTTTTCGGTTTATGGGTTTTCGGTTTATGGGTTTTGGGTTGACGGGTTTTGGGTTTATGGGTTTTTGGGTTTATGGGTTTTCGGTTTATGGGTTTTCGGTTTATGGGTTTTGGGTTTATGGGTTTTGGGTTTATGGGTTTTGGGTTTATGGGTTTTGGGTTTATGGGTTTATGGGTTTTGGGTTTATGGGTTTTGGGTTGATGGGTTTATGGGTTTTGGGTTTTGGGTTTTGGGTTTTGGGTTTTGGGTTTATGGGTTTTGGGTTTATGGGTTTTGGGTTTTCGGTTTATTGGTTTTCGGTTTATGGGTTTTCGGTTTATGGGTTTTGGGTTTATGGGTTTTGGGTTTACGGGTTTTGGGTTTTGGGTTTATGGGTTTTGGGTTTATGGGTTTTGGGTTTATGGGTTTTTGGGTTTTGGGTATATGGGTGTTGGGTTTATGGGTTTTGGGTTTATGGGTTTTGGATTTATGGGTTTCGGGTTTATGGGTTTCGGGTTTATGGGTTTTGGGTTTATAGGTTTTTGGTTTACGGGTTTATGGGTTTTAGGTTTATGGGTTTATGGTTTTTGGGTTTATGGTTTGTGTGTTTATGGGTTTTGGGTTTATGGCTTTTCGGTTTATGGATTTTGGGTTTATGGGTTTCGGGTTTCTGGGTTTCTGGTTTATGGGTTTCGGGTTTATGGGTTTCGGGTTTATGGGTTTCGGGTTTATGGGTTTCGGGTTTATGGGTTTATGGGTTTAGAATTTATGGGTTTTGGGTTTATGGGTTAATGGGTTTTGGGTTAATGGGTTTTGGGTTTATGGGTTTATGGGTTAATGGGTTTTGGGTTAATGGGTTTTGGGTTTATGGGTTTTGGGTTTATGGGTTTTGGGTTTATGGGTTTTGGGTTTATGGGTTTCGGGTGTTGGATTTATGGGTTTTCGGTTTATGGGTTTTGGGTTTATGGGTTTTGGGTTTATGGGTTTTGGGTTTATGGGTTTTGGGTTTATGGGTTTTGGGTTTATGGGTTTTGGGTTTATGGGTTTTGGGTTTATGGGTTTTGGGTTTATGGGTTTTGGGTTTATGGGTTTTGGGTTTATGGGTTTTGGGTTTATGGGTTTTGGGTTTATGGGTTTTGGGTTTATGGGTTTTGGGTTTATGGGTTTTGGGTTTATGGGTTTTGGGTTTATGGGTTTTGGGTTTATGTGTTTTGGGTTTTGGGTTTATGGGTTTTGGGTTTATGGGTTTTGGGTTGACGGGTTTTGGGTTTATGGGTTTTCGGTTTATGGGTTTTGGGTTTATGGGTTTTGGGTTTATGGGTTTTGGGTTTATGGGTTTTGGGTTTATGGGTTTTGGGTTTATGGGTTTATGGGTTTTGGGTTTATGGGTTTTGGGTTGATGGGTTTATGGGTTTTGGGTTTTGAGTTTTGGGTTTTGGGTTTATGGGTTTTGGGTTTATGGGTTTTGGGGTTTGGGTTTATTGGTTTTCGGTTTATGGGTTTTCGGTTTATGGGTTTTGGGTTTATGGGTTTTGGGTTTATGGGTTTTGGGTTTTGGGTTTATGGGTTTTGGGTTTATGGGTTTTGGGTTTATGGGTTTTGGGTTTTGGGTTTATGGGTTTTGGGTTTATGGGTTTTGGGTTGATGGGTTTTGGATTTATGGGTTTTTGGGTTTATGGGTTTTCGGTTTATGGGTTTTCGGTTTATGGGTTTTGGGTTTATGGGTTTTGGGTATATGGGTTTTGGGTTTATGGGTTTTGGGTTTATGGGTTTTGGGTTTATGGGTTTTCGGTTTATGGGTTTTGGGTTTTCTGGGTTTTGGGCTTATGGGTTTTGGGTTGATGGGTTTTGGGTTTATGGGTTTTGGGTTTATGGGTTTTGGGTTTATGGGTTTTGGGTTTATGGGTTTTTGGGTTTATGGGTTTTCGGTTTATGGGTTTTCGGTTTATGGGTTTTGGGTTTATGAGTTTTGGGTTTATGGGATTTGGGTTTATGGGTTTTGGGTTTATGGGTTTTGGGTTTTGGGTTTATGATTTTTGGGTTTATGGGTTTTGTGTTTATGGGTTATGGGTTTATGGGTTTATGGTTTTTGGGTTTATGGGTTTTGGATTTATCGGTTTTTGGTTTATGGGTTTCGGGTTTATGGGTTTTGGATTTATGGGTTTCGGGTTTATGGGTTTCGGGTTTATGGGTTTTGGGTTTATAGGTTTTCGGTTTACGGGTTTATGGGTTTTAGGTTTATGGGTTTATGGTTTTTGGGTTTATGGTTTGTGTGTTTATGGGTTTTGGGTTTATGGGTTTTCGGTTTATGGATTTTGGGTTTATGGGTTTCGGGTTTCTGGGTTTCTGGTTTATGGGTTTCGGGTTTATGGGTTTCGGGTTTATGGGTTTCGGGTTTATGGGTTTATGGGTTTAGAATTTATGGGTTTTGGGTTTATGGGTTAATGGGTTTTGGGTTAATGGGTTTTGGGTTTATGGGTTTATGGGTTAATGGGTTTTGGGTTAATGGGTTTTGGGTTTATGGGTTTTGGGTTTATGGGTTTTGGGTTTATGGGTTTTGGGTTTATGGGTTTCGGGTGTTGGATTTATGGGTTTTCGGTTTATTGGTTTTGGGTTTATGGGTTTTGGGTTTATGGGTTTATGGGTTTTGGGTTTATGGGTTTTGGGTTTATGGGTTTATGGGTTTTGGGTTTATGGGTTTTGGGTTTATGGGTTTTGGGTTTATGGGTTTTGGGTTTATGTGTTTTGGGTTTTGGGTTTATGGGTTTTGGGTTTATGGGTTTTGGGTTGACGGGTTTTGGGTTTATGGGTTTTTGGGTTTATGGGTTTTCGGTTTATGGGTTTTCGGTTTATGGGTTGACGGGTTTATGGGTTTTGGGTTTATGGGTTTTGGCGTTTATGGGTTTTGGGTTGATGGGTTTATGGGTTTTGGGTTTTGGGTTTATGGGTTTTGGGTTTATGGGTTTTGGGTTTATGGGTTTTGGCTTTTGGGTTTATTGGTTTTCGGTTTATGGGTTTTCGGTTTATGGGTTTTGGGTTTATGGGTTTTGGGTTTATTGGTTTTCGGTTTATGGGTTTTCGGTTTATGGGTTTTGGGTTTATGGGTTTTGGGTTTATGGGTTTTGGGTTTTGGGTTTATGCGTTTTGGGTTTATGGGTTTTGGGTTTATGGGTTTTGGGTTTTGGGTTTATGGGTTTTGGGTTTTGGGTTTTGGGTTTTGGGTTTATGGGTTTTGGGTTTTGGGTTTATGGGTTTTGGGTTGATGGGTTTTGGGTTTATGGGTTTTTGGGTTTATGGGTTTTCGGTTTATGGGTTTTCGGTTTATGGGTTTTGGGTTTATGGGTTTTGGGTTTTCTGGGTTTTGGGTTTATGGGTTTTGGGTTGATGGGTTTTGGGTTTATGGGTTTTGGGTTTATGGGTTTTGGGTTTATGGGTTTATGGGTTTATGGGTTTTGGGTTAATGGGTTTTGGGTTTTGGGTTTATGGGTTTTGGGTTTATGGGTTTTGGGTTTATGGGTTTTGGGTTTATGGGTTTTGGGTTTATGGGTTTTGGGTTTTGGGTTTTGGGTTTTGGGTTTATGGGTTTTGGGTTTTGGGTTTTGGGTTTATGGGTTTTGGGTTTTGGGTTTATGGGTTTATGGGTTTTGGGTTTATGGGTTTTGGGTTTATGGGTTTTGGGTTTTTGGGTTTTAGGTATATGGGCTTGTGGGTTTCGGGTTTATGGTTTTTGGGTTTATGGGTTTGGGATTTATGGGTTTTTTGTTTTATGGGATTTGAGTTTATGGGTTTTGGATTTATGGGTTTCTGGTTTATGGGTTTCAGGTTTATGGGTTTCGGGTTTATGGGTTTTGGGTTTATGGGTTTTGGGTTTATGGGTTTTTTGTTTATGGGTTTTGGGTTATAGGTTTTGGGTTTTTGGGTTTTAGGTTTATGGGTTTATGGGTTTTGGGTTTATGGTTTTTGTGTTTATGGGTTTTGGATTTATGGGTTTTTTTTTATGCGTTTTGGGATTATGGGTTTTGGGTTTATTGACTTTGGGTTTGTGGGTTTTGGGTTTATGGGTTTTGGGTTTATGGGTTTTGAGTTTTTGCGTTTTTGGTTTATGGGTTTCGGGTTTGTGGGTTTATGGGTTTTGGGTTTATGGGTTTTGGGTTTATGGGTTTTGGGTTTATGGGTTTTGGGTTTTGGGTTTATGGGTTTTGGGTTTTGGGTTTTGGGTTTATGGGTTTTGGATTTTGGGTTTATGGGTTTTGGGTTTATGTGTTTATGGGCTTATGGGTTTTGGGTTTTGGGTTTTGGGTTTTGGGTTTTGGGTTTATGGGTTTTGGGTTTTGGGTTTATGGGTTTTGGGTTTATGTGTTTATGGGTTTTGGGTTTATGGGTTTTGGGTTTATGGGTTTTGGGTTTATGGGTTTTGGGTTTATGGGTTTTGGGTTTTGGGTTTATGGGTTTTGGGTTTTGGGTTTTGGGTTTATGGGTTTTGGGTTTTGGGTTTATGGGTTTTGGGTTTATGTGTTTATGGGTTTTGGGTTTATGGGTTTATGGGTTTTGGGTTTTTGGGTTTTAGTTTTATGGGCTTGTGGGTTTCGGGTTTATGGTTTTTGGGTTTATGGGTTTGGGATTTATGGGTTTTTTGTTTTATGGGTTTTGGGTTTATGGGTTTTGGATTTATGGGTTTCTGGTTTATGGGTTTCGGGTTAATGGGTTTCGGGTTTATGGGTTTTGGGTTTATGGGTTTTGGGTTTATGGGTTTTGGGTTTATGGGTTTTTTGTTTATGGGTTTTGGGTTATAGGTTTTGGGTTTTTGGGTTTTAGGTTTATGGGTTTATGGGTTTTGGGTTTATGGTTTTTGTGTTTATGGATTTTGGATTTATGGGTTTTTTTTTATGCGTTTTGGGATTATGGGTTTTGGGTTTATTGGCTTTAGGTTTGTGGGTTTTGGGTTTATGGGTTTTGGGTTTATAGGTTTTGAGTTTTTGGGTTTTAGGTTTATGGGTTTCGGGTTTGTGGGTTTATGGGTTTTCAGTTTATGGGTTTTGGATTTATGGGTTTTTTGTTTATGGGTTTTGGGTTTATGGGTTTTGGATTTATGGGTTTCTGGTTTATGGGTTTCGGGTTTATGGGTGTCGGGTTTATGGGTTTTGGGATTATGGGTTTTGGGTTTATGGGTTTTGAATTTATTGGTTTTTGGTTTATGGGTTTCGGGTTTATGGGTTTTGGATTTATGGGTTTCGGGTTTGTGGGTTTATGGGTTTTCGGTTTATGGGTTTTGGATTTATGGGTTTTTTGTGTATGGGTTTTGGGTTTATGGGTTTTGGATTTATGGGTTTCTGGTTTATGGGTTTCGGGTTTATGGGTGTCGGGTTTATGGGTTTTGGGATTATGGGTTTTGGGTTTATGGGTTTTGGGTTTATGGGTTTTATGTTGATGGGTTTATGGGTTTTGGGTTTTGGGTTTATGGGTTTTGGGTTTATGGGTTTCGGGTTTATGGGTTTTGGGTTTATGGGTTTTGGGTTTATGGGTTTTGGGTTTATGGGTTTTGGGTTTATGGGTTTTGGGTTTATGGGTTTTGGGTTTTGGGTTTATGGGTTTTGGATTTTGGGTTTTGGGTTTATGGGTTTTGGGTTTTGGGTTTATGGGTTTTGGGTTTATGTGTTTATGGGTTTTGGGTTTATGGGTTTTGGGTTTATGGGTTTTGGATTTTTGGGTTTTAGGTTTATGGGCTTGTGGGTTTCGGGTTTATGGTTTTTGGGTTTATGGGTTTGGGATTTATGGGTTTTTTGTTTTATGGGTTTTGGGTTTATGGGTTTTGGATTTAT
Organism: Gastracanthus pulcherrimus; assembly: GCA_949152435.1. Lineage (NCBI taxonomy): Eukaryota > Metazoa > Arthropoda > Insecta > Hymenoptera > Pteromalidae > Gastracanthus > Gastracanthus pulcherrimus. Next base: position 101,278,619 of record OX424573.1, read on the forward strand.
GGGTTTCTGGTTTATGGGTTTCGGGTTTATGGGTTTCGGGTTTATGGGTTTTGGGTTTATGGGTTTTGGGTTTATGGGTTTTGGGTTTTCGGTTTATGGGTTTTTTGTTTATGGGTTTTGGGTTTATGGGTTTTGGGTTTATGGGTTTTGGGTTTATGGGTTTTGGGTTTATGGGTTTTGGGTTTATGGGTTTTGGGTTTATGGGTTTTGGGTTTATGGGTTTTGGGTTTATGGGTTTTGGGTTTATGGGTTTTGGGTTTATGGGTTTTGGGTTTATGGGTTTTGGGTTTATGGGTTTTGGGTTTATGGGTTTTGGGTTTATGGGTTTTGGGTTTATGGGTTTTGGGTTTATGGGTTTTGGGTTTATGTGTTTTTTGTTTATGGGTTTTGGGTTTATGGGTTTTGGATTTATGGGTTTCTGGTTTATGGGTTTCGGGTTTATGGGTGTCGGGTTTATGGGTTTTGGGATTATGGGTTTTGGGTTTATGGGTTTTGAATTTATTGGTTTTTGGTTTATGGGTTTCGGGTTTATGGGTTTTGGATTTATGGGTTTCGGGTTTGTGGGTTTATGGGTTTATGGGTTTTGGGTTTATAAGTTTCGGGTTGATGGGTTTTGGGTTTATGGATTTTGGGTTTATGGGATTATGGGTTTTGGGTTTATGGGTTTTGAGTTTATGGGTTTTGGGTTTTTGGGTTTATGGGTTTTCGGTTTATGGGTTTTCTGTTTATGGGTTTTGGGTTTATGGGTTTTGGGTTTATGGGTTTTGGGTTTATGGGTTTTGGGTTTTTGGGTTTATGGGTTTTCGGTTTATTGGTTTTGGGTTTATGGGTTTTTGGTTTGTGGGTTTCTGGTGTATGGGTTTTGGGTTTATTGTTTTCGGGTTTTTGGGTTTTGGGTTTAACGGTTTGGGGTTTATGGGTTTCGGGTTTATGGGTTTATGGGTTTTCGGTTTATGGGTTTTGGGTTTTTGGGTTTCGGGTTTATGGGTTTTGGATTTATCGGCTTTGGGTTTTACGGTTTTGGGTTTATGGGGTTTGGGTTTGTGGGTTTCTGGTTTATGGGGTTATGGGTTTCGGGTTTTTGGGTTTCTGGTTTTGGGTTTATGGGTTTTGGGTTTATGGGTTTTGGGTTTATGTGTTTTGGGTTTTGGGTGTATGGGTTTTGGGTTTATGGGTTTTGGGTTGACGGGTTTTGGGTTTTGGGTTTATGGGTTTATGGTTTTTGGGTTTATGGTTTGTGTGTTTATGGGTTTTCGGTTTATGGATTTTGGGTTTATGGGTTTCGGGTTTCTGGGTTTCTGGTTTATGGGTTTCGGGTTTATGGGTTTCTGGTTTATGGGTTTCGGGTTTATGGGTTTATGGGTTTAGAATTTATGGGTTTTGGGTTTATGGGTTAATGGGTTTTGGGTTAATGGGTTTTGGGTTTATGGGTTTATGGGTTAATGGGTTTTGGGTTAATGGGTTTTGGGTTTATGGGTTTTGGGTTTATGGGTTTTGGGTTTATGGGTTTTGGGTTTATGGGTTTCGGGTTTATGGGTTTTGGGTTTATGGGTTTCGGGTTTATGGGTTTTGGGTTTATGGGTTTTGGGTTTATGGGTTTTGGGTTTATGTGTTTTGGGTTTTGGGTGTATGGGTTTTGGGTTTATGGGTTTTGGGTTGACGGGTTTTGGGTTTATGGGTTTTGGGTTTATGGGTTTTGGGTTGACGGGTTTTGGGTTTATGGGTTTTTGGGTTTATGGGTTTTCGGTTTATGGGTTTTCGGTTTATGGGTTTTGGGTTTATGGGTTTTGGGTTTATGGGTTTTGGGTTTATGTGTTTTGGGTTTTGGGTTTATGGGTTTTGGGTTTATGGGTTTTGGGTTGACGGGTTTTGGGTTTATGGGTTTTCGGTTTATGGGTTTTGGGTTTATGGGTTTTGGGTTTATGGGTTTTGGGTTTATGGGTTTTGGGTTTATGGGTTTTGGGTTTATGGGTTTTGGGTTTATGGGTTTTGGGTTTATGGGTTTTGGGTTTATGGGTTTTGGGTTTATGGGTTTTGGGTTTATGGGTTTTGGGTTTATGGGTTTTGGGTTTATGGGTTTTGGGTTTATGGGTTTATGGGTTTTGGGTTTATGGGTTTTGGGTTGATGGGTCATGGGTTTTGGGTTTTGAGTTTTGGGTTTTGGGTTTATGGGTTTTGGGTTTATGGGTTTTGGGTTTTGGGTTTATTGGTTTTCGGTTTATGGGTTTTCGGTTTATGGGTTTTGGGTTTATGGGTTTTGGGTTTATGGGTTTTGGGTTTTGGGTTTATGGGTTTTGGGTTTATGGGTTTTGGGTTTATGGATTTTGGGTTTTGGGTTTATGGGTTTTGGGTTTATGGGTTTTGGGTTGATGGGTTTTGGGTTTATGGGTTTTTGGGTTTATGGGTTTTCGGTTTATGGGTTTTCGGTTTATGGGTTTTGGGTTTATGGGTTTTGGGTATATGGGTTTTGGGTTTATGGGTTTTGGGTTTATGGGTTTTGGGTTTATGGGTTTTCGGTTTATGGGTTTTGGGTTTTCTGGGTTTTGGGTTTATGGGTTTTGGGTTGATGGGTTTTGGGTTTATGGGTTTTGGGTTTATGGGTTTTGGGTTTATGGGTTTTGGGTTGATGGGTTTTGGGTTTATGGGTTTTTGGGTTTATGGGTTTTCGGTTTATGGGTTTTCGGTTTATGGGTTTTGGGTTTATGGGTTTTGGGTATATGGGTTTTGGGTTTATGGGTTTTGGGTTTATGGGTTTTGGGTTTATGGGTTTTCGGTTTATGGGTTTTGGGTTTTCTGGGTTTTGGGTTTATGGGTTTATGGGATTTGGGTTTTGGGTTTATGATTTTTGGGTTTATGGGTTTTGTGTTTATGGGTTATGGGTTTATGGGTTTATGGTTTTTGGGTTTATGGGTTTTGGATTTATCGGTTTTTGGTTTATGGGTTTCGGGTTTATGGGTTTTGGATTTATGGGTTTCGGGTTTATGGGTTTCGGGTTTATGGGTTTTGGGTTTATAGGTTTTCGGTTTACGGGTTTATGGGTTTTAGGTTTATGGGTTTATGGTTTTTGGGTTTATGGTTTGTGTGTTTATGGGTTTTGGGTTTATGGGTTTTCGGTTTATGGATTTTGGGTTTATGGGTTTCGGGTTTCTGGGTTTCTGGTTTATGGGTTTCGGGTTTATGGGTTTCGGGTTTATGGGTTTCGGGTTTATGGGTTTATGGGTTTAGAATTTATGGGTTTTGGGTTTATGGGTTAATGGGTTTTGGGTTAATGGGTTTTGGGTTTATGGGTTTATGGGTTAATGGGTTTTGGGTTAATGGGTTTTGGGTTTATGGGTTTTGGGTTTATGGGTTTTGGGTTTATGGGTTTCGGGTGTTGGATTTATGGGTTTTCGGTTTATGGGTTTTGGGTTTATGGGTTTTGGGTTTATGGGTTTATGGGTTTTGGGTTTATGGGTTTTGGGTTTATGGGTTTATGGGTTTTGGGTTTATGGGTTTTGGGTTTATGGGTTTTGGGTTTATGGGTTTTGGGTTTATGTGTTTTGGGTTTTGGGTTTATGGGTTTTGGGTTTATGGGTTTTGGGTTGACGGGTTTTGGGTTTATGGGTTTTTGGGTTTATGGGTTTTCGGTTTATGGGTTTTCGGTTTATGGGTTGACGGGTTTATGGGTTTTGGGTTTATGGGTTTTGGGTTTATGGGTTTTGGGTTGATGGGTTTATGGGTTTTGGGTTTTGGGTTTTGGGTTTTGGGTTTATGGGTTTTGGGTTTATGGGTTTTGGGTTTTGGGTTTATTGGTTTTCGGTTTATGGGTTTTCGGTTTATGGGTTTTGGGTTTATGGGTTTTGGGTTTATTGGTTTTCGGTTTATGGGTTTTCGGTTTATGGGTTTTGGGTTTATGGGTTTTGGGTTTATGGGTTTTGGGTTTTGGGTTTATGGGTTTTGGGTTTATGGGTTTTGGGTTTATGGGTTTTGGGTTTTGGGTTTATGGGTTTTCGGTTTTGGGTTTTGGGTTTATGGGTTTTGGGTTTTGGGTTTATGGGTTTTGGGTTGATGGGTTTTGGGTTTATGGGTTTTTGGGTTTATGGGTTTTCGGTTTATGGGTTTTCGGTTTATGGGTTTTGGGTTTATGGGTTTTGGGTTTTCTGGGTTTTGGGTTTATGGGTTTTGGGTTGATGGGTTTTGGGTTTATGGGTTTTGGGTTTATGGGTTTTGGGTTTATGGGTTTTTTTTTATGCGTTTTGGGATTATGGGTTTTGGGTTTATTGACTTTGGGTTTGTGGGTTTTGGGTTTATGGGTTTTGGGTTTATGGGTTTTGAGTTTTTGCGTTTTTGGTTTATGGGTTTCGGGTTTGTGGGTTTATGGGTTTTCGGTTTATGGGTTTTGGATTTATGGGTTTTTTGTTTATGGGTTTTGGGTTTATGGGTTTTGGATTTATCGGTTTCTGGTTTATGGGTTTCGGGTTTATGGGTGTCGGGTTTATGGGTTTTGGGATTATGGGTTTTGGGTTTATGGGTTTTGGGTTTATCGGTTTTTGGTTTATGGGTTTTGGGTTTATGGGTTTTGGGTTTTGGGATTATGGGTTTTGGGTTTTGGGTTTTGGGTTTATGGGTTTTGGGTTTTGGGTTTTGGGTTTATGGGTTTTGGGTTTTGGGTTTATGGGTTTTGGGTTTTTGGGTTTTAGGTTTATGGGTTTCGGGTTTATGGGTTTATGGGTTTTCGGTTTATGGGTTTTGGATTTATGGGTTTTTTGTTTATGGGTTTTGGGTTTATGGGTTTTGGATTTATCGGTTTCTGGTTTATGGGTTTCGGGTTTATGGGTGTCGAGTTTATGGGTTTCGGGTTTATGGGTGTCGGGTTTATGGGTTTTGGGATTATGGGTTTTGGGTTTATGGGTTTTTGGTTTATGGGTTTTGGGTTTATGGGTTTTGGGTTTTGGGATTATGGGTTTTGGGTTTTGGGTTTTGGGTTTATGGGTTTTGGGTTTTGGGTTTTGGGTTTATGGGTTTTGGGTTTTGGGTTTATGGGTTTTGGGTTTTTGGGTTTTAGGTTTATGGGTTTCGGGTTTATGGGTTTATGGGTTTTCGGTTTATGGGTTTTGGATTTATGGGTTTTTTGTTTATGGGTTTTGGGTTTATGGGTTTTGGATTTATCGGTTTCTGGTTTATGGGTTTCGGGTTTATGGGTGTCGGGTTTATGGGTTTCGGGTTTATGGGTGTCGGGTTTATGGGTTTTGGGATTATGGGTTTTGGGTTTATGGGTTTTGAATTTATCGGTTTTTGGTTTATGGGTTTTGGGTTTATGGGTTTTGGGTTTTGGGATTATGGGTTTTGGGTTTTGGGTTTTGGGTTTATGGGTTTTGGGTTTATGGGTTTTGGGTTTATGGGTTTTGGGTTTATGGGTTTTGGGTTTATGGGTTTTGGGTTTATGGGTTTTGGGTTTATGGGTTTTGGGTTTATGGGTTTTGGGTTTATGGGTTTTGGGTTTATGGGTTTTGGGTTTATGGGTTTTGGGTTTATGGGTTTTGGGTTTATGGGTTTTGGGTTTATGGGTTTTGGGTTTATGGGTTTTGGGTTTATGGGTTTTGGGTTTATGGGTTTTGGGTTTATGGGTTTTGGGTTTATGGGTTTTGGGTTTATGGGTTTTGGGTTTATGGGTTTTGGGTTTATGGGTTTTGGGTTTATGGGTTTTGGGTTTATGGGTTTTGGGTTTATGGGTTTTGGGTTTATGGGTTTTGGGTTTATGGGTTTTGGGTTTATGGGTTTTGGGTTTATGGGTTTTGGGTTTATGGGTTTTGGGTTTATGGGTTTTGGGTTTATGGGTTTTGGGTTTATGGGTTTTGGGTTTATTGGCTTTGGGTTTGTGGGTTTTGGGTTTATGGGTTTATGGGTTTTGGGTTTTTGGGTTTCGGGTTTATGGGTTTATGGGTTTTCGGTTTATGGGTTTTGGATTTATGGGTTTTTTGTTTATGGGTTTTGGGTTTATGGGTTTTGGGTTTATGGGTTTTGGGTTTATGGGTTTTGGGTTTATGGGTTTTGGGTTTATGGGTTTTGGGTTTATGGGTTTTGGGTTTATGGGTTTTGGGTTTATGGGTTTTGGGTTTATGGGTTTTGGGTTTATGGGTTTTGGGTTTATGGGTTTTGGGTTTATGGGTTTTGGGTTTATGGGTTTTGGGTTTATGGGTTTTGGGTTTATGGGTTTTGGGTTTATGGGTTTTGGGTTTATGGGTTTTGGGTTTATGGGTTTTGGGTTTATGGGTTTTGGGTTTATGGGTTTTGGGTTTATGGGTTTTGGGTTTATGGGTTTTGGGTTTATGGGTTTTGGGTTTATGGGTTTTGGGTTTATGGGTTTTGGGTTTATGGGTTTTGGGTTTATGGGTTTTGGGTTTATGGGTTTTGGGTTTATGGGTTTTGGGTTTATGGGTTTTGGGTTTATGGGTTTTGGGTTTATGGGTTTTGGGTTTATGGGTTTTGGGTTTATGGGTTTTGGGTTTATGGGTTTTGGGTTTATGGGTTTTGGGTTTATGGGTTTTGGGTTTATGGGTTTTGGGTTTATGGGTTTTTTGTTTATGGGTTTTGGGTTAATGGGTTTTGGATTTATGGGTTTCTGGTTTATGGGTTTCGGGTTTATGGGTGTCGGGTTTATGGGTTTTGGGATTATGGGTTTTGGGTTTATGGGTTTTGAATTTATTGGTTTTTGGTTTATGGGTTTCGGGTTTATGGGTTTTGGATTTATGGGTTTCTGGTTTATGGGTTTCGGGTTTATGGGTTTCGGGTTTATGGGTTTTGGGTTTATGGGTTTTGGGTTTATGGGTTTTGGATTTATGGTTTTTTTTTTTAATGCGTTTTGGGATTATGGGTTTTGGGTTTATTGGCTTTGGGTGTGTGGGTTTTGGGTTTATGGGTTTATGGGTTTTGGGTTTTTGGGTTTTAGGTTTATGGGTTTCGGGTTTATGGGTTTATGGGTTTTCGGTTTATGGGTTTTGGATTTATGGGTTTTTTGTTTATGGGTTTTGGGTTTATGGGTTTTGGGTTTATGGGTTTTGGGTTTATGGGTTTTGGGTTTATGGGTTTTGGGTTTATGGGTTTTGGGTTTATGGGTTTTGGGTTTATGGGTTTTGGGTTTATGGGTTTTGGGTTTATGGGTTTTGGGTTTATGGGTTTTGGGTTTATGGGTTTTGGGTTTATGGGTTTTGGGTTTATGGGTTTTGGGTTTATGGGTTTTGGGTTTATGGGTTTTGGGTTTATGGGTTTTGGGTTTATGGGTTTTGGGTTTATGGGTTTTGGGTTTATGGGTTTTGGGTTTATGGGTTTTGGGTTTATGGGTTTTGGGTTTATGGGTTTTGGGTTTATGGGTTTTGGGTTTATGGGTTTTGAGTTTATGGGTTTTGGGTTTATGGGTTTTGGGTTTATGGGTTTTGGGTTTATGGGTTTTGGGTTTATGGGTTTTTTGTTTATGGGTTTTGGGTTAATGGGTTTTGGATTTATGGGTTTCTGGTTTATGGGTTTCGGGTTTATGGGTGTCGGGTTTATGGGTTTTGGGATTATGGGTTTTGGGTTTATGGGTTTTGAATTTATTGGTTTTTGGTTTATGGGTTTCGGGTTTATGGGTTTTGGATTTATGGGTTTCGGGTTTGTGGGTTTATGGGTTTATGGGTTTTGGGTTTATGGGTTTCGGGTTGATGGGTTTTGGGTTTATGGATTTTGGGTTTATGGGATTATGGGATTTGGGTTTATGGGTTTTGGGTTTATGGGTTTTGGGTTTTTGGGTTTATGGGTTTTCGGTTTATGGGTTTTCGGTTTATGGGTTTTCGGTTTATGGGTTTTGGGTTTATGGGTTTTGGGTTTATGGGTTTTGGGTTTATGGGTTTTGGGTTTTTGGGTTTATGGGTTTTCGGTTTATTGGTTTTGGGTTTATGGGTTTTTGGTTTGTGGGTTTCTGGTGTATGGGTTTTGGGTTTATTGTTTTCGGGTTTTTGGGTTTTGGGTTTAACGGTTTGGGGTTTATGGGTTTCGGGTTTATGGGTTTATGGGTTTTCGGTTTATGGGTTTTGGGTTTTTGGGTTTCGGGTTTATGGGTTTTGGATTTATCGGCTTTGGGTTTTACGGTTTTGGGTTTATGGGGTTTGGGTTTGTGGGTTTCTGGTTTATGGGGTTATGGGTTTCGGGTTTTTGGGTTTCTGGTTTTGGGTTTATGGGTTTTGGGTTTATGGGTTTTGGGTTTATGGGTTTTGGGTTTATGGGTTTTGGGTTTATGGGTTTTGGGTTTATGGGTTTTGGGTTTATGGGTTTTGGGTTTATGGGTTTTGGGTTTATGGGTTTTGGGTTTATGGGTTTTGGCTTTATGGGTTTTGGGTTTTTGGGTTTTAGGTTTATGGGTTTTGGGTTTATGGGTTTTGGGTTTTGGGTTTATGGGTTTTGGGTTTATGTGTTTATGTGTTTTGGGTTTATGGGTTTATGGGTTTTGGGTTTTTGGGTTTTAGGTTTATGGGCTTGTGGGTTTCGGGTTTATGGTTTTTGGGTTTATGGGTTTGGGATTTATGGGTTTTTTGTTTTATGGGTTTTGGGTTTATGGGTTTTGGATTTATGGGTTTCTGGTTTATGGGTTTCGGGTTTATGGGTTTCGGGTTTATGGGTTTTGGGTTTATGGGTTTTGGGTTTATGGGTTTTGGGTTTATGGGTTTTTTTGTTTATGGGTTTTGGGTTATAGGTTTTGGGTTTTTGGGTTTTAGGTTTATGGGTTTATGGGTTTTGGGTTTATGGTTTTTGTGTTTATGTGTTTTGGATTTATGGGTTTTTTTTTATGCGTTTTGGGATTATGGTTTTTGGGTTTATTGGCTTTGGGTTTGTGGGTTTTGGGTTTATGGGTTTTGGGTTTATGGGTTTTGAGTTTTTGGGTTTTAGGTTTATGGGTTTTGGGTTTATGGGTTTTGGGTTTTGGGTTTATGGGTTTTGGGTTTATGTGTTTATGGGTTTTGGGATTATGGGTTTTGGGTTTATGGGTTTTGAATTTATCGGTTTTTGGTTTATGGGTTTCGGGTTTATGGGTTTTGGATTTATGGGCTTCGGGTTTATGGGTTTTGGGTTTATGGGTTTTGGGATTATGGGTTTTGGGTTTATGGGTTTTGAATTTATCGGTTTTTGGTTTATGGGTTTCGGGTTTATGGGTTTTGGATTTATGGGTTTCGGGTTTATGGGTTTAGGGTTTATGGGTTTTGGGTTTATAGGTTTTCGGTTTACGGGTTTATGGGTTTTAGGTTTATGGGTTTATGGTTTTTGGGTTTATGGTTTATGTGTTTATGGGTTTTGGGTTTATGGGTTTTCGGTTTATGGATTTTGGGTTTATGGGTTTCGGGTTTCTGGGTTTCTGCTTTATGGGTTTCGGGTTTATGGGTTTGGGGTTTATGGGTTTGGGATTTATGGGTCCTGGGATTATGGGTTTTGGGTTTATGGGTTTCGGGTGTTGGATTTATGGGTCTCGGGTTTATGGGTTTCGGGTTTATGGGTTTTGGGTTTATGGGTTTTCGGTTTATGGGTTTTCGGTTTATGGGTTTTGGGTTTATGGGTTTCTGGTTTATGGGTTTTGAATTTATCGGTTTTTGGTTTATGGGTTTCGGGTTTATGGGTTTTGGATTTATGGGTTTCGGGTTTATGGGTTTAGGGTTTATGGGTTTTGGGTTTATAGGTTTTCGGTTTACGGGTTTATGGGTTTTAGGTTTATGGGTTTATGGTTTTTGGGTTTATGGTTTATGTGTTTATGGGTTTTGGGTTTATGGGTTTTCGGTTTATGGATTTTGGGTTTATGGGTTTCGGGTTTCTGGGTTTCTGCTTTATGGGTTTCGGGTTTATGGGTTTGGGGTTTATGGGTTTGGGATTTATGGGTCCTGGGATTATGGGTTTTGGGTTTATGGGTTTCGGGTGTTGGATTTATGGGTTTCGGGTTTATGGGTTTCGGGTTTATGGGTTTTGGGTTTATGGGTTTTCGGTTTATGGGTTTTCGGTTTATGGGTTTTGGGTTTATGGGTTTTGGGTTTATGGGTTTTCGGTTTATGGATTTTGGGTTTATGGGTTTCGGGTTTCTGGGTTTCTGCTTTATGGGTTTCGGGTTTATGGGTTTGGGGTTTATGGGTTTGGGATTTATGGGTCCTGGGATTATGGGTTTTGGGTTTATGGGTTTCGGGTGTTGGATTTATGGGTTTCGGGTTTATGGGTTTCGGGTTTATGGGTTTTGGGTTTATGGGTTTTCGGTTTATGGGTTTTCGGTTTATGGGTTTTGGGTTTATGTGTTTTGGGTTTATGGGTTTTGGGTTTATGGGTTTTGGGTTTATGGGTTTTGGGTTTATGGGTTTATGGGTTTTGGGTTTATGGGTTTTGGGTTTATGGGTTTTGGGTTTATGGGTTTTGGGTTTATGGGTTTTGGGTTTTGGGTTTATGGGTTTTGGGTTTATGGGTTTTGGGTTTATGGGTTTTGGGTTTATGGGTTTTGGGTTTATGGGTTTTGGGTTTATGGGTTTTGGGTTTTGGGTTTATGGGTTTTGGGTTTATGGGTTTTGGGTTTATGTGTTTTGGGTTTATGGGTTTTGGGTTTTGGGTTTATGGGTTTTGGGTTGATGGGTTTTGGGTTTATGGGTTTTGGGTTTATGGGTTTTGGGTTTATGGGTTTTGGGTTTATGGGTTTTGGGTTTATGGGTTTTGGGTTTATGGGTTTTGGGTTTTGGGTTTATGGGTTTTGGGTTGATGGGTTTTGGGTTTTGGGTTTTTGGGTTTATGGGTTTTCGGTTTATGGGTTTTCGGTTTATGGGTTTTGGGTTTATGGGTTTTGGGTTTATGGGTTTTGGGTTTATGGGTTTTGGGTTTATGGGTTTTGGGTTTATGGGTTTTGGGTTTATGGGTTTTGGGTTTATGGGTTTTGGGTTTATGGGTTTTGGGTTTTTGGGTTTATGGGTTTTCGGTTTATGGGTTTTGGGTTTATGGGTTTTGGGTTTATGGGTTTTGGGTTTATGGGTTTTGGGTTTATGGGTTTTGGGTTTATGGGTTTTGGGTTTATGGGTTTTGGGTTTATGGGTTTTGGGTTTATGGGTTTCGGGTTTTTGGGTTTATGGGTTTTCGGTTTATGCGTTTTCGGTTTATGGGTTTTGGGTTTATGGGTTTTGGATTTATGGGTTTCGGGTTTATGGGTTTCGGGTTTATGGGTTTTGGGTTTATAGGTTTTCGGTTTACGGGTTTATGGGTTTTAGGTTTATGGGTTTATGGTTTTTGGGTTTATGGTTTGTGTGTTTATGGGTTTTGGGTTTATGGCTTTTCGGTTTATGGATTTTGGGTTTATGGGTTTCGGGTTTCTGGGTTTCTGGTTTATGGGTTTCGGGTTTATGGGTTTCGGGTTTATGGGTTTATGGGTTTAGAATTTATGGGTTTTGGGTTTATGGGTTAATGGGTTTTGGGTTAATGGGTTTTGGGTTTATGGGTTTATGGGTTAATGGGTTTTGGGTTAATGGGTTTTGGGTTTATGGGTTTTGGGTTTATGGGTTTTGGGTTTATGGGTTTTGGGTTTATGGGTTTCGGGTGTTGGATTTATGGGTTTTCGGTTTATGGGTTTTGGGTTTATGGGTTTTGGGTTTATGGGTTTTGGGTTTATGGGTTTTGGGTTTATGGGTTTTGGGTTTATGGGTTTTGGGTTTATGGGTTTTGGGTTTATGGGTTTTGGGTTTATGGGTTTTGGGTTTATGTGTTTTGGGTTTTGGGTGTATGGGTTTTGGGTTTATGGGTTTTGGGTTGACGGGTTTTGGGTTTATGGGTTTTTGGGTTTATGGGTTTTCGGTTTATGGGTTTTCGGTTTATGGGTTTTGGATTTATGGGTTTCGGGTTTATGGGTTTCGGGTTTATGGGTTTTGGGTTTTGGGTTTATTGGTTTTCGGTTTATGGGTTTTCGGTTTATGGGTTTTGGGTTTATGGGTTTTAGGTTTATGGGTTTATGGTTTTTGGGTTTATGGTTTGTGTGTTTATGGGTTTTGGGTTTATGGCTTTTCGGTTTATGGATTTTGGGTTTATGGGTTTCGGGTTTCTGGGTTTCTGGTTTATGGGTTTCGGGTTTATGGGTTTCGGGTTTATGGGTTTCGGGTTTATGGGTTTATGGGTTTAGAATTTATGGGTTTTGGGTTTATGGGTTAATGGGTTATGGGTTAATGGGTTTTGGGTTTATGGGTTTATGGGTTAATGGGTTTTGGGTTAATGGGTTTTGGGTTTTGGGTTTATGGGTTTTGGGTTTATGGGTTTTGGGTTTATGGGTTTTGGGTTTATGGGTTTTGGGTTTATGAGTTTCGGGTGTTGGATTTATGGGTTTTCGGTTTATGGGTTTTGGGTTTATGGGTTTTGGGTTTTGGGTTTATGGGTTTTGGGTTTATGGGTTTTGGGTTTATGGGTTTTGGGTTTATGGGTTTTGGGTTTATGGGTTTTGGGTTTATGGGTTTTGGGTTTATGGGTTTTGGGTTTATGGGTTTTGGGTTTATGGGTTTTGGGTTTATGGGTTTTGGGTTTATGGGTTTTGGGTTTATGGGTTTTGGGTTTATGGGTTTTGGGTTTATGGGTTTTGGGTTTATGGGTTTTGGGTTTATGGGTTTTGGGTTTATGGGTTTTGGGTTTATGGGTTTTGGGTTTATGGGTTTTGGGTTTATGGGTTTTGGGTTTATGGGTTTTGGGTTTATGGGTTTTGGGTTTATGGGTTTTGGGTTTATGGGTTTTGGGTTTATGGGTTTTGGGTTTATGGGTTTTGGGTTTATGGGTTTTGGGTTTATGGGTTTTGGGTTTATGGGTTTTGGGTTTATGGGTTTTGGGTTTATGGGTTTTGGGTTTATGGGTTTTGGGTTTATGGGTTTTGGGTTTATGGGTTTTGGGTTTATGGGTTTTGGGTTTATGGGTTTTGGGTTTATGGGTTTTGGGTTTATGGGTTTTGGGTTTATGGGTTTTGGGTTTATGGGTTTTGGGTTTATGGGTTTTGGGTTTATGGGTTTTGGGTTTATGGGTTTTGGGTTTATGGGTTTTGGGTTTATGGGTTTTGGGTTGATGGGTTTATGGGTTTTGGGTTTTGGGTTTATGGGTTTTGGGTTTTGGGTTTTGGGTTTTGGGTTTTGGGTTTATGGGTTTTGGATTTTGGGTTTATGGGTTTTGGGTTTATGTGTTTATGGGTTTATGGGTTTTGGGTTTTGGGTTTTGGGTTTTGGATTTATGGGTTTCGGGTTTGTGGGTTTATGGGTTTTCGGTTTATGGGTTTTGGATTTATGGGTTTTTTGTTTATGGGTTTTGGGTTTATGGGTTTTGGATTTATGGGTTTCTGGTTTATGGGTTTCGGGTTTATGGGTGTCGGGTTTATGGGTTTTGGGATTATGGGTTTTGGGTTTATGGGTTTTGAATTTATCGGTTTTTGGTTTATGGGTTTCGGGTTTATGGGTTTTGGATTTATGGGTTTCGGGTTTATGGGTTTAGGGTTTTGGGTTTATGGGTTTTGGGTTTATGGGTTTTGGGTTTATGGGTTTTGGGTTTATGGGTTTTGGGTTTATGGGTTTTGGGTTTATGGGTTTTGGGTTTATGGGTTTTGGGTTTATGGGTTTTGGGTTGATGGGTTTATGGGTTTTGGGTTTTGGGTTTATGGGTTTTGGGTTTATGGGTTTTGGGTTTTGGGTTTATGGGTTTTGGGTTTATGGGTTTTGGGTTTATGGGTTTTGGGTTTATGGGTTTTGGGTTTATGGGTTTTGGCTTTATGGGTTTTGGGTTTATGGGTTTTGGATTTTGGGTTTTGGGTTTATGGGTTTTGGGTTTTGGGTTTATGGGTTTTGGGTTTATGTGTTTATGGGTTTTGGGTTTATGGGTTTTGGGTTTATGGGTTTTGGGTTTTTGGGTTTTAGGTTTATGGGCTTGTGGGTTTCGGGTTTATGGTTTTTGGGTTTATGGGTTTGGGATTTATGGGTTTTTTGTTTTATGGGTTTTGGGTTTATGGGTTTTGGATTTATGGGTTTCTGGTTTATGGGTTTCGGGTTTATGGGTTTCGGGTTTATGGGTTTTGGGTTTATGGGTTTTGGGTTTATGGGTTTTGGATTTATGGTTTTTTTTTTTAATGCGTTTTGGGATTATGGGTTTTGGGTTTATTGGCTTTGGGTTTGTGGGTTTTGGGTTTATGGGTTTATGGGTTTTGGGTTTTTGGGTTTTAGGTTTATGGGTTTCGGGTTTATGGGTTTATGGGTTTTCGGTTTATGGGTTTTGGATTTATGGGTTTTTTGTTTATGGGTTTTGGGTTTATGGGTTTTGGGTTTATGGGTTTTGGGTTTATGGGTTTTGGGTTTATGGGTTTTGGGTTTATGGGTTTTGGGTTTATGGGTTTTGGGTTTATGGGTTTTGGGTTTATGGGTTTTGGGTTTATGGGTTTTGGGTTTATGGGTTTTGGGTTTATGGGTTTTGGGTTTATGGGTTTTGGGTTTATGGGTTTTGGGTTTATGGGTTTTGGGTTTATGGGTTTTGGGTTTATGGGTTTTGGGTTTATGGGTTTTGGGTTTATGGGTTTTGGGTTTATGGGTTTTGGGTTTATGGGTTTTGGGTTTATGGGTTTTGGGTTTATGGGTTTTGGGTTTATGGGTTTTGGGTTTATGGGTTTTGGGTTTATGGGTTTTGGGTTTATGGGTTTTGGGTTTATGGGTTTTGGGTTTATGGGTTTTGGGTTTATGGGTTTTGGGTTTATGGGTTTTGGGTTTATGGGTTTTGGGTTTATGGGTTTTGGGTTTATGGGTTTTTTGTTTATGGGTTTTGGGTTAATGGGTTTTGGATTTATGGGTTTCTGGTTTATGGGTTTCGGGTTTATGGGTGTCGGGTTTATGGGTTTTGGGATTATGGGTTTTGGGTTTATGGGTTTTGAATTTATTGGTTTTTGGTTTATGGGTTTCGGGTTTATGGGTTTTGGATTTATGGGTTTCGGGTTTGTGGGTTTATGGGTTTATGGGTTTTGGGTTTATGGGTTTCGGGTTGATGGGTTTTGGGTTTATGGATTTTGGGTTTATGGGATTATGGGATTTGGGTTTATGGGTTTTGGGTTTATGGGTTTTGGGTTTTTGGGTTTATGGGTTTTCGGTTTATGGGTTTTCGGTTTATGGGTTTTCGGTTTATGGGTTTTGGGTTTATGGGTTTTGGGTTTATGGGTTTTGGGTTTATGGGTTTTGGGTTTTTGGGTTTATGGGTTTTCGGTTTATTGGTTTTGGGTTTATGGGTTTTTGGTTTGTGGGTTTCTGGTGTATGGGTTTTGGGTTTATTGTTTTCGGGTTTTTGGGTTTTGGGTTTAACGGTTTGGGGTTTATGGGTTTCGGGTTTATGGGTTTATGGGTTTTCGGTTTATGGGTTTTGGGTTTTTGGGTTTCGGGTTTATGGGTTTTGGATTTATCGGCTTTGGGTTTTACGGTTTTGGGTTTATGGGGTTTGGGTTTGTGGGTTTCTGGTTTATGGGGTTATGGGTTTCGGGTTTTTGGGTTTCTGGTTTTGGGTTTATGGGTTTTGGGTTTATGGGTTTTGGGTTTATGGGTTTTGGGTTTATGGGTTTTGGGTTTATGGGTTTTGGGTTTATGGGTTTTGGGTTTATGGGTTTTGGGTTTATGGGTTTTGGCTTTATGGGTTTTGGGTTTTTGGGTTTTAGGTTTATGGGTTTTGGGTTTATGGGTTTTGGGTTTTGGGTTTATGGGTTTTGGGTTTATGTGTTTATGGGTTTTGGGTTTATGGGTTTATGGGTTTTGGGTTTTTGGGTTTTAGGTTTATGGGCTTGTGGGTTTCGGGTTTATGGTTTTTGGGTTTATGGGTTTGGGATTTATGGGTTTTTTGTTTTATGGGTTTTGGGTTTATGGGTTTTGGATTTATGGGTTTCTGGTTTATGGGTTTCGGGTTTATGGGTTTCGGGTTTATGGGTTTTGGGTTTATGGGTTTTGGGTTTATGGGTTTTGGGTTTATGGGTTTTTTTGTTTATGGGTTTTGGGTTATAGGTTTTGGGTTTTTGGGTTTTAGGTTTATGGGTTTATGGGTTTTGGGTTTATGGTTTTTGTGTTTATGTGTTTTGGATTTATGGGTTTTTTTTTATGCGTTTTGGGATTATGGGTTTTGGGTTTATTGGCTTTGGGTTTGTGGGTTTTGGGTTTATGGGTTTTGGGTTTATGGGTTTTGAGTTTTTGGGTTTTAGGTTTATGGGTTTTGGGTTTATGGGTTTTGGGTTTTGGGTTTATGGGTTTTGGGTTTATGTGTTTATGGGTTTTGGGATTATGGGTTTTGGGTTTATGGGTTTTGAATTTATCGGTTTTTGGTTTATGGGTTTCGGGTTTATGGGTTTTGGATTTATGGGTTTCGGGTTTATGGGTTTTGGGTTTATGGGTTTTGGGATTATGGGTTTTGGGTTTATGGGTTTTGAATTTATCGGTTTTTGGTTTATGGGTTTCGGGTTTATGGGTTTTGGATTTATGGGTTTCGGGTTTATGGGTTTAGGGTTTATGGGTTTTGGGTTTATAGGTTTTCGGTTTACGGGTTTATGGGTTTTAGGTTTATGGGTTTATGGTTTTTGGGTTTATGGTTTATGTGTTTATGGGTTTTGGGTTTATGGGTTTTCGGTTTATGGATTTTGGGTTTATGGGTTTCGGGTTTCTGGGTTTCTGCTTTATGGGTTTCGGGTTTATGGGTTTGGGGTTTATGGGTTTGGGATTTATGGGTCCTGGGATTATGGGTTTTGGGTTTATGGGTTTCGGGTGTTGGATTTATGGGTTTCGGGTTTATGGGTTTCGGGTTTATGGGTTTTGGGTTTATGGGTTTTCGGTTTATGGGTTTTCGGTTTATGGGTTTTGGGTTTATGGGTTTCTGGTTTATGGGTTTTGAATTTATCGGTTTTTGGTTTATGGGTTTCGGGTTTATGGGTTTTGGATTTATGGGTTTCGGGTTTATGGGTTTAGGGTTTATGGGTTTTGGGTTTATAGGTTTTCGGTTTACGGGTTTATGGGTTTTAGGTTTATGGGTTTATGGTTTTTGGGTTTATGGTTTATGTGTTTATGGGTTTTGGGTTTATGGGTTTTCGGTTTATGGATTTTGGGTTTATGGGTTTCGGGTTTCTGGGTTTCTGCTTTATGGGTTTCGGGTTTATGGGTTTGGGGTTTATGGGTTTCGGGTTTATGGGTTTTGGATTTATGGGTTTCGGGTTTATGGGTTTAGGGTTTATGGGTTTTGGGTTTATAGGTTTTCGGTTTACGGGTTTATGGGTTTTAGGTTTATGGGTTTATGGTTTTTGGGTTTATGGTTTATGTGTTTATGGGTTTTGGGTTTATGGGTTTTCGGTTTATGGATTTTGGGTTTATGGGTTTCGGGTTTCTGGGTTTCTGCTTTATGGGTTTCGGGTTTATGGGTTTGGGGTTTATGGGTTTGGGATTTATGGGTCCTGGGATTATGGGTTTTGGGTTTATTGGTTTCGGGTGTTGGATTTATGGGTTTCGGTTTTATGGGTTTCGGGTTTATGGGTTTTGGGTTTATGGGTTTTCGGTTTATGGGTTTTCGGTTTATGGGTTTTGGGTTTATGGGTTTTGGGTTTATGGGTTTTCGGTTTATGGATTTTGGGTTTATGGGTTTCGGGTTTCTGGGTTTCTGCTTTATGGGTTTCGGGTTTATGGGTTTGGGGTTTATGGGTTTGGGATTTATGGGTCCTGGGATTATGGGTTTTGGGTTTATGGGTTTCGGGTGTTGGATTTATGGGTTTCGGGTTTATGGGTTTCGGGTTTATGGGTTTTGGGTTTATGGGTTTTCGGTTTATGGGTTTTCGGTTTATGGGTTTTGGGTTTATGTGTTTTGGGTTTATGGGTTCTGGGTTTATGGGTTTTGGGTTTATGGGTTTTGGGTTTATGGGTTTCTGTTTTATGGGTTTTGAATTTATCGGTTTTTGGTTTATGGGTTTCGGGTTTATGGGTTTTGGATTTATGGGTTTCGGGTTTATGGGTTTAGGGTTTATGGGTTTTGGGTTTATAGGTTTTCGGTTTACGGGTTTATGGGTTTTAGGTTTATGGGTTTATGGTTTTTGGGTTTATGGTTTATGTGTTTATGGGTCCTGGGATTATGGGTTTTGGGTTTATGGGTTTCGGGTGTTGGATTTATGGGTTTCGGGTTTATGGGTTTCGGGTTTATGGGTTTTGGGTTTATGGGTTTTCGGTTTATGGGTTTTCGGTTTATGGGTTTTGGGTTTATGGGTTTCTGGTTTATGGGTTTTGAATTTATCGGTTTTTGGTTTATGGGTTTCGGGTTTATGGGTTTTGGATTTATGGGTTTCGGGTTTATGGGTTTAGGGTTTATGGGTTTTGGGTTTATAGGTTTTCGGTTTACGGGTTTATGGGTTTTAGGTTTATGGGTTTATGGTTTTTGGGTTTATGGTTTATGTGTTTATGGGTTTTGGGTTTATGGGTTTTCGGTTTATGGGTTTTCGGTTTATGGGTTTTGGGTTTATGGGTTTCTGGTTTATGGGTTTTGAATTTATCGGTTTTTGGTTTATGGGTTTCGGGTTTATGGGTTTTGGATTTATGGGTTTCGGGTTTATGGGTTTAGGGTTTATGGGTTTTGGGTTTATAGGTTTTCGGTTTACGGGTTTATGGGTTTTAGGTTTATGGGTTTATGGTTTTTGGGTTTATGGTTTATGTGTTTATGGGTTTTGGGTTTATGGGTTTTCGGTTTATGGATTTTGGGTTTATGGGTTTCGGGTTTCTGGGTTTCTGCTTTATGGGTTTCGGGTTTATGGGTTTGGGGTTTATGGGTTTGGGATTTATGGGTCCTGGGATTATGGGTTTTGGGTTTATGGGTTTCGGGTGTTGGATTTATGGGTTTCGGTTTTATGGGTTTCGGGTTTATGGGTTTTGGGTTTATGGGTTTTCGGTTTATGGGTTTTCGGTTTATGGGTTTTGGGTTTATGGGTTTTGGGTTTATGGGTTTTCGGTTTATGGATTTTGGGTTTATGGGTTTCGGGTTTCTGGGTTTCTGCTTTATGGGTTTCGGGTTTATGGGTTTGGGGTTTATGGGTTTGGGATTTATGGGTCCTGGGATTATGGGTTTTGGGTTTATGGGTTTCGGGTGTTGGATTTATGGGTTTCGGGTTTATGGGTTTCGGGTTTATGGGTTTTGGGTTTATGGGTTTTCGGTTTATGGGTTTTCGGTTTATGGGTTTTGGGTTTATGTGTTTTGGGTTTATGGGTTCTGGGTTTATGGGTTTTGGGTTTATGGGTTTTGGGTTTATGGGCTTTGGGTTTATGGGTTTTGGGTTTATGGGTTTTGGGTTTATGGGTTTTGGGTTTATGGGTTTTGGGTTTATGTGTTTTGGGTTTATGGGTTTTGGGTTTTGGGTGTATGGGTTTTGGGTTGATGGGTTTTGGGTTTATGGGTTTTTGGGTTTATGGGTTTTCGGTTTATGGGTTTTCGGTTTATGGGTTTTGGGTTTTGGGTTTATGGGTTTTGGGTTGATGGGTTTTGGGTTTTTGGGTTTATGGGTTTTCGGTTTATGGGTTTTCGGTTTATGGGTTTTGGGTTTATGGGTTTTGGGTTTATGGGATTTGGGTTTATGGGTTTTGGGTTTATGGGTTTTGGGTTTATGGGTTTATGGGTTTTGGGTTTATGGGTTTTGGGTTTATGGGTTTTGGGTTTATGGGTTTTGGGTTTATGGGTTTTGGGTTTTGGGTTTATGGGTTTTGGGTTTATGGGTTTTGGGTTTATGGGTTTTGGGTTTATGGGTTTTGGGTTTATGTGTTTTGGGTTTATGGGTTTTGGGTTTTGGGTTTATGGGTTTTGGGTTGATGGGTTTTGGGTTTATGGGTTTTGGGTTTATGGGTTTTGGGTTTATGGGTTTTGGGTTTATGGGTTTTGGGTTTATGGGTTTTGGGTTTATGGGTTTTGGGTTTTGGGTTTATGGGTTTTGGGTTGATGGGTTTTGGGTTTTGGGTTTTTGGGTTTATGGGTTTTCGGTTTATGGGTTTTCGGTTTATGGGTTTTGGGTTTATGGGTTTTGGGTTTATGGGTTTTGGGTTTATGGGTTTTGGGTTTATGGGTTTTGGGTTTATGGGTTTTGGGTTTATGGGTTTTGGGTTTATGGGTTTTGGGTTTATGGGTTTTGGGTTTATGGGTTTTGGGTTTTTGGGTTTATGGGTTTTCGGTTTATGGGTTTTGGGTTTATGGGTTTTGGGTTTATGGGTTTTGGGTTTATGGGTTTTGGGTTTATGGGTTTTGGGTTTATGGGTTTTGGGTTTATGGGTTTTGGGTTTATGGGTTTTGGGTTTATGGGTTTTGGGTTTATGGGTTTTGGGTTTATGGGTTTCGGGTTTTTGGGTTTATGGGTTTTCGGTTTATGCGTTTTCGGTTTATGGGTTTTGGGTTTATGGGTTTTGGATTTATGGGTTTCGGGTTTATGGGTTTCGGGTTTATGGGTTTTGGGTTTATAGGTTTTCGGTTTACGGGTTTATGGGTTTTAGGTTTATGGGTTTATGGTTTTTGGGTTTATGGTTTGTGTGTTTATGGGTTTTGGGTTTATGGCTTTTCGGTTTATGGATTTTGGGTTTATGGGTTTCGGGTTTCTGGGTTTCTGGTTTATGGGTTTCGGGTTTATGGGTTTCGGGTTTATGGGTTTCGGGTTTATGGGTTTATGGGTTTAGAATTTATGGGTTTTGGGTTTATGGGTTAATGGGTTTTGGGTTAATGGGTTTTGGGTTTATGGGTTTATGGGTTAATGGGTTTTGGGTTAATGGGTTTTGGGTTTATGGGTTTTGGGTTTATGGGTTTTGGGTTTATGGGTTTTGGGTTTATGGGTTTCGGGTGTTGGATTTATGGGTTTTCGGTTTATGGGTTTTGGGTTTATGGGTTTTGGGTTTATGGGTTTTGGGTTTATGGGTTTTGGGTTTATGGGTTTTGGGTTTATGGGTTTTGGGTTTATGGGTTTTGGGTTTATGGGTTTTGGGTTTATGTGTTTTGGGTTTTGGGTGTATGGGTTTTGGGTTTATGGGTTTTGGGTTGACGGGTTTTGGGTTTATGGGTTTTTGGGTTTATGGGTTTTCGGTTTATGGGTTTTCGGTTTATGGGTTTTGGATTTATGGGTTTCGGGTTTATGGGTTTCGGGTTTATGGGTTTTGGGTTTTGGGTTTATTGGTTTTCGGTTTATGGGTTTTCGGTTTATGGGTTTTGGGTTTATGGGTTTTAGGTTTATGGGTTTATGGTTTTTGGGTTTATGGTTTGTGTGTTTATGGGTTTTGGGTTTATGGCTTTTCGGTTTATGGATTTTGGGTTTATGGGTTTCGGGTTTCTGGGTTTCTGGTTTATGGGTTTCGGGTTTATGGGTTTCGGGTTTATGGGTTTCGGGTTTATGGGTTTATGGGTTTAGAATTTATGGGTTTTGGGTTTATGGGTTAATGGGTTATGGGTTAATGGGTTTTGGGTTTATGGGTTTATGGGTTAATGGGTTTTGGGTTAATGGGTTTTGGGTTTTGGGTTTATGGGTTTTGGGTTTATGGGTTTTGGGTTTATGGGTTTTGGGTTTATGGGTTTTGGGTTTATGGGTTTCGGGTGTTGGATTTATGGGTTTTCGGTTTATGGGTTTTGGGTTTATGGGTTTTGGGTTTATGGGTTTTGGGTTTATGGGTTTTGGGTTTATGGATTTTGGGTATATGGGTTTTTGGTTTATGGGTTTTGGGTTTATGGGTTTTGGGTTTATGGGTTTTGGGTTTATGGGTTTTGGGTTTATGTGTTTTGGGTTTTGGGTTTATGGGTTTTGGGTTTATGGGTTTTGGGTTGACGGGTTTTGGGTTTTGGGTTTATGGGTTTTGGGTTTATGGGTTTTGGTTTGACGGGTTTTGGGTTTATGGGTTTTTGGGTTTATGGGTTTTCGGTTTATGGGTTTTCGGTTAATGGGTTTTGGGTTTATGGGTTTTGGGTTTATGGGTTTTCGGTTTATGGGTTTTGGGTTTTCTGGGTTTTGGGTTTTCTGGGTTTTGGGTTTATGGGTTTTGGGTTGATGGGTTTTGGGTTTATGGGTTTTGGGTTTATGGGTTTTGGGTTTATGGGTTTCGGGTTTATGGGTTTTGGGTTTATGGGTTTTGGCTTTATGGGTTTTGGGTTTTTGGGTTTTAGGTTTATGGGTTAATGGGTTTTGGGTTTATGGGTTTTGGGTTTATGGGTTTTGGATTTATGGGTCTTGGGGTCATGGGTTTATGGGTTTTGGGTTTATGGGTTTCGGGTTTATGGGTTTTGGGTTTATAGGTTTTCGGTTTACGGGTTTATGGGTTTTAGGTTTATGGGTTTATGGTTTTTGGGTTTATGGTTTGTGTGTTTATGGGTTTTGGGTTTATGGCTTTTCGGTTTATGGATTTTGGGTTTATGGGTTTCGGGTTTCTGGGTTTCTGGTTTATGGGTTTCGGGTTTATGGGTTTTGGGTTTATGGGTTTTGGGTTTATGGGTTTTGGGTTTATGGGTTTTGGGTTTATGGGTTTTGGGTTTTGGGTTTTGGGTTTATGGGTTTTGGGTTTATGGGTTTTGGGTTGACGGGTTTTGGGTTTATGGGTTTTTGGGTTTATGGGTTTTCGGTTTATGGGTTTTCGGTTTATGGGTTTTGGGTTTATGGGTTTTGGGTTTATGGGTTTTGGGTTTATGGGTTTTGGGTTTATGGGTTTTGGGTTTATGGGTTTATGGGTTTTGGGTTTATGGGTTTTGGGTTGATGGGTTTATGGGTTTTGGGTTTTGGGTTTTGGGTTTTGGGTTTATGGGTTTTGGGTTTATGGGTTTTGGGTTTTGGGTTTATTGGTTTTCGGTTTATGGGTTTTCGGTTTATGGGTTTTGGGTTTATGGGTTTTGGGTTTATGGGTTTTGGGTTTTGGGTTTTGGGTTTATGGGTTTTGGGTTTATGGGTTTTGGGTTTATGGGTTTTTGGGTTTTGGGTATATGGGTTTTGGGTTTATGGGTTTTGGGTTTATGGGTTTTGGATTTATGGGTTTCGGGTTTATGGGTTTCGGGTTTATGGGTTTTGGGTTTATAGGTTTTCGGTTTACGGGTTTATGGGTTTTGGGTTTATGGGTTTTGGGTCGACGGGTTTTGGGTTTATGGGTTTTTGGGTTTATGGGTTTTCGGTTTATGGGTTTTCGGTTTATGGGTTTTGGGTTTATGGGTTTTGGGTTTATGGGTTTTGGGTTTATGGGTTTTGGGTTTATGGGTTTTGGGTTTTGGGTTTATGGGTTTTGGGTTTATGGGTTTTGGGTTTATGGGTTTTGGGTTTTTGGGTTTATGGGTTTTGGGTTTTGGGTTTATGGGTTTTGGGTTTATGGGTTTTGGGTTGATGGGTTTTGGGTTTATGGGTTTTTGGGTTTTTGGGTTTATGGGTTTTCGGTTTATGGGTTTTCGGTTTATGGGTTTTGGGTTTATGGGTTTTGGGTATATGGGTTTTGGATTTATCGGTTTCTGGTTTATGGGTTTCGGGTTTATGGGTGTCGAGTTTATGGGTTTCGGGTTTATGGGTGTCGGGTTTATGGGTTTTGGGATTATGGGTTTTGGGTTTATGGGTTTTTGGTTTATGGGTTTTGGGTTTATGGGTTTTGGGTTTTGGGATTATGGGTTTTGGGTTTTGGGTTTTGGGTTTATGGGTTTTGGGTTTTGGGTTTTGGGTTTATGGGTTTTGGGTTTTGGGTTTATGGGTTTTGGGTTTTTGGGTTTTAGGTTTATGGGTTTCGGGTTTATGGGTTTATGGGTTTTCGGTTTATGGGTTTTGGATTTATGGGTTTTTTGTTTATGGGTTTTGGGTTTATGGGTTTTGGATTTATCGGTTTCTGGTTTATGGGTTTCGGGTTTATGGGTGTCGGGTTTATGGGTTTCGGGTTTATGGGTGTCGGGTTTATGGGTTTTGGGATTATGGGTTTTGGGTTTATGGGTTTTGAATTTATCGGTTTTTGGTTTATGGGTTTTGGGTTTATGGGTTTTGGGTTTTGGGATTATGGGTTTTGGGTTTTGGGTTTTGGGTTTATGGGTTTTGGGTTTATGGGTTTTGGGTTTATGGGTTTTGGGTTTATGGGTTTTGGGTTTATGGGTTTTGGGTTTATGGGTTTTGGGTTTATGGGTTTTGGGTTTATGGGTTTTGGGTTTATGGGTTTTGGGTTTATGGGTTTTGGGTTTATGGGTTTTGGGTTTATGGGTTTTGGGTTTATGGGTTTTGGGTTTATGGGTTTTGGGTTTATGGGTTTTGGGTTTATGGGTTTTGGGTTTATGGGTTTTGGGTTTATGGGTTTTGGGTTTATGGGTTTTGGGTTTATGGGTTTTGGGTTTATGGGTTTTGGGTTTATGGGTTTTGGGTTTATGGGTTTTGGGTTTATGGGTTTTGGGTTTATGGGTTTTGGGTTTATGGGTTTTGGGTTTATGGGTTTTGGGTTTATGGGTTTTGGGTTTATGGGTTTTGGGTTTATGGGTTTTGGGTTTATTGGCTTTGGGTTTGTGGGTTTTGGGTTTATGGGTTTATGGGTTTTGGGTTTTTGGGTTTCGGGTTTATGGGTTTATGGGTTTTCGGTTTATGGGTTTTGGATTTATGGGTTTTTTGTTTATGGGTTTTGGGTTTATGGGTTTTGGGTTTATGGGTTTTGGGTTTATGGGTTTTGGGTTTATGGGTTTTGGGTTTATGGGTTTTGGGTTTATGGGTTTTGGGTTTATGGGTTTTGGGTTTATGGGTTTTGGGTTTATGGGTTTTGGGTTTATGGGTTTTGGGTTTATGGGTTTTGGGTTTATGGGTTTTGGGTTTATGGGTTTTGGGTTTATGGGTTTTGGGTTTATGGGTTTTGGGTTTATGGGTTTTGGGTTTATGGGTTTTGGGTTTATGGGTTTTGGGTTTATGGGTTTTGGGTTTATGGGTTTTGGGTTTATGGGTTTTGGGTTTATGGGTTTTGGGTTTATGGGTTTTGGGTTTATGGGTTTTGGGTTTATGGGTTTTGGGTTTATGGGTTTTGGGTTTATGGGTTTTGGGTTTATGGGTTTTGGGTTTATGGGTTTTGGGTTTATGGGTTTTGGGTTTATGGGTTTTGGGTTTATGGGTTTTGGGTTTATGGGTTTTGGGTTTATGGGTTTTGGGTTTATGGGTTTTGGGTTTATGGGTTTTGGGTTTATGGGTTTTGGGTTTATGGGTTTTGGGTTTATGGGTTTTTTGTTTATGGGTTTTGGGTTAATGGGTTTTGGATTTATGGGTTTCTGGTTTATGGGTTTCGGGTTTATGGGTGTCGGGTTTATGGGTTTTGGGATTATGGGTTTTGGGTTTATGGGTTTTGAATTTATTGGTTTTTGGTTTATGGGTTTCGGGTTTATGGGTTTTGGATTTATGGGTTTCTGGTTTATGGGTTTCGGGTTTATGGGTTTCGGGTTTATGGGTTTTGGGTTTATGGGTTTTGGGTTTATGGGTTTTGGATTTATGGTTTTTTTTTTTAATGCGTTTTGGGATTATGGGTTTTGGGTTTATTGGCTTTGGGTTTGTGGGTTTTGGGTTTATGGGTTTATGGGTTTTGGGTTTTTGGGTTTTAGGTTTATGGGTTTCGGGTTTATGGGTTTATGGGTTTTCGGTTTATGGGTTTTGGATTTATGGGTTTTTTGTTTATGGGTTTTGGGTTTATGGGTTTTGGGTTTATGGGTTTTGGGTTTATGGGTTTTGGGTTTATGGGTTTTGGGTTTATGGGTTTTGGGTTTATGGGTTTTGGGTTTATGGGTTTTGGGTTTATGGGTTTTGGGTTTATGGGTTTTGGGTTTATGGGTTTTGGGTTTATGGGTTTTGGGTTTATGGGTTTTGGGTTTATGGGTTTTGGGTTTATGGGTTTTGGGTTTATGGGTTTTGGGTTTATGGGTTTTGGGTTTATGGGTTTTGGGTTTATGGGTTTTGGGTTTATGGGTTTTGGGTTTATGGGTTTTGGGTTTATGGGTTTTGGGTTTATGGGTTTTGGGTTTATGGGTTTTGAGTTTATGGGTTTTGGGTTTATGGGTTTTGGGTTTATGGGTTTTGGGTTTATGGGTTTTGGGTTTATGGGTTTTTTGTTTATGGGTTTTGGGTTAATGGGTTTTGGATTTATGGGTTTGTGGTTTATGGGTTTCGGGTTTATGGGTGTCGGGTTTATGGGTTTTGGGATTATGGGTTTTGGGTTTATGGGTTTTGAATTTATTGGTTTTTGGTTTATGGGTTTCGGGTTTATGGGTTTTGGATTTATGGGTTTCGGGTTTGTGGGTTTATGGGTTTATGGGTTTTGGGTTTATGGGTTTCGGGTTGATGGGTTTTGGGTTTATGGATTTTGGGTTTATGGGATTATGGGATTTGGGTTTATGGGTTTTGGGTTTATGGGTTTTGGGTTTTTGGGTTTATGGGTTTTCGGTTTATGGGTTTTCGGTTTATGGGTTTTCGGTTTATGGGTTTTGGGTTTATGGGTTTTGGGTTTATGGGTTTTGGGTTTATGGGTTTTGGGTTTTTGGGTTTATGGGTTTTCGGTTTATTGGTTTTGGGTTTATGGGTTTTTGGTTTGTGGGTTTCTGGTGTATGGGTTTTGGGTTTATTGTTTTCGGGTTTTTGGGTTTTGGGTTTAACGGTTTGGGGTTTATGGGTTTCGGGTTTATGGGTTTATGGGTTTTCGGTTTATGGGTTTTGGGTTTTTGGGTTTCGGGTTTATGGGTTTTGGATTTATCGGCTTTGGGTTTTACGGTTTTGGGTTTATGGGGTTTGGGTTTGTGGGTTTCTGGTTTATGGGGTTATGGGTTTCGGGTTTTTGGGTTTCTGGTTTTGGGTTTATGGGTTTTGGGTTTATGGGTTTTGGGTTTATGGGTTTTGGGTTTATGGGTTTTGGGTTTATGGGTTTTGGGTTTATGGGTTTTGGGTTTATGGGTTTTGGGTTTATGGGTTTTGGGTTTATGGGTTTTGGCTTTATGGGTTTTGGGTTTTTGGGTTTTAGGTTTATGGGTTTTGGGTTTATGGGTTTTGGGTTTTGGGTTTATGGGTTTTGGGTTTATGTGTTTATGTGTTTTGGGTTTATGGGTTTATGGGTTTTGGGTTTTTGGGTTTTAGGTTTATGGGCTTGTGGGTTTCGGGTTTATGGTTTTTGGGTTTATGGGTTTGGGATTTATGGGTTTTTTGTTTTATGGGTTTTGGGTTTATGGGTTTTGGATTTATGGGTTTCTGGTTTATGGGTTTCGGGTTTATGGGTTTCGGGTTTATGGGTTTTGGGTTTATGGGTTTTGGGTTTATGGGTTTTGGGTTTATGGGTTTTTTTGTTTATGGGTTTTGGGTTATAGGTTTTGGGTTTTTGGGTTTTAGGTTTATGGGTTTATGGGTTTTGGGTTTATGGTTTTTGTGTTTATGTGTTTTGGATTTATGGGTTTTTTTTTATGCGTTTTGGGATTATGGTTTTTGGGTTTATTGGCTTTGGGTTTGTGGGTTTTGGGTTTATGGGTTTTGGGTTTATGGGTTTTGAGTTTTTGGGTTTTAGGTTTATGGGTTTTGGGTTTATGGGTTTTGGGTTTTGGGTTTATGGGTTTTGGGTTTATGTGTTTATGGGTTTTGGGATTATGGGTTTTGGGTTTATGGGTTTTGAATTTATCGGTTTTTGGTTTATGGGTTTCGGGTTTATGGGTTTTGGATTTATGGGCTTCGGGTTTATGGGTTTTGGGTTTATGGGTTTTGGGATTATGGGTTTTGGGTTTATGGGTTTTGAATTTATCGGTTTTTGGTTTATGGGTTTCGGGTTTATGGGTTTTGGATTTATGGGTTTCGGGTTTATGGGTTTAGGGTTTATGGGTTTTGGGTTTATAGGTTTTCGGTTTACGGGTTTATGGGTTTTAGGTTTATGGGTTTATGGTTTTTGGGTTTATGGTTTATGTGTTTATGGGTTTTGGGTTTATGGGTTTTCGGTTTATGGATTTTGGGTTTATGGGTTTCGGGTTTCTGGGTTTCTGCTTTATGGGTTTCGGGTTTATGGGTTTGGGGTTTATGGGTTTGGGATTTATGGGTCCTGGGATTATGGGTTTTGGGTTTATGGGTTTCGGGTGTTGGATTTATGGGTCTCGGGTTTATGGGTTTCGGGTTTATGGGTTTTGGGTTTATGGGTTTTCGGTTTATGGGTTTTCGGTTTATGGGTTTTGGGTTTATGGGTTTCTGGTTTATGGGTTTTGAATTTATCGGTTTTTGGTTTATGGGTTTCGGGTTTATGGGTTTTGGATTTATGGGTTTCGGGTTTATGGGTTTAGGGTTTATGGGTTTTGGGTTTATAGGTTTTCGGTTTACGGGTTTATGGGTTTTAGGTTTATGGGTTTATGGTTTTTGGGTTTATGGTTTATGTGTTTATGGGTTTTGGGTTTATGGGTTTTCGGTTTATGGATTTTGGGTTTATGGGTTTCGGGTTTCTGGGTTTCTGCTTTATGGGTTTCGGGTTTATGGGTTTGGGGTTTATGGGTTTGGGATTTATGGGTCCTGGGATTATGGGTTTTGGGTTTATGGGTTTCGGGTGTTGGATTTATGGGTTTCGGGTTTATGGGTTTCGGGTTTATGGGTTTTGGGTTTATGGGTTTTCGGTTTATGGGTTTTCGGTTTATGGGTTTTGGGTTTATGGGTTTTGGGTTTATGGGTTTTCGGTTTATGGATTTTGGGTTTATGGGTTTCGGGTTTCTGGGTTTCTGCTTTATGGGTTTCGGGTTTATGGGTTTGGGGTTTATGGGTTTGGGATTTATGGGTCCTGGGATTATGGGTTTTGGGTTTATGGGTTTCGGGTGTTGGATTTATGGGTTTCGGGTTTATGGGTTTCGGGTTTATGGGTTTTGGGTTTATGGGTTTTCGGTTTATGGGTTTTCGGTTTATGGGTTTTGGGTTTATGTGTTTTGGGTTTATGGGTTTTGGGTTTATGGGTTTTGGGTTTATGGGTTTTGGGTTTATGGGTTTATGGGTTTTGGGTTTATGGGTTTTGGGTTTATGGGTTTTGGGTTTATGGGTTTTGGGTTTATGGGTTTTGGGTTTTGGGTTTATGGGTTTTGGGTTTATGGGTTTTGGGTTTATGGGTTTTGGGTTTATGGGTTTTGGGTTTATGGGTTTTGGGTTTATGGGTTTTGGGTTTTGGGTTTATGGGTTTTGGGTTTATGGGTTTTGGGTTTATGTGTTTTGGGTTTATGGGTTTTGGGTTTTGGGTTTATGGGTTTTGGGTTGATGGGTTTTGGGTTTATGGGTTTTGGGTTTATGGGTTTTGGGTTTATGGGTTTTGGGTTTATGGGTTTTGGGTTTATGGGTTTTGGGTTTATGGGTTTTGGGTTTTGGGTTTATGGGTTTTGGGTTGATGGGTTTTGGGTTTTGGGTTTTTGGGTTTATGGGTTTTCGGTTTATGGGTTTTCGGTTTATGGGTTTTGGGTTTATGGGTTTTGGGTTTATGGGTTTTGGGTTTATGGGTTTTGGGTTTATGGGTTTTGGGTTTATGGGTTTTGGGTTTATGGGTTTTGGGTTTATGGGTTTTGGGTTTATGGGTTTTGGGTTTATGGGTTTTGGGTTTTTGGGTTTATGGGTTTTCGGTTTATGGGTTTTGGGTTTATGGGTTTTGGGTTTATGGGTTTTGGGTTTATGGGTTTTGGGTTTATGGGTTTTGGGTTTATGGGTTTTGGGTTTATGGGTTTTGGGTTTATGGGTTTTGGGTTTATGGGTTTCGGGTTTTTGGGTTTATGGGTTTTCGGTTTATGCGTTTTCGGTTTATGGGTTTTGGGTTTATGGGTTTTGGATTTATGGGTTTCGGGTTTATGGGTTTCGGGTTTATGGGTTTTGGGTTTATAGGTTTTCGGTTTACGGGTTTATGGGTTTTAGGTTTATGGGTTTATGGTTTTTGGGTTTATGGTTTGTGTGTTTATGGGTTTTGGGTTTATGGCTTTTCGGTTTATGGATTTTGGGTTTATGGGTTTCGGGTTTCTGGGTTTCTGGTTTATGGGTTTCGGGTTTATGGGTTTCGGGTTTATGGGTTTATGGGTTTAGAATTTATGGGTTTTGGGTTTATGGGTTAATGGGTTTTGGGTTAATGGGTTTTGGGTTTATGGGTTTATGGGTTAATGGGTTTTGGGTTAATGGGTTTTGGGTTTATGGGTTTTGGGTTTATGGGTTTTGGGTTTATGGGTTTTGGGTTTATGGGTTTCGGGTGTTGGATTTATGGGTTTTCGGTTTATGGGTTTTGGGTTTATGGGTTTTGGGTTTATGGGTTTTGGGTTTATGGGTTTTGGGTTTATGGGTTTTGGGTTTATGGGTTTTGGGTTTATGGGTTTTGGGTTTATGGGTTTTGGGTTTATGGGTTTTGGGTTTATGGGTTTTGGGTTTATGTGTTTTGGGTTTTGGGTGTATGGGTTTTGGGTTTATGGGTTTTGGGTTGACGGGTTTTGGGTTTATGGGTTTTTGGGTTTATGGGTTTTCGGTTTATGGGTTTTCGGTTTATGGGTTTTGGATTTATGGGTTTCGGGTTTATGGGTTTCGGGTTTATGGGTTTTGGGTTTTGGGTTTATTGGTTTTCGGTTTATGGGTTTTCGGTTTATGGGTTTTGGGTTTATGGGTTTTAGGTTTATGGGTTTATGGTTTTTGGGTTTATGGTTTGTGTGTTTATGGGTTTTGGGTTTATGGCTTTTCGGTTTATGGATTTTGGGTTTATGGGTTTCGGGTTTCTGGGTTTCTGGTTTATGGGTTTCGGGTTTATGGGTTTCGGGTTTATGGGTTTCGGGTTTATGGGTTTATGGGTTTAGAATTTATGGGTTTTGGGTTTATGGGTTAATGGGTTATGGGTTAATGGGTTTTGGGTTTATGGGTTTATGGGTTAATGGGTTTTGGGTTAATGGGTTTTGGGTTTTGGGTTTATGGGTTTTGGGTTTATGGGTTTTGGGTTTATGGGTTTTGGGTTTATGGGTTTTGGGTTTATGGGTTTTGGGTTTATGGGTTTCGGGTGTTGGATTTATGGGTTTTCGGTTTATGGGTTTTGGGTTTATGGGTTTTGGGTTTTGGGTTTATGGGTTTTGGGTTTATGGGTTTTGGGTTTATGGGTTTTGGGTTTATGGGTTTTGGGTTTATGGGTTTTGGGTTTATGGGTTTTGGGTTTATGGGTTTTGGGTTTATGGGTTTTGGGTTTATGGGTTTTGGGTTTATGGGTTTTGGGTTTATGGGTTTTGGGTTTATGGGTTTTGGGTTTATGGGTTTTGGGTTTATGGGTTTTGGGTTTATGGGTTTTGGGTTTATGGGTTTTGGGTTTATGGGTTTTGGGTTTATGGGTTTTGGGTTTATGGGTTTTGGGTTTATGGGTTTTGGGTTTATGGGTTTTGGGTTTATGGGTTTTGGGTTTATGGGTTTTGGGTTTATGGGTTTTGGGTTTATGGGTTTTGGGTTTATGGGTTTTGGGTTTATGGGTTTTGGGTTTATGGGTTTTGGGTTTATGGGTTTTGGGTTTATGGGTTTTGGGTTTATGGGTTTTGGGTTTATGGGTTTTGGGTTTATGGGTTTTGGGTTTATGGGTTTTGGGTTTATGGGTTTTGGGTTTATGGGTTTTGGGTTTATGGGTTTTGGGTTTATGGGTTTTGGGTTTATGGGTTTTGGGTTTATGGGTTTTGGGTTTTGGGTTTATGGGTTTTGGGTTTTGGGTTTTGGGTTTTGGGTTTTGGGTTTATGGGTTTTGGATTTTGGGTTTATGGGTTTTGGGTTTATGTGTTTATGGGTTTATGGGTTTTGGGTTTTGGGTTTTGGGTTTTGGATTTATGGGTTTCGGGTTTGTGGGTTTATGGGTTTTCGGTTTATGGGTTTTGGATTTATGGGTTTTTTGTTTATGGGTTTTGGGTTTATGGGTTTTGGATTTATGGGTTTCTGGTTTATGGGTTTCGGGTTTATGGGTGTCGGGTTTATGGGTTTTGGGATTATGGGTTTTGGGTTTATGGGTTTTGAATTTATCGGTTTTTGGTTTATGGGTTTCGGGTTTATGGGTTTTGGATTTATGGGTTTCGGGTTTATGGGTTTAGGGTTTTGGGTTTATGGGTTTTGGGTTTATGGGTTTTGGGTTTATGGGTTTTGGGTTTATGGGTTTTGGGTTTATGGGTTTTGGGTTTATGGGTTTTGGGTTTATGGGTTTTGGGTTTATGGGTTTTGGGTTGATGGGTTTATGGGTTTTGGGTTTTGGGTTTATGGGTTTTGGGTTTATGGGTTTTGGGTTTTGGGTTTATGGGTTTTGGGTTTATGGGTTTTGGGTTTATGGGTTTTGGGTTTATGGGTTTTGGGTTTATGGGTTTTGGCTTTATGGGTTTTGGGTTTATGGGTTTTGGATTTTGGGTTTTGGGTTTATGGGTTTTGGGTTTTGGGTTTATGGGTTTTGGGTTTATGTGTTTATGGGTTTTGGGTTTATGGGTTTTGGGTTTATGGGTTGTGGGTTTTTGGGTTTTAGGTTTATGGGCTTGTGGGTTTCGGGTTTATGGTTTTTGGGTTTATGGGTTTGGGATTTATGGGTTTTTTGTTTTATGGGTTTTGGGTTTATGGGTTTTGGATTTATGGGTTTCTGGTTTATGGGTTTCGGGTTTATGGGTTTCGGGTTTATGGGTTTTGGGTTTATGGGTTTTGGGTTTATGGGTTTTGGATTTATGGTTTTTTTTTTTAATGCGTTTTGGGATTATGGGTTTTGGGTTTATTGGCTTTGGGTTTGTGGGTTTTGGGTTTATGGGTTTATGGGTTTTGGGTTTTTGGGTTTTAGGTTTATGGGTTTCGGGTTTATGGGTTTATGGGTTTTCGGTTTATGGGTTTTGGATTTATGGGTTTTTTGTTTATGGGTTTTGGGTTTATGGGTTTTGGGTTTATGGGTTTTGGGTTTATGGGTTTTGGGTTTATGGGTTTTGGGTTTATGGGTTTTGGGTTTATGGGTTTTGGGTTTATGGGTTTTGGGTTTATGGGTTTTGGGTTTATGGGTTTTGGGTTTATGGGTTTTGGGTTTATGGGTTTTGGGTTTATGGGTTTTGGGTTTATGGGTTTTGGGTTTATGGGTTTTGGGTTTATGGGTTTTGGGTTTATGGGTTTTGGGTTTATGGGTTTTGGGTTTATGGGTTTTGGGTTTATGGGTTTTGGGTTTATGGGTTTTGGGTTTATGGGTTTTGGGTTTATGGGTTTTGGGTTTATGGGTTTTGGGTTTATGGGTTTTGGGTTTATGGGTTTTGGGTTTATGGGTTTTGGGTTTATGGGTTTTGGGTTTATGGGTTTTGGGTTTATGGGTTTTGGGTTTATGGGTTTTTTGTTTATGGGTTTTGGGTTAATGGGTTTTGGATTTATGGGTTTCTGGTTTATGGGTTTCGGGTTTATGGGTGTCGGGTTTATGGGTTTTGGGATTATGGGTTTTGGGTTTATGGGTTTTGAATTTATTGGTTTTTGGTTTATGGGTTTCGGGTTTATGGGTTTTGGATTTATGGGTTTCGGGTTTGTGGGTTTATGGGTTTATGGGTTTTGGGTTTATGGGTTTCGGGTTGATGGGTTTTGGGTTTATGGATTTTGGGTTTATGGGATTATGGGATTTGGGTTTATGGGTTTTGGGTTTATGGGTTTTGGGTTTTTGGGTTTATGGGTTTTCGGTTTATGGGTTTTCGGTTTATGGGTTTTCGGTTTATGGGTTTTGGGTTTATGGGTTTTGGGTTTATGGGTTTTGGGTTTATGGGTTTTGGGTTTTTGGGTTTATGGGTTTTCGGTTTATTGGTTTTGGGTTTATGGGTTTTTGGTTTGTGGGTTTCTGGTGTATGGGTTTTGGGTTTATTGTTTTCGGGTTTTTGGGTTTTGGGTTTAACGGTTTGGGGTTTATGGGTTTCGGGTTTATGGGTTTATGGGTTTTCGGTTTATGGGTTTTGGGTTTTTGGGTTTCGGGTTTATGGGTTTTGGATTTATCGGCTTTGGGTTTTACGGTTTTGGGTTTATGGGGTTTGGGTTTGTGGGTTTCTGGTTTATGGGGTTATGGGTTTCGGGTTTTTGGGTTTCTGGTTTTGGGTTTATGGGTTTTGGGTTTATGGGTTTTGGGTTTATGGGTTTTGGGTTTATGGGTTTTGGGTTTATGGGTTTTGGGTTTATGGGTTTTGGCTTTATGGGTTTTGGGTTTTTGGGTTTTAGGTTTATGGGTTTTGGGTTTATGGGTTTTGGGTTTTGGGTTTATGGGTTTTGGGTTTATGTGTTTATGGGTTTTGGGTTTATGGGTTTATGGGTTTTGGGTTTTTGGGTTTTAGGTTTATGGGCTTGTGGGTTTCGGGTTTATGGTTTTTGGGTTTATGGGTTTGGGATTTATGGGTTTTTTGTTTTATGGGTTTTGGGTTTATGGGTTTTGGATTTATGGGTTTCTGGTTTATGGGTTTCGGGTTTATGGGTTTCGGGTTTATGGGTTTTGGGTTTATGGGTTTTGGGTTTATGGGTTTTGGGTTTATGGGTTTTTTTGTTTATGGGTTTTGGGTTATAGGTTTTGGGTTTTTGGGTTTTAGGTTTATGGGTTTATGGGTTTTGGGTTTATGGTTTTTGTGTTTATGTGTTTTGGATTTATGGGTTTTTTTTTATGCGTTTTGGGATTATGGGTTTTGGGTTTATTGGCTTTGGGTTTGTGGGTTTTGGGTTTATGGGTTTTGGGTTTATGGGTTTTGAGTTTTTGGGTTTTAGGTTTATGGGTTTTGGGTTTATGGGTTTTGGGTTTTGGGTTTATGGGTTTTGGGTTTATGTGTTTATGGGTTTTGGGATTATGGGTTTTGGGTTTATGGGTTTTGAATTTATCGGTTTTTGGTTTATGGGTTTCGGGTTTATGGGTTTTGGATTTATGGGTTTCGGGTTTATGGGTTTTGGGTTTATGGGTTTTGGGATTATGGGTTTTGGGTTTATGGGTTTTGAATTTATCGGTTTTTGGTTTATGGGTTTCGGGTTTATGGGTTTTGGATTTATGGGTTTCGGGTTTATGGGTTTAGGGTTTATGGGTTTTGGGTTTATAGGTTTTCGGTTTACGGGTTTATGGGTTTTAGGTTTATGGGTTTATGGTTTTTGGGTTTATGGTTTATGTGTTTATGGGTTTTGGGTTTATGGGTTTTCGGTTTATGGATTTTGGGTTTATGGGTTTCGGGTTTCTGGGTTTCTGCTTTATGGGTTTCGGGTTTATGGGTTTGGGGTTTATGGGTTTGGGATTTATGGGTCCTGGGATTATGGGTTTTGGGTTTATGGGTTTCGGGTGTTGGATTTATGGGTTTCGGGTTTATGGGTTTCGGGTTTATGGGTTTT
The DNA here is from genome assembly GCA_949152435.1 of Gastracanthus pulcherrimus. Lineage (NCBI taxonomy): Eukaryota > Metazoa > Arthropoda > Insecta > Hymenoptera > Pteromalidae > Gastracanthus > Gastracanthus pulcherrimus. Next base: position 101,313,885 of record OX424573.1, read on the forward strand.
GGGTTTATGGGTTTTCGGTTTATGGGTTTTCGGTTTATGGGTTTTGGGTTTATGGGTTTCTGGTTTATGGGTTTTGAATTTATCGGTTTTTGGTTTATGGGTTTCGGGTTTATGGGTTTTGGATTTATGGGTTTCGGGTTTATGGGTTTAGGGTTTATGGGTTTTGGGTTTATAGGTTTTCGGTTTACGGGTTTATGGGTTTTAGGTTTATGGGTTTATGGTTTTTGGGTTTATGGTTTATGTGTTTATGGGTTTTGGGTTTATGGGTTTTCGGTTTATGGATTTTGGGTTTATGGGTTTCGGGTTTCTGGGTTTCTGCTTTATGGGTTTCGGGTTTATGGGTTTGGGGTTTATGGGTTTCGGGTTTATGGGTTTTGGATTTATGGGTTTCGGGTTTATGGGTTTAGGGTTTATGGGTTTTGGGTTTATAGGTTTTCGGTTTACGGGTTTATGGGTTTTAGGTTTATGGGTTTATGGTTTTTGGGTTTATGGTTTATGTGTTTATGGGTTTTGGGTTTATGGGTTTTCGGTTTATGGATTTTGGGTTTATGGGTTTCGGGTTTCTGGGTTTCTGCTTTATGGGTTTCGGGTTTATGGGTTTGGGGTTTATGGGTTTGGGATTTATGGGTCCTGGGATTATGGGTTTTGGGTTTATGGGTTTCGGGTGTTGGATTTATGGGTTTCGGTTTTATGGGTTTCGGGTTTATGGGTTTTGGGTTTATGGGTTTTCGGTTTATGGGTTTTCGGTTTATGGGTTTTGGGTTTATGGGTTTTGGGTTTATGGGTTTTCGGTTTATGGATTTTGGGTTTATGGGTTTCGGGTTTCTGGGTTTCTGCTTTATGGGTTTCGGGTTTATGGGTTTGGGGTTTATGGGTTTGGGATTTATGGGTCCTGGGATTATGGGTTTTGGGTTTATGGGTTTCGGGTGTTGGATTTATGGGTTTCGGGTTTATGGGTTTCGGGTTTATGGGTTTTGGGTTTATGGGTTTTCGGTTTATGGGTTTTCGGTTTATGGGTTTTGGGTTTATGTGTTTTGGGTTTATGGGTTCTGGGTTTATGGGTTTTGGGTTTATGGGTTTTGGGTTTATGGGTTTCTGTTTTATGGGTTTTGAATTTATCGGTTTTTGGTTTATGGGTTTCGGGTTTATGGGTTTTGGATTTATGGGTTTCGGGTTTATGGGTTTAGGGTTTATGGGTTTTGGGTTTATAGGTTTTCGGTTTACGGGTTTATGGGTTTTAGGTTTATGGGTTTATGGTTTTTGGGTTTATGGTTTATGTGTTTATGGGTCCTGGGATTATGGGTTTTGGGTTTATGGGTTTCGGGTGTTGGATTTATGGGTTTCGGGTTTATGGGTTTCGGGTTTATGGGTTTTGGGTTTATGGGTTTTCGGTTTATGGGTTTTCGGTTTATGGGTTTTGGGTTTATGGGTTTCTGGTTTATGGGTTTTGAATTTATCGGTTTTTGGTTTATGGGTTTCGGGTTTATGGGTTTTGGATTTATGGGTTTCGGGTTTATGGGTTTAGGGTTTATGGGTTTTGGGTTTATAGGTTTTCGGTTTACGGGTTTATGGGTTTTAGGTTTATGGGTTTATGGTTTTTGGGTTTATGGTTTATGTGTTTATGGGTTTTGGGTTTATGGGTTTTCGGTTTATGGGTTTTCGGTTTATGGGTTTTGGGTTTATGGGTTTCTGGTTTATGGGTTTTGAATTTATCGGTTTTTGGTTTATGGGTTTCGGGTTTATGGGTTTTGGATTTATGGGTTTCGGGTTTATGGGTTTAGGGTTTATGGGTTTTGGGTTTATAGGTTTTCGGTTTACGGGTTTATGGGTTTTAGGTTTATGGGTTTATGGTTTTTGGGTTTATGGTTTATGTGTTTATGGGTTTTGGGTTTATGGGTTTTCGGTTTATGGATTTTGGGTTTATGGGTTTCGGGTTTCTGGGTTTCTGCTTTATGGGTTTCGGGTTTATGGGTTTGGGGTTTATGGGTTTGGGATTTATGGGTCCTGGGATTATGGGTTTTGGGTTTATGGGTTTCGGGTGTTGGATTTATGGGTTTCGGTTTTATGGGTTTCGGGTTTATGGGTTTTGGGTTTATGGGTTTTCGGTTTATGGGTTTTCGGTTTATGGGTTTTGGGTTTATGGGTTTTGGGTTTATGGGTTTTCGGTTTATGGATTTTGGGTTTATGGGTTTCGGGTTTCTGGGTTTCTGCTTTATGGGTTTCGGGTTTATGGGTTTGGGGTTTATGGGTTTGGGATTTATGGGTCCTGGGATTATGGGTTTTGGGTTTATGGGTTTCGGGTGTTGGATTTATGGGTTTCGGGTTTATGGGTTTCGGGTTTATGGGTTTTGGGTTTATGGGTTTTCGGTTTATGGGTTTTCGGTTTATGGGTTTTGGGTTTATGTGTTTTGGGTTTATGGGTTCTGGGTTTATGGGTTTTGGGTTTATGGGTTTTGGGTTTATGGGCTTTGGGTTTATGGGTTTTGGGTTTATGGGTTTTGGGTTTATGGGTTTTGGGTTTATGGGTTTTGGGTTTATGTGTTTTGGGTTTATGGGTTTTGGGTTTTGGGTGTATGGGTTTTGGGTTGATGGGTTTTGGGTTTATGGGTTTTTGGGTTTATGGGTTTTCGGTTTATGGGTTTTCGGTTTATGGGTTTTGGGTTTTGGGTTTATGGGTTTTGGGTTGATGGGTTTTGGGTTTTTGGGTTTATGGGTTTTCGGTTTATGGGTTTTCGGTTTATGGGTTTTGGGTTTATGGGTTTTGGGTTTATGGGATTTGGGTTTATGGGTTTTGGGTTTATGGGTTTTGGGTTTATGGGTTTATGGGTTTTGGGTTTATGGGTTTTGGGTTTATGGGTTTTGGGTTTATGGGTTTTGGGTTTATGGGTTTTGGGTTTTGGGTTTATGGGTTTTGGGTTTATGGGTTTTGGGTTTATGGGTTTTGGGTTTATGGGTTTTGGGTTTATGTGTTTTGGGTTTATGGGTTTTGGGTTTTGGGTTTATGGGTTTTGGGTTGATGGGTTTTGGGTTTATGGGTTTTGGGTTTATGGGTTTTGGGTTTATGGGTTTTGGGTTTATGGGTTTTGGGTTTATGGGTTTTGGGTTTATGGGTTTTGGGTTTTGGGTTTATGGGTTTTGGGTTGATGGGTTTTGGGTTTTGGGTTTTTGGGTTTATGGGTTTTCGGTTTATGGGTTTTCGGTTTATGGGTTTTGGGTTTATGGGTTTTGGGTTTATGGGTTTTGGGTTTATGGGTTTTGGGTTTATGGGTTTTGGGTTTATGGGTTTTGGGTTTATGGGTTTTGGGTTTATGGGTTTTGGGTTTATGGGTTTTGGGTTTATGGGTTTTGGGTTTTTGGGTTTATGGGTTTTCGGTTTATGGGTTTTGGGTTTATGGGTTTTGGGTTTATGGGTTTTGGGTTTATGGGTTTTGGGTTTATGGGTTTTGGGTTTATGGGTTTTGGGTTTATGGGTTTTGGGTTTATGGGTTTTGGGTTTATGGGTTTCGGGTTTTTGGGTTTATGGGTTTTCGGTTTATGCGTTTTCGGTTTATGGGTTTTGGGTTTATGGGTTTTGGATTTATGGGTTTCGGGTTTATGGGTTTCGGGTTTATGGGTTTTGGGTTTATAGGTTTTCGGTTTACGGGTTTATGGGTTTTAGGTTTATGGGTTTATGGTTTTTGGGTTTATGGTTTGTGTGTTTATGGGTTTTGGGTTTATGGCTTTTCGGTTTATGGATTTTGGGTTTATGGGTTTCGGGTTTCTGGGTTTCTGGTTTATGGGTTTCGGGTTTATGGGTTTCGGGTTTATGGGTTTCGGGTTTATGGGTTTATGGGTTTAGAATTTATGGGTTTTGGGTTTATGGGTTAATGGGTTTTGGGTTAATGGGTTTTGGGTTTATGGGTTTATGGGTTAATGGGTTTTGGGTTAATGGGTTTTGGGTTTATGGGTTTTGGGTTTATGGGTTTTGGGTTTATGGGTTTTGGGTTTATGGGTTTCGGGTGTTGGATTTATGGGTTTTCGGTTTATGGGTTTTGGGTTTATGGGTTTTGGGTTTATGGGTTTTGGGTTTATGGGTTTTGGGTTTATGGGTTTTGGGTTTATGGGTTTTGGGTTTATGGGTTTTGGGTTTATGGGTTTTGGGTTTATGGGTTTTGGGTTTATGTGTTTTGGGTTTTGGGTGTATGGGTTTTGGGTTTATGGGTTTTGGGTTGACGGGTTTTGGGTTTATGGGTTTTTGGGTTTATGGGTTTTCGGTTTATGGGTTTTCGGTTTATGGGTTTTGGATTTATGGGTTTCGGGTTTATGGGTTTCGGGTTTATGGGTTTTGGGTTTTGGGTTTATTGGTTTTCGGTTTATGGGTTTTCGGTTTATGGGTTTTGGGTTTATGGGTTTTAGGTTTATGGGTTTATGGTTTTTGGGTTTATGGTTTGTGTGTTTATGGGTTTTGGGTTTATGGCTTTTCGGTTTATGGATTTTGGGTTTATGGGTTTCGGGTTTCTGGGTTTCTGGTTTATGGGTTTCGGGTTTATGGGTTTCGGGTTTATGGGTTTCGGGTTTATGGGTTTATGGGTTTAGAATTTATGGGTTTTGGGTTTATGGGTTAATGGGTTATGGGTTAATGGGTTTTGGGTTTATGGGTTTATGGGTTAATGGGTTTTGGGTTAATGGGTTTTGGGTTTTGGGTTTATGGGTTTTGGGTTTATGGGTTTTGGGTTTATGGGTTTTGGGTTTATGGGTTTTGGGTTTATGGGTTTCGGGTGTTGGATTTATGGGTTTTCGGTTTATGGGTTTTGGGTTTATGGGTTTTGGGTTTATGGGTTTTGGGTTTATGGATTTTGGGTATATGGGTTTTTGGTTTATGGGTTTTGGGTTTATGGGTTTTGGGTTTATGGGTTTTGGGTTTATGGGTTTTGGGTTTATGTGTTTTGGGTTTTGGGTTTATGGGTTTTGGGTTTATGGGTTTTGGGTTGACGGGTTTTGGGTTTTGGGTTTATGGGTTTTGGGTTTATGGGTTTTGGTTTGACGGGTTTTGGGTTTATGGGTTTTTGGGTTTATGGGTTTTCGGTTTATGGGTTTTCGGTTAATGGGTTTTGGGTTTATGGGTTTTGGGTTTATGGGTTTTCGGTTTATGGGTTTTGGGTTTTCTGGGTTTTGGGTTTTCTGGGTTTTGGGTTTATGGGTTTTGGGTTGATGGGTTTTGGGTTTATGGGTTTTGGGTTTATGGGTTTTGGGTTTATGGGTTTCGGGTTTATGGGTTTTGGGTTTATGGGTTTTGGCTTTATGGGTTTTGGGTTTTTGGGTTTTAGGTTTATGGGTTAATGGGTTTTGGGTTTATGGGTTTTGGGTTTATGGGTTTTGGATTTATGGGTCTTGGGGTCATGGGTTTATGGGTTTTGGGTTTATGGGTTTCGGGTTTATGGGTTTTGGGTTTATAGGTTTTCGGTTTACGGGTTTATGGGTTTTAGGTTTATGGGTTTATGGTTTTTGGGTTTATGGTTTGTGTGTTTATGGGTTTTGGGTTTATGGCTTTTCGGTTTATGGATTTTGGGTTTATGGGTTTCGGGTTTCTGGGTTTCTGGTTTATGGGTTTCGGGTTTATGGGTTTTGGGTTTATGGGTTTTGGGTTTATGGGTTTTGGGTTTATGGGTTTTGGGTTTATGGGTTTTGGGTTTTGGGTTTTGGGTTTATGGGTTTTGGGTTTATGGGTTTTGGGTTGACGGGTTTTGGGTTTATGGGTTTTTGGGTTTATGGGTTTTCGGTTTATGGGTTTTCGGTTTATGGGTTTTGGGTTTATGGGTTTTGGGTTTATGGGTTTTGGGTTTATGGGTTTTGGGTTTATGGGTTTTGGGTTTATGGGTTTATGGGTTTTGGGTTTATGGGTTTTGGGTTGATGGGTTTATGGGTTTTGGGTTTTGGGTTTTGGGTTTTGGGTTTATGGGTTTTGGGTTTATGGGTTTTGGGTTTTGGGTTTATTGGTTTTCGGTTTATGGGTTTTCGGTTTATGGGTTTTGGGTTTATGGGTTTTGGGTTTATGGGTTTTGGGTTTTGGGTTTTGGGTTTATGGGTTTTGGGTTTATGGGTTTTGGGTTTATGGGTTTTTGGGTTTTGGGTATATGGGTTTTGGGTTTATGGGTTTTGGGTTTATGGGTTTTGGATTTATGGGTTTCGGGTTTATGGGTTTCGGGTTTATGGGTTTTGGGTTTATAGGTTTTCGGTTTACGGGTTTATGGGTTTTGGGTTTATGGGTTTTGGGTCGACGGGTTTTGGGTTTATGGGTTTTTGGGTTTATGGGTTTTCGGTTTATGGGTTTTCGGTTTATGGGTTTTGGGTTTATGGGTTTTGGGTTTATGGGTTTTGGGTTTATGGGTTTTGGGTTTATGGGTTTTGGGTTTTGGGTTTATGGGTTTTGGGTTTATGGGTTTTGGGTTTATGGGTTTTGGGTTTTTGGGTTTATGGGTTTTGGGTTTTGGGTTTATGGGTTTTGGGTTTATGGGTTTTGGGTTGATGGGTTTTGGGTTTATGGGTTTTTGGGTTTTTGGGTTTATGGGTTTTCGGTTTATGGGTTTTCGGTTTATGGGTTTTGGGTTTATGGGTTTTGGGTATATGGGTTTTGGGTTTATGGGTTTTGGGTTTATGGGTTTTGGGTTTATGGGTTTTGGGTTTATGGGTTTTGGGTTTATGGGTTTTGGGTTTATGGGTTTTGGGTTTTTGGGTTTATGGGTTTTCGGTTTATTGGTTTTGGGTTTATGGGTTTTTGGTTTGTGGGTTTCTGGTGTATGGGTTTTGGGTTTATTGTTTTCGGGTTTTTGGGTTTTGGGTTTAACGGTTTGGGGTTTATGGGTTTATGGGTTTTCGGTTTATGGGTTTTGGGTTTTTGGGTTTGGGGTTTATGGGTTTTGGATTTATGGGCTTTGGGTTTTACGGTTTTGGGTTTATGGGGTTTGGGTTTGTGGGTTTCTGGTTTATATGGTTATGGGTTTCGGGTTTTTGGGTTTCTGGTTTTGGGTTTATGGGTTTTGGGTTTATGGGTTTTGGGTTTATGGGTTTTGGGTTTATGGGTTTTGGGTTTATGGGTTTTGGGTTTATGGGTTTTGGGTTTATGGGTTTTGGGTTTATGGGTTTTGGGTTTATGGGTTTTGGCTTTATGGGTTTTGGGTTTTTGGGTTTTAGGTTTATGGGTTAATGGGTTTTGGGTTTATGGGTTTTGGGTTTATGGGTTTTGGATTTATGGGTCTTGGGGTCATGGGTTTATGGGTTTTGGGTTTATGATTTTTGGGTTTATGGGTTTTGTGTTTATGGGTTATGGGTTTATGGGTTTATGGTTTTTGGGTTTATGGGTTTTGGATTTATCGGTTTTTGGTTTATGGGTTTCGGGTTTATGGGTTTTGGATTTATGGGTTTCGGGTTTATGGGTTTCGGGTTTATGGGTTTTGGGTTTATAGGTTTTCGGTTTACGGGTTTATGGGTTTTAGGTTTATGGGTTTATGGTTTTTGGGTTTATGGTTTGTGTGTTTATGGGTTTTGGGTTTATGGCTTTTCGGTTTATGGATTTTGGGTTTATGGGTTTCGGGTTTCTGGGTTTCTGGTTTATGGGTTTCGGGTTTATGGGTTTCGGGTTTATGGGTTTCGGGTTTATGGGTTTATGGGTTTAGAATTTATGGGTTTTGGGTTTATGGGTTAATGGGTTTTGGGTTAATGGGTTTTGGGTTTATGGGTTTATGGGTTAATGGGTTTTGGGTTAATGGGTTTTGGGTTCATGGGTTTTGGGTTTATGGGTTTTGGGTTTATGGGTTTCGGGTGTTGGATTTATGGGTTTTCGGTTTATGGGTTTTGGGTTTATGGGTTTTGGGTTTATGGGTTTTGGGTTTATGGGTTTTGGGTTTATGGGTTTTGGGTTTATGGGTTTTGGGTTTATGGGTTTTGGGTTTATGGGTTTTGGGTTTATTGGTTTTCGGTTTATGGGTTTTCGGTTTATGGGTTTTGGGTTTATGGGTTTTGGGTTTATGGGTTTTGGGTTTTGGGTTTATGGGTTTTGGGTTGACGGGTTTTGGGTTTTGTGTTTATGGGTTTTGGGTTTATGGGTTTTGGGTTGACGGGTTTTGGGTTTATGGGTTTTTGGGTTTATGGGTTTTCGGTTTATGGGTTTTCGGTTTATGGGTTTTGGATTTATGGGTTTCGGGTTTATGGGTTTCGGGTTTATGGGTTTTGGGTTTTGGGTTTATTGGTTTTCGGTTTATGGGTTTTCGGTTTATGGGTTTTGGGTTTATGGGTTTTGGGTTTATGGGTTTTGGGTTTATGGGTTTTGGGTTTTGGGTTTATGGGTTTTGGGTTTATGGGTTTTGGGTTTATGGGTTTTGGGTTTATGGGTTTTGGGTATATGGGTTTTGGGTTTATGGGTTTTGGGTTTATGGGTTTTGGATTAATGGGTTTCGGGTTTATGGGTTTCGGGTTTATGGGTTTTGGGTTTATGGGTTTTGGCTTTATGGGTTTTGGGTTTTTGGGTTTTAGGTTTATGGGTTAATGGGTTTTGGGTTTATGGGTTTTGGGTTTTTGGGTTTTGGATTTATGGGTCTTGGGGTCATGGGTTTATGGGTTTTGGGTTTATGATTTTTGGGTTTATGGGTTTTGTGTTTATGGGTTATGGGTTTATGGGTTTATGGTTTTTGGGTTTATGGGTTTTGGATTTATCGGTTTTTGGTTTATGGGTTTCGGGTTTATGGGTTTTGGATTTATGGGTTTCGGGTTTATGGGTTTCGGGTTTATGGGTTTTGGATTTATAGGTTTTCGGTTTACGGGTTTATGGGTTTTAGGTTTATGGGTTTATGGTTTTTGGGTTTATGGTTTGTGTGTTTATGGGTTTTGGGTTTATGGCTTTTCGGTTTATGGATTTTGGGTTTATGGGTTTCGGGTTTCTGGGTTTCTGGTTTATGGGTTTCGGGTTTATGGGTTTCGGGTTTATGGGTTTCGGGTTTATGGGTTTCGGGTTTATGGGTTTCGGGTTTATGGGTTTATGGGTTTAGAATTTATGGGTTTTGGGTTTATGGGTTAATGGGTTATGGGTTAATGGGTTTTGGGTTTATGGGTTTATGGGTTAATGGGTTTTGGGTTAATGGGTTTTGGGTTTATGGGTTTTGGGTTTATGGGTTTTGGGTTTATGGGTTTTGGGTTTATGGGTTTCGGGTGTTGGATTTATGGGTTTTCGGTTTATGGGTTTTGGGTTTATGGGTTTTGGGTTTATGGGTTCTGGGTTTATGGATTTTGGGTTTATGGGTTTTTGGTTTATGGGTTTTGGGTTTATGGGTTTATGGGTTTATGGGTTTTGGGTTTATGGGTATTGAGTTTATGTGTTTTGGGTTTTGGGTTTATGGGTTTTGGGTTTATGGGTTTTGGGTTGACGGGTTTTGGGTTTTGGGTTTTTGGGTTTTGGGTTTACGGGTTTTGGGTTGACGGGTTTTGGGTTTATGGGTTTTTGGGTTTATGGGTTTTCGGTTTATGGGTTTTCGGTTAATGGGTTTTGGGTTTATGGGTTTTGGGTTTATGGGTTTTGGGTTTATGGGTTTTGGGTTTATGGGTTTATGGGTTTTGGGTTTATGGGTTTTGGGTTGATGGGTTTATGGGTTTTGGGTTTTGGGTTTTGGGTTTTGGGTTTATGGGTTTTGGGTTTATGGGTTTTTCTGGTTTTGGGTTTATTGGTTTTCGGTTTATGGGTTTTCGGTTTATGGGTTTTGGGTTTATGGGTTTTGGGTTTATGGGTTTTGGGTTTTGGGTTTATGGGTTTTGGGTTTATGGGTTTTGGGTTTATGGGTTTTGGGTTTATGGGTTTTGGGTTTATGGGTTTCGGGTGTTGGATTTATGGGTTTTCGGTTTATGGGTTTTGGGTTTATGGGTTTTGGGTTTATGGGTTCTGGGTTTATGGATTTTGGGTTTATGGGTTTTTGGTTTATGGGTTTTGGGTTTATGGGTTTATGGGTTTATGGGTTTTGGGTTTATGGGTATTGAGTTTATGTGTTTTGGGTTTTGGGTTTATGGGTTTTGGGTTTATGGGTTTTGGGTTGACGGGTTTTGGGTTTTGGGTTTATGGGTTTTGGGTTTATGGGTTTTGGGTTGACGGGTTTTGGGTTTATGGGTTTTTGGGTTTATGGGTTTTCGGTTTATGGGTTTTCGGTTAATGGGTTTTGGGTTTATGGGTTTTGGGTTTATGGGTTTTGGGTTTATGGGTTTTGGGTTTATGGGTTTATGGGTTTTGGGTTTATGGGTTTTGGGTTGATGGGTTTATGGGATTTGGGTTTTGGGTTTTGGGTTTTGGGTTTATGGGTTTTGGGTTTATGGGTTTTTCTGGTTTTGGGTTTATTGGTTTTCGGTTTATGGGTTTTCGGTTTATGGGTTTTGGGTTTATGGGTTTTGGGTTTATGGGTTTTGGGTTTTGGGTTTATGGGTTTTGGGTTTATGGGTTTTGGGTTTATGGGTTTTGGGTTTATGGGTTTTGGGTATATGGGTTTTGGGTTTATGGGTTTTGGGTTTATGGGTTTTGGATTTCTGGGTTTCGGGTTTATGGGTTTTGGGTTTATGGGTTAATGGGTTTTGGGTTAATGGGTTTTGGGTTTTGGGTTTATGGGTTTATGGTTTTTGGGTTTATGGTTTGTGTGTTTATGGGTTTTGGGTTTATGGCTTTTCGGTTTATGGATTTTGGGTTTATGGGTTTCGGGTTTCTGGGTTTCTGGTTTATGGGTTTCGGGTTTATGGGTTTCGGGTTTATGGGTTTATGGGTTTAGAATTTATGGGTTTTGGGTTTATGGGTTAATGGGTTTTGGGTTAATGGGTTTTGGGTTTTGGGTTTATGGGTTTATGGGTTAATGGGTTTTGGGTTTATGGGTTTTGGGTTTATGGGTTTTGGGTTTATGGGTTTTGGGTTTATGGGTTTCGGGTGTTGGATTTATGGGTTTTCGGTTTATGGGTTTTGGTTTTATGGGTTTTGGGTTTATGGGTTTTGGGTTTATGGGTTTTGGGTTTATGGGTTTTGGGTTTATAGGTTTTGGGTTTATGGGTTTTGGGTTTATGGGTTTTGGGTTTATGGGTTTATGGGTTTTGGGTTTATGGGTTTTGGGTTTATGTGTTTTAGGTTTTGGGTTTATGGGTTTTGGGTTTATGGGTTTTGGGTTTATGTGTTTTAGGTTTTGGGTTTATGGGTTTTGGGTTTATGGGTTTTGGGTTGACGGGTTTTGGGTTTATGGGTTTTTGGGTTTATGGGTTTTCGGTTTATGGGTTTTCGGTTTATGGGTTTATGGGTTTTGGGTTTATGGGATTTGGGTTTATGGGTTTTGGGTTTATGGGTTTTGGGTTTATGGGTTTATGGGTTTTGGGTTTATGGGTTTTGGGTTGATGTGTTTATGGGTTTTGGGTTTTGGGTTTTGGGTTTTGGGTTTTGGGTTTATGGGTTTTGGGTTTATGGGTTTTGGGTTTTGGGTTTATTGGTTTTCGGTTTATGGGTTTTCGGTTTATGGGTTTTGGGTTTATGGGTTTTGGGTTTATGGGTTTTGGGTTTTGGGTTTATGGGTTTTGGGTTTATGGGTTTTGGGTTTATGGGTTTTGGGTTCTTGGGTTTTAGGTTTATGGGTTAATGGGTTTTGGGTTTATGGGTTTTGGGTTTATGGGTTTTGGATTTATGGGTCTTAGGGTCAGGGGGGTATGGGTTTTGGGTTTATGATTTTTGGGTTTATGGGTTTTGTGTTTATGGGTTATGGGTTTATGGGTTTATGGTTTTTGGGTTTATGGGTTTTGGATTTATCGGTTTTTGGTTTATGGGTTTCGGGTTTATGGGTTTTGGATTTATGGGTTTCGGGTTTATGGGTTTCGGGTTTATGGGTTTTGGGTTTATAGGTTTTCGGTTTACGGGTTTATGGGTTTTAGGTTTATGGGTTTATGGTTTTTGGGTTTATGGTTTGTGTGTTTATGGGTTTTGGGTTCATGGCTTTTCGGTTTATGGATTTTGGGTTTATGGGTTTCGGGTTTCTGGGTTTCTGGTTTATGGGTTTCGGGTTTATGGGTTTCGGGTTTATGGGTTTCGGGTTTATGGGTTTCGGGTTTATGGGTTTATGGGTTTAGAATTTATGGGTTTTGGGTTTATGGGTTAATGGGTTTTGGGTTAATGGGTTTTGGGTTTATGGGTTTATGGGTTAATGGGTTTTGGGTTAATGGGTTTTGGGTTTATGGGTTTTGGGTTTATGGGTTTTGGGTTTATGGGTTTTGGGTTTATGGGTTTCGGGTGTTGGATTTATGGGTTTTCGGTTTATGGGTTTTGGGTTTATGGGTTTTGGGTTTATGGGTTCTGGGTTTATGGATTTTGGGTTTATGGGTTTTTGGTTTATGGGTTTTGGGTTTATGGGTTTTGGGTTTATGGGTTTTGGGTTTATGGGTATTGGGTTTATGTGTTTTGGGTTTTGGGTTTATGGGTTTTGGGTTTATGTGTTTTGGGTTTTGGGTTTTGGGTTTTGGGTTTATGGGTTTTGGGTTTATGGGTTTTGGGTTGACGGGTTTTGGGTTTATGGGTTTTTGGGTTTATGGGTTTTCGGTTTATGGGTTTTCGGTTAATGGGTTTTGGGTTTATGGGTTTTGGATTTATGGGTTTTGGGTTTATGGGTTTTGGGTTTATGGATTTATGGGTTTTGGGTTTATGGGTTTTGGGTTGATGGGTTTATGGGTTTTGGGTTTTGGGTTTTGGGTTTTGGGTTTATGGGTTTTGGGTTTATGGGTTTTTCTGGTTTTGGGTTTATTGGTTTTCGGTTTATGGGTTTTCGGTTTATGGGTTTTGGGTTTATGGGTTTTGGGTTTATGGGTTTTGGGTTTTGGGTTTATGGGTTTTGGGTTTATGGGTTTTGGGTTTATGGGTTTTGGGTTTATGGGTTTTGGGTATATGGGTTTTGGGTTTATGGGTTTTGGGTTTATGGGTTTTGGATTTCTGGGTTTCGGGTTTATGGGTTTTGGGTTTATGGGTTAATGGGTTTTGGGTTAATGGGTTTTGGGTTTTGGGTTTATGGGTTTATGGTTTTTGGGTTTATGGTTTGTGTGTTTATGGGTTTTGGGTTTATGGCTTTTCGGTTTATGGATTTTGGGTTTATGGGTTTCGGGTTTCTGGGTTTCTGGTTTATGGGTTTCGGGTTTATGGGTTTCGGGTTTATGGGTTTATGGGTTTAGAATTTATGGGTTTTGGGTTTATGGGTTAATGGGTTTTGGGTTAATGGGTTTTGGGTTTTGGGTTTATGGGTTTATGGGTTAATGGGTTTTGGGTTAATGGGTTTTGGGTTTATGGGTTTTGGGTTTATGGGTTTTGGGTTTATGGGTTTTGGGTTTATGGGTTTCGGGTGTTGGATTTATGGGTTTTCGGTTTATGGGTTTTGGTTTTATGGGTTTTGGGTTTATGGGTTTTGGGTTTATGGGTTTTGGGTTTATGGGTTTTGGGTTTATGGGTTTTGGGTTTATGGGTTTTGGGTTTATGGGTTTATGGGTTTTGGGTTTATGGGTTTTGGGTTTATGTGTTTTGGGTTTTGGGTTTATGGGTTTTGGGTTTATGGGTTTTGGGTTGACGGGTTTTGGGTTTATGGGTTTTTGGGTTTATGGGTTTTCGGTTTATGGGTTTTCGGTTTATGGGTTTATGGGTTTTGGGTTTATGGGATTTGGGTTTATGGGTTTTGGGTTTATGGGTTTTGGGTTTATGGGTTTATGGGTTTTGGGTTTATGGGTTTTGGGTTGATGTGTTTATGGGTTTTGGGTTTTGGGTTTTGGGTTTTGGGTTTTGGGTTTATGGGTTTTGGGTTTATGGGTTTTGGGTTTTGGGTTTATTGGTTTTCGGTTTATGGGTTTTCGGTTTATGGGTTTTGGGTTTATGGGTTTTGGGTTTATGGGTTTTGGGTTTTGGGTTTATGGGTTTTGGGTTTATGGGTTTTGGGTTTATGGGTTTTGGGTTTTTGGGTTTTAGGTTTATGGGTTAATGGGTTTTGGGTTTATGGGTTTTGGGTTTATGGGTTTTGGATTTATGGGTCTTAGGGTCATGGGTTTATGGGTTTTGGGTTTATGATTTTTGGGTTTATGGGTTTTGTGTTTATGGGTTATGGGTTTATGGGTTTATGGTTTTTGGGTTTATGGGTTTTGGATTTATCGGTTTTTGGTTTATGGGTTTCGGGTTTATGGGTTTTGGATTTATGGGTTTCGGGTTTATGGGTTTCGGGTTTATGGGTTTTGGGTTTATAGGTTTTCGGTTTACGGGTTTATGGGTTTTAGGTTTATGGGTTTATGGTTTTTGGGTTTATGGTTTGTGTGTTTATGGGTTTTGGGTTCATGGCTTTTCGGTTTATGGATTTTGGGTTTATGGGTTTCGGGTTTCTGGGTTTCTGGTTTATGGGTTTCGGGTTTATGGGTTTCGGGTTTATGGGTTTCGGGTTTATGGGTTTCGGGTTTATGGGTTTATGGGTTTAGAATTTATGGGTTTTGGGTTTATGGGTTAATGGGTTTTGGGTTAATGGGTTTTGGGTTTATGGGTTTATGGGTTAATGGGTTTTGGGTTAATGGGTTTTGGGTTTATGGGTTTTGGGTTTATGGGTTTATGGGTTAATGGGTTTTGGGTTAATGGGTTTTGGGTTTATGGGTTTTGGGTTTATGGGTTTTGGGTTTATGGGTTTTGGGTTTATGGGTTTCGGGTGTTGGATTTATGGGTTTTCGGTTTATGGGTTTTGGGTTTATGGGTTTTGGGTTTATGGGTTTTGGGTATATGGGTTTTGGGTTTATGGGTTTTGGGTTTATGGGTTTTGGATTTATGGGTTTCGGGTTTATGGGTTTCGGGTTTATGGGTTTTGGGTTTATAGGTTTTCGGTTTACGGGTTTATGGGTTTTAGGTTTATGGGTTTATGGTTTTTGGGTTTATGGTTTGTGTGTTTATGGGTTTTGGGTTTATGGCTTTTCGGTTTATGGATTTTGGGTTTATGGGTTTCGGGTTTCTGGGTTTCTGGTTTATGGGTTTCGGGTTTATGGGTTTCGGGTTTATGGGTTTCGGGTTTATGGGTTTCGGGTTTATGGGTTTATTGGTTTAGAATTTATGGGTTTTGGGTTTATGGGTTAATGGGTTTTGGGTTAATGGGTTTTGGGTTTATGGGTTTATGGGTTAATGGGTTTTGGGTTAATGGGTTTTGGGTTTATGGGTTTCGGGTTTATGGGTTTTGGGTTTATGGGTTTTGGGTTTATGGGTTTCGGGTGTTGGATTTATGGGTTTTCGGTTTATGGGTTTTGGGTTTATGGGTTTTGGGTTTATGGGTTTTGGGTTTATGGGTTTTGGGTTTGTGGGTTTTGGGTTTATGGGTTTTGGGTTTATGGGTTTTGGGTTTATGGGTTTTGGGTTTATGGGTTTTGGGTTTATGGGTTTTGGGTTTATGGGTTTTGGGTTTATGGGTTTTGGGTTTATGGGTTTTGGGTTTATGGGTTTTGGGTTTATGGGTTTTGGGTTTATGGGTTTTGGGTTTATGGGTTTTGGGTTTATGGGTTTTGGGTTTATGGGTTTTGGGTTTATGGGTTTTGGGTTTATGGGTTTTGGGTTTATGGGTTTTGGGTTTATGTGTTTTGGGTTTTGGGTTTATGGGTTTTGGGTTTATGGGTTTTGGGTTGACGGGTTTTGGGTTTATGGGTTTTTGGGTTTATGGGTTTTCGGTTTATGGGTTTTCGGTTTATGGGTTTTGGGTTTATGGGTTTTGGGTTTATGGGTTTTGGGTTTATGGGTTTATGGGTTTTGGGTTTATGGGTTTTGGGTTGATGGGTTTATGGGTTTTGGGTTTTGGGTTTTGGGTTTTGGGTTTATGGGTTTTGGGTTTATGGGTTTTGGGTTTTGGGTTTATTGGTTTTCGGTTTATGGGTTTTGGGTTTATGGGTTTTGGGTTTATGTGTTTTGGGTTTTGGGTTTATGGGTTTTGGGTTTATGGGTTTTGGGTTGACGGGTTTTGGGTTTATGGGTTTTTGGGTTTATGGGTTTTCGGTTTATTGGTTTTCGGTTTATGGGTTTTGGGTTTATGGGTTTTGGGTTTATGGGTTTATGGGTTTTGGGTTTATGGGTTTTGGGTTGATGGGTTGATGGGTTTTGGGTTTTGGGTTTTGGGTTTTGGGTTTATGGGTTTTGGGTTTTGGGTTTATTGGTTTTCGGTTTATGGGTTTTGGATTTATGGGTCTTGGGGTCATGGGTTTATGGGTTTTGGGTTTATGATTTTTGGGTTTATGGGTTTTGTGTTTATGGGTTATGGGTTTATGGGTTTATGGTTTTTGGGTTTATGGGTTTTGGATTTATCGGTTTTTGGTTTATGGGTTTCGGGTTTATGGGTTTTGGATTTATGGGTTTCGGGTTTATGGGTTTCGGGTTTATGGGTTTTGGGTTTATAGGTTTTCGGTTTACGGGTTTATGGGTTTTAGGTTTATGGGTTTATGGTTTTTGGGTTTATGGTTTGTGTGTTTATGGGTTTTGGGTTTATGGCTTTTCGGTTTATGGATTTTGGGTTTATGGGTTTCGGGTTTCTGGGTTTCTGGTTTATGGGTTTCGGGTTTATGGGTTTCGGGTTTATGGGTTTCGGGTTTATGGGTTTATGGGTTTAGAATTTATGGGTTTTGGGTTTATGGGTTAATGGGTTTTGGGTTAATGGGTTTTGGGTTTATGGGTTTTGGGTTTATAGGTTAATGGGTTTTGGGTTAATGGGTTTTGGGTTTATGGGTTTTGGGTTTATGGGTTTTGGGTTTATGGGTTTTGGGTTTATGGGTTTCGGGTGTTGGATTTATGGGTTTTCGGTTTATGGGTTTTGGGTTTATGGGTTTTGGGTTTATGGGTTTTGGGTATATGGGTTTTGGGTTTATGGGTTTTGGGTTTATGGGTTTTGGATTTATGGGTTTCGGGTTTATGGGTTTCGGGTTTATGGGTTTTGGGTTTATAGGTTTTCGGTTTACGGGTTTATGGGTTTTAGGTTTATGGGTTTATGGTTTTTGGGTTTATGGTTTGTGTGTTTATGGGTTTTGGGTTTATGGCTTTTCGGTTTATGGATTTTGGGTTTATGGGTTTCGGGTTTCTGGGTTTCTGGTTTATGGGTTTCGGGTTTATGGGTTTCGGGTTTATGGGTTTCGGGTTTATGGGTTTATTGGTTTAGAATTTATGGGTTTTGGGTTTATGGGTTAATGGGTTTTGGGTTAATGGGTTTTGGGTTTATGGGTTTATGGGTTAATGGGTTTTGGGTTAATGGGATTTGGGTTTATGGGTTTTGGGTTTATGGGTTTTGGGTTTATGGGTTTTGGGTTTATGGGTTTCGGGTGTTGGATTTATGGGTTTTCGGTTTATGGGTTTTGGGTTTATGGGTTTTGGGTTTATGGCTTTTGGGTTTATGGGTTTTTGGGTTTATGGGTTTTCGGTTTATGGGTTTATGGGTTAATGGGTTTTGGGTTAATGGGTTTTGGGTTTATGGGTTTTGGGTTTATGGGTTTTGGGTTTATGGGTTTTGGGTTTATGGGTTTCGGGTGTTGGATTTATGGGTTTTCGGTTTATGGGTTTTGGGTTTATGGGTTTTGGGTTTATGTGTTTTGGGCTTTGGGTTTATGGGTTTTGGGTTTATGGGTTTTGGGTTGACGGGTTTATGGGTTTTTGGGTTTATGGGTTTTCGGTTTATGGGTTTTCGGTTTATGGGTTTTGGGTTTATGGGTTTTGGGTTTATGGGTTTTGGGTTTATGGATTTTGGGTTTATGGGTTTATGGGTTTTGGGTTTATGGGTTTTGGGTTGATGGGTTTATGGGTTTTGGATTTTGGGTTTTGGGTTTATGGGTTTTGGGTTTATGGGTTTTGGGTTTTGGGTTTATTGGTTTTCGGTTTATGGGTTTTCGGTTTATGGGTTTTGGGTTTATGGGTTTTGGGTTTATGGGTTTTGGGTTTTGGGTTTATGGGTTTTGGGTTTATGGGTTTTGGGTTTATGGGTTTTGGGTTTATGGGTTTTGGGTTTTGGGTTTATGGGTTTTGGGTTTATGGGTTTTGGGTTTATGGGTTTTGGGTTTATGTGTTTTGGGTATATGGGTTTTGGGTTTATGGGTTTTGGGTTTATGGGTTTTGGGTTTTGGGTTTATGGGTTTTGGGTTGATGGGTTTTGGGTTTATGGGTTTTTGGGTTTATGGGTTTTCGGTTTATGGGTTTTCGGTTTATGGGTTTTGGGTTTATGAGTTTTGGGTTTATGGGATTTGGGTTTATGGGTTTTGGGTTTATGGGTTTTGGGTTTATGGGTTTATGGGTTTTGGGTTTATTGGTTTATGGGTTTTGGGTTTATGGGTTTTGGGTTGATGGGTTCATGGGTTTTGGGTTTATGGGTTTTGGGTTTATGGGTTTTGGGTTTTGGGTTTATGGGTTTTCGGTTTATGGGTTTTCGGTTTATGGGTTTATGGGTTTAGAATTTATGGGTTTTGGGTTTATGGGTTAATGGGTTTTGGGTTAATGGGTTTTGGGTTTTGGGTTTATGGGTTTATGGGTTAATGGGTTTTGGGTTAATGGGTTTTGGGTTTATGGGTTTTGGGTTTATGGGTTTTGGGTTTATGGATTTTGGGTTTATGGGTTTCGGGTTTCTGGGTTTCTGGTTTATGGGTTTCGGGTTTATGGGTTTCGGGTTTATGGGTTTATGGGTTTAGAATTTATGGGTTTTGGGTTTATGGGTTAATGGGTTTTGGGTTAATGGGTTTTGGGTTTTGGGTTTATGGGTTTATGGGTTAATGGGTTTTGGGTTAATGGGTTTTGGGTTTATGGGTTTTGGGTTTATGGGTTTTGGGTTTATGGGTTTTGGGTTTATGGGTTTCGGGTGTTGGATTTATGGGTTTTCGGTTTATGGGTTTTGGTTTTATGGGTTTTGGGTTTATGGGTTTTGGGTTTATGGGTTTTGGGTTTATGGGTTTTGGGTTTATGGGTTTTGGGTTTATGGGTTTTGGGTTTATGGGTTTATGGGTTTTGGGTTTATGGGTTTTGGGTTTATGTGTTTTGGGTTTTGGGTTTATGGGTTTTGGGTTTATGGGTTTTGGGTTGACGGGTTTTGGGTTTATGGGTTTTTGGGTTTATGGGTTTTCGGTTTATGGGTTTTCGGTTTATGGGTTTATGGGTTTTGGGTTTATGGGATTTGGGTTTATGGGTTTTGGGTTTATGGGTTTTGGGTTTATGGGTTTATGGGTTTTGGGTTTATGGGTTTTGGGTTGATGTGTTTATGGGTTTTGGGTTTTGGGTTTTGGGTTTTGGGTTTTGGGTTTATGGGTTTTGGGTTTATGGGTTTTGGGTTTTGGGTTTATTGGTTTTCGGTTTATGGGTTTTCGGTTTATGGGTTTTGGGTTTATGGGTTTTGGGTTTATGGGTTTTGGGTTTTGGGTTTATGGGTTTTGGGTTTATGGGTTTTGGGTTTATGGGTTTTGGGTTTTTGGGTTTTAGGTTTATGGGTTAATGGGTTTTGGGTTTATGGGTTTTGGGTTTATGGGTTTTGGATTTATGGGTCTTAGGGTCATGGGTTTATGGGTTTTGGGTTTATGATTTTTGGGTTTATGGGTTTTGTGTTTATGGGTTATGGGTTTATGGGTTTATGGTTTTTGGGTTTATGGGTTTTGGATTTATCGGTTTTTGGTTTATGGGTTTCGGGTTTATGGGTTTTGGATTTATGGGTTTCGGGTTTATGGGTTTCGGGTTTATGGGTTTTGGGTTTATAGGTTTTCGGTTTACGGGTTTATGGGTTTTAGGTTTATGGGTTTATGGTTTTTGGGTTTATGGTTTGTGTGTTTATGGGTTTTGGGTTCATGGCTTTTCGGTTTATGGATTTTGGGTTTATGGGTTTCGGGTTTCTGGGTTTCTGGTTTATGGGTTTCGGGTTTATGGGTTTCGGGTTTATGGGTTTCGGGTTTATGGGTTTCGGGTTTATGGGTTTATGGGTTTAGAATTTATGGGTTTTGGGTTTATGGGTTAATGGGTTTTGGGTTAATGGGTTTTGGGTTTATGGGTTTATGGGTTAATGGGTTTTGGGTTAATGGGTTTTGGGTTTATGGGTTTTGGGTTTATGGGTTTTGGGTTTATGGGTTTTGGGTTTATGGGTTTCGGGTGTTGGATTTATGGGTTTTCGGTTTATGGGTTTTGGGTTTATGGGTTTTGGGTTTATGGGTTCTGGGTTTATGGATTTTGGGTTTATGGGTTTTTGGTTTATGGGTTTTGGGTTTATGGGTTTTGGGTTTATGGGTTTTGGGTTTATGGGTATTGGGTTTATGTGTTTTGGGTTTTGGGTTTATGGGTTTTGGGTTTATGGGTTTTGTGTTGACGGGTTTTGGGTTTTGGGTTTATGGGTTTTGGGTTTATGGGTTTTGGGTTGACGGGTTTTGGGTTTATGGGTTTTTGGGTTTATGGGTTTTCGGTTTATGGGTTTTCGGTTAATGGGTTTTGGGTTTATGGGTTTTGGGTTTATGGGTTTTGGGTTTATGGGTTTTGGGTTTATGGGTTTTGGGTTTTGGGTTTATTGGTTTTCGGTTTATGGGTTTTCGGTTTATGGGTTTTGGGTTTATGGGTTTTGGGTTTATGGGTTTTGGGTTTTTGGGTTTTAGGTTTATGGGTTAATGGGTTTTGGGTTTATGGGTTTTGGGTTTATGGGTTTTGGATTTATGGGTCTTAGGGTCATGGGTTTATGGGTTTTGGGTTTATGATTTTTGGGTTTATGGGTTTTGTGTTTATGGGTTATGGGTTTATGGGTTTATGGTTTTTGGGTTTATGGGTTTTGGATTTATCGGTTTTTGGTTTATGGGTTTCGGGTTTATGGGTTTTGGATTTATGGGTTTCGGGTTTATGGGTTTCGGGTTTATGGGTTTTGGGTTTATAGGTTTTCGGTTTACGGGTTTATGGGTTTTAGGTTTATGGGTTTATGGTTTTTGGGTTTATGGTTTGTGTGTTTATGGGTTTTGGGTTCATGGCTTTTCGGTTTATGGATTTTGGGTTTATGGGTTTCGGGTTTCTGGGTTTCTGGTTTATGGGTTTCGGGTTTATGGGTTTCGGGTTTATGGGTTTCGGGTTTATGGGTTTCGGGTTTATGGGTTTATGGGTTTAGAATTTATGGGTTTTGGGTTTATGGGTTAATGGGTTTTGGGTTAATGGGTTTTGGGTTTATGGGTTTATGGGTTAATGGGTTTTGGGTTAATGGGTTTTGGGTTTATGGGTTTTGGGTTTATGGGTTTTGGGTTTATGGGTTTTGGGTTTATGGGTTTCGGGTGTTGGATTTATGGGTTTTCGGTTTATGGGTTTTGGGTTTATGGGTTTTGGGTTTATGGGTTCTGGGTTTATGGATTTTGGGTTTATGGGTTTTTGGTTTATGGGTTTTGGGTTTATGGGTTTTGGGTTTATGGGTTTTGGGTTTATGGGTATTGGGTTTATGTGTTTTGGGTTTTGGGTTTATGGGTTTTGGGTTTATGGGTTTTGGGTTGACGGGTTTTGGGTTTTGGGTTTATGGGTTTTGGGTTTATGGGTTTTGGGTTGACGGGTTTTGGGTTTATGGGTTTTTGGGTTTATGGGTTTTCGGTTTATGGGTTTTCGGTTAATGGGTTTTGGGTTTATGGGTTTTGGGTTTATGGGTTTTGGGTTTATGGGTTTTGGGTTTATGGGTTTATGGGTTTTGGGTTTATGGGTTTTGGGTTGATGGGTTTATGGGTTTTGGGTTTTGGGTTTTGGGTTTTGGGTTTATGGGTTTTGGGTTTATGGGTTTTTCTGGTTTTGGGTTTATTGGTTTTCGGTTTATGGGTTTTCGGTTTATGGGTTTTGGGTTTATGGGTTTTGGGTTTATGGGTTTTGGGTTTTGGGTTTATGGGTTTTGGGTTTATGGGTTTTGGGTTTATGGGTTTTGGGTTTATGGGTTTTGGGTATATGGGTTTTGGGTTTATGGGTTTTGGGTTTATGGGTTTTGGGTATATGGGTTTTGGGTTTATGGGTTTTGGGTTTATGGGTTAATGGGTTTTGGGTTAATGGGTTTTGGGTTTTGGGTTTATGGGTTTATGGTTTTTGGGTTTATGGTTTGTGTGTTTATGGGTTTTGGGTTTATGGCTTTTCGGTTTATGGATTTTGGGTTTATGGGTTTCGGGTTTCTGGGTTTCTGGTTTATGGGTTTCGGGTTTATGGGTTTCGGGTTTATGGGTTTATGGGTTTAGAATTTATGGGTTTTGGGTTTATGGGTTAATGGGTTTTGGGTTAATGGGTTTTGGGTTTTGGGTTTATGGGTTTATGGGTTAATGGGTTTTGGGTTAATGGGTTTTGGGTTTATGGGTTTTGGGTTTATGGGTTTTGGGTTTATGGGTTTTGGGTTTATGGGTTTCGGGTGTTGGATTTATGGGTTTTCGGTTTATGGGTTTTGGTTTTATGGGTTTTGGGTTTATGGGTTTTGGGTTTATGGGTTTTGGGTTTATGGGTTTTGGGTTTATGGGTTTTGGGTTTATGGGTTTTGGGTTTATGGGTTTATGGGTTTTGGGTTTATGGGTTTTGGGTTTATGTGTTTTGGGTTTTGGGTTTATGGGTTTTGGGTTTATGGGTTTTGGGTTGACGGGTTTTGGGTTTATGGGTTTTTGGGTTTATGGGTTTTCGGTTTATGGGTTTTCGGTTTATGGGTTTATGGGTTTTGGGTTTATGGGATTTGGGTTTATGGGTTTTGGGTTTATGGGTTTTGGGTTTATGGGTTTATGGGTTTTGGGTTTATGGGTTTTGGGTTGATGTGTTTATGGGTTTTGGGTTTTGGGTTTTGGGTTTTGGGTTTTGGGTTTATGGGTTTTGGGTTTATGGGTTTTGGGTTTTGGGTTTATTGGTTTTCGGTTTATGGGTTTTCGGTTTATGGGTTTTGGGTTTATGGGTTTTGGGTTTATGGGTTTTGGGTTTTGGGTTTATGGGTTTTGGGTTTATGGGTTTTGGGTTTATGGGTTTTGGGTTTTTGGGTTTTAGGTTTATGGGTTAATGGGTTTTGGGTTTATGGGTTTTGGGTTTATGGGTTTTGGATTTATGGGTCTTAGGGTCATGGGTTTATGGGTTTTGGGTTTATGATTTTTGGGTTTATGGGTTTTGTGTTTATGGGTTATGGGTTTATGGGTTTATGGTTTTTGGGTTTATGGGTTTTGGATTTATCGGTTTTTGGTTTATGGGTTTCGGGTTTATGGGTTTTGGATTTATGGGTTTCGGGTTTATGGGTTTCGGGTTTATGGGTTTTGGGTTTATAGGTTTTCGGTTTACGGGTTTATGGGTTTTAGGTTTATGGGTTTATGGTTTTTGGGTTTATGGTTTGTGTGTTTATGGGTTTTGGGTTCATGGCTTTTCGGTTTATGGATTTTGGGTTTATGGGTTTCGGGTTTCTGGGTTTCTGGTTTATGGGTTTCGGGTTTATGGGTTTCGGGTTTATGGGTTTCGGGTTTATGGGTTTCGGGTTTATGGGTTTATGGGTTTAGAATTTATGGGTTTTGGGTTTATGGGTTAATGGGTTTTGGGTTAATGGGTTTTGGGTTTATGGGTTTATGGGTTAATGGGTTTTGGGTTAATGGGTTTTGGGTTTATGGGTTTTGGGTTTATGGGTTTTGGATTTATGGGTTTCGGGTTTATGGGTTTCGGGTTTATGGGTTTTGGGTTTATAGGTTTTCGGTTTACGGGTTTATGGGTTTTAGGTTTATGGGTTTATGGTTTTTGGGTTTATGGTTTGTGTGTTTATGGGTTTTGGGTTTATGGCTTTTCGGTTTATGGATTTTGGGTTTATGGGTTTCGGGTTTCTGGGTTTCTGGTTTATGGGTTTCGGGTTTATGGGTTTCGGGTTTATGGGTTTCGGGTTTATGGGTTTATTGGTTTAGAATTTATGGGTTTTGGGTTTATGGGTTAATGGGTTTTGGGTTAATGGGTTTTGGGTTTATGGGTTTATGGGTTAATGGGTTTTGGGTTAATGGGATTTGGGTTTATGGGTTTTGGGTTTATGGGTTTTGGGTTTATGGGTTTTGGGTTTATGGGTTTCGGGTGTTGGATTTATGGGTTTTCGGTTTATGGGTTTTGGGTTTATGGGTTTTGGGTTTATGGCTTTTGGGTTTATGGGTTTTTGGGTTTATGGGTTTTCGGTTTATGGGTTTATGGGTTAATGGGTTTTGGGTTAATGGGTTTTGGGTTTATGGGTTTTGGGTTTATGGGTTTTGGGTTTATGGGTTTTGGGTTTATGGGTTTCGGGTGTTGGATTTATGGGTTTTCGGTTTATGGGTTTTGGGTTTATGGGTTTTGGGTTTATGTGTTTTGGGCTTTGGGTTTATGGGTTTTGGGTTTATGGGTTTTGGGTTGACGGGTTTATGGGTTTTTGGGTTTATGGGTTTTCGGTTTATGGGTTTTCGGTTTATGGGTTTTGGGTTTATGGGTTTTGGGTTTATGGGTTTTGGGTTTATGGATTTTGGGTTTATGGGTTTATGGGTTTTGGGTTTATGGGTTTTGGGTTGATGGGTTTATGGGTTTTGGATTTTGGGTTTTGGGTTTATGGGTTTTGGGTTTATGGGTTTTGGGTTTTGGGTTTATTGGTTTTCGGTTTATGGGTTTTCGGTTTATGGGTTTTGGGTTTATGGGTTTTGGGTTTATGGGTTTTGGGTTTTGGGTTTATGGGTTTTGGGTTTATGGGTTTTGGGTTTATGGGTTTTGGGTTTATGGGTTTTGGGTTTTGGGTTTATGGGTTTTGGGTTTATGGGTTTTGGGTTTATGGGTTTTGGGTTTATGTGTTTTGGGTATATGGGTTTTGGGTTTATGGGTTTTGGGTTTATGGGTTTTGGGTTTTGGGTTTATGGGTTTTGGGTTGATGGGTTTTGGGTTTATGGGTTTTTGGGTTTATGGGTTTTCGGTTTATGGGTTTTCGGTTTATGGGTTTTGGGTTTATGAGTTTTGGGTTTATGGGATTTGGGTTTATGGGTTTTGGGTTTATGGGTTTTGGGTTTATGGGTTTATGGGTTTTGGGTTTATTGGTTTATGGGTTTTGGGTTTATGGGTTTTGGGTTGATGGGTTCATGGGTTTTGGGTTTATGGGTTTTGGGTTTATGGGTTTTGGGTTTTGGGTTTATGGGTTTTCGGTTTATGGGTTTTCGGTTTATGGGTTTCCGGTTTATGGGTTTTCGGTTTATGGGTTTTGGGTTTATGGGTTTATGGGTTTTGGGTTTATGGGTTTTGGATTTATGGGTTTTGGGTTTATGGGTTTATGGGTTTTGGGTTTATGGGTTTTGGGTTTATGTGTTTTGGGTTTTGGGTTTTGGGTTTTGGGTTTTGGGTTTATGGGTTTTGGGTTTATGGGTTTTTCTGGTTTTGGGTTTATTGGTTTTCGGTTTATGGGTTTTCGGTTTATGGGTTTTGGGTTTATGGGTTTTGGGTTTATGGGTTTTGGGTTTTGGGTTTATGGCTTTTGGGTTTATGGGTTTTTGGGTTTATGGGTTTTCGGTTTATGGGTTTATGGGTTAATGGGTTTTGGGTTAATGGGTTTTGGGTTTATGGGTTTTGGGTTTATGGGTTTTGGGTTTATGGGTTTTGGGTTTATGGGTTTCGGGTGTTGGATTTATGGGTTTTCGGTTTATGGGTTTTGGGTTTATGGGTTTTGGGTTTATGTGTTTTGGGCTTTGGGTTTATGGGTTTTGGGTTTATGGGTTTTGGGTTGACGGGTTTATGGGTTTTTGGGTTTATGGGTTAATGGGTTTTGGGTTTATGGGTTTTGGGTTTATGGGTTTTGGGTTTATGGGTTTTGGGTTTATGGGTTTCGGGTGTTGGATTTATGGGTTTTCGGTTTATGGGTTTTGGGTTTATGGGTTTTGGGTTTATGGGTTCTGGGTTTATGGATTTTGGGTTTATGGGTTTTTGGTTTATGGGTTTTGGGTTTATGGGTTTTGGGTTTATGGGTTTTGGGTTTATGGGTATTGGGTTTATGTGTTTTGGGTTTTGGGTTTATGGGTTTTGGGTTTATGGGTTTTGGGTTGACGGGTTTTGGGTTTTGGGTTTATGGGTTTTGGGTTTATGGGTTTTGGGTTGACGGGTTTTGGGTTTATGGGTTTTTGGGTTTATGGGTTTTCGGTTTATGGGTTTTCGGTTAATGGGTTTTGGGTTTATGGGTTTTGGGTTTATGGGTTTTGGGTTTATGGGTTTTGGGTTTATGGGTTTATGGGTTTTGGGTTTATGGGTTTTGGGTTGATGGGTTTATGGGTTTTGGGTTTTGGGTTTTGGGTTTTGGGTTTATGGGTTTTGGGTTTATGGGTTTTTCTGGTTTTGGGTTTATTGGTTTTCGGTTTATGGGTTTTCGGTTTATGGGTTTTGGGTTTATGGGTTTTGGGTTTATGGGTTTTGGGTTTTGGGTTTATGGGTTTTGGGTTTATGGGTTTTGGGTTTATGGGTTTTGGGTTTATGGGTTTTGGGTATATGGGTTTTGGGTTTATGGGTTTTGGGTTTATGGGTTTTGGGTATATGGGTTTTGGGTTTATGGGTTTTGGGTTTATGGGTTAATGGGTTTTGGGTTAATGGGTTTTGGGTTTTGGGTTTATGGGTTTATGGTTTTTGGGTTTATGGTTTGTGTGTTTATGGGTTTTGGGTTTATGGCTTTTCGGTTTATGGATTTTGGGTTTATGGGTTTCGGGTTTCTGGGTTTCTGGTTTATGGGTTTCGGGTTTATGGGTTTCGGGTTTATGGGTTTATGGGTTTAGAATTTATGGGTTTTGGGTTTATGGGTTAATGGGTTTTGGGTTAATGGGTTTTGGGTTTTGGGTTTATGGGTTTATGGGTTAATGGGTTTTGGGTTAATGGGTTTTGGGTTTATGGGTTTTGGGTTTATGGGTTTTGGGTTTATGGGTTTTGGGTTTATGGGTTTCGGGTGTTGGATTTATGGGTTTTCGGTTTATGGGTTTTGGTTTTATGGGTTTTGGGTTTATGGGTTTTGGGTTTATGGGTTTTGGGTTTATGGGTTTTGGGTTTATGGGTTTTGGGTTTATGGGTTTTGGGTTTATGGGTTTATGGGTTTTGGGTTTATGGGTTTTGGGTTTATGTGTTTTGGGTTTTGGGTTTATGGGTTTTGGGTTTATGGGTTTTGGGTTGACGGGTTTTGGGTTTATGGGTTTTTGGGTTTATGGGTTTTCGGTTTATGGGTTTTCGGTTTATGGGTTTATGGGTTTTGGGTTTATGGGATTTGGGTTTATGGGTTTTGGGTTTATGGGTTTTGGGTTTATGGGTTTATGGGTTTTGGGTTTATGGGTTTTGGGTTGATGTGTTTATGGGTTTTGGGTTTTGGGTTTTGGGTTTTGGGTTTTGGGTTTATGGGTTTTGGGTTTATGGGTTTTGGGTTTTGGGTTTATTGGTTTTCGGTTTATGGGTTTTCGGTTTATGGGTTTTGGGTTTATGGGTTTTGGGTTTATGGGTTTTGGGTTTTGGGTTTATGGGTTTTGGGTTTATGGGTTTTGGGTTTATGGGTTTTGGGTTTTTGGGTTTTAGGTTTATGGGTTAATGGGTTTTGGGTTTATGGGTTTTGGGTTTATGGGTTTTGGATTTATGGGTCTTAGGGTCATGGGTTTATGGGTTTTGGGTTTATGATTTTTGGGTTTATGGGTTTTGTGTTTATGGGTTATGGGTTTATGGGTTTATGGTTTTTGGGTTTATGGGTTTTGGATTTATCGGTTTTTGGTTTATGGGTTTCGGGTTTATGGGTTTTGGATTTATGGGTTTCGGGTTTATGGGTTTCGGGTTTATGGGTTTTGGGTTTATAGGTTTTCGGTTTACGGGTTTATGGGTTTTAGGTTTATGGGTTTATGGTTTTTGGGTTTATGGTTTGTGTGTTTATGGGTTTTGGGTTCATGGCTTTTCGGTTTATGGATTTTGGGTTTATGGGTTTCGGGTTTCTGGGTTTCTGGTTTATGGGTTTCGGGTTTATGGGTTTCGGGTTTATGGGTTTCGGGTTTATGGGTTTCGGGTTTATGGGTTTATGGGTTTAGAATTTATGGGTTTTGGGTTTATGGGTTAATGGGTTTTGGGTTAATGGGTTTTGGGTTTATGGGTTTATGGGTTAATGGGTTTTGGGTTAATGGGTTTTGGGTTTATGGGTTTTGGGTTTATGGGTTTTGGATTTATGGGTTTCGGGTTTATGGGTTTCGGGTTTATGGGTTTTGGGTTTATAGGTTTTCGGTTTACGGGTTTATGGGTTTTAGGTTTATGGGTTTATGGTTTTTGGGTTTATGGTTTGTGTGTTTATGGGTTTTGGGTTTATGGCTTTTCGGTTTATGGATTTTGGGTTTATGGGTTTCGGGTTTCTGGGTTTCTGGTTTATGGGTTTCGGGTTTATGGGTTTCGGGTTTATGGGTTTCGGGTTTATGGGTTTATTGGTTTAGAATTTATGGGTTTTGGGTTTATGGGTTAATGGGTTTTGGGTTAATGGGTTTTGGGTTTATGGGTTTTGGGTTGACGGGTTTTGGGTTTTGGGTTTATGGGTTTTGGGTTTATGGGTTTTGGGTTGACGGGTTTTGGGTTTATGGGTTTTTGGGTTTATGGGTGTTGGATTTATGGGTTTTCGGTTTATGGGTTTTGGGTTTATGGGTTTTGGGTTTATGGCTTTTGGGTTTATGGGTTTTTGGGTTTATGGGTTTTCGGTTTATGGGTTTATGGGTTAATGGGTTTTGGGTTAATGGGTTTTGGGTTTATGGGTTTTGGGTTTATGGGTTTTGGGTTTATGGGTTTTGGGTTTATGGGTTTCGGGTGTTGGATTTATGGGTTTTCGGTTTATGGGTTTTGGGTTTATGGGTTTTGGGTTTATGTGTTTTGGGCTTTGGGTTTATGGGTTTTGGGTTTATGGGTTTTGGGTTGACGGGTTTATGGGTTTTTGGGTTTATGGGTTTTCGGTTTATGGGTTTTCGGTTTATGGGTTTTGGGTTTATGGGTTTTGGGTTTATGGGTTTTGGGTTTATGGATTTTGGGTTTATGGGTTTATGGGTTTTGGGTTTATGGGTTTTGGGTTGATGGGTTTATGGGTTTTGGATTTTGGGTTTTGGGTTTATGGGTTTTGGGTTTATGGGTTTTGGGTTTTGGGTTTATTGGTTTTCGGTTTATGGGTTTTCGGTTTATGGGTTTTGGGTTTATGGGTTTTGGGTTTATGGGTTTTGGGTTTTGGGTTTATGGGTTTTGGGTTTATGGGTTTTGGGTTTATGGGTTTTGGGTTTATGGGTTTTGGGTTTTGGGTTTATGGGTTTTGGGTTTATGGGTTTTGGGTTTATGGGTTTTGGGTTTATGTGTTTTGGGTATATGGGTTTTGGGTTTATGGGTTTTGGGTTTATGGGTTTTGGGTTTTGGGTTTATGGGTTTTGGGTTGATGGGTTTTGGGTTTATGGGTTTTTGGGTTTATGGGTTTTCGGTTTATGGGTTTTCGGTTTATGGGTTTTGGGTTTATGAGTTTTGGGTTTATGGGATTTGGGTTTATGGGTTTTGGGTTTATGGGTTTTGGGTTTATGGGTTTATGGGTTTTGGGTTTATTGGTTTATGGGTTTTGGGTTTATGGGTTTTGGGTTGATGGGTTCATGGGTTTTGGGTTTATGGGTTTTGGGTTTATGGGTTTTGGGTTTTGGGTTTATGGGT
Source organism: Gastracanthus pulcherrimus (assembly GCA_949152435.1). Lineage (NCBI taxonomy): Eukaryota > Metazoa > Arthropoda > Insecta > Hymenoptera > Pteromalidae > Gastracanthus > Gastracanthus pulcherrimus. The sequence continues at coordinate 101,343,508 of OX424573.1, forward strand.
TTTCGGTTTATGGGTTTTCGGTTTATGGGTTTCCGGTTTATGGGTTTTCGGTTTATGGGTTTTGGGTTTATGGGTTTATGGGTTTTGGGTTTATGGGTTTTGGATTTATGGGTTTTGGGTTTATGGGTTTATGGGTTTTGGGTTTATGGGTTTTGGGTTTATGTGTTTTGGGTTTATGGGTTTTGGGTTTTGGGTTTATGGGTTTTGGGTTCATGGGTTTTGGGTTTATGGGTTTTGGGTTTATGGGTTTTGGGTTTATGGGTTTTGGGTTTATGGGTTTTGGGTTTATGGGTTTTGGGTTTATGGGTTTTGGGTTTATGGGTTTTGGGTTTATGGGTTTTGGGTTTATGGGTTTTGGGTTTATGGGTTTTGGGTTTATGGGTTTTCGGTTTATGGGTTTTGGGTTTATGGGTTTTGGGTTTATGGGTTTTGGGTTTATGGGTTTTGGGTTTATGGGTTTATGGGTGTTGGGTTTATGGGTTTTGGGTTGATGGGTTTATGGGTTTTGGGTTTTGGGTTTTGGGTTTTGGGTTTATGGGTTTTCGGTTTATGGGTTTTCGGTTTATGGGTTTTCGGTTTATGGGTTTTCGGTTTATGGGTTTTGGGTTTATGGGTTTTGGGTTGATGGGTTTATGGGTTTTGGGTTTTGGGTTTTGGGTTTATGGGTTTTGGGTTTATGGGTTTTGGGTTTTGGGTTTATTGGTTTTCGGTTTATGGGTTTTCGGTTTATGGGTTTTGGGTTTATGGGTTTTGGGTTTATGGGTTTTGGGTTTTGGATTTATGGGTTTTCGGTTTATTGGTTTTGGGTTTATGGGTTTTGGGTTTTGGGTTTTGGGTTTATGGGTTTTGGGTTTATGGGTTTTGGGTTTTGGGTTTATTGGTTTTCGGTTTATGGGTTTTCGGTTTATGGGTTTTGGGTTTATGGGTTTTGGGTTTATGGGTTTTGGGTTTATGGGTTTTGGGTTTATGGGTTTTGGGTTTATGGGTTTTGGGTTTATGGGTTTTGGGTTTATGGGTTTTGGGTTTTGGGTTTATTGGTTTTCGGTTTATGGGTTTTCGGTTTATGGGTTTTGGGTTTATGGGTTTTGGGTTTATGGGTTTTGGGTTTATGGGTTTTGGGTTTATGGGTTTTGGGTTTATGGGTTTTGGGTTTTGGGTTTATGGGTTTTGGGTTTTGGGTTTTGGGTTTATGGGTTTTGGGTTTTGGGTTTATGGGTTTTGGGTTTATGTGTTTATGGGTTTTGGGTTTATGGGTTTATGGGTTTTGGGTTTTTGGGTTTTAGGTTTATGGGCTTGTGGGTTTCGGGTTTATGGTTTTTGGGTTTATGGGTTTGGGATTTATGGGTTTTTTGTTTTATGGGTTTTGGGTTTATGGGTTTTGGATTTATGGGTTTCTGGTTTATGGGTTTCGGGTTAATGGGTTTCGGGTTTATGGGTTTTGGGTTTATGGGTTTTGGGTTTATGGGTTTTGGGTTTATGGGTTTTTTGTTTATGGGTTTTGGGTTATAGGTTTTGGGTTTTTGGGTTTTAGGTTTATGGGTTTATGGGTTTTGGGTTTATGGTTTTTGTGTTTATGGGTTTTGGATTTATGGGTTTTTTTTTATGCGTTTTGGGATTATGGGTTTTGGGTTTATTGGCTTTGGGTTTGTGGGTTTTGGGTTTATGGGTTTTGGGTTTATGGGTTTTGAGTTTTTGGGTTTTAGGTTTATGGGTTTCGGGTTTGTGGGTTTATGGGTTTTCGGTTTATGGGTTTTGGATTTATGGGTTTTTTGTTTATGGGTTTTGGGTTTATGGGTTTTGGATTTATGGGTTTCTGGTTTATGGGTTTCGGGTTTATGGGTGTCGGGTTTATGGGTCTTGGGATTATGGGTTTTGGGTTTATGGGTTTTGAATTTATTGGTTTTTGGTTTATGGGTTTCGGGTTTATGGGTTTTGGATTTATGGGTTTCGGGTTTGTGGGTTTATGGGTTTTCGGTTTATGGGTTTTGGATTTATGGGTTTTTTGTTTATGGGTTTTGGGTTTATGGGTTTTGGATTTATGGGTTTCTGGTTTATGGGTTTCGGGTTTATGGGTGTCGGGTTTATGGGTTTTGGGATTATGGGTTTTGGGTTGACGGGTTTTGGGTTTATGGGTTTTTGGGTTTATGGGTTTTCGGTTTATGGGTTTTCGGTTTATGGGTTTTGGGTTTATGGGTTTTGGGTTTATGGGTTTTGGGTTTATGGGTTTTGGGTTTATGGGTTTTGGGTTTATGGGTTTTGGGTTTATGGGTTTATGGGTTTTGGGTTTATGGGTTTTGGGTTGATGGGTTTATGGGTTTTGGGTTTTGGGTTTTGGGTTTTGGGTTTATGGGTTTTGGGTTTTGGGTTTATTGGTTTTCGGTTTATGGGTTTTGGATTTATGGGTCTTGGGGTCATGGGTTTATGGGTTTTGGGTTTATGATTTTTGGGTTTATGGGTTTTGTGTTTATGGGTTATGGGTTTATGGGTTTATGGTTTTTGGGTTTATGGGTTTTGGATTTATCGGTTTTTGGTTTATGGGTTTCGGGTTTATGGGTTTTGGATTTATGGGTTTCGGGTTTATGGGTTTCGGGTTTATGGGTTTTGGGTTTATAGGTTTTCGGTTTACGGGTTTATGGGTTTTAGGTTTATGGGTTTATGGTTTTTGGGTTTATGGTTTGTGTGTTTATGGGTTTTGGGTTTATGGCTTTTCGGTTTATGGATTTTGGGTTTATGGGTTTCGGGTTTCTGGGTTTCTGGTTTATGGGTTTCGGGTTTATGGGTTTCGGGTTTATGGGTTTCGGGTTTATGGGTTTATGGGTTTAGAATTTATGGGTTTTGGGTTTATGGGTTAATGGGTTTTGGGTTAATGGGTTTTGGGTTTATGGGTTTATGGGTTAATGGGTTTTGGGTTAATGGGTTTTGGGTTTATGGGTTTTGGGTTTATGGGTTTTGGGTTTATGGGTTTTGGGTTTATGGGTTTCGGGTGTTGGATTTATGGGTTTTCGGTTTATGGGTTTTGGGTTTATGGGTTTTGGGTTTATGGGTTTTGGGTATATGGGTTTTGGGTTTATGGGTTTTGGGTTTATGGGTTTTGGATTTATGGGTTTCGGGTTTATGGGTTTCGGGTTTATGGGTTTTGCGTTTATAGGTTTTCGGTTTACGGGTTTATGGGTTTTAGGTTTATGGGTTTATGGTTTTTGGGTTTATGGTTTGTGTGTTTATGGGTTTTGGGTTTATGGCTTTTCGGTTTATGGATTTTGGGTTTATGGGTTTCGGGTTTCTGGGTTTCTGGTTTATGGGTTTCGGGTTTATGGGTTTCGGGTTTATGGGTTTCGGGTTTATGGGTTTATTGGTTTAGAATTTATGGGTTTTGGGTTTATGGGTTAATGGGTTTTGGGTTAATGGGTTTTGGGTTTATGGGTTTATGGGTTAATGGGTTTTGGGTTAATGGGTTTTGGGTTTATGGGTTTTGGGTTTATGGGTTTTGGGTTTATGGGTTTTGGGTTTATGGGTTTCGGGTGTTGGATTTATGGGTTTTCGGTTTATGGGTTTTGGGTTTATGGGTTTTGGGTTTATGGGTTTTGGGTTTATGGGTTTTTGGGTTTATGGGTTTTCGGTTTATGGGTTTATGGGTTAATGGGTTTTGGGTTAATGGGTTTTGGGTTTATGGGTTTTGGGTTTATGGGTTTTGGGTTTATGGGTTTTGGGTTTATGGGTTTCGGGTGTTGGATTTATGGGTTTTCGGTTTATGGGTTTTGGGTTTATGGGTTTTGGGTTTATGTGTTTTGGGCTTTGGGTTTATGGGTTTTGGGTTTATGGGTTTTGGGTTGACGGGTTTATGGGTTTTTGGGTTTATGGGTTTTCGGATTATGGGTTTTCGGTTTATGGGTTTTGGGTTTATGGGTTTTGGGTTTATGGGTTTTGGGTTTATGGATTTTGGGTTTATGGGTTTATGGGTTTTGGGTTTATGGGTTTTGGGTTGATGGGTTTATGGGTTTTGGATTTTGGGTTTTGGGTTTATGGGTTTTGGGTTTATGGGTTTTGGGTTTTGGGTTTATTGGTTTTCGGTTTATGGGTTTTCGGTTTATGGGTTTTGGGTTTATGGGTTTTGGGTTTATGGGTTTTGGGTTTTGGGTTTATGGGTTTTGGGTTTATGGGTTTTGGGTTTATGGGTTTTGGGTTTATGGGTTTTGGGTTTTGGGTTTATGGGTTTTGGGTTTATGGGTTTTGGGTTTATGGGTTTTGGGTTTATGGGTTTTGGGTATATGGGTTTTGGGTTTATGGGTTTTGGGTTTATGGGTTTTGGGTTTTGGGTTTATGGGTTTTGGGTTGATGGGTTTTGGGTTTATGGGTTTTTGGGTTTATGGGTTTTCGGTTTATGGGTTTTCGGTTTATGGGTTTTGGGTTTATGAGTTTTGGGTTTATGGGATTTGGGTTTATGGGTTTTGGGTTTATGGGTTTTGGGTTTATGGGTTTATGGGTTTTGGGTTTATTGGTTTATGGGTTTTGGGTTTATGGGTTTTGGGTTGATGGGTTCATGGGTTTTGGGTTTTGGGTTTATGGGTTTTGGGTTTATGGGTTTTGGGTTTTGGGTTTATGGGTTTTCGGTTTATGGGTTTTCGGTTTATGGGTTTCCGGTTTATGGGTTTTCGGTTTATGGGTTTTGGGTTTATGGGTTTATGGGTTTTGGGTTTATGGGTTTTGGGTTTATGGGTTTTGGGTTTATGGGTTTATGGGTTTTGGGTTTATGGGTTTTGGGTTTATGTGTTTTGGGTTTATGGGTTTTGGGTTTTGGGTTTATTGGTTTTGGGTTCATGGGTTTTGGGTTTATGGGTTTTGGGTTTATGGGTTTTGGGTTTATGGGTTTTGGGTTTATGGGTTTTGGGTTTATGGGTTTTGGGTTTATGGGTTTTGGGTTTATGGGTTTTGGGTTTATGGGTTTTGGGTTTATGGGTTTTGGGTTTATGGGTTTTGGGTTTATGGGTTTTGGGTTTATGGGTTTTCGGTTTATGGGTTTTGGGTTTATGGGTTTTGGGTTTATGGGTTTTGGGTTTATGGGTTTTGGGTTTATGGGTTTATGGGTTTTGGGTTTATGGGTTTTGGGTTGATGGGTTTATGGGTTTTGGGTTTTGGGTTTTGGTTTTATGGGTTTTCGGTTTATGGGTTTTCGGTTTATGGGTTTTCGGTTTATGGGTTTTCGGTTTATGGGTTTTGGGTTTATGGGTTTTGGGTTGATGGGTTTATGGGTTTTGGGTTTTGGGTTTTGGGTTTATGGGTTTTGGGTTTATGGGTTTTGGGTTTTGGGTTTATTGGTTTTCGGTTTATGGGTTTTCGGTTTATGGGTTTTGGGTTTATGGGTTTTGGGTTTATGGGTTTTGGGTTTTGGGTTTATGGGTTTTCGGTTTATGGGTTTTGGGTTTATGGGTTTTGGGTTTTGGGTTTTGGGTTTATGGGTTTTGGGTTTATGGGTTTTGGGTTTTGGGTTTATTGGTTTTCGGTTTATGGGTTTTCGGTTTATGGGTTTCGGGTTAATGGGTTTCGGGTTTATGGGTTTTGGGTTTATGGGTTTTGGGTTTATGGGTTTTGGGTTTTGGGTTTTGGGTTTATGGGTTTTGGGTTTTGGGTTTATGGGTTTTGGGTTTATGTGTTTATGGGTTTTGGGTTTATGGGTTTATGGGTTTTGGGTTTTTGGGTTTTAGGTTTATGGGCTTGTGGGTTTCGGGTTTATGGTTTTTGGGTTTATGGGTTTGGGATTTATGGGTTTTTTGTTTTATGGGTTTTGGGTTTATGGGTTTTGGATTTATGGGTTTCTGGTTTATGGGTTTCGGGTTAATGGGTTTCGGGTTTATGGGTTTTGGGTTTATGGGTTTTGGGTTTATGGGTTTTGGGTTTATGGGTTTTTTGTTTATGGGTTTTGGGTTATAGGTTTCGGGTTTTTGGGTTTTAGGTTTATGGGTTTATGGGTTTTGGGTTTATGGTTTTTGTGTTTATGGGTTTTGGATTTATGGTTTTTTTTTTATGCGTTTTGGGATTATGGGTTTTGGGTTTATTGGCTTTGGGTTTGTGGGTTTTGGGTTTATGGGTTTTGGGTTTATGGGTTTTGAGTTTTTGGGTTTTAGGTTTATGGGTTTCGGGTTTGTGGGTTTATGGGTTTTCGGTTTATGGGTTTTGGATTTATGGGTTTTTTGTTTATGGGTTTTGGGTTTATGGGTTTTGGATTTATGGGTTTCTGGTTTATGGGTTTCGGGTTTATGGGTGTCGGGTTTATGGGTCTTGGGATTATGGGTTTTGGGTTTATGGGTTTTGAATTTATTGGTTTTTGGTTTATGGGTTTCGGGTTTATGGGTTTTGGATTTATGGGTTTCGGGTTTGTGGGTTTATGGGTTTTCGGTTTATGGGTTTTGGATTTATGGGTTTTTTGTTTATGGGTTTTGGGTTTATGGGTTTTGGATTTATGGGTTTCTGGTTTATGGGTTTCGGGTTTATGGGTGTCGGGTTTATGGGTTTTGGGATTATGGGTTTTGGGTTTATGGGTTTTGAATTTATCGGTTTTTGGTTTATGGGTTTCGGGTTTATGGGTTTTGGATTTATGGGTTTCGGGTTTATGGGTTTAGGGTTTTGGGTTTATGGGTTTTGGGTTTATGGGTTTTGGGTTTATGGGTTTTGGGTTTATGGGTTTTGGGTTTATGGGTTTTGGGTTTATGGGTTTTGGGTTTATGGGTTTTGGGTTTATGGGTTTTGGGTTTATGGGTTTTGGGTTGATGGGTTTATGGGTTTTGGGTTTATGGGTTTTGGGTTTATGGGTTTTGGGTTTTGGGTTTATGGGTTTTGGGTTTATGGGTTTTGGGTTTATGGGTTTTGGGTTTATGGGTTTTGGGTTTATGGGTTTTGGGTTTATGGGTTTTGGGTTTATGGGTTTTGGGTTTATGGGTTTTGGGTTTTGGGTTTATGGGTTTTGGATTTTGGGTTTTGGGTTTATGGGTTTTGGGTTTTGGGTTTATGGGTTTTGGGTTTATGTGTTTATGGGTTTTGGGTTTATGGGTTTTGGGTTTATGGGTTTTGGGTTTTTGGGTTTTAGGTTTATGGGCTTGTGGGTTTCGGGTTTATGGTTTTTGGGTTTATGGGTTTGGGATTTATGGGTTTTTTGTTTTATGGGTTTTGGGTTTATGGGTTTTGGATTTATGGGTTTCTGGTTTATGGGTTTCGGGTTTATGGGTTTCGGGTTTATGGGTTTTGGGTTTATGGGTTTTGGGTTTATGGGTTTTGGGTTTATGGGTTTTTTGTTTATGGGTTTTGGGTTATAGGTTTTGGGTTTTTGGGTTTTAGGTTTATGGGTTTATGGGTTTTGGGTTTATGGTTTTTGTGTTTATGGGTTTTGGATTTATGGTTTTTTTTTTTAATGCGTTTTGGGATTATGGGTTTTGGGTTTATTGGCTTTGGGTTTGTGGGTTTTGGGTTTATGGGTTTATGGGTTTTGGGTTTTTGGGTTTTAGGTTTATGGGTTTCAGGTTTATGGGTTTATGGGTTTTCGGTTTATGGGTTTTGGATTTATGGGTTTTTTGTTTATGGGTTTTGGGTTTATGGGTTTTGGGTTTATGGGTTTTGGGTTTATGGGTTTTGGGTTTATGGGTTTTGGGTTTATGGGTTTTGGGTTTATGGGTTTTGGGTTTATGGGTTTTGGGTTTATGGGTTTTGGGTTTATGGGTTTTGGGTTTATGGGTTTTGGGTTTATGGGTTTTGGGTTTATGGGTTTTGGGGTTATGGGTTTTGGGTTTATGGGTTTTGGGTTTATGGGTTTTGGGTTTATGGGTTTTGGGTTTATGGGTTTTGGATTTATGGGTTTTTTGTTTATGGGTTTTGGGTTTATGGGTTTTGGGTTTATGGGTTTTGGGTTTATGGGTTTTGGGTTTATGGGTTTTGGGTTTATGGGTTTTGGGTTTATGGGTTTTGGGTTTATGGGTTTATGGGTTTTGGGTTTATGGGTTTTGGGTTTATGGGTTTTGGGTTTATGGGTTTTGGGTTTATGGGTTTTGGGTTTATGGGTTTTGGGTTTATGGGTTTTGGGTTTATGGGTTTTGGGTTTATGGGTTTTGGGTTTATGGGTTTTGGGTTTATGGGTTTTGGGTTTATGGGTTTTGGGTTTATGGGTTTTGGGTTTATGGGTTTTGGGTTTATGGGTTTTGGGTTTATGGGTTTTGGGTCTATGGGTTTTGGGTTTATGGGTTTTGGGTTTATGGGTTTTGGGTTTTGGGTTTATGGGTTTTGGGTTTTGGGTTTTGGGTTTATGGGTTTTGGGTTTTGGGTTTATGGGTTTTGGGTTTATGTGTTTTGGGCTTTGGGTTTATGGGTTTTGGGTTTATGGGTTTTGGGTTGACGGGTTTATGGGTTTTTGGGTTTATGGGTTTTCGGATTATGGGTTTTCGGTTTATGGGTTTTGGGTTTATGGGTTTTGGGTTTATGGGTTTTGGGTTTATGGATTTTGGGTTTATGGGTTTATGGGTTTTGGGTTTATGGGTTTTGGGTTGATGGGTTTATGGGTTTTGGATTTTGGGTTTTGGGTTTATGGGTTTTGGGTTTATGGGTTTTGGGTTTTGGGTTTATTGGTTTTCGGTTTATGGGTTTTCGGTTTATGGGTTTTGGGTTTATGGGTTTTGGGTTTATGGGTTTTGGGTTTTGGGTTTATGGGTTTTGGGTTTATGGGTTTTGGGTTTATGGGTTTTGGGTTTATGGGTTTTGGGTTTTGGGTTTATGGGTTTTGGGTTTATGGGTTTTGGGTTTATGGGTTTTGGGTTTATGGGTTTTGGGTATATGGGTTTTGGGTTTATGGGTTTTGGGTTTATGGGTTTTGGGTTTTGGGTTTATGGGTTTTGGGTTGATGGGTTTTGGGTTTATGGGTTTTTGGGTTTATGGGTTTTCGGTTTATGGGTTTTCGGTTTATGGGTTTTGGGTTTATGAGTTTTGGGTTTATGGGATTTGGGTTTATGGGTTTTGGGTTTATGGGTTTTGGGTTTATGGGTTTATGGGTTTATGGGTTTTGGGTTTATTGGTTTATGGGTTTTGGGTTTATGGGTTTTGGGTTGATGGGTTCATGGGTTTTGGGTTTTGGGTTTATGGGTTTTGGGTTTATGGGTTTTGGGTTTTGGGTTTATGGGTTTTCGGTTTATGGGTTTTCGGTTTATGGGTTTCCGGTTTATGGGTTTTCGGTTTATGGGTTTTGGGTTTATGGGTTTATGGGTTTTGGGTTTATGGGTTTTGGGTTTATGGGTTTTGGGTTTATGGGTTTATGGGTTTTGGGTTTATGGGTTTTGGGTTTATGTGTTTTGGGTTTATGGGTTTTGGGTTTTGGGTTTATGGGTTTTGGGTTCATGGGTTTTGGGTTTATGGGTTTTGGGTTTATGGGTTTTGGGTTTATGGGTTTTGGGTTTATGGGTTTTGGGTTTATGGGTTTTGGGTTTATGGGTTTTGGGTTTATGGGTTTTGGGTTTATGGGTTTTGGGTTTATGGGTTTTGGGTTTATGGGTTTTGGGTTTATGGGTTTTCGGTTTATGGGTTTTGGGTTTATGGGTTTTGGGTTTATGGGTTTTGGGTTTATGGGTTTTGGGTTTATGGGTTTATGGGTTTTGGGTTTATGGGTTTTGGGTTGATGGGTTTATGGGTTTTGGGTTTTGGGTTTTGGGTTTTGGGTTTATGGGTTTTCGGTTTATGGGTTTTCGGTTTATGGGTTTTCGGTTTATGGGTTTTCGGTTTATGGGTTTTGGGTTTATGGGTTTTGGGTTGATGGGTTTATGGGTTTTGGGTTTTGGGTTTTGGGTTTATGGGTTTTGGGTTTATGGGTTTTGGGTTTATGGGTTTTGGGTTTATGGGTTTTGGGTTTATGGGTTTTGGGTTTATGGGTTTTGGGTTTATGGGTTTTGGGTTTTGGGTTTATGGGTTTTGGGTTTTGGGTTTTGGGTTTATGGGTTTTGGATTTTGGGTTTATGGGTTTTGGGTTTATGTGTTTATGGGTTTATGGGTTTTGGGTTTTGGGTTTTGGGTTTATGGGTTTTGGGTTTTGGGTTTATGGGTTTTGGGTTTATGTGTTTATGTGTTTTGGGTTTATGGGTTTATGGGTTTTGGGTTTTGGGTTTATGGGTTTTGGGTTTATGGGTTTTGCGTTTATGGGTTTTGGGCTTATGGGTTTTGGGTTTATGGGTTTTGGGTTTATGGGTTTTGGGTTTTGGGTTTATGGGTTTTGGGTTTTGGGTTTTGGGTTTATGGGTTTTGGGTTTTGGGTTTATGGGTTTTGGGTTTATGTGTTTATGGGTTTTGGGTTTATGGGTTTATGGGTTTTGGGTTTTTGGGTTTTAGGTTTATGGGCTTGTGGGTTTCGGGTTTATGGTTTTTGGGTTTATGGGTTTGGGATTTATGGGTTTTTTGTTTTATGGGTTTTGGGTTTATGGGTTTTGGATTTATGGGTTTCTGGTTTATGGGTTTCGGGTTAATGGGTTTCGGGTTTATGGGTTTTGGGTTTATGGGTTTTGGGTTTATGGGTTTTGGGTTTATGGGTTTTTTGTTTATGGGTTTTGGGTTATAGGTTTTGGGTTTTTGGGTTTTAGGTTTATGGGTTTATGGGTTTTGGGTTTATGGTTTTTGTGTTTATGGGTTTTGGATTTATGGGTTTTTTTTTATGCGTTTTGGGATTATGGGTTTTGGGTTTATTGGCTTTGGGTTTGTGGGTTTTGGGTTTATGGGTTTTGGGTTTATGGGTTTTGAGTTTTTGGGTTTTAGGTTTATGGGTTTCGGGTTTGTGGGTTTATGGGTTTTCGGTTTATGGGTTTTGGATTTATGGGTTTTTTGTTTATGGGTTTTGGGTTTATGGGTTTTGGATTTATGGGTTTCTGGTTTATGGGTTTCGGGTTTATGGGTGTCGGGTTTATGGGTCTTGGGATTATGGGTTTTGGGTTTATGGGTTTTGAATTTATTGGTTTTTGGTTTATGGGTTTCGGGTTTATGGGTTTTGGATTTATGGGTTTCGGGTTTGTGGGTTTATGGGTTTTCGGTTTATGGGTTTTGGATTTATGGGTTTTTTGTTTATGGGTTTTGGGTTTATGGGTTTTGGATTTATGGGTTTCTGGTTTATGGGTTTCGGGTTTATGGGTGTCGGGTTTATGGGTTTTGGGATTATGGGTTTTGGGTTTATGGGTTTTGAATTTATCGGTTTTTGGTTTATGGGTTTCGGGTTTATGGGTTTTGGATTTATGGGTTTCGGGTTTATGGGTTTAGGGTTTTGGGTTTATGGGTTTTGGGTTTATGGGTTTTGGGTTTATGGGTTTTGGGTTTATGGGTTTTGGGTTTATGGGTTTTGGGTTTATGGGTTTTGGGTTTATGGGTTTTGGGTTTATGGGTTTTGGGTTTATGGGTTTTGGGTTTTGGGTTTATGGGTTTTGGATTTTGGGTTTTGGGTTTATGGGTTTTGGGTTTTGGGTTTATGGGTTTTGGGTTTATGTGTTTATGGGTTTTGGGTTTATGGGTTTTGGGTTTATGGGTTTTGGGTTTTTGGGTTTTAGGTTTATGGGCTTGTGGGTTTCGGGTTTATGGTTTTTGGGTTTATGGGTTTGGGATTTATGGGTTTTTTGTTTTATGGGTTTTGGGTTTATGGGTTTTGGATTTATGGGTTTCTGGTTTATGGGTTTCGGGTTTATGGGTTTCGGGTTTATGGGTTTTGGGTTTATGGGTTTTGGGTTTATGGGTTTTGGGTTTATGGGTTTTTTGTTTATGGGTTTTGGGTTATAGGTTTTGGGTTTTTGGGTTTTAGGTTTATGGGTTTATGGGTTTTGGGTTTATGGTTTTTGTGTTTATGGGTTTTGGATTTATGGTTTTTTTTTTTAATGCGTTTTGGGATTATGGGTTTTGGGTTTATTGGCTTTGGGTTTGTGGGTTTTGGGTTTATGGGTTTATGGGTTTTGGGTTTTTGGGTTTTAGGTTTATGGGCTTGTGGGTTTCGGGTTAATGGGTTTCGGGTTTATGGGTTTTGGGTTTATGGGTTTTGGGTTTATGGGTTTTGGGTTTATGGGTTTTTTGTTTATGGGTTTTGGGTTATAGGTTTTGGGTTTTTGGGTTTTAGGTTTATGGGTTTATGGGTTTTGGGTTTATGGTTTTTGTGTTTATGGGTTTTGGATTTATGGGTTTTTTTTTATGCGTTTTGGGATTATGGGTTTTGGGTTTATTGGCTTTGGGTTTGTGGGTTTTGGGTTTATGGGTTTTGGGTTTATGGGTTTTGAGTTTTTGGGTTTTAGGTTTATGGGTTTCGGGTTTGTGGGTTTATGGGTTTTCGGTTTATGGGTTTTGGATTTATGGGTTTTTTGTTTATGGGTTTTGGGTTTATGGGTTTTGGATTTATGGGTTTCTGGTTTATGGGTTTCGGGTTTATGGGTGTCGGGTTTATGGGTCTTGGGATTATGGGTTTTGGGTTTATGGGTTTTGAATTTATTGGTTTTTGGTTTATGGGTTTCGGGTTTATGGGTTTTGGATTTATGGGTTTCGGGTTTGTGGGTTTATGGGTTTTCGGTTTATGGGTTTTGGATTTATGGGTTTTTTGTTTATGGGTTTTGGGTTTATGGGTTTTGGATTTATGGGTTTCTGGTTTATGGGTTTCGGGTTTATGGGTGTCGGGTTTATGGGTTTTGGGATTATGGGTTTTGGGTTTATGGGTTTTGAATTTATCGGTTTTTGGTTTATGGGTTTCGGGTTTATGGGTTTTGGATTTATGGGTTTCGGGTTTATGGGTTTAGGGTTTTGGGTTTATGGGTTTTGGGTTTATGGGTTTTGGGTTTATGGGTTTTGGGTTTATGGGTTTTGGGTTTATGGGTTTTGGGTTTATGGGTTTTGGGTTTATGGGTTTTGGGTTTATGGGTTTTGGGTTTATGGGTTTTGGGTTTTGGGTTTATGGGTTTTGGATTTTGGGTTTTGGGTTTATGGGTTTTGGGTTTTGGGTTTATGGGTTTTGGGTTTATGTGTTTATGGGTTTTGGGTTTATGGGTTTTGGGTTTATGGGTTTTGGGTTTTTGGGTTTTAGGTTTATGGGCTTGTGGGTTTCGGGTTTATGGTTTTTGGGTTTATGGGTTTGGGATTTATGGGTTTTTTGTTTTATGGGTTTTGGGTTTATGGGTTTTGGATTTATGGGTTTCTGGTTTATGGGTTTCGGGTTTATGGGTTTCGGGTTTATGGGTTTTGGGTTTATGGGTTTTGGGTTTATGGGTTTTGGGTTTATGGGTTTTTTGTTTATGGGTTTTGGGTTATAGGTTTTGGGTTTTTGGGTTTTAGGTTTATGGGTTTATGGGTTTTGGGTTTATGGTTTTTGTGTTTATGGGTTTTGGATTTATGGTTTTTTTTTTTAATGCGTTTTGGGATTATGGGTTTTGGGTTTATTGGCTTTGGGTTTGTGGGTTTTGGGTTTATGGGTTTATGGGTTTTGGGTTTTTGGGTTTTAGGTTTATGGGTTTCAGGTTTATGGGTTTATGGGTTTTCGGTTTATGGGTTTTGGATTTATGGGTTTTTTGTTTATGGGTTTTGGGTTTATGGGTTTTGGGTTTATGGGTTTTGGGTTTATGGGTTTTGGGTTTATGGGTTTTGGGTTTATGGGTTTTGGGTTTATGGGTTTTGGGTTTATGGGTTTTGGGTTTATGGGTTTTGGGTTTATGGGTTTTGGGTTTATGGGTTTTGGGTTTATGGGTTTTGGGTTTATGGGTTTTGGGTTTATGGGTTTTGGGTTTATGGGTTTTGGGTTTATGGGTTTTGGGTTTATGGGTTTTGGGTTTATGGGTTTTGGGTTTATGGGTTTTGGGTTTATGGGTTTTGGGTTTATGGGTTTTGGGTTTATGGGTTTTGGATTTATGGGTTTTTTGTTTATGGGTTTTGGGTTTATGGGTTTTGGGTTTATGGGTTTTGGGTTTATGGGTTTTGGGTTTATGGGTTTTGGGTTTATGGGTTTTGGGTTTATGGGTTTTGGGTTTATGGGTTTTGGGTTTATGGGTTTATGGGTTTTGGGTTTATGGGTTTTGGGTTTATGGGTTTTGGGTTTATGGGTTTTGGGTTTATGGGTTTTGGGTTTATGGGTTTTGGGTTTATGGGTTTTGGGTTTATGGGTTTTGGGTTTATGGGTTTTGGGTTTATGGGTTTTGGGTTTATGGGTTTTGGGTTTATGGGTTTTGGGTTTATGGGTTTTGGGTTTATGGGTTTTGGGTTTATGGGTTTTGGGTTTATGGGTTTTGGGTTTATGGGTTTTGGGTTTATGGGTTTTGGGTTTATGGGTTTTGGGTTTATGGGTTTTGGGTTTATGGGTTTTGGGTTTTGGGTTTATGGGTTTTGGGTTTTGGGTTTTGGGTTTATGGGTTTTGGGTTTTGGGTTTATGGGTTTTGGGTTTATGTGTTTATGGGTTTTTGGTTTATGGGTTTATGGGTTTTGGGTTTTTGGGTTTTAGGTTTATGGGCTTGTGGGTTTCGGGTTTATGGTTTTTGGGTTTATGGGTTTTGGATTTATGGGTTTTTTGTTTATGGGTCTTGGGTTTATGGGTTTTGGGTTTATGGGTTTTGGGTTTATGGGTTTTGGGTTTATGGGTTTTGGGTTTATGGGTTTTGGGTTTATGGGTTTTGGGTTTATGGGTTTTGGGTTTATGGGTTTTGGGTTTATGGGTTTATGGGTTTTGGGTTTTGGGTTTATGGGTTTTGGGTTTATGTGTTTATGGGTTTTGGGTTTATGGGTTTATGGGTTTTGGGTTTTTGGGTTTTAGGTTTATGGGCTTGTGGGTTTCGGGTTTATGGTTTTTGGGTTTATGGGTTTGGGATTTATGGGTTTTTTGTTTTATGGGTTTTGGGTTTATGGGTTTGGGATTTATGGGTTTTTTGTTTTATGGGTTTTGGGTTTATGGGTTTTGGATTTATGGGTTTCTGGTTTATGGGTTTCGGGTTAATGGGTTTCGGGTTTATGGGTTTTGGGTTTATGGGTTTTGGGTTTATGGGTTTTTTGTTTATGGGTTTTGGGTTATAGGTTTTGGGTTTTTGGGTTTTAGGTATATGGGTTTATGGGTTTTGGGTTTATGGTTTTTGTGTTTATGGGTTTTGGATTTATGGTTTTTTTTTTATGCGTTTTGGGATTATGGGTTTTGGGTTTATTGGCTTTGGGTTTGTGGGTTTTGGGTTTATGGGTTTTGGGTTTATGGGTTTTGAGTTTTTGGGTTTTAGGTTTATGGGTTTCGGGTTTGTGGGTTTATGGGTTTTCGGTTTATGGGTTTTGGATTTATGGGTTTTTTGTTTATGGGTTTTGGGTTTATGGGTTTTGGATTTATGGGTTTCTGGTTTATGGGTTTCGGGTTTATGGGTGTCGGGTTTATGGGTTTTGGGATTATGGGTTTTGGGTTTATGGGTTTTGGGTTTATGGGTTTTGGGTTTATGGGTTTTGGGTTTATGGGTTTTGGGTTTATGGGTTTTGGGTTTATGGGTTTTGGGTTTATGGGTTTTGGGTTTATGGGTTTTGGGTTTATGGGTTTTGGGTTTATGGGTTTTGGGTTTATGGGTTTTGGGTTTATGGGTTTTGGGTTTATGGGTTTTGGGTTTATGGGTTTTGGGTTTATGGGTTTTGGGTTTTGGGTTTATGGGTTTTGGGTTTTGGGTTTTGGGTTTATGGGTTTTGGGTTTTGGGTTTATGGGTTTTGGGTTTATGTGTTTATGGGTTTTTGGTTTATGGGTTTATGGGTTTTGGGTTTTTGGGTTTTAGGTTTATGGGCTTGTGGGTTTCGGGTTTATGGTTTTTGGGTTTATGGGTTTTGGATTTATGGGTTTTTTGTTTATGGGTCTTGGGTTTATGGGTTTTGGGTTTATGGGTTTTGGGTTTATGGGTTTTGGGTTTATGGGTTTTGGGTTTATGGGTTTTGGGTTTATGGGTTTTGGGTTTATGGGTTTTGGGTTTATGGGTTTATGGGTTTTGGGTTTTGGGTTTATGGGTTTTGGGTTTATGTGTTTATGGGTTTTGGGTTTATGGGTTTATGGGTTTTGGGTTTTTGGGTTTTAGGTTTATGGGCTTGTGGGTTTCGGGTTTATGGTTTTTGGGTTTATGGGTTTGGGATTTATGGGTTTTTTGTTTTATGGGTTTTGGGTTTATGGGTTTGGGATTTATGGGTTTTTTGTTTTATGGGTTTTGGGTTTATGGGTTTTGGATTTATGGGTTTCTGGTTTATGGGTTTCGGGTTAATGGGTTTCGGGTTTATGGGTTTTTTGTTTATGGGTTTTGGGTTATAGGTTTTGGGTTTTTGGGTTTTAGGTTTATGGGTTTATGGGTTTTGGGTTTATGGTTTTTGTGTTTATGGGTTTTGGATTTATGGTTTTTTTTTTATGCGTTTTGGGATTATGGGTTTTGGGTTTATTGGCTTTGGGTTTGTGGGTTTTGGGTTTATGGGTTTTGGGTTTATGGGTTTTGAGTTTTTGGGTTTTAGGTTTATGGGTTTCGGGTTTGTGGGTTTATGGGTTTTCGGTTTATGGGTTTTGGATTTATGGGTTTTTTGTTTATGGGTTTTGGGTTTATGGGTTTTGGATTTATGGGTTTCTGGTTTATGGGTTTCGGGTTTATGGGTGTCGGGTTTATGGGTTTTGGGATTATGGGTTTTGGGTTTATGGGTTTTGAATTTATTGGTTTTTGGTTTATGGGTTTCGGGTTTATGGGTTTTGGATTTATGGGTTTCGGGTTTGTGGGTTTATGGGTTTTCGGTTTATGGGTTTTGGATTTATGGGTTTTTTGTTTATGGGTTTTGGGTTTATGGGTTTTGAATTTATCGGTTTTTGGTTTATGGGTTTCGGGTTTATGGGTTTTGGATTTATGGGTTTCGGGTTTATGGGTTTAGGGTTTTGGGTTTATGGGTTTTGGGTTTATGGGTTTTGGGTTTATGGGTTTTGGGTTTATGGGTTTTGGGTTTATGGGTTTTGGGTTTATGGGTTTTGGGTTTATGGGTTTTGGGTTTATGGGTTTTGGGTTTATGGGTTTTGGGTTTATGGGTTTTGGGTTTTGGGTTTATGGGTTTTGGGTTTTCGGTTTTGGGTTTATGGGTTTTGGGTTTTGGGTTTATGGGTTTTGGGTTTATGTGTTTATGGGTTTATGGGTTTTGGGATTATGGGTTTTGGGTTTATGGGTTTTGAATTTATTGGTTTTTGGTTTATGGGTTTCGGGTTTATGGGTTTTGGATTTATGGGTTTCGGGTTTGTGGGTTTATAAGTTTTCGGTTTATGGGTTTTGGGTTTATGGGTTTTTTGTTTATGGGTTTTGGGTTTATGGGTTTTGAATTTATCGGTTTTTGGTTTATGGGTTTCGGGTTTATGGGTTTTGGATTTATGGGTTTCGGGTTTATGGGTTTAGGGTTTTGGGTTTATGGGTTTTGGGTTTATGGGTTTTGGGTTTATGGGTTTTGGGTTTATGGGTTTTGGGTTTATGGGTTTTGGGTTTATGGGTTTTGGGTTTATGGGTTTTGGGTTTTGGGTTTATGGGTTTTGGGTTTTGGGTTTTGGGTTTAGGGTTTTGGGTTTATGGGTTTTGGGTTTATGGGTTTTGGGTTTATGGGTTTTGGGTTTATGGGTTTTGGGTTTATGGGTTTTGGGTTTATGGGTTTTGGGTTTATGGGTTTTGGGTTTATGGGTTTTGGGTTTATGGGTTTTGGCTTTATGGGTTTTGGGTTTTTGGGTTTTAGGTTTATGGGTTAATGGGTTTTGGGTTTATGGGTTTTGGGTTTATGGGTTTTGGATTTATGGGTTTATGGGTTTTGGGTTTATGGGATTTGGGTTGATGGGTTTATGGGTTTTGGGTTTTGGGTTTTGGGTTTTGGGTTTTGGGTTTATGGGTTTTGGGTTTATGGGTTTTGGGTTTTGGGTTTATTGGTTTTCGGTTTATGGGTTTTGGGTTTATGGGTTTTGGGTTTATGGGTTTATGGGTTTTGGGTTTATGGGTTTTGGGTTGATGGGTTTATGGGTTTTGGGTTTTGGGTTTTGGGTTTTGGGTTTATGGGTTTTGGGTTTATGGGTTTTGGGTTTTGGGTTTATTGGTTTTCGGTTTTGGGTTTATGGGTTTTGGGTTTATGGGTTTTGGGTTGATGGGTTTTGGGTTTATGGGTTTTTGGGTTTATGGGTTTTCGGTTTATGGGTTTTCGGTTTATGGGTTTTCGGTTTATGGGTTTTCGGTTTATGGGTTTTGGGTTTATGGGTTTTGGGTATATGGGTTTTGGGTTTATGGGTTTTGGGTTTATGGGTTTTGGGATTATGGGTTTTCGGTTTATGGGTTTTGGGTTTTCTGGGTTTTGGGTTTATGGGTTTTGGGTTGATGGGTTTTGGGTTTATGGGTTTTGGGTTTATGGGTTTTGGGTTTATGGGTTTCGGGTTTATGGGTTTTGGGTTTATGGGTTTTGGCTTTATGGGTTTTGGGTTTTTGGGTTTTAGGTTTATGGGTTAATGGGTTTTGGGTTTATGGGTTTTGGGTTTATGGGTTTTGGATTTATGGGTCTTGGGGTCATGGGTTTATGGGTTTTGGGTTTATGATTTTTGGGTTTATGGGTTTTGTGTTTATGGGTTATGGGTTTATGGGTTTAAGGTTTTGGGTTTATGGGTTTCGGGTTTATGGGTTTTGGGTTTATGGGTTTTGGCTTTATGGGTTTTGGGTTTTTGGGTTTTAGGTTTATGGGTTAATGGGTTTTGGGTTTATGGGTTTTGGGTTTATGGGTTTTGGATTTATGGGTCTTGGGGTCATGGGTTTATGGGTTTTGGGTTTATGATTTTTGGGTTTATGGGTTTTGTGTTTATGGGTTATGGGTTTATGGGTTTAAGGTTTTTGGGTTTATGGGTTTTGGATTTATCGGTTTTTGGTTTATGGGTTTCGGGTTTATGGGTTTTGGATTTATGGGTTTCGGGTTTATGGGTTTCGGGTTTATGGGTTTTGGGTTTATAGGTTTTCGGTTTACGGGTTTATGGGTTTTAGGTTTATGGGCTTATGGTTTTTGGGTTTATGGTTTGTGTGTTTATGGGTTTTGGGTTTATGGCTTTTCGGTTTATGGATTTTGGGTTTATGGGTTTCGGGTTTCTGGGTTTCTGGTTTATGGGTTTCGGGTTTATGGGTTTCGGGTTTATGGGTTTCGGGTTTATGGGTTTATGGGTTTAGAATTTATGGGTTTTGGGTTTATGGGTTAATGGGTTTTGGGTTAATGGGTTTTGGGTTAATGGGTTTTGGGTTTATGGGTTTTGGGTTTATGGGTTTTGGGTTTATGGGTTTTGGGTTTATGGGTTTTGGGTTTATGGGTTTTGGGTTTATGGGTTTTGGGTTTATGGGTTTTGGGTTTATGGGTTTTGGGTTTTGGGTTTATGGGTTTTGGGTTTTGGGTTTTGGGTTTATGGGTTTTGGGTTTTGGGTTTATGGGTTTTGGGTTTATGTGTTTATGGGTTTATGGGTTTTGGGATTATGGGTTTTGGGTTTATGGGTTTTGAATTTATTGGTTTTTGGTTTATGGGTTTCGGGTTTATGGGTTTTGGATTTATGGGTTTCGGGTTTGTGGGTTTATGGGTTTTCGGTTTATGGGTTTTGGATTTATGGGTTTTTTGTTTATGGGTTTTGGGTTTATGGGTTTTGAATTTATCGGTTTTTGGTTTATGGGTTTCGGGTTTATGGGTTTTGGATTTATGGGTTTCGGGTTTATGGGTTTAGGGTTTTGGGTTTATGGGTTTTGGGTTTATGGGTTTTGGGTTTATGGGTTTTGGGTTTATGGGTTTTGGGTTTATGGGTTTTGGGTTTATGGGTTTTGGGTTTATGGGTTTTGGGTTTTGGGTTTATGGGTTTTGGGTTTTGGGTTTTGGGTTTAGGGTTTTGGGTTTATGGGTTTTGGGTTTATGGGTTTTGGGTTTATGGGTTTTGGGTTTATGGGTTTTGGGTTTATGGGTTTTGGGTTTTGGGTTTATGGGTTTTGGGTTTATGGGTTTTGGGTTTATGGGTTTTGGGTTTATGGGTTTTGGGTATATGGGTTTTGGGTTTATGGTTTTTGGGTTTATGGGTTTTGGGTTTTGGGTTTATGGGTTTTGGGTTGATGGGTTTTGGGTTTATGGGTTTTTGGGTTTATGGGTTTTCGGTTTATGGGTTTTCGGTTTATGGGTTTTGGGTTTATGAGTTTTGGGTTTATGGGATTTGGGTTTATGGGTTTTGGGTTTATGGGTTTTGGGTTTATGGGTTTATGGGTTTTGGGTTTATTGGTTTATGGGTTTTGGGTTTATGGGTTTTGGGTTGATGGGTTCATGGGTTTTGGGTTTTGGGTTTATGGGTTTTGGGTTTATGGGTTTTGGGTTTTGGGTTTATGGGTTTTCGGTTTATGGGTTTTCGGTTTATGGGTTTCCGGTTTATGGGTTTTCGGTTTATGGGTTTTGGGTTTATGGGTTTATGGGTTTTGGGTTTATGGGTTTTGGGTTTATGGGTTTTGGGTTTATGGGTTTATGGGTTTTGGGTTTATGGGTTTTGGGTTTATGTGTTTTGGGTTTATGGGTTTTGGGTTTATGGGTTTTGGGTTCATGGGTTTTGGGTTTATGGGTTTTGGGTTTATGGGTTTTGGGTTTATGGGTTTTGGGTTTATGGGTTTTGGGTTTATGGGTTTTGGGTTTATGGGTTTTGGGTTTATGGGTTTTGGGTTTATGGGTTTTGGGTTTATGGGTTTTGGGTTTATGGGTTTTGGGTTTATGGGTTTTCGGTTTATGGGTTTTGGGTTTATGGGTTTTGGGTTTATGGGTTTTGGGTTTATGGGTTTTGGGTTTATGGGTTTATGGGTTTTGGGTTTATGGGTTTTGGGTTGATGGGTTTATGGGTTTTGGGTTTTGGGTTTTGGGTTTTGGGTTTATGGGTTTTCGGTTTATGGGTTTTCGGTTTATGGGTTTTCGGTTTATGGGTTTTCGGTTTATGGGTTTTGGGTTTATGGGTTTTGGGTTGATGGGTTTATGGGTTTTGGGTTTTGGGTTTTGGGTTTATGGGTTTTGGGTTTATGGGTTTTGGGTTTTGGGTTTATTGGTTTTCGGTTTATGGGTTTTCGGTTTATGGGTTTTGGGTTTATGGGTTTTGGGTTTATGGGTTTTGGGTTTTGGGTTTATGGGTTTTCGGTTTATGGGTTTTGGGTTTATGGGTTTTGGGTTTTGGGTTTTGGGTTTATGGGTTTTGGGTTTATGGGTTTTGGGTTTTGGGTTTATTGGTTTTCGGTTTATGGGTTTTCGGTTTATGGGTTTTGGGTTTATGGGTTTTGGGTTTATGGGTTTTGGGTTTATGGGTTTTGGGTTTATGGGTTTTGGGTTTATGGGTTTTGGGTTTATGGGTTTTGGGTTTATGGGTTTTGGGTTTATGGGTTTTGGGTTTATGGGTTTTGGGTTTATGGGTTTATGGGTTTTGGGTTTTGGGTTTATGGGTTTTGGGTTTATGGGTTTTGCGTTTATGGGTTTTGGGTTTATGGGTTTTGGGTTTATGGGTTTTGGGTTTATGGGTTTTGGGTTTTGGGTTTATGGGTTTTGGGTTTTGGGTTTTGGGTTTATGGGTTTTGGGTTTTGGGTTTATGGGTTTTGGGTTTATGTGTTTATGGGTTTTGGGTTTATGGGTTTATGGGTTTTGGGTTTTTGGGTTTTAGGTTTATGGGCTTGTGGGTTTCGGGTTTATGGTTTTTGGGTTTATGGGTTTTGGATTTTGGGTTTATGGGTTTTGGGTTTATGTGTTTATGGGTTTATGGGTTTTGGGTTTTGGGTTTTGGGTTTATGGGTTTTGGGTTTTGGGTTTATGGGTTTTGGGTTTATGTGTTTATGTGTTTTGGGTTTATGGGTTTATGGGTTTTGGGTTTTGGGTTTATGGGTTTTGGGTTTATGGGTTTTGCGTTTATGGGTTTTGGGTTTATGGGTTTTGGGTTTATGGGTTTTGGGTTTATGGGTTTTGGGTTTTGGGTTTATGGGTTTTGGGTTTTGGGTTTTGGGTTTATGGGTTTTGGGTTTTGGGTTTTGGGTTTATGGGTTTTGGATTTTGGGTTTATGGGTTTTGGGTTTATGTGTTTATGGGTTTATGGGTTTTGGGTTTTGGGTTTTGGGTTTATGGGTTTTGGGTTTTGGGTTTATGGGTTTTGGGTTTATGTGTTTATGTGTTTTGGGTTTATGGGTTTATGGGTTTTGGGTTTTGGGTTTATGGGTTTTGGGTTTATGGGTTTTGCGTTTATGGGTTTTGGGTTTATGGGTTTTGGGTTTATGGGTTTTGGGTTTATGGGTTTTGGGTTTTGGGTTTATGGGTTTTGGGTTTTGGGTTTATGGGTTTTGGGTTTTGGGTTTATGGGTTTTGGGTTTATGTGTTTATGGGTTTTGGGTTTATGGGTTTATGGGTTTTGGGTTTTTGGGTTTTAGGTTTATGGGCTTGTGGGTTTCGGGTTTATGGTTTTTGGGTTTATGGGTTTGGGATTTATGGGTTTTTTGTTTTATGGGTTTTGGGTTTATGGGTTTTGGATTTATGGGTTTCTGGTTTATGGGTTTCGGGTTAATGGGTTTCGGGTTTATGGGTTTTGGGTTTATGGGTTTTGGGTTTATGGGTTTTGGGTTTATGGGTTTTTTGTTTATGGGTTTTGGGTTATAGGTTTTGGGTTTTTGGGTTTTAGGTTTATGGGTTTATGGGTTTTGGGTTTATGGTTTTTGTGTTTATGGGTTTTGGATTTATGGGTTTTTTTTTATGCGTTTTGGGATTATGGGTTTTGGGTTTATTGGCTTTGGGTTTGTGGGTTTTGGGTTTATGGGTTTTGTGTTTATGGGTTTTGAGTTTTTGGGTTTTAGGTTTATGGGTTTCGGGTTTGTGGGTTTATGGGTTTTCGGTTTATGGGTTTTGGATTTATGGGTTTTTTGTTTATGGGTTTTGGGTTTATGGGTTTTGGATTTATGGGTTTCTGGTTTATGGGTTTCGGGTTTATGGGTGTCGGGTTTATGGGTCTTGGGATTATGGGTTTTGGGTTTATGGGTTTTGAATTTATTGGTTTTTGGTTTATGGGTTTCGGGTTTATGGGTTTTGGATTTATGGGTTTCGGGTTTGTGGGTTTATGGGTTTTCGGTTTATGGGTTTTGGATTTATGGGTTTTTTGTTTATGGGTTTTGGGTTTATGGGTTTTGGATTTATGGGTTTCTGGTTTATGGGTTTCGGGTTTATGGGTGTCGGGTTTATGGGTTTTGGGATTATGGGTTTTGGGTTGACGGGTTTTGGGTTTATGGGTTTTTGGGTTTATGGGTTTTAGGTTTATGGGTTTTCGGTTTATGGGTTTTGGGTTTATGGGTTTTGGGTTTATGGGTTTTGGGTTTATGGGTTTTGGGTTTATGGGTTTTGGGTTTATGGGTTTTGGGTTTATGGGTTTATGGGTTTTGGGTTTATGGGTTTTGGGTTGATGGGTTTATGGGTTTTGGGTTTTGGGTTTTGGGTTTTGGGTTTATGGGTTTTGGGTTTATGGGTTTTGGGTTGATGGGTTTATGGGTTTTGGGTTTTGGGTTTTGGGTTTTGGGTTTTGGGTTTATTGGTTTTCGGTTTATGGGTTTTGGGTTTATGGGTTTTGGGTTTATGTGTTTTGGGTTTTGGGTTTATGGGTTTTGGGTTTATGGGTTTTGGGTTGACGGGTTTTGGGTTTATGGGTTTTTGGGTTTATGGGTTTTCGGTTTATGGGTTTTCGGTTTATGGGTTTTGGGTTTATGGGTTTTGGGTTTATGGGTTTATGGGTTTTGGGTTTATGGGTTTTGGGTTGATGGGTTTATGGGTTTTGGGTTTTGGGTTTTGGGTTTTGGGTTTATGGGTTTTGGGTTTTGGGTTTATTGGTTTTCGGTTTATGGGTTTTGGATTTATGGGTCTTGGGGTCATGGGTTTATGGGTTTTGGGTTTATGATTTTTGGGTTTATGGGTTTTGTGTTTATGGGTTATGGGTTTATGGGTTTATGGTTTTTGGGTTTATGGGTTTTGGATTTATCGGTTTTTGGTTTATGGGTTTCGGGTTTATGGGTTTTGGATTTATGGGTTTCGGGTTTATGGGTTTCGGGTTTATGGGTTTTGGGTTTATAGGTTTTCGGTTTACGGGTTTATGGGTTTTAGGTTTATGGGTTTATGGTTTTTGGGTTTATGGTTTGTGTGTTTATGGGTTTTGGGTTTATGGCTTTTCGGTTTATGGATTTTGGGTTTATGGGTTTCGGGTTTCTGGGTTTCTGGTTTATGGGTTTCGGGTTTATGGGTTTCGGGTTTATGGGTTTCGGGTTTATGGGTTTATGGGTTTAGAATTTATGGGTTTTGGGTTTATGGGTTAATGGGTTTTGGGTTAATGGGTTTTGGGTTTATGGGTTTATGGGTTAATGGGTTTTGGGTTAATGGGTTTTGGGTTTATGGGTTTTGGGTTTATGGGTTTTGGGTTTATGGGTTTTGGGTTTATGGGTTTCGGGTGTTGGATTTATGGGTTTTCGGTTTATGGGTTTTGGGTTTATGGGTTTTGGGTTTATGGGTTTTGGGTATATGGGTTTTGGGTTTATGGGTTTTGGGTTTATGGGTTTTGGATTTATGGGTTTCGGGTTTATGGGTTTCGGGTTTATGGGTTTTGGGTTTATAGGTTTTCGGTTTACGGGTTTATGGGTTTTAGGTTTATGGGTTTATGGTTTTTGGGTTTATGGTTTGTGTGTTTATGGGTTTTGGGTTTATGGCTTTTCGGTTTATGGATTTTGGGTTTATGGGTTTCGGGTTTCTGGGTTTCTGGTTTATGGGTTTCGGGTTTATGGGTTTCGGGTTTATGGGTTTCGGGTTTATGGGTTTCGGGTTTATGGGTTTATTGGTTTAGAATTTATGGGTTTTGGGTTTATGGGTTAATGGGTTTTGGGTTAATGGGTTTTGGGTTTATGGGTTTATGGGTTAATGGGTTTTGGGTTAATGGGTTTTGGGTTTATGGGTTTTGGGTTTATGGGTTTTGGGTTTATGGGTTTTGGGTTTATGGGTTTCGGGTGTTGGATTTATGGGTTTTTGGTTTATGGGTTTTGGGTTTATGGGTTTTGGGTTTATGGGTTTTGGGTTTATGGGTTTTTGGGTTTATGGGTTTTCGGTTTATGGGTTTATGGGTTAATGGGTTTTGGGTTAATGGGTTTTGGGTTTATGGGTTTTGGGTTTATGGGTTTTGGGTTTATAGGTTTTGGGTTTATGGGTTTCGGGTGTTGGATTTATGGGTTTTCGGTTTATGGGTTTTGGGTTTATGGGTTTTGGGTTTATGTGTTTTGGGCTTTGGGTTTATGGGTTTTGGGTTTATGGGTTTTGGGTTGACGGGTTTATGGGTTTTTGGGTTTATGGGTTTTCGGTTTATGGGTTTTCGGTTTATGGGTTTTGGGTTTATGGGTTTTGGGTTTATGGGTTTTGGGTTTATGGATTTTGGGTTTATGGGTTTATGGGTTTTGGGTTTATGGGTTTTGGGTTGATGGGTTTATGGGTTTTGGATTTTGGGTTTTGGGTTTATGGGTTTTGGGTTTATGGGTTTTGGGTTTTGGGTTTATTGGTTTTCGGTTTATGGGTTTTCGGTTTATGGGTTTTGGGTTTATGGGTTTTGGGTTTATGGGTTTTGGGTTTTGGGTTTATGGGTTTTGGGTTTATGGGTTTTGGGTTTATGGGTTTTGGGTTTATGGGTTTTGGGTTTTGGGTTTATGGGTTTTGGGTTTATGGGTTTTGGGTTTATGGGTTTTGGGTTTATGGGTTTTGGGTATATGGGTTTTGGGTTTATGGGTTTTGGGTTTATGGGTTTTGGGTTTTGGGTTTATGGGTTTTGGGTTGATGGGTTTTGGGTTTATGGGTTTTTGGGTTTATGGGTTTTCGGTTTATGGGTTTTCGGTTTATGGGTTTTGGGTTTATGAGTTTTGGGTTTATGGGATTTGGGTTTATGGGTTTTGGGTTTATGGGTTTTGGGTTTATGGGTTTTGGGTTTATGGGTTTATGGGTTTTGGGTTTATTGGTTTATGGGTTTTGGGTTTATGGGTTTTGGGTTGATGGGTTCATGGGTTTTGGGTTTTGGGTTTATGGGTTTTGGGTTTATGGGTTTTGGGTTTTGGGTTTATGGGTTTTCGGTTTATGGGTTTTCGGTTTATGGGTTTCCGGTTTATGGGTTTTCGGTTTATGGGTTTTGGGTTTATGGGTTTATGGGTTTTGGGTTTTGGGTTTTGGGTTTTGGGTTTATGGGTTTTCGGTTTATGGGTTTTCGGTTTATGGGTTTTGGGTTTATGGGTTTTGGGTTGATGGGTTTATGGGTTTTGGGTTTTGGGTTTTGGGTTTATGGGTTTTGGGTTTATGGGTTTTGGGTTTTGGGTTTATTGGTTTTCGGTTTATGGGTTTTCGGTTTATGGGTTTTGGGTTTATGGGTTTTGGGTTTATGGGTTTTGGGTTTTGGGTTTATGGGTTTTCGGTTTATGGGTTTTGGGTTTATGGGTTTTGGGTTTTGGGTTTTGGGTTTATGGGTTTTGGGTTTATGGGTTTTGGGTTTTGGGTTTATTGGTTTTCGGTTTATGGGTTTTCGGTTTATGGGTTTATGGGTTTTGGGTTTATGGGTTTTGGGTTTATGGGTTTTGGGTTTATGGGTTTTGGGTTTATGGGTTTTGGGTTTATGGGTTTTGGGTTTATGGGTTTTGGGTTTATGGGTTTTGGGTTTATGGGTTTTGGGTTTATGGGTTTTGGGTTTATGGGTTTTGGGTTTTGGGTTTATGGGTTTTGGGTTTTGGGTTTTGGGTTTATGGGTTTTGGATTTTGGGTTTATGGGTTTTGGGTTTATGTGTTTATGGGTTTATGGGTTTATGGGTTTTGGGTTTTGGGTTTTGGGTTTATGGGTTTTGGGTTTTGGGTTTATGGGTTTTGGGTTTATGTGTTTATGTGTTTATGGGTTTATGGGTTTTGGGTTTTGGGTTTTGGGTTTTGGGTTTATGGGTTTTGGGTTTTGGGTTTATGGGTTTTGGGTTTATGTGTTTATGTGTTTTGGGTTTATGGGTTTATGGGTTTTGGGTTTTGGGTTTATGGGTTTTGGGTTTATGGGTTTTGCGTTTATGGGTTTTGGGTTTATGGGTTTTGGGTTTATGGGTTTTGGGTTTATGGGTTTTGGGTTTTGGGTTTATGGGTTTTGGGTTTTGGGTTTTGGGTTTATGGGTTTTGGGTTTTGGGTTTATGGGTTTTGGGTTTATGTGTTTATGGGTTTTGGGTTTATGGGTTTATGGGTTTTGGGTTTTTGGGTTTTAGGTTTATGGGCTTGAGGGTTTCGGGTTTATGGTTTTTGGGTTTATGGGTTTGGGATTTATGGGTTTTTTGTTTTATGGGTTTTGGGTTTATGGGTTTTGGATTTATGGGTTTCTGGTTTATGGGTTTCGGGTTAATGGGTTTCGGGTTTATGGGTTTTGGGTTTATGGGTTTTGGGTTTATGGGTTTTGGGTTTATGGGTTTTTTGTTTATGGGTTTTGGGTTATAGGTTTTGGGTTTTTGGGTTTTAGGTTTATGGGTTTATGGGTTTTGGGTTTATGGTTTTTGTGTTTATGGGTTTTGGATTTATGGGTTTTTTTTTATGCGTTTTGGGATTATGGGTTTTGGGTTTATTGGCTTTGGGTTTGTGGGTTTTGGGTTTATGGGTTTTGGGTTTATGGGTTTTGAGTTTTTGGCTTTTAGGTTTATGGGTTTCGGGTTTGTGGGTTTATGGGTTTTCGGTTTATGGGTTTTGGATTTATGGGTTTTTTGTTTATGGGTTTTGGGTTTATGGGTTTTGGATTTATGGGTTTCTGGTTTCTGGGTTTCGGGTTTATGGGTGTCGGGTTTATGGGTTTTGGGATTATGGGTTTTGGGTTTATGGGTTTTGAATTTATCGGTTTTTGGTTTATGGGTTTCGGGTTTATGGGTTTTGGATTTATGGGTTTCGGGTTTATGGGTTTAGGGTTTTGGGTTTATGGGTTTTGGGTTTATGGGTTTTGGGTTTATGGGTTTTGGGTTTATGGGTTTTGGGTTTATGGGTTTTGGGTTTATGGGTTTTGGGTTTATGGGTTTTGGGTTGATGGGTTTATGGGTTTTGGGTTTATGGGTTTTGGGTTTATGGGTTTTGGGTTTTGGGTTTATGGGTTTTGGGTTTATGGGTTTTGGGTTTATGGGTTTTGGGTTTATGGGTTTTGGGTTTATGGGTTTTGGGTTTATGGGTTTTGGGTTTATGGGTTTTGGGTTTTGGGTTTATGGGTTTTGGATTTTGGGTTTTGGGTTTATGGGTTTTGGGTTTTGGGTTTATGGGTTTTGGGTTTATGTGTTTATGGGTTTTGGGTTTATGGGTTTTGGGTTTATGGGTTTTGGGTTTTTGGGTTTTAGGTTTATGGGCTTGTGGGTTTCGGGTTTATGGTTTTTGGGTTTATGGGTTTGGGATTTATGGGTTTTTTGTTTTATGGGTTTTGGGTTTATAGGTTTTGGATTTATGGGTTTCTGGTTTATGGGTTTCGGGTTTATGGGTTTCGGGTTTATGGGTTTTGGGTTTATGGGTTTTGGGTTTATGGGTTTTGGGTTTATGGGTTTTTTGTTTATGGGTTTTGGGTTATAGGTTTTGGGTTTTTGGGTTTTAGGTTTATGGGTTTATGGGTTTTGGGTTTATGGTTTTTGTGTTTATGGGTTTTGGATTTATGGTTTTTTTTTTTAATGCGTTTTGGGATTATGGGTTTTGGGTTTATTGGCTTTGGGTTTGTGGGTTTTGGGTTTATGGGTTTATGGGTTTTGGGTTTTTGGGTTTTAGGTTTATGGGTTTCAGGTTTATGGGTTTATGGGTTTTCGGTTTATGGGTTTTGGATTTATGGGTTTTTTGTTTATGGGTTTTGGGTTTATGGGTTTTGGGTTTATGGGTTTTGGGTTTATGGGTTTTGGGTTTATGGGTTTTGGGTTTATGGGTTTTGGGTTTATGGGTTTTGGGTTTATGGGTTTTGGGTTTATGGGTTTTGGGTTTATGGGTTTTGGGTTTATGGGTTTTGGGTTTATGGGTTCTGGGTTTATGGGTTTTGGGTTTATGGGTTTTGGGTTTATGGGTTTTGGGTTTATGGGTTTTGGATTTATGGGTTTTTTGTTTATGGGTTTTGGGTTTATGGGTTTTGGGTTTATGGGTTTTGGGTTTATGGGTTTTGGGTTTATGGGTTTTGGGTTTATGGTTTTTGGGTTTATGGGTTTATGGGTTTTGGGTTTATGGGTTTTGGGTTTATGGGTTTTGGGTTTATGGGTTTTGGGTTTATGGGTTTTGGGTTTATGGGTTTTGGGTTTATGGGTTTTGGGTTTTGGGTTTATGGGTTTTGGGTTTATGGGTTTTGGGTTTATGGGTTTTGGGTTTATGGGTTTTGGGTTTATGGGTTTTGGGTTTTGGGTTTATGGGTTTTGGGTTTTGGGTTTTGGGTTTATGGGTTTATGGGTTTTGGGTTTATGGGTTTTGGGTTTATGGGTTTATGGGTTTTGGGTTTATGGGTTTTGGGTTTATGGGTTTTGGGTTTATGGGTTTTGGGTTTATGGGTTTTGGGTTTATGGGTTTTGGGTTTATGGGTTTTGGGTTTATGGGTTTTGGGTTTATGGGTTTTGGGTTTATGGGTTTTGGGTTTATGGGTTTTGGGTTTATGGTTTTTGTGTTTATGGGTTTTGGATTTATGGGTTTTTTTTTATGCGTTTTGGGATTATGGGTTTTGGGTTTATTGGCTTTGGGTTTGTGGGTTTTGGGTTTATGGGTTTTGTGTTTATGGGTTTTGAGTTTTTGGGTTTTAGGTTTATGGGTTTCGGGTTTGTGGGTTTATGGGTTTTCGGTTTATGGGTTTTGGATTTATGGGTTTTTTGTTTATGGGTTTTGGGTTTATGGGTTTTGGATTTATGGGTTTCTGGTTTATGGGTTTCGGGTTTATGGGTGTCGGGTTTATGGGTCTTGGGATTATGGGTTTTGGGTTTATGGGTTTTGAATTTATTGGTTTTTGGTTTATGGGTTTCGGGTTTATGGGTTTTGGATTTATGGGTTTCGGGTTTGTGGGTTTATGGGTTTTCGGTTTATGGGTTTTGGATTTATGGGTTTTTTGTTTATGGGTTTTGGGTTTATGGGTTTTGGATTTATGGGTTTCTGGTTTATGGGTTTCGGGTTTATGGGTGTCGGGTTTATGGGTTTTGGGATTATGGGTTTTGGGTTGACGGGTTTTGGGTTTATGGGTTTTTGGGTTTATGGGTTTTCGGTTTATGGGTTTTCGGTTTATGGGTTTTGGGTTTATGGGTTTTGGGTTTATGGGTTTTGGGTTTATGGGTTTTGGGTTTATGGGTTTTGGGTTTATGGGTTTTGGGTTTATGGGTTTATGGGTTTTGGGTTTATGGGTTTTGGGTTGATGGGTTTATGGGTTTTGGGTTTTGGGTTTTGGGTTTTGGGTTTATGGGTTTTGGGTTTATGGGTTTTGGGTTGATGGGTTTATGGGTTTTGGGTTTTGGGTTTTGGGTTTTGGGGTTTGGGTTTATTGGTTTTCGGTTTATGGGTTTTGGGTTTATGGGTTTTGGGTTTATGTGTTTTGGGTTTTGGGTTTATGGGTTTTGGGTTTATGGGTTTTGGGTTGACGGGTTTTGGGTTTATGGGTTTTTGGGTTTATGGGTTTTCGGTTTATGGGTTTTCGGTTTATGGGTTTTGGGTTTATGGGTTTTGGGTTTATGGGTTTATGGGTTTTGGGTTTATGGGTTTTGGGTTGATGGGTTTATGGGTTTTGGGTTTTGGGTTTTGGGTTTTGGGTTTATGGGTTTTGGGTTTTGGGTTTATTGGTTTTCGGTTTATGGGTTTTGGATTTATGGGTCTTGGGGTCATGGGTTTATGGGTTTTGGGTTTATGATTTTTGGGTTTATGGGTTTTGTGTTTATGGGTTATGGGTTTATGGGTTTATGGTTTTTGGGTTTATGGGTTTTGGATTTATCGGTTTTTGGTTTATGGGTTTCGGGTTTATGGGTTTTGGATTTATGGGTTTCGGGTTTATGGGTTTCGGGTTTATGGGTTTTGGGTTTATAGGTTTTCGGTTTACGGGTTTATGGGTTTTAGGTTTATGGGTTTATGGTTTTTGGGTTTATGGTTTGTGTGTTTATGGGTTTTGGGTTTATGGCTTTTCGGTTTATGGATTTTGGGTTTATGGGTTTCGGGTTTCTGGGTTTCTGGTTTATGGGTTTCGGGTTTATGGGTTTCGGGTTTATGGGTTTCGGGTTTATGGGTTTATGGGTTTAGAATTTATGGGTTTTGGGTTTATGGGTTAATGGGTTTTGGGTTAATGGGTTTTGGGTTTATGGGTTTATGGGTTAATGGGTTTTGGGTTAATGGGTTTTGGGTTTATGGGTTTTGGGTTTATGGGTTTTGGGTTTATGGGTTTTGGGTTTATGGGTTTTGGGTTTATGGGTTTCGGGTGTTGGATTTATGGGTTTTCGGTTTATGGGTTTTGGGTTTATGGGTTTTGGGTTTATGGGTTTTGGGTATATGGGTTTTGGGTTTATGGGTTTTGGGTTTATGGGTTTTGGATTTATGGGTTTCGGGTTTATGGGTTTCGGGTTTATGGGTTTTGGGTTTATAGGTTTTCGGTTTACGGGTTTATGGGTTTTAGGTTTATGGGTTTATGGTTTTTGGGTTTATGGTTTGTGTGTTTATGGGTTTTGGGTTTATGGCTTTTCGGTTTATGGATTTTGGGTTTATGGGTTTCGGGTTTCTGGGTTTCTGGTTTATGGGTTTCGGGTTTATGGGTTTCGGGTTTATGGGTTTCGGGTTTATGGGTTTTGGGTTAATGGGTTTTGGGTTTATGGGTTTATGGGTTAATGGGTTTTGGGTTAATGGGTTTTGGGTTTATGGGTTTATGGGTTAATGGGTTTTGGGTTAATGGGTTTTGGGTTTATGGGTTTTGGGTTTATGGGTTTTGGGTTTATGGGTTTTGGGTTTATGGGTTTCGGGTGTTGGATTTATGGGTTTTTGGTTTATGGGTTTTGGGTTTATGGGTTTTGGGTTTATGGGTTTTGGGTTTATGGGTTTTTGGGTTTATGGGTTTTCGGTTTATGGGTTTATGGGTTAATGGGTTTTGGGTTAATGGGTTTTGGGTTTATGGGTTTTGGGTTTATGGGTTTTGGGTTTATAGGTTTTGGGTTTATGGGTTTCGGGTGTTGGATTTATGGGTTTTCGGTTTATGGGTTTTGGGTTTATGGGTTTTGGGTTTATGTGTTTTGGGCTTTGGGTTTATGGGTTTTGGGTTTATGGGTTTTGGGTTGACGGGTTTATGGGTTTTTGGGTTTATGGGTTTTCGGTTTATGGGTTTTCGGTTTATGGGTTTTGGGTTTATGGGTTTTGGGTTTATGGGTTTTGGGTTTATGGATTTTGGGTTTATGGGTTTATGGGTTTTGGGTTTATGGGTTTTGGGTTGATGGGTTTATGGGTTTTGGATTTTGGGTTTTGGGTTTATGGGTTTTGGGTTTATGGGTTTTGGGTTTTGGGTTTATTGGTTTTCGGTTTATGGGTTTTCGGTTTATGGGTTTTGGGTTTATGGGTTTTGGGTTTATGGGTTTTGGGTTTTGGGTTTATGGGTTTTGGGTTTATGGGTTTTGGGTTTATGGGTTTTGGGTTTATGGGTTTTGGGTTTTGGGTTTATGGGTTTTGGGTTTATGGGTTTTGGGTTTATGGGTTTTGGGTTTATGGGTTTTGGGTATATGGGTTTTGGGTTTATGGGTTTTGGGTTTATGGGTTTTGGGTTTTGGGTTTATGGGTTTTGGGTTGATGGGTTTTGGGTTTATGGGTTTTTGGGTTTATGGGTTTTTGGTTTATGGGTTTTCGGTTTATGGGTTTTGGGTTTATGAGTTTTGGGTTTATGGGATTTGGGTTTATGGGTTTTGGGTTTATGGGTTTTGGGTTTATGGGTTTATGGGTTTTGGGTTTATTGGTTTATGGGTTTTGGGTTTATGGGTTTTGGGTTGATGGGTTCATGGGTTTTGGGTTTTGGGTTTATGGGTTTTGGGTTTATGGGTTTTGGGTTTTGGGTTTATGGGTTTTCGGTTTATGGGTTTTCGGTTTATGGGTTTCCGGTTTATGGGTTTTCGGTTTATGGGTTTTGGGTTTATGGGTTTATGGGTTTTGGGTTTTGGGTTTTGGGTTTTGGGTTTATGGGTTTTCGGTTTATGGGTTTTCGGTTTATGGGTTTTGGGTTTATGGGTTTTGGGTTGATGGGTTTATGGGTTTTGGGTTTTGGGTTTTGGGTTTATGGGTTTTGGGTTTATGGGTTTTGGGTTTTGGGTTTATTGGTTTTCGGTTTATGGGTTTTCGGTTTATGGGTTTTGGGTTTATGGGTTTTGGGTTTATGGGTTTTGGGTTTTGGGTTTATGGGTTTTCGGTTTATGGGTTTTGGGTTTATGGGTTTTGGGTTTTGGGTTTTGGGTTTATGGGTTTTGGGTTTATGGGTTTTGGGTTTTGGGTTTATTGGTTTTCGGTTTATGGGTTTTCGGTTTATGGGTTTATGGGTTTTGGGTTTATGGGTTTTGGGTTTATGGGTTTTGGGTTTATGGGTTTTGGGTTTATGGGTTTTGGGTTTATGGGTTTTGGGTTTATGGGTTTTGGGTTTATGGGTTTTGGGTTTATGGGTTTTGGGTTTATGGGTTTTGGGTTTATGGGTTTTGGGTTTATGGGTTTTGGGTTTTGGGTTTATGGGTTTTGGGTTTTGGGTTTTGGGTTTATGGGTTTTGGATTTTGGGTTTATGGGTTTTGGGTTTATGTGTTTATGGGTTTATGGGTTTATGGGTTTTGGGTTTTGGGTTTTGGGTTTATGGGTTTTGGGTTTTGGGTTTATGGGTTTTGGGTTTATGTGTTTATGTGTTTATGGGTTTATGGGTTTTGGGTTTTGGGTTTTGGGTTTTGGGTTTATGGGTTTTGGGTTTTGGGTTTATGGGTTTTGGGTTTATGTGTTTATGTGTTTTGGGTTTATGGGTTTATGGGTTTTGGGTTTTGGGTTTTGGGTTTATGGGTTTTGGGTTTATGGGTTTTGCGTTTATGGGTTTTGGGTTTATGGGTTTTGGGTTTATGGGTTTTGGGTTTATGGGTTTTGGGTTTTGGGTTTATGGGTTTTGGGTTTTGGGTTTTGGGTTTATGGGTTTTGGGTTTTGGGTTTATGGGTTTTGGGTTTATGTGTTTATGGGTTTTGGGTTTATGGGTTTATGGGTTTTGGGTTTTTGGGTTTTAGGTTTATGGGCTTGTGGGTTTCGGGTTTATGGTTTTTGGGTTTATGGGTTTGGGATTTATGGGTTTTTTGTTTTATGGGTTTTGGGTTTATGGGTTTTGGATTTATGGGTTTCTGGTTTATGGGTTTCGGGTTAATGGGTTTCGGGTTTATGGGTTTTGGGTTTATGGGTTTTGGGTTTTGGGTTTATTGGTTTTCGGTTTATGGGTTTTCGGTTTATGGGTTTATGGGTTTTGGGTTTATGGGTTTTGGGTTTATGGGTTTTGGGTTTATGGGTTTTGGGTTTATGGGTTTTGGGTTTATGGGTTTTGGGTTTATGGGTTTTGGGTTTATGGGTTTTGGGTTTATGGGTTTTGGGTTTATGGGTTTTGGGTTTATGGGTTTTGGGTTTATGGGTTTTGGGTTTTGGGTTTATGGGTTTTGGGTTTTGGGTTTTGGGTTTATGGGTTTTGGATTTTGGGTTTATGGGTTTTGGGTTTATGTGTTTATGGGTTTATGGGTTTATGGGTTTTGGGTTTTGGGTTTTGGGTTTATGGGTTTTGGGTTTTGGGTTTATGGGTTTTGGGTTTATGTGTTTATGTGTTTATGGGTTTATGGGTTTTGGGTTTTGGGTTTTGGGTTTTGGGTTTATGGGTTTTGGGTTTTGGGTTTATGGGTTTTGGGTTTATGTGTTTATGTGTTTTGGGTTTATGGGTTTATGGGTTTTGGGTTTTGGGTTTATGGGTTTTGGGTTTATGGGTTTTGCGTTTATGGGTTTTGGGTTTATGGGTTTTGGGTTTATGGGTTTTGGGTTTATGGGTTTTGGGTTTTGGGTTTATGGGTTTTGGGTTTTGGGTTTTGGGTTTATGGGTTTTGGGTTTTGGGTTTATGGGTTTTGGGTTTATGTGTTTATGGGTTTTGGGTTTATGGGTTTATGGGTTTTGGGTTTTTGGGTTTTAGGTTTATGGGCTTGTGGGTTTCGGGTTTATGGTTTTTGGGTTTATGGGTTTGGGATTTATGGGTTTTTTGTTTTATGGGTTTTGGGTTTATGGGTTTTGGATTTATGGGTTTCTGGTTTATGGGTTTCGGGTTAATGGGTTTCGGGTTTATGGGTTTTGGGTTTATGGGTTTTGGGTTTATGGGTTTTGGGTTTATGGGTTTTTTGTTTATGGGTTTTGGGTTATAGGTTTTGGGTTTTTGGGTTTTAGGTTTATGGGTTTATGGGTTTTGGGTTTATGGTTTTTGTGTTTATGGGTTTTGGATTTATGGGTTTTTTTTTATGCGTTTTGGAATTATGGGTTTTGGGTTTATTGGCTTTGGGTTTGTGGGTTTTGGGTTTATGGGTTTTGGGTTTATGGGTTTTGAGTTTTTGGCTTTTAGGTTTATGGGTTTCGGGTTTGTGGGTTTATGGGTTTTCGGTTTATGGGTTTTGGATTTATGGGTTTTTTGTTTATGGGTTTTGGGTTTATGGGTTTTGGATTTATGGGTTTCTGGTTTCTGGGTTTCGGGTTTATGGGTGTCGGGTTTATGGGTTTTGGGATTATGGGTTTTGGGTTTATGGGTTTTGAATTTATCGGTTTTTGGTTTATGGGTTTCGGGTTTATGGGTTTTGGATTTATGGGTTTCGGGTTTATGGGTTTAGGGTTTTGGGTTTATGGGTTTTGGGTTTATGGGTTTTGGGTTTATGGGTTTTGGGTTTATGGGTTTTGGGTTTATGGGTTTTGGGTTTATGGGTTTTGGGTTGATGGGTTTATGGGTTTTGGGTTTATGGGTTTTGGGTTTATGGGTTTTGGGTTTTGGGTTTATGGGTTTTGGGTTTATGGGTTTTGGGTTTATGGGTTTTGGGTTTATGGGTTTTGGGTTTATGGGTTTTGGGTTTATGGGTTTTGGGTTTATGGGTTTTGGGTTTTGGGTTTATGGGTTTTGGATTTTGGGTTTTGGGTTTATGGGTTTTGGGTTTTGGGTTTATGGGTTTTGGGTTTATGTGTTTATGGGTTTTGGGTTTATGGGTTTTGGGTTTATGGGTTTTGGGTTTTTGGGTTTTAGGTTTATGGGCTTGTGGGTTTCGGGTTTATGGTTTTTGGGTTTATGGGTTTGGGATTTATGGGTTTTTTGTTTTATGGGTTTTGGGTTTATAGGTTTTGGATTTATGGGTTTCTGGTTTATGGGTTTCGGGTTTATGGGTTTCGGGTTTATGGGTTTTGGGTTTATGGGTTTTGGGTTTATGGGTTTTGGGTTTATGGGTTTTTTGTTTATGGGTTTTGGGTTATAGGTTTTGGGTTTTTGGGTTTTAGGTTTATGGGTTTATGGGTTTTGGGTTTATGGTTTTTGTGTTTATGGGTTTTGGATTTATGGTTTTTTTTTTTAATGCGTTTTGGGATTATGGGTTTTGGGTTTATTGGCTTTGGGTTTGTGGGTTTTGGGTTTATGGGTTTATGGGTTTTGGGTTTTTGGGTTTTAGGTTTATGGGTTTCAGGTTTATGGGTTTATGGGTTTTCGGTTTATGGGTTTTGGATTTATGGGTTTTTTGTTTATGGGTTTTGGGTTTATGGGTTTTGGGTTTATGGGTTTTGGGTTTATGGGTTTTGGGTTTATGGGTTTTGGGTTTATGGGTTTTGGGTTTATGGGTTTTGGGTTTATGGGTTTTGGGTTTATGGGTTTTGGGTTTATGGGTTTTGGGTTTATGGGTTTTGGGTTTATGGGTTTTGGGTTTATGGGTTTTGGGTTTATGGGTTTTGGGTTTATGGGTTTTGGGTTTATGGGTTTTGGGTTTATGGGTTTTGGGTTTATGGGTTTTGGATTTATGGGTTTTGGATTTATGGGTTTTTTGTTTATGGGTTTTGGGTTTATGGGTTTTGGGTTTATGGGTTTTGGGTTTATGGGTTTTGGGTTTATGGGTTTTGGGTTTATGGGTTTTGGGTTTATGGGTTTATGGGTTTTGGGTTTATGGGTTTTGGGTTTATGGGTTTTGGGTTTATGGGTTTTGGGTTTATGGGTTTTGGGTTTATGGGTTTTGGGTTTATGGGTTTTGGGTTTATGGGTTTTGGGTTTATGGGTTTTGGGTTTATGGGTTTTGGGTTTATGGGTTTTGGGTTTATGGGTTTTGGGTTTATGGGTTTTGGGTTTATGGGTTTTGGGTTTATGGGTTTTGGGTTTATGGGTTTTGGGTTTATGGGTTTTGGGTTTATGGGTTTTGGGTTTATGGGTTTTGGGTTTATGGGTTTTGGGTTTATGGGTTTTGGGTTTATGGGTTTTGGGTTTTGGGTTTATGGGTTTTGGGTTTTGGGTTTTGGGTTTATGGGTTTTGGGTTTTGGGTTTATGGGTTTTGGGTTTATGTGTTTATGGGTTTTTGGTTTATGGGTTTATGGGTTTTGGGTTTTTGGGTTTTAGGTTTATGGGCTTGTGGGTTTCGGGTTTATGGTTTTTGGGTTTATGGGTTTTGGATTTATGGGTTTTTTGTTTATGGGTCTTGGGTTTATGGGTTTTGGGTTTATGGGTTTTGGGTTTATGGGTTTTGGGTTTATGGGTTTTGGGTTTATGGGTTTTGGGTTTTGGGTTTATGGGTTTTGGGTTTTGGGTTTTGGGTTTATGGGTTTTGGGTTTTGGGTTTATGGGTTTTGGGTTTATGTGTTTATGGGTTTATGGGTTTTGGGATTATGGGTTTTGGGTTTATGGGTTTTGAATTTATTGGTTTTTGGTTTATGGGTTTCGGGTTTATGGGTTTTGGATTTATGGGTTTCGGGTTTGTGGGTTTATGGGTTTTCGGTTTATGGGTTTTGGATTTATGGGTTTTTTGTTTATGGGTTTTGGGTTTATGGGTTTTGAATTTATCGGTTTTTGGTTTATGGGTTTCGGGTTTATGGGTTTTGGATTTATGGGTTTCGGGTTTATGGGTTTAGGGTTTTGGGTTTATGGGTTTTGGGTTTATGGGTTTTGGGTTTATGGGTTTTGGGTTTATGGGTTTTGGGTTTATGGGTTTTGGGTTTATGGGTTTTGGGTTTATGGGTTTTGGGTTTTGGGTTTATGGGTTTTGGGTTTTGGGTTTTGGGTTTAGGGTTTTGGGTTTATGGGTTTTGGGTTTATGGGTTTTGGGTTTATGGGTTTTGGGTTTATGGGTTTTGGGTTTATGGGTTTTGGGTTTATGGGTTTTGGGTTTATGGGTTTTGGGTTTATGGGTTTTGGGTTTATGGGTTTTGGGTTTATGGGTTTTGGGTTTATGGGTTTTGGGTTTATGGGTTTTGGGTTTATGGGTTTTGGCTTTATGGGTTTTGGGTTTTTGGGTTTTAGGTTTATGGGTTAATGGGTTTTGGGTTTATGGGTTTTGGGTTTATGGGTTTTGGATTTATGGGTTTATGGGTTTTGGGTTTATGGGTTTTGGGTTGATGGGTTTATGGGTTTTGGGTTTTGGGTTTTGGGTTTTGGGTTTATGGGTTTTTGGTTTATGGGTTTTGGGTTTTGGGTTTATTGGTTTTCGGTTTATGGGTTTTCGGTTTATGGGTTTTGGGTTTATGGGTTTTGGGTTTATGGGTTTTGGGTTTTGGGTTTATGGGTTTTGGGTTTATGGGTTTTGGGTTTATGGGTTTTGGGTTTTGGGTTTATGGGTTTTGGGTTTATGGGTTTTGGGTTGATGGGTTTTGGGTTTATGGGTTTTTGGGTTTATGGGTTTTCGGTTTATGGGTTT
The DNA here is from genome assembly GCA_949152435.1 of Gastracanthus pulcherrimus. Classification (NCBI taxonomy): domain Eukaryota; kingdom Metazoa; phylum Arthropoda; class Insecta; order Hymenoptera; family Pteromalidae; genus Gastracanthus; species Gastracanthus pulcherrimus. The sequence continues at coordinate 101,382,399 of OX424573.1, forward strand.
TCGGTTTATGGGTTTTGGGTTTATGGGTTTTAGGTTTATGGGCTTATGGTTTTTGGGTTTATGGTTTGTGTGTTTATGGGTTTTGGGTTTATGGCTTTTCGGTTTATGGATTTTGGGTTTATGGGTTTCGGGTTTCTGGGTTTCTGGTTTATGGGTTTCGGGTTTATGGGTTTTGGATTTATGGGTTTCGGGTTTATGGGTTTAGGGTTTTGGGTTTATGGGTTTTGGGTTTATGGGTTTTGGGTTTATGGGTTTTGGGTTTATGGGTTTTGGGTTTATGGGTTTTGGGTTTATGGGTTTTGGGTTTATGGGTTTTGGGTTTTGGGTTTATGGGTTTTGGGTTTTGGGTTTTGGGTTTAGGGTTTTGGGTTTATGGGTTTTGGGTTTATGGGTTTTGGGTTTATGGGTTTTGGGTTTATGGGTTTTGGGTTTATGGGTTTTGGGTTTATGGGTTTTGGGTTTATGGGTTTTGGGTTTATGGGTTTTGGGTTTATGGGTTTTGGGTTTATGGGTTTTGGGTTTATGGGTTTTGGCTTTATGGGTTTTGGGTTTTTGGGTTTTAGGTTTATGGGTTAATGGGTTTTGGGTTTATGGGTTTTGGGTTTATGGGTTTTGGATTTATGGGTTTATGGGTTTTGGGTTTATGGGTTTTGGGTTGATGGGTTTATGGGTTTTGGGTTTTGGGTTTTGGGTTTTGGGTTTTGGGTTTATGGGTTTTGGGTTTATGGGTTTTGGGTTTTGGGTTTATTGGTTTTCGGTTTATGGGTTTTGGGTTTATGGGTTTTGGGTTTATGGGTTTTCGGTTTATGGGTTTTGGGTTTTCTGGGTTTTGGGTTTATGGGTTTTGGGTTGATGGGTTTTGGGTTTATGGGTTTTGGGTTTATGGGTTTTGGGTTTATGGGTTTTGGGTTTATGGGTTTTGGGTTTATGGGTTTCGGGTTTATGGGTTTTGGGTTTATGGGTTTTGGCTTTATGGGTTTTGGGTTTTTGGGTTTTAGGTTTATGGGTTAATGGGTTTTGGGTTTATGGGTTTTGGGTTTATGGGTTTTGGATTTATGGGTCTTGGGGTCATGGGTTTATGGGTTTTGGGTTTATGATTTTTGGGTTTATGGGTTTTGTGTTTATGGGTTATGGGTTTATGGGTTTATGGTTTTTGGGTTTATGGGTTTTGGATTTATCGGTTTTTGGTTTATGGGTTTCGGGTTTATGGGTTTTGGATTTATGGGTTTCGGGTTTATGGGTTTCGGGTTTATGGGTTTTGGGTTTATAGGTTTTCGGTTTACGGGTTTATGGGTTTTAGGTTTATGGGTTTATGGTTTTTGGGTTTATGGTTTGTGTGTTTATGGGTTTTGGGTTTATGGCTTTTCGGTTTATGGATTTTGGGTTTATGGGTTTCGGGTTTCTGGGTTTCTGGTTTATGGGTTTCGGGTTTATGGGTTTCGGGTTTATGGGTTTCGGGTTTATGGGTTTATGGGTTTAGAATTTATGGGTTTTGGGTTTATGGGTTAATGGGTTTTGGGTTAATGGGTTTTGGGTTTATGGGTTTATGGGTTAATGGGTTTTGGGTTAATGGGTTTTGGGTTTATGGGTTTTGGGTTTATGGGTTTTGGGTTTATGGGTTTTGGGTTTATGGGTTTCGGGTGTTGGATTTATGGGTTTTCGGTTTATGGGTTTTGGGTTTATGGGTTTTGGGTTTATGGGTTTTGGGTTTATGGGTTTTGGGTTTATGGGTTTTGGGTTTATGGGTTTTGGGTTTATGGGTTTTCGGTTTATGGGTTTTCGGTTTATGGGTTTTGGGTTTATGGGTTTTGGGTTTATGGGTTTTGGGTTTATGGGTTTTCGGTTTATGGGTTTTGGGTTTATGGGTTTTGGGTTTATGGGTTTTGGGTTTATGGGTTTTGGGTTTATGGGTTTATGGGTTTTGGGTTTATGGGTTTTGGGTTGATGGGTTGATGGGTTTTGGGTTTTGGGTTTTGGGTTTATGGGTTTTGGGTTTATGGGTTTTGGGTTTTGGGTTTATTGGTTTTCGGTTTATGGGTTTTCGGTTTATGGGTTTTGGGTTTATGGGTTTTGGGTTTATGGGTTTTGGGTTTTGGGTTTATGGGTTTTGGGTTTATGGGTTTTGGGTTTATGGGTTTTGGGTTTTGGGTTTATGGGTTTTGGGTTTATGGGTTTTGGGTTGATGGGTTTTGGGTTTATGGGTTTTTGGGTTTATGGGTTTTCGGTTTATGGGTTTTCGGTTTATGGGTTTTGGGTTTATGGGTTTTGGGTATATGGGTTTTGGGTTTATGGGTTTTGGGTTTATGGGTTTTGGGTTTATGGGTTTTCGGTTTATGGGTTTTGGGTTTTCTGGGTTTTGGGTTTATGGGTTTTGGGTTGATGGGTTTTGGGTTTATGGGTTTTGGGTTTATGGGTTTTGGGTTTATGGGTTTCGGGTTTATGGGTTTTGGGTTTATTGGTTTTGGCTTTATGGGTTTTGGGTTTTTGGGTTTTAGGTTTATGGGTTAATGGGTTTTGGGTTTATGGGTTTTGGGTTTATGGGTTTTGGATTTATGGGTCTTGGGGTCATGGGTTTATGGGTTTTGGGTTTATGATTTTTGGGTTTATGGGTTTTGTGTTTATGGGTTATGGGTTTATGGGTTTAAGGTTTTTGGGTTTATGGGTTTTGGATTTATCGGTTTTTGGTTTATGGGTTTCGGGTTTATGGGTTTTGGATTTATGGGTTTCGGGTTTATGGGTTTCGGGTTTATGGGTTTTGGGTTTATAGGTTTTCGGTTTACGGGTTTATGGGTTTTAGGTTTATGGGTTTATGGTTTTTGGGTTTATGGTTTGTGTGTTTATGGGTTTTGGGTTTATGGCTTTTCGGTTTATGGATTTTGGGTTTATGGGTTTCGGGTTTCTGGGTTTCTGGTTTATGGGTTTCGGGTTTATGGGTTTCGGGTTTATGGGTTTCGGGTTTATGGGTTTATGGGTTTAGAATTTATGGGTTTTGGGTTTATGGGTTAATGGGTTTTGGGTTAATGGGTTTTGGGTTTATGGGTTTATGGGTTTTGGGTTAATGGGTTTTGGGTTTATGGGTTTTGGGTTTATGGGTTTTGGGTTTATGGGTTTTGGGTTTATGGGTTTCGGGTGTTGGATTTATGGGTTTTCGGTTTATGGGTTTTGGGTTTATGGGTTTTGGGTTTATGGGTTTTGGGTTTATGGGTTTTGGGTTTATGGGTTTTGGGTTTATGGGTTTTGGGTTTATGGGTTTTGGGTTTATGGGTTTTGGGTTTATGGGTTTTGGGTTTATGGGTTTTGGGTTTATGGGTTTTGGGTTTATGGGTTTTGGGTTTATGGGTTTTGGGTTTATGGGTTTTGGGTTTATGGGTTTTGGGTTTATGGGTTTTGGGTTTATGGGTTTTGGGTTTATGGGTTTTGGGTTTATGGGTTTTGGGTTTATGGGTTTTGGGTTTATGTGTTTTGGGTTTTGGGTTTATGGGTTTTGGGTTTATGGGTTTTGGGTTGACGGGTTTTGGGTTTTGGGTTTATGGGTTTTGGGTTTATGGGTTTTGGGTTGACGGGTTTTGGGTTTATGGGTTTTTGGGTTTATGGGTTTTCGGTTTATGGGTTTTCGGTTTATGGGTTTTGGGTTTATGGGTTTTGGGTTTATGGGTTTTGGGTTTATGGGTTTATGGGTTTTGGGTTTATGGGTTTTGGGTTGATGGATTTATGGGTTTTGGGTTTTGGGTTTTGGGTTTTGGGTTTATGGGTTTTGGGTTTATGGGTTTTGGGTTTTGGGTTTATTGGTTTTCGGTTTATGGGTTTTCGGTTTATGGGTTTATGGGTTTTGGGTTGATGGGTTTATGGGTTTCGGGTTTATGGGTTTCGGGTTTATGGGTTTATGGGTTTAGAATTTATGGGTTTTGGGTTTATGGGTTAATGGGTTTTGGGTTAATGGGTTTTGGGTTTATGGGTTTATGGGTTAATGGGTTTTGGGTTAATGGGTTTTGGGTTTATGGGTTTTGGGTTTATGGGTTTTGGGTTTATGGGTTTTGGGTTTATGGGTTTCGGGTGTTGGATTTATGGGTTTTCGGTTTATGGGTTTTGGGTTTATGGGTTTTGGGTTTATGGGTTTTGGGTTTATGGGTTTTGGGTTTATGGGTTTTGGGTTTATGGGTTTTGGGTTTATGGGTTTTGGGTTTATGTGTTTTGGGTTTTGGGTTTATGGGTTTTGGGTATATGGGTGTTGGGTTTATGGGTTTTGGGTTTATGGGTTTTGGATTTATGGGTTTCGGGTTTATGGGTTTCGGGTTTATGGGTTTTGGGTTTATAGGTTTTTGGTTTACGGGTTTATGGGTTTTAGGTTTATGGGTTTATGGTTTTTGGGTTTATGGTTTGTGTGTTTATTGGTTTTGGGTTTATGGCTTTTCGGTTTATGGATTTTGGGTTTATGGGTTTCGGGTTTCTGGGTTTCTGGTTTATGGGTTTCGGGTTTATGGGTTTCGGGTTTATGGGTTTCGGGTTTATGGGTTTCGGGTTTATGGGTTTATGGGTTTAGAATTTATGGGTTTTGGGTTTATGGGTTAATGGGTTTTGGGTTAATGGGTTTTGGGTTTATGGGTTTATGGGTTAATGGGTTTTGGGTTAATGGGTTTTGGGTTTATGGGTTTTGGGTTTATGGGTTTTGGGTTTATGGGTTTTGGGTTTATGGGTTTCGGGTGTTGGATTTATGGGTTTTCGGTTTATGGGTTTTGGGTTTATGGGTTTTGGGTTTATGGGTTTTGGGTTTATGGGTTTTGGGTTTATGGGTTTTGGGTTTATGGGTTTTGGGTTTATGGGTTTTGGGTTTATGGGTTTTGGGTTTATGGGTTTTGGGTTTATGGGTTTTGGGTTTATGGGTTTTGGGTTTATGGGTTTTGGGTTTATGGGTTTTGGGTTTATGGGTTTTGGGTTTATGGGTTTTGGGTTTATGGGTTTTGGGTTTATGGGTTTTGGGTTTATGTGTTTTGGGTTTTGGGTTTATGGGTTTTGGGTTTATGGGTTTTGGGTTTATGTGTTTTGGGTTTTGGGTTTATGGGTTTTGGGTTTATGGGTTTTGGGTTGACGGGTTTTGGGTTTATGGGTTTTCGGTTTATGGGTTTTGGGTTTATGGGTTTTGGGTTTATGGGTTTTGGGTTTATGGGTTTTGGGTTTATGGGTTTTGGGTTTATGGGTTTATGGGTTTTGGGTTTATGGGTTTTGGGTTGATGGGTTTATGGGTTTTGGGTTTTGGGTTTTGAGTTTTGGGTTTTGGGTTTATGGGTTTTGGGTTTATGGGTTTTGGGTTTTGGGTTTATGAGTTTTGGGTTTATGGGATTTGGGTTTATGGGTTTTGGGTTTATGGGTTTTGGGTTTTGGGTTTATGATTTTTGGGTTTATGGGTTTTGTGTTTATGGGTTATGGGTTTATGGGTTTATGGTTTTTGGGTTTATGGGTTTTGGATTTATCGGTTTTTGGTTTATGGGTTTCGGGTTTATGGGTTTTGGATTTATGGGTTTCGGGTTTATGGGTTTCGGGTTTATGGGTTTTGGGTTTATAGGTTTTCGGTTTACGGGTTTATGGGTTTTAGGTTTATGGGTTTATGGTTTTTGGGTTTATGGTTTGTGTGTTTATGGGTTTTGGGTTTATGGGTTTTCGGTTTATGGATTTTGGGTTTATGGGTTTCGGGTTTCTGGGTTTCTGGTTTATGGGTTTCGGGTTTATGGGTTTCGGGTTTATGGGTTTCGGGTTTATGGGTTTATGGGTTTAGAATTTATGGGTTTTGGGTTTATGGGTTAATGGGTTTTTGGTTAATGGGTTTTGGGTTAATGGGTTTTGGGTTTATGGGTTTATGGGTTAATGGGTTTTGGGTTAATGGGTTTTGGGTTTATGGGTTTTGGGTTTATGGGTTTTGGGTTTATGGGTTTCGGGTGTTGGATTTATGGGTTTTCGGTTTATGGGTTTTGGGTTTATGGGTTTTGGGTTTATGGGTTTATGGGTTTTGGGTTTATGGGTTTTGGGTTTATGGGTTTATGGGTTTTGGGTTTATGGGTTTTGGGTTTATGGGTTTTGGGTTTATGGGTTTTGGGTTTATGTGTTTTGGGTTTTGGGTTTATGGGTTTTGGGTTTATGGGTTATGGGTTGACGGGTTTTGGGTTTATGGGTTTTTGGGTTTATGGGTTTTCGGTTTATGGGTTTTCGGTTTATGGGTTGACGGGTTTATGGGTTTTGGGTTTATGGGTTTTGGGTTTATGGGTTTTGGGTTGATGGGTTTATGGGTTTTGGGTTTTGGGTTTTGGGTTTTGGGTTTATGGGTTTTGGGTTTATGGGTTTTGGGTTTTGGGTTTATTGGTTTTCGGTTTATGGGTTTTCGGTTTATGGGTTTTGGGTTTATGGGTTTTGGGTTTATTGGTTTTCGGTTTATGGGTTTTCGGTTTATGGGTTTTGGGTTTATGGGTTTTGGGTTTATGGGTTTTGGGTTTTGGGTTTATGGGTTTTGGGTTTATGGGTTTTGGGATTATGGGTTTTGGGTTTTGGGTTTATGGGTTTTGGGTTTTGGGTTTTGGGTTTTGGGTTTATGGGTTTTGGGTTTTGGGTTTATGGGTTTTGGGTTGATGGGTTTTGGGTTTATGGGTTTTTGGGTTTATGGGTTTTCGGTTTATGGGTTTTCGGTTTATGGGTTTTGGGTTTATGGGTTTTGGGTTTTCTGGGTTTTGGGTTTATGGGTTTTGGGTTGATGGGTTTTGGGTTTATGGGTTTTGGGTTTATGGGTTTTGGGTTTATGGGTTTATGGGTTTATGGGTTTTGGGTTAATGGGTTTTGGGTTTTGGGTTTATGGGTTATGGGTTTATGGGTTTTGGGTTTATGGGTTTTGGGTTTATGGGTTTTGGGTTTATCGGTTTTGGGTTTTGGGTTTTGGGTTTTGGGTTTATGGGTTTTGGGTTTTGGGTTTTGGGTTTATGGGTTTTGGGTTTTGGGTTTATGGGTTTATGGGTTTTGGGTTTATGGGTTTTGGGTTTATGGGTTTTGGGTTTTTGGGTTTTAGGTATATGGGCTTGTGGGTTTCGGGTTTATGGTTTTTGGGTTTATGGGTTTGGGATTTATGGGTTTTTTGTTTTATGGGATTTGGGTTTATGGGTTTTGGATTTATGGGTTTCTGGTTTATGGGTTTTCGGTTTATGGGTTTTGGGTTTATGGGTTTTGGGTTTATGGGTTTTGGGTTTATGGGTTTTGGGTTTATGGGTTTTGGGTTTATGGGTTTTGGGTTTATGGGTTTTGGGTTTATGGGTTTTGGGTTTATGGGTTTTGGGTTTATGGGTTTTGGGTTTATGGGTTTTGGGTTTATGGGTTTTGGGTTTATGGGTTTTGGGTTTATGGGTTTTGGGTTTATGGGTTTTGGGTTTATGTGTTTTGGGTTTTGGGTTTATGGGTTTTGGGTTTATGGGTTTTGGGTTGACGGGTTTTGGGTTTATGGGTTTTCGGTTTATGGGTTTTGGGTTTATGGGTTTTGGGTTTATGGGTTTTGGGTTTATGGGTTTTGGGTTTATGGGTTTTGGGTTTATGGGTTTATGGGTTTTGGGTTTATGGGTTTTGGGTTGATGGGTTTATGGGTTTTGGGTTTTGGGTTTTGAGTTTTGGGTTTTGGGTTTATGGGTTTTGGGTTTATGGGTTTTGGGTTTTGGGTTTATTGGTTTTCGGTTTATGGGTTTTCGGTTTATGGGTTTTGGGTTTATGGGTTTTGGGTTTATGGGTTTTGGGTTTTGGGTTTATGGGTTTTGGGTTTATGGGTTTTGGGTTTATGGGTTTTGGGTTTTGGGTTTATGGGTTTTGGGTTTATGGGTTTTGGGTTGATGGGTTTTGGGTTTATGGGTTTTTGGGTTTATGGGTTTTCGGTTTATGGGTTTTCGGTTTATGGGTTTTGGGTTTATGGGTTTTGGGTATATGGGTTTTGGGTTTATGGGTTTTGGGTTTATGGGTTTTGGGTTTATGGGTTTTCGGTTTATGGGTTTTGGGTTTTCTGGGTTTTGGGTTTATGGGTTTTGGGTTGATGGGTTTTGGGTTTATGGGTTTTGGGTTTATGGGTTTTGGGTTTATGGGTTTTGGGTTTATGGGTTTTTGGGTTTATGGGTTTTCGGTTTATGGGTTTTCGGTTTATGGGTTTTGGGTTTATGAGTTTTGGGTTTATGGGATTTGGGTTTATGGGTTTTGGGTTTATGGGTTTTGGGTTTTGGGTTTATGATTTTTGGGTTTATGGGTTTTGTGTTTATGGGTTATGGGTTTATGGGTTTATGGTTTTTGGGTTTATGGGTTTTGGATTTATCGGTTTTTGGTTTATGGGTTTCGGGTTTATGGGTTTTGGATTTATGGGTTTCGGGTTTATGGGTTTCGGGTTTATGGGTTTTGGGTTTATAGGTTTTCGGTTTACGGGTTTATGGGTTTTAGGTTTATGGGTTTATGGTTTTTGGGTTTATGGTTTGTGTGTTTATGGGTTTTGGGTTTATGGGTTTTCGGTTTATGGATTTTGGGTTTATGGGTTTCGGGTTTCTGGGTTTCTGGTTTATGGGTTTCGGGTTTATGGGTTTCGGGTTTATGGGTTTCGGGTTTATGGGTTTATGGGTTTAGAATTTATGGGTTTTGGGTTTATGGGTTAATGGGTTTTGGGTTAATGGGTTTTGGGTTAATGGGTTTTGGATTTATGGGTTTATGGGTTAATGGGTTTTGGGTTAATGGGTTTTGGGTTTATGGGTTTTGGGTTTATGGGTTTTGGGTTTATGGGTTTCGGGTGTTGGATTTATGGGTTTTCGGTTTATGGGTTTTGGGTTTATGGGTTTTGGGTTTATGGGTTTATGGGTTTTGGGTTTATGGGTTTTGGGTTTATGGGTTTATGGGTTTTGGGTTTATGGGTTTTGGGTTTATGGGTTTTGGGTTTATGGGTTTTGGGTTTATGTGTTTTGGGTTTTGGGTTTATGGGTTTTGGGTTTATGGGTTTTGGGTTGACGGGTTTTGGGTTTATGGGTTTTTGGGTTTATGGGTTTTCGGTTTATGGGTTTTCGGTTTATGGGTTGACGGGTTTATGGGTTTTGGGTTTATGGGTTTTGGGTTTATGGGTTTTGGGTTGATGGGTTTATGGGTTTTGGGTTTTGGGTTTTGGGTTTATGGGTTTTGGGTTTATGGGTTTTGGGTTTTGGGTTTATTGGTTTTCGGTTTATGGGTTTTCGGTTTATGGGTTTTGGGTTTATGGGTTTTGGGTTTATTGGTTTTCGGTTTATGGGTTTTCGGTTTATGGGTTTTGGGTTTATGGGTTTTGGGTTTATGGGTTTTGGGTTTTGGGTTTATGGGTTTTGGGTTTATGGGTTTTGGGTTTATGGGTTTTGGGTTTTGGGTTTATGGGTTTTGGGTTTTGGGTTTTGGGTTTTGGGTTTATGGGTTTTGGGTTTTGGGTTTATGGGTTTTGGGTTGATGGGTTTTGGGTTTATGGGTTTTTGGGTTTATGGGTTTTCGGTTTATGGGTTTTCGGTTTATGGGTTTTGGGTTTATGGGTTTTGGGTTTTCTGGGTTTTGGGTTTATGGGTTTTGGGTTGATGGGTTTTGGGTTTATGGGTTTTGGGTTTATGGGTTTTGGGTTTATGGGTTTATGGGTTTATGGGTTTTGGGTTAATGGGTTTTGGGTTTTGGGTTTATGGGTTATGGGTTTATGGGTTTTGGGTTTATGGGTTTTGGGTTTATGGGTTTTGGGTTTATCGGTTTTGGGTTTTGGGTTTTGGGTTTTGGGTTTATGGGTTTTGGGTTTTGGGTTTTGGGTTTATGGGTTTTGGGTTTTGGGTTTATGGGTTTATGGGTTTTGGGTTTATGGGTTTTGGGTTTATGGGTTTTGGGTTTTTGGGTTTTAGGTATATGGGCTTGTGGGTTTCGGGTTTATGGTTTTTGGGTTTATGGGTTTGGGATTTATGGGTTTTTTGTTTTATGGGATTTGGGTTTATGGGTTTTGGATTTATGGGTTTCTGGTTTATGGGTTTCAGGTTTATGGGTTTCGGGTTTATGGGTTTTGGGTTTATGGGTTTTGGGTTTATGGGTTTTTTGTTTATGGGTTTTGGGTTATAGGTTTTGGGTTTTTGGGTTTTAGGTTTATGGGTTTATGGGTTTTGGGTTTATGGTTTTTGTGTTTATGGGTTTTGGATTTATGGGTTTTTTTTTATGCGTTTTGGGATTATGGGTTTTGGGTTTATTGACTTTGGGTTTGTGGGTTTTGGGTTTATGGGTTTTGGGTTTATGGGTTTTGAGTTTTTGCGTTTTTGGTTTATGGGTTTCGGGTTTGTGGGTTTATGGGTTTTGGGTTTATGGGTTTTGGGTTTATGGGTTTTGGGTTTATGGGTTTTGGGTTTTGGGTTTATGGGTTTTGGGTTTTGGGTTTTGGGTTTATGGGTTTTGGATTTTGGGTTTATGGGTTTTGGGTTTATGTGTTTATGGGTTTATGGGTTTTGGGTTTTGGGTTTTGGGTTTTGGGTTTATGGGTTTTGGGTTTTGGGTTTATGGGTTTATGGGTTTTGGGTTTATGTGTTTATGGGTTTTGGGTTTATGGGTTTTGGGTTTATGGGTTTTGGGTTTATGGGTTTTGGGTTTATGGGTTTTGGGTTTTGGGTTTATGGGTTTTGGGTTTTGGGTTTTGGGTTTATGGGTTTTGGGTTTTGGGTTTATGGGTTTTGGGTTTATGTGTTTATGGGTTTTGGGTTTATGGGTTTATGGGTTTTGGGTTTTTGGGTTTTAGTTTTATGGGCTTGTGGGTTTCGGGTTTATGGTTTTTGGGTTTATGGGTTTGGGATTTATGGGTTTTTTGTTTTATGGGTTTTGGGTTTATGGGTTTTGGATTTATGGGTTTCTGGTTTATGGGTTTCGGGTTAATGGGTTTCGGGTTTATGGGTTTTGGGTTTATGGGTTTTGGGTTTATGGGTTTTGGGTTTATGGGTTTTTTGTTTATGGGTTTTGGGTTATAGGTTTTGGGTTTTTGGGTTTTAGGTTTATGGGTTTATGGGTTTTGGGTTTATGGTTTTTGTGTTTATGGATTTTGGATTTATGGGTTTTTTTTTATGCGTTTTGGGATTATGGGTTTTGGGTTTATTGGCTTTGGGTTTGTGGGTTTTGGGTTTATGGGTTTTGGGTTTATGGGTTTTGAGTTTTTGGGTTTTAGGTTTATGGGTTTCGGTTTTGTGGGTTTATGGGTTTTCGGTTTATGGGTTTTGGATTTATGGGTTTTTTGTTTATGGGTTTTGGGTTTATGGGTTTTGGATTTATGGGTTTCTGGTTTATGGGTTTCGGGTTTATGGGTGTCGGGTTTATGGGTTTTGGGATTATGGGTTTTGGGTTTATGGGTTTTGAATTTATTGGTTTTTGGTTTATGGGTTTCGGGTTTATGGGTTTTGGATTTATGGGTTTCGGGTTTGTGGGTTTATGGGTTTTCGGTTTATGGGTTTTGGATTTATGGGTTTTTTGTTTATGGGTTTTGGGTTTATGGGTTTTGGATTTATGGGTTTCTGGTTTATGGGTTTCGGGTTTATGGGTGTCGGGTTTATGGGTTTTGGGATTATGGGTTTTGGGTTTATGGGTTTTGAATTTATCGGTTTTTGGTTTATGGGTTTCGGGTTTATGGGTTTTGGATTTATGGGTTTCGGGTTTATGGGTTTAGGGTTTTGGGTTTATGGGTTTTGGGTTTATGGGTTTTGGGTTTATGGGTTTTGGGTTTATGGGTTTTGAGTTTTTGCGTTTTTGGTTTATGGGTTTATGGGTTTTGGGATTATGGGTTTTGGGTTTATGGGTTTTGAATTTATCGGTTTTTGGTTTATGGGTTTCGGGTTTATGGGTTTTGGATTTATGGGTTTCGGGTTTATGGGTTTAGGGTTTTGGGTTTATGGGTTTTGGGTTTATGGGTTTTGGGTTTATGGGTTTTGGGTTTATGGGTTTTGAGTTTTTGCGTTTTTGGTTTATGGGTTTCGGGTTTGTGGGTTTATGGGTTTTGGGTTTATGGGTTTTGGGTTTATGGGTTTTGGGTTTATGGGTTTTGGGTTTTGGGTTTATGGGTTTTGGATTTTGGGTTTATGGGTTTTGGGTTTATGTGTTTATGGGTTTATGGGTTTTGGGTTTTGGGTTTTGGGTTTTGGGTTTATGGGTTTTGGGTTTTGGGATTATGGGTTTTGGGTTTATGGGTTTTGGGTTTTGGGTTTATGGGTTTTGGGTTTATGGGTTTTGGGTTTATGGGTTTTGGGTTTATGGGTTTTGGGTTTTGGGTTTATGGGTTTTGGGTTTTGGGTTTTGGGTTTATGGGTTTTGGGTTTTGGGTTTATGGGTTTTGGGTTTATGTGTTTATGGGTTTTGGGTTTATGGGTTTATGGGTTTTGGGTTTTTGGGTTTTAGTTATATGGGCTTGTGGGTTTCGGGTTTATGGTTTTTGGGTTTATGGGTTTGGGATTTATGGGTTTTTTGTTTTATGGGTTTTGGGTTTATGGGTTTTGGATTTATGGGTTTCTGGTTTATGGGTTTCGGGTTAATGGGTTTCGGGTTTATGGGTTTTGGGTTTATGGGTTTTGGGTTTATGGGTTTTGGGTTTATGGGTTTTTTGTTTATGGGTTTTGGGTTATAGGTTTTGGGTTTTTGGGTTTTAGGTTTATGGGTTTATGGGTTTTGGGTTTATGGTTTTTGTGTTTATGGATTTTGGATTTATGGGTTTTTTTTTATGCGTTTTGGGATTATGGGTTTTGGGTTTATTGGCTTTGGGTTTGTGGGTTTTGGGTTTATGGGTTTTGGGTTTATGGGTTTTGAGTTTTTGGGTTTTAGGTTTATGGGTTTCGGGTTTGTGGGTTTATGGGTTTTCGGTTTATGGGTTTTGGATTTATGGGTTTTTTGTTTATGGGTTTTGGGTTTATGGGTTTTGGATTTATGGGTTTCTGGTTTATGGGTTTCGGGTTTATGGGTGTCGGGTTTATGGGTTTTGGGATTATGGGTTTTGGGTTTATGGGTTTTGAATTTATTGGTTTTTGGTTTATGGGTTTCGGGTTTATGGGTTTTGGATTTATGGGTTTCGGGTTTGTGGGTTTATGGGTTTTCGGTTTATGGGTTTTGGATTTATGGGTTTTTTGTTTATGGGTTTTGGGTTTATGGGTTTTGGATTTATGGGTTTCTGGTTTATGGGTTTCGGGTTTATGGGTGTCGGGTTTATGGGTTTTGGGATTATGGGTTTTGGGTTTATGGGTTTTGAATTTATCGGTTTTTGGTTTATGGGTTTCGGGTTTATGGGTTTTGGATTTATGGGTTTCGGGTTTATGGGTTTAGGGTTTTGGGTTTATGGGTTTTGGGTTTATGGGTTTTGGGTTTATGGGTTTTGGGTTTATGGGTTTTGGGTTTATGGGTTTTGGGTTTATGGGTTTTGGGTTTATGGGTTTTGGGTTTATGGGTTTTGGGTTTATGGGTTTTGGGTTTATGGGTTTTGGGTTTATGGGTTTTGGGTTTATGGGTTTTGGGTTGATGGGTTTATGGGTTTTGGGTTTTGGGTTTATGGGTTTTGGGTTTATGGGTTTTGGGTTTATGGGTTTTGGGTTGATGGGTTTATGGGTTTTGGGTTTTGGGTTTATGGGTTTTGGGTTTATGGGTTTTGGGTTTTGGGTTTATGGGTTTTGGGTTTATGGGTTTTGGGTTTATGGGTTTTGGGTTTATGGGTTTTGGGTTTATGGGTTTTGGGTTTATGGGTTTTGGGTTTTGGGTTTATGGGTTTTGGATTTTGGGTTTTGGGTTTATGGGTTTTGGGTTTTGGGTTTATGGGTTTTGGGTTTATGTGTTTATGGGTTTTGGGCTTATGGGTTTTGGGTTTATGGGTTTTGGGTTTTTGGGTTTTAGGTTTATGGGCTTGTGGGTTTCGGGTTTATGGTTTTTGGGTTTATGGGTTTGGGATTTATGGGTTTTTTGTTTTATGGGTTTTGGGTTTATGGGTTTTGGATTTGTGGGTTTCTGGTTTATGGGTTTCGGGTTTATGGGTTTCGGGTTTATGGGTTTTGGGTTTATGGGTTTTGGGTTTATGGGTTTTGGGTTTTCGGTTTATGGGTTTTGGATTTATGGGTTTTTTGTTTATGGGTTTTGGGTTTATGGGTTTTGGGTTTATGGGTTTTGGGTTTATGGGTTTTGGGTTTATGGGTTTTGGGTTTATGGGTTTTGGGTTTATGGGTTTTGGGTTTATGGGTTTTGGGTTTATGGGTTTTGGGTTTATGGGTTTTGGGTTTATGGGTTTTGGGTTTATGGGTTTTGGGTTTATGGGTTTTGGGTTTATGGGTTTTGGGTTTATGGGTTTTGGGTTTATGGGTTTTGGGTTTATGGGTTTTGGGTTTATGGGTTTTGGGTTTATGGGTTTTGGGTTTATGGGTTTTGGGTTTATGGGTTTTGGGTTTATGGGTTTTTTGTTTATGGGTTTTGGGTTTATGGGTTTTGGATTTATGGGTTTCTGGTTTATGGGTTTCGGGTTTATGGGTGTCGGGTTTATGGGTTTTGGGATTATGGGTTTTGGGTTTATGGGTTTTGAATTTATTGGTTTTTGGTTTATGGGTTTCGGGTTTATGGGTTTTGGATTTATGGGTTTCGGGTTTGTGGGTTTATGGGTTTATGGGTTTTGGGTTTATGGGTTTCGGGTTGATGGGTTTTGGGTTTATGGATTTTGGGTTTATGGGATTATGGGTTTTGGGTTTATGGGTTTTGAGTTTATGGGTTTTGGGTTTTTGGGTTTATGGGTTTTCGGTTTATGGGTTTTCGGTTTATGGGTTTTGGGTTTATGGGTTTAGGGTTTATGGGTTTTGGGTTTATGGGTTTTGGGTTTTTGGGTTTATGGGTTTTCGGTTTATGGGTTTTCGGTTTATGGGTTTTGGGTTTATGGGTTTTGGGTTTATGGGTTTTGGGTTTATGGGTTTTGGGTTTATGGGTTTATGGGTTTTGGGTTTATGGGTTTTGGGTTGATGGGTTTATGGGTTTTGGGTTTTGGGTTTTGGGTTTTGGGTTTATGGGTTTTGGGTTTATGGGTTTTGGGTTTTGGGTTTATTGGTTTTCGGTTTATGGGTTTTCGGTTTATGGGTTTTGGGTTTATGGGTTTTGGGTTTATGGGTTTTGGGTTTTGGGTTTATGGGTTTTGGGTTTATGGGTTTTGGGTTGATGGGTTTATGTGTTTTGGGTTTTGGGTTTTGGGTTTTGGGTTTTGGGTTTTGGGTTTTGGGTTTATGGGTTTTGGGTTTATGGGTTTTGGGTTTTGGGTTTATTGGTTTTCGGTTTATGGGTTTTCGGTTTATGGGTTTTGGGTTGACGGGTTTTGGGTTTATGGGTTTTTGGGTTTATGGGTTTTCGGTTTATGGGTTTTCGGTTTATGGGTTTTGGGTTTATGGGTTTTGGGTTTATGGGTTTTGGGTTTATGGGTTTTGGGTTTATGGGTTTATGGGTTTTGGGTTTATGGGTTTTGGGTTGATGGGTTTATGGGTTTTGGGTTTTGGGTTTTGGGTTTTGGGTTTATGGGTTTTGGGTTTATGGGTTTTGGGTTTTGGGTTTATTGGTTTTCGGTTTATGGGTTTTCGGTTTATGGGTTTTGGGTTTATGGGTTTTGGGTTTACGGGTTTTGGGTTTTGGGTTTATGGGTTTTGGGTTTATGGGTTTCGGGTTTATGGGTTTAGGGTTTTGGGTTTATGGGTTTTGGGTTTATGGGTTTTGGGTTTATGGGTTTTGGGTTTATGGGTTTTGGGTTTATGGGTTTTGGGTTTATGGGTTTTGGGTTTATGGGTTTTGGGTTTATGGGTTTTGGGTTTATGGGTTTTGGGTTGATGGGTTTATGGGTTTTGGGTTGATGGGTTTATGGGTTTTGGGTTTATGGGTTTTGGGTTTATGGGTTTTGGGTTTTGGGTTTTGGGTTTTGGGTTTATGGGTTTTGGGTTTATGGGTTTTGGGTTTTGGGTTTATTGGTTTTCGGTTTATGGGTTTTCGGTTTATGGGTTTTGGGTTTATGGGTTTTGGGTTTACGGGTTTTGGGTTTATGGGTTTTGGGTTTATGGGTTTCGGGTTTATGGGTTTAGGGTTTTGGGTTTATGGGTTTTGGGTTTATGGGTTTTGGGTTTATGGGTTTTGGGTTTATGGGTTTTGGGTTTATGGGTTTTGGGTTTATGGGTTTTGGGTTTATGGGTTTTGGGTTTATGGGTTTTGGGTTTATGGGTTTTGGGTTGATGGGTTTATGGGTTTTGGGTTTATGGGTTTTGGGTTTATGGGTTTTGGGTTTTGGGTTTATGGGTTTTGGGTTTATGGGTTTTGGGTTTATGGGTTTTGGGTTTATGGGTTTTGGGTTTATGGGTTTATTGGTTTTCGGTTTATGGGTTTTCGGTTTATGGGTTTTGGGTTGACGGGTTTTGGGTTTATGGGTTTTTGGGTTTATGGGTTTTCGGTTTATGGGTTTTCGGTTTATGGGTTTTGGGTTTATGGGTTTTGGGTTTATGGGTTTTCGGTTTATGGGTTTTGGGTTTATGGGTTTTGGGTTTATGGGTTTTGGGTTTATGGGTTTTGGGTTTATGGGTTTTGGGTTTATGGGTTTTGGGTTTATGGGTTTTGGGTTTATGGGTTTTGGGTTTATGGGTTTTGGGTTTATGGGTTTTGGGTTTATGGGTTTTGGGTTTATGGGTTTTGGGTTTATGGGTTTTGGGTTTATGGGTTTTGGGTTTATGGGTTTTGGATTTATGGGTTTTTTGTTTATGGGTTTTGGGTTTATGGGTTTTGGGTTTATGGGTTTTGGGTTTATGGGTTTTGGGTTTTGGGTTTATGGGTTTTGGGTTTTGGGTTTTGGGTTTATGGGTTTTGGGTTTTGGGTTTATGGGTTTTGGGTTTATGTGTTTATGGGTTTTTGGTTTATGGGTTTATGGGTTTTGGGTTTTTGGGTTTTAGGTTTATGGGCTTGTGGGTTTCGGGTTTATGGTTTTTGGGTTTATGGGTTTTGGATTTATGGGTTTTTTGTTTATGGGTCTTGGGTTTATGGGTTTTGGGTTTATGGGTTTTGGGTTTATGGGTTTTGGGTTTATGGGTTTTGGGTTTATGGGTTTTGGGTTTTGGGTTTATGGGTTTTGGGTTTTGGGTTTTGGGTTTATGGGTTTTGGGTTTTGGGTTTATGGGTTTTGGGTTTATGTGTTTATGGGTTTATGGGTTTTGGGATTATGGGTTTTGGGTTTATGGGTTTTGAATTTATTGGTTTTTGGTTTATGGGTTTCGGGTTTATGGGTTTTGGATTTATGGGTTTCGGGTTTGTGGGTTTATGGGTTTTCGGTTTATGGGTTTTGGATTTATGGGTTTTTTGTTTATGGGTTTTGGGTTTATGGGTTTTGAATTTATCGGTTTTTGGTTTATGGGTTTCGGGTTTATGGGTTTTGGATTTATGGGTTTCGGGTTTATGGGTTTAGGGTTTTGGGTTTATGGGTTTTGGGTTTATGGGTTTTGGGTTTATGGGTTTTGGGTTTATGGGTTTTGGGTTTATGGGTTTTGGGTTTATGGGTTTTGGGTTTATGGGTTTTGGGTTTTGGGTTTATGGGTTTTGGGTTTTGGGTTTTGGGTTTAGGGTTTTGGGTTTATGGGTTTTGGGTTTATGGGTTTTGGGTTTATGGGTTTTGGGTTTATGGGTTTTGGGTTTATGGGTTTTGGGTTTATGGGTTTTGGGTTTATGGGTTTTGGGTTTATGGGTTTTGGGTTTATGGGTTTTGGGTTTATGGGTTTTGGCTTTATGGGTTTTGGGTTTTTGGGTTTTAGGTTTATGGGTTAATGGGTTTTGGGTTTATGGGTTTTGGGTTTATGGGTTTTGGATTTATGGGTTTATGGGTTTTGGGTTTATGGGTTTTGGGTTGATGGGTTTATGGGTTTTGGGTTTTGGGTTTTGGGTTTTGGGTTTATGGGTTTTGGGTTTATGGGTTTTGGGTTTTGGGTTTATTGGTTTTCGGTTTATGGGTTTTCGGTTTATGGGTTTTGGGTTTATGGGTTTTGGGTTTATGGGTTTTGGGTTTTGGGTTTATGGGTTTTGGGTTTATGGGTTTTGGGTTTATGGGTTTTGGGTTTTGGGTTTATGGGTTTTGGGTTTATGGGTTTTGGGTTGATGGGTTTTGGGTTTATGGGTTTTTGGGTTTATGGGTTTTCGGTTTATGGGTTTTCGGTTTATGGGTTTTGGGTTTATGGGTTTTAGGTTTATGGGCTTATGGTTTTTGGGTTTATGGTTTGTGTGTTTATGGGTTTTGGGTTTATGGCTTTTCGGTTTATGGATTTTGGGTTTATGGGTTTCGGGTTTCTGGGTTTCTGGTTTATGGGTTTCGGGTTTATGGGTTTTGGATTTATGGGTTTCGGGTTTATGGGTTTAGGGTTTTGGGTTTATGGGTTTTGGGTTTATGGGTTTTGGGTTTATGGGTTTTGGGTTTATGGGTTTTGGGTTTATGGGTTTTGGGTTTATGGGTTTTGGGTTTATGGGTTTTGGGTTTTGGGTTTATGGGTTTTGGGTTTTGGGTTTTGGGTTTAGGGTTTTGGGTTTATGGGTTTTGGGTTTATGGGTTTTGGGTTTATGGGTTTTGGGTTTATGGGTTTTGGGTTTATGGGTTTTGGGTTTATGGGTTTTGGGTTTATGGGTTTTGGGTTTATGGGTTTTGGGTTTATGGGTTTTGGGTTTATGGGTTTTGGCTTTATGGGTTTTGGGTTTTTGGGTTTTAGGTTTATGGGTTAATGGGTTTTGGGTTTATGGGTTTTGGGTTTATGGGTTTTGGATTTATGGGTTTATGGGTTTTGGGTTTATGGGTTTTGGGTTGATGGGTTTATGGGTTTTGGGTTTTGGGTTTTGGGTTTTGGGTTTTGGGTTTATGGGTTTTGGGTTTATGGGTTTTGGGTTTTGGGTTTATTGGTTTTCGGTTTATGGGTTTTGGGTTTATGGGTTTTGGGTTTATGGGTTTTCGGTTTATGGGTTTTGGGTTTTCTGGGTTTTGGGTTTATGGGTTTTGGGTTGATGGGTTTTGGGTTTATGGGTTTTGGGTTTATGGGTTTTGGGTTTATGGGTTTTGGGTTTATGGGTTTTGGGTTTATGGGTTTCGGGTTTATGGGTTTTGGGTTTATGGGTTTTGGCTTTATGGGTTTTGGGTTTTTGGGTTTTAGGTTTATGGGTTAATGGGTTTTGGGTTTATGGGTTTTGGGTTTATGGGTTTTGGATTTATGGGTCTTGGGGTCATGGGTTTATGGGTTTTGGGTTTATGATTTTTGGGTTTATGGGTTTTGTGTTTATGGGTTATGGGTTTATGGGTTTATGGTTTTTGGGTTTATGGGTTTTGGATTTATCGGTTTTTGGTTTATGGGTTTCGGGTTTATGGGTTTTGGATTTATGGGTTTCGGGTTTATGGGTTTCGGGTTTATGGGTTTTGGGTTTATAGGTTTTCGGTTTACGGGTTTATGGGTTTTAGGTTTATGGGTTTATGGTTTTTGGGTTTATGGTTTGTGTGTTTATGGGTTTTGGGTTTATGGCTTTTCGGTTTATGGATTTTGGGTTTATGGGTTTCGGGTTTCTGGGTTTCTGGTTTATGGGTTTCGGGTTTATGGGTTTCGGGTTTATGGGTTTCGGGTTTATGGGTTTATGGGTTTAGAATTTATGGGTTTTGGGTTTATGGGTTAATGGGTTTTGGGTTAATGGGTTTTGGGTTTATGGGTTTATGGGTTAATGGGTTTTGGGTTAATGGGTTTTGGGTTTATGGGTTTTGGGTTTATGGGTTTTGGGTTTATGGGTTTTGGGCTTATGGGTTTCGGGTGTTGGATTTATGGGTTTTCGGTTTATGGGTTTTGGGTTTATGGGTTTTGGGTTTATGGGTTTTGGGTTTATGGGTTTTGGGTTTATGGGTTTTGGGTTTATGGGTTTTGGGTTTATGGGTTTTCGGTTTATGGGTTTTCGGTTTATGGGTTTTGGGTTTATGGGTTTTGGGTTTATGGGTTTTGGGTTTATGGGTTTTCGGTTTATGGGTTTTGGGTTTATGGGTTTTGGGTTTATGGGTTTTGGGTTTATGGGTTTTGGGTTTATGGGTTTATGGGTTTTGGGTTTATGGGTTTTGGGTTGATGGGTTGATGGGTTTTGGGTTTTGGGTTTTGGGTTTATGGGTTTTGGGTTTATGGGTTTTGGGTTTTGGGTTTATTGGTTTTCGGTTTATGGGTTTTCGGTTTATGGGTTTTGGGTTTATGGGTTTTGGGTTTATGGGTTTTGGGTTTTGGGTTTATGGGTTTTGGGTTTATGGGTTTTGGGTTTATGGGTTTTGGGTTTTGGGTTTATGGGTTTTGGGTTTATGGGTTTTGGGTTGATGGGTTTTGGGTTTATGGGTTTTTGGGTTTATGGGTTTTCGGTTTATGGGTTTTCGGTTTATGGGTTTTGGGTTTATGGGTTTTGGGTATATGGGTTTTGGGTTTATGGGTTTTGGGTTTATGGGTTTTGGGTTTATGGGTTTATGGGTTTTGGGTTTATAGGTTTTCGGTTTACGGGTTTATGGGTTTTAGGTTTATGGGTTTATGGTTTTTGGGTTTATGGTTTGTGTGTTTATGGGTTTTGGGTTTATGGCTTTTCGGTTTATGGATTTTGGGTTTATGGGTTTCGGGTTTCTGGGTTTCTGGTTTATGGGTTTCGGGTTTATGGGTTTCGGGTTTATGGGTTTCGGGTTTATGGGTTTATGGGTTTAGAATTTATGGGTTTTGGGTTTATGGGTTAATGGGTTTTGGGTTAATGGGTTTTGGGTTTATGGGTTTATGGGTTTTGGGTTAATGGGTTTTGGGTTTATGGGTTTTGGGTTTATGGGTTTTGGGTTTATGGGTTTTGGGTTTATGGGTTTCGGGTGTTGGATTTATGGGTTTTCGGTTTATGGGTTTTGGGTTTATGGGTTTTGGGTTTATGGGTTTTGGGTTTATGGGTTTTGGGTTTATGGGTTTTGGGTTTATGGGTTTTGGGTTTATGGGTTTTGGGTTTATGGGTTTTGGGTTTATGGGTTTTGGGTTTATGGGTTTTGGGTTTATGGGTTTTGGGTTTATGGGTTTTGGGTTTATGGGTTTTGGGTTTATGGGTTTTGGGTTTATGGGTTTTGGGTTTATGGGTTTTGGGTTTATGGGTTTTGGGTTTATGTGTTTTGGGTTTTGGGTTTATGGGTTTTGGGTTTATGGGTTTTGGGTTGACGGGTTTTGGGTTTTGGGTTTATGGGTTTTGGGTTTATGGGTTTTGGGTTGACGGGTTTTGGGTTTATGGGTTTTTGGGTTTATGGGTTTTCGGTTTATGGGTTTTCGGTTTATGGGTTTTGGGTTTATGGGTTTTGGGTTTATGGGTTTTGGGTTTATGGGTTTATGGGTTTTGGGTTTATGGGTTTTGGGTTGATGGATTTATGGGTTTTGGGTTTTGGGTTTTGGGTTTTGGGTTTATGGGTTTTGGGTTTATGGGTTTTGGGTTTTGGGTTTATTGGTTTTCGGTTTATGGGTTTTCGGTTTATGGGTTTTGGGTTTATGGGTTTTGGGTTTATGGGTTTTGGGTTTTGGGTTTATGGGTTTTGGGTTTATGGGTTTTGGGTTGATGGGTTTATGGGTTTTGGGTTTTGGGTTTTGGGTTTTGGGTTTTGGGTTTTGGGTTTATGGGTTTTGGGTTTATGGGTTTTGGGTTTTGGGTTTATTGGTTTTCGGTTTATGGGTTTTCGGTTTATGGGTTTTGGGTTGACGGGTTTTGGGTTTATGGGTTTTTGGGTTTATGGGTTTTCGGTTTATGGGTTTTCGGTTTATGGGTTTTGGGTTTATGGGTTTTGGGTTTATGGGTTTTGGGTTTATGGGTTTTGGGTTTATGGGTTTATGGGTTTTGGGTTTATGGGTTTTGGGTTGATGGGTTTATGGGTT
Organism: Gastracanthus pulcherrimus; assembly: GCA_949152435.1. Classification (NCBI taxonomy): domain Eukaryota; kingdom Metazoa; phylum Arthropoda; class Insecta; order Hymenoptera; family Pteromalidae; genus Gastracanthus; species Gastracanthus pulcherrimus. The sequence goes on from OX424573.1 coordinate 101,404,311, forward strand.
TTGGGTTTTGGGTTTTGGGTTTTGGGTTTATGGGTTTTGGGTTTATGGGTTTTGGGTTTTGGGTTTATTGGTTTTCGGTTTATGGGTTTTCGGTTTATGGGTTTTGGGTTTATGGGTTTTGGGTTTACGGGTTTTGGGTTTTGGGTTTATGGGTTTTGGGTTTATGTGTTTTGGGTTTATGGGTTTTGGGTTTATGGGTTTTGGGTTTATGGGTTTCGGGTGTTGGATTTATGGGTTTTCGGTTTATGGGTTTATGGGTTAATGGGTTTTGGGTTAATGGGTTTTGGGTTTATGGGTTTATGGGTTAATGGGTTTTGGGTTAATGGGTTTTGGGTTTATGGGTTTTGGGTTTATGGGTTTTGGGTTTATGGGTTTTGGGTTTATGGGTTTCGGGTGTTGGATTTATGGGTTTTCGGTTTATGGGTTTTGGGTTTATGGGTTTTGGGTTTATGGGTTTTGGGTTTATGGGTTTTGGGTTTATGGGTTTTGGGTTTATGGGTTTTGGGTTTATGGGTTTTGGGTTTATGGGTTTTGGGTTTATGTGTTTTGGGTTTTGGGTTTATGGGTTTTGGGTATATGGGTGTTGGGTTTATGGGTTTTGGGTTTATGGGTTTTGGATTTATGGGTTTCGGGTTTATGGGTTTCGGGTTTATGGGTTTTGGGTTTATAGGTTTTTGGTTTACGGGTTTATGGGTTTTAGGTTTATGGGTTTATGGTTTTTGGGTTTATGGTTTGTGTGTTTATGGGTTTTGGGTTTATGGCTTTTCGGTTTATGGATTTTGGGTTTATGGGTTTCGGGTTTCTGGGTTTCTGGTTTATGGGTTTCGGGTTTATGGGTTTCGGGTTTATGGGTTTCGGGTTTATGGGTTTCGGGTTTATGGGTTTATGGGTTTAGAATTTATGGGTTTTGGGTTTATGGGTTAATGGGTTTTGGGTTAATGGGTTTTGGGTTTATGGGTTTATGGGTTAATGGGTTTTGGGTTAATGGGTTTTGGGTTTATGGGTTTTGGGTTTATGGGTTTTGGGTTTATGGGTTTTGGGTTTATGGGTTTCGGGTGTTGGATTTATGGGTTTTCGGTTTATGGGTTTTGGGTTTATGGGTTTTGGGTTTATGGGTTTTGGGTTTATGGGTTTTGGGTTTATGGGTTTTGGGTTTATGGGTTTTGGGTTTATGGGTTTTGGGTTTATGGGTTTTGGGTTTATGGGTTTTGGGTTTATGGGTTTTGGGTTTATGGGTTTTGGGTTTATGGGTTTTGGGTTTATGGGTTTTGGGTTTATGGGTTTTGGGTTTATGGGTTTTGGGTTTATGTGTTTTGGGTTTTGGGTTTATGGGTTTTGGGTTTATGGGTTTTGGGTTGACGGGTTTTGGGTTTATGGGTTTTCGGTTTATGGGTTTTGGGTTTATGGGTTTTGGGTTTATGGGTTTTGGGTTTATGGGTTTTGGGTTTATGGGTTTTGGGTTTATGGGTTTATGGGTTTTGGGTTTATGGGTTTTGGGTTGATGGGTTTATGGGTTTTGGGTTTTGGGTTTTGAGTTTTGGGTTTTGGGTTTATGGGTTTTGGGTTTATGGGTTTTGGGTTTTGGGTTTATTGGTTTTCGGTTTATGGGTTTTCGGTTTATGGGTTTTGGGTTTATGGGTTTTGGGTTTATGGGTTTTGGGTTTTGGGTTTATGGGTTTTGGGTTTATGGGTTTTGGGTTTATGGGTTTTGGGTTTTGGGTTTATGGGTTTTGGGTTTATGGGTTTTGGGTTGATGGGTTTTGGGTTTATGGGTTTTTGGGTTTATGGGTTTTCGGTTTATGGGTTTTCGGTTTATGGGTTTTGGGTTTATGGGTTTTGGGTATATGGGTTTTGGGTTTATGGGTTTTGGGTTTATGGGTTTTGGGTTTATGGGTTTTCGGTTTATGGGTTTTGGGTTTTCTGGGTTTTGGGTTTATGGGTTTTGGGTTGATGGGTTTTGGGTTTATGGGTTTTGGGTTTATGGGTTTTGGGTTTATGGGTTTTGGGTTTATGGGTTTTTGGGTTTATGGGTTTTCGGTTTATGGGTTTTCGGTTTATGGGTTTTGGGTTTATGAGTTTTGGGTTTATGGGATTTGGGTTTATGGGTTTTGGGTTTATGGGTTTTGGGTTTTGGGTTTATGATTTTTGGGTTTATGGGTTTTGTGTTTATGGGTTATGGGTTTATGGGTTTATGGTTTTTGGGTTTATGGGTTTTGGATTTATCGGTTTTTGGTTTATGGGTTTCGGGTTTATGGGTTTTGGATTTATGGGTTTCGGGTTTATGGGTTTCGGGTTTATGGGTTTTGGGTTTATAGGTTTTCGGTTTACGGGTTTATGGGTTTTAGGTTTATGGGTTTATGGTTTTTGGGTTTATGGTTTGTGTGTTTATGGGTTTTGGGTTTATGGGTTTTCGGTTTATGGATTTTGGGTTTATGGGTTTCGGGTTTCTGGGTTTCTGGTTTATGGGTTTCGGGTTTATGGGTTTCGGGTTTATGGGTTTCGGGTTTATGGGTTTATGGGTTTAGAATTTATGGGTTTTGGGTTTATGGGTTAATGGGTTTTGGGTTAATGGGTTTTGGGTTTATGGGTTTATGGGTTAATGGGTTTTGGGTTAATGGGTTTTGGGTTTATGGGTTTTGGGTTTATGGGTTTTGGGTTTATGGGTTTCGGGTGTTGGATTTATGGGTTTTCGGTTTATGGGTTTTGGGTTTATGGGTTTTGGGTTTATGGGTTTATGGGTTTTGGGTTTATGGGTTTTGGGTTTATGGGTTTATGGGTTTTGGGTTTATGGGTTTTGGGTTTATGGGTTTTGGGTTTATGGGTTTTGGGTTTATGTGTTTTGGGTTTTGGGTTTATGGGTTTTGGGTTTATGGGTTTTGGGTTGACGGGTTTTGGGTTTATGGGTTTTTGGGTTTATGGGTTTTCGGTTTATGGGTTTTCGGTTTATGGGTTGACGGGTTTATGGGTTTTGGGTTTATGGGTTTTGGGTTTATGGGTTTTGGGTTGATGGGTTTATGGGTTTTGGGTTTTGGGTTTTGGGTTTTGGGTTTATGGGTTTTGGGTTTATGGGTTTTGGGTTTTGGGTTTATTGGTTTTCGGTTTATGGGTTTTCGGTTTATGGGTTTTGGGTTTATGGGTTTTGGGTTTATTGGTTTTCGGTTTATGGGTTTTCGGTTTATGGGTTTTGGGTTTATGGGTTTTGGGTTTATGGGTTTTGGGTTTTGGGTTTATGGGTTTTGGGTTTATGGGTTTTGGGTTTATGGGTTTTGGGTTTTGGGTTTATGGGTTTTGGGTTTTGGGTTTTGGGTTTTGGGTTTATGGGTTTTGGGTTTTGGGTTTATGGGTTTTGGGTTGATGGGTTTTGGGTTTATGGGTTTTTGGGTTTATGGGTTTTCGGTTTATGGGTTTTCGGTTTATGGGTTTTGGGTTTATGGGTTTTGGGTTTTCTGGGTTTTGGGTTTATGGGTTTTGGGTTGATGGGTTTTGGGTTTATGGGTTTTGGGTTTATGGGTTTTGGGTTTATGGGTTTATGGGTTTATGGGTTTTGGGTTAATGGGTTTTGGGTTTTGGGTTTATGGGTTATGGGTTTATGGGTTTTGGGTTTATGGGTTTTGGGTTTATGGGTTTTGGGTTTATCGGTTTTGGGTTTTGGGTTTTGGGTTTTGGGTTTATGGGTTTTGGGTTTTGGGTTTTGGGTTTATGGGTTTTGGGTTTTGGGTTTATGGGTTTATGGGTTTTGGGTTTATGGGTTTTGGGTTTATGGGTTTTGGGTTTTTGGGTTTTAGGTATATGGGCTTGTGGGTTTCGGGTTTATGGTTTTTGGGTTTATGGGTTTGGGATTTATGGGTTTTTTGTTTTATGGGATTTGGGTTTATGGGTTTTGGATTTATGGGTTTCTGGTTTATGGGTTTCAGGTTTATGGGTTTCGGGTTTATGGGTTTTGGGTTTATGGGTTTTGGGTTTATGGGTTTTTTGTTTATGGGTTTTGGGTTATAGGTTTTGGGTTTTTGGGTTTTAGGTTTATGGGTTTATGGGTTTTGGGTTTATGGTTTTTGTGTTTATGGGTTTTGGATTTATGGGTTTTTTTTTATGCGTTTTGGGATTATGGGTTTTGGGTTTATTGACTTTGGGTTTGTGGGTTTTGGGTTTATGGGTTTTGGGTTTATGGGTTTTGAGTTTTTGCGTTTTTGGTTTATGGGTTTCGGGTTTGTGGGTTTATGGGTTTTGGGTTTATGGGTTTTGGGTTTATGGGTTTTGGGTTTATGGGTTTTGGGTTTTGGGTTTATGGGTTTTGGGTTTTGGGTTTTGGGTTTATGGGTTTTGGATTTTGGGTTTATGGGTTTTGGGTTTATGTGTTTATGGGTTTATGGGTTTTGGGTTTTGGGTTTTGGGTTTTGGGTTTATGGGTTTTGGGTTTTGGGTTTATGGGTTTATGGGTTTTGGGTTTATGTGTTTATGGGTTTTGGGTTTATGGGTTTTGGGTTTATGGGTTTTGGGTTTATGGGTTTTGGGTTTATGGGTTTTGGGTTTTGGGTTTATGGGTTTTGGGTTTTGGGTTTTGGGTTTATGGGTTTTGGGTTTTGGGTTTATGGGTTTTGGGTTTATGTGTTTATGGGTTTTGGGTTTATGGGTTTATGGGTTTATGGGTTTTGGGTTTTTGGGTTTTAGTTTTATGGGCTTGTGGGTTTCGGGTTTATGGTTTTTGGGTTTATGGGTTTGGGATTTATGGGTTTTTTGTTTTATGGGTTTTGGGTTTATGGGTTTTGGATTTATGGGTTTCTGGTTTATGGGTTTCGGGTTAATGGGTTTCGGGTTTATGGGTTTTGGGTTTATGGGTTTTGGGTTTATGGGTTTTGGGTTTATGGGTTTTTTGTTTATGGGTTTTGGGTTATAGGTTTTGGGTTTTTGGGTTTTAGGTTTATGGGTTTATGGGTTTTGGGTTTATGGTTTTTGTGTTTATGGATTTTGGATTTATGGGTTTTTTTTTATGCGTTTTGGGATTATGGGTTTTGGGTTTATTGGCTTTGGGTTTGTGGGTTTTGGGTTTATGGGTTTTGGGTTTATGGGTTTTGAGTTTTTGGGTTTTAGGTTTATGGGTTTCGGTTTTGTGGGTTTATGGGTTTTCGGTTTATGGGTTTTGGATTTATGGGTTTTTTGTTTATGGGTTTTGGGTTTATGGGTTTTGGATTTATGGGTTTCTGGTTTATGGGTTTCGGGTTTATGGGTGTCGGGTTTATGGGTTTTGGGATTATGGGTTTTGGGTTTATGGGTTTTGAATTTATTGGTTTTTGGTTTATGGGTTTCGGGTTTATGGGTTTTGGATTTATGGGTTTCGGGTTTGTGGGTTTATGGGTTTTCGGTTTATGGGTTTTGGATTTATGGGTTTTTTGTTTATGGGTTTTGGGTTTATGGGTTTTGGATTTATGGGTTTCTGGTTTATGGGTTTCGGGTTTATGGGTGTCGGGTTTATGGGTTTTGGGATTATGGGTTTTGGGTTTATGGGTTTTGAATTTATCGGTTTTTGGTTTATGGGTTTCGGGTTTATGGGTTTTGGATTTATGGGTTTCGGGTTTATGGGTTTAGGGTTTTGGGTTTATGGGTTTTGGGTTTATGGGTTTTGGGTTTATGGGTTTTGGGTTTATGGGTTTTGAGTTTTTGCGTTTTTGGTTTATGGGTTTCGGGTTTGTGGGTTTATGGGTTTTGGGTTTATGGGTTTTGGGTTTATGGGTTTTGGGTTTATGGGTTTTGGGTTTATGGGTTTTGGGTTTTGGGTTTATGGGTTTTGGGTTTTGGGTTTTGGGTTTATGGGTTTTGGATTTTGGGTTTATGGGTTTTGGGTTTAAGTGTTTATGGGTTTATGGGTTTTGGGTTTTGGGTTTTGGGTTTTGGGTTTTGGGTTTATGGGTTTTGGGTTTTGGGTTTATGGGTTTTGGGTTTATGTGTTTATGGGTTTTGGGTTTATGGGTTTTGGGTTTATGGGTTTTGGGTTTATGGGTTTTGGGTTTTGGGTTTATGGGTTTTGGGTTTTGGGTTTATGGGTTTTGGGTTTTGGGTTTATGGGTTTTGGGTTTATGTGTTTATGGGTTTTGGGTTTATGGGTTTATGGGTTTTGGGTTTTTGGGTTTTAGTTTTATGGGCTTGTGGGTTTCGGGTTTATGGTTTTTGGGTTTATGGGTTTGGGATTTATGGGTTTTTTGTTTTATGGGTTTTGGGTTTATGGGTTTTGGATTTATGGGTTTCTGGTTTATGGGTTTCGGGTTAATGGGTTTCGGGTTTATGGGTTTTGGGTTTATGGGTTTTGGGTTTATGGGTTTTGGGTTTATGGGTTTTTTGTTTATGGGTTTTGGGTTATAGGTTTTGGGTTTTTGGGTTTTAGGTTTATGGGTTTATGGGTTTTGGGTTTATGGTTTTTGTGTTTATGGATTTTGGATTTATGGGTTTTTTTTTATGCGTTTTGGGATTATGGGTTTTGGGTTTATTGGCTTTGGGTTTGTGGGTTTTGGGTTTATGGGTTTTGGGTTTATGGGTTTTGAGTTTTTGGGTTTTAGGTTTATGGGTTTCGGGTTTGTGGGTTTATGGGTTTTCGGTTTATGGGTTTTGGATTTATGGGTTTTTTGTTTATGGGTTTTGGGTTTTGGGTTTATGGGTTTTGGGTTTTGGGTTTTGGGTTTATGGGTTTATGGGTGTCGGGTTTATGGGTTTTGGGATTATGGGTTTTGGGTTTATGGGTTTTGAATTTATTGGTTTTTGGTTTATGGGTTTCGGGTTTATGGGTTTTGGATTTATGGGTTTCGGGTTTGTGGGTTTATGGGTTTTCGGTTTATGGGTTTTGGATTTATGGGTTTTTTGTTTATGGGTTTTGGGTTTATGGGTTTTGGATTTATGGGTTTCTGGTTTATGGGTTTCGGGTTTATGGGTGTCGGGTTTATGGGTTTTGGGATTATGGGTTTTGGGTTTATGGGTTTTGAATTTATCGGTTTTTGGTTTATGGGTTTCGGGTTTATGGGTTTTGGATTTATGGGTTTCGGGTTTATGGGTTTTGGGTTTATGGGTTTTGGGTTTATGGGTTTTGGGTTTATGGGTTTTGGGTTTTGGGTTTATGGGTTTTGGATTTTGGGTTTTGGGTTTATGGGTTTTGGGTTTTGGGTTTATGGGTTTTGGGTTTATGTGTTTATGGGTTTTGGGTTTATGGGTTTTGGGTTTATGGGTTTTGGGTTTTTGGGTTTTAGGTTTATGGGCTTGTGGGTTTCGGGTTTATGGTTTTTGGGTTTATGGGTTTGGGATTTATGGGTTTTTTGTTTTATGGGTTTTGGGTTTATGGGTTTTGGATTTGTGGGTTTCTGGTTTATGGGTTTCGGGTTTATGGGTTTCGGGTTTATGGGTTTTGGGTTTATGGGTTTTGGGTTTATGGGTTTTGGGTTTTCGGTTTATGGGTTTTGGATTTATGGGTTTTTTGTTTATGGGTTTTGGGTTTATGGGTTTTGGGTTTATGGGTTTTGGGTTTATGGGTTTTGGGTTTATGGGTTTTGGGTTTATGGGTTTTGGGTTTATGGGTTTTGGGTTTATGGGTTTTGGGTTTATGGGTTTTGGGTTTATGGGTTTTGGGTTTATGGGTTTTGGGTTTATGGGTTTTGGGTTTATGGGTTTTGGGTTTATGGGTTTTGGGTTTATGGGTTTTGGGTTTATGGGTTTTGGGTTTATGGGTTTTGGGTTTATGGGTTTTGGGTTTATGGGTTTTGGGTTTATGGGTTTTGGGTTTATGGGTTTTGGGTTTATGGGTTTTGGGTTTATGGGTTTTGGGTTTATGGGTTTTGGGTTTATGGGTTTTGGGTTTATGGGTTTTTTGTTTATGGGTTTTGGGTTTATGGGTTTTGGATTTATGGGTTTCTGGTTTATGGGTTTCGGGTTTATGGGTGTCGGGTTTATGGGTTTTGGGATTATGGGTTTTGGGTTTATGGGTTTTGAATTTATTGGTTTTTGGTTTATGGGTTTCGGGTTTATGGGTTTTGGATTTATGGGTTTCGGGTTTGTGGGTTTATGGGTTTATGGGTTTTGGGTTTATGGGTTTCGGGTTGATGGGTTTTGGGTTTATGGATTTTGGGTTTATGGGATTATGGGTTTTGGGTTTATGGGTTTTGAGTTTATGGGTTTTGGGTTTTTGGGTTTATGGGTTTTCGGTTTATGGGTTTTCGGTTTATGGGTTTTGGGTTTATGGGTTTAGGGTTTATGGGTTTTGGGTTTATGGGTTTTGGGTTTTTGGGTTTATGGGTTTTCGGTTTATGGGTTTTCGGTTTATGGGTTTTGGGTTTATGGGTTTTGGGTTTTGGGTTTATGGGTTTTGGGTTTATGGGTTTTGGGTTTATGGGTTTATGGGTTTTGGGTTTATGGGTTTTGGGTTGATGGGTTTATGGGTTTTGGGTTTTGGGTTTTGGGTTTTGGGTTTATGGGTTTTGGGTTTTGGGTTTATTGGTTTTCGGTTTATGGGTTTTCGGTTTATGGGTTTTGGGTTTATGGGTTTTGGGTTTATGGGTTTTGGGTTTTGGGTTTATGGGTTTTGGGTTTATGGGTTTTGGGTTGATGGGTTTATGTGTTTTGGGTTTTGGGTTTTGGGTTTTGGGTTTTGGGTTTTGGGTTTTGGGTTTTGGGTTTATGGGTTTTGGGTTTATGGGTTTTGGGTTTTGGGTTTATTGGTTTTCGGTTTATGGGTTTTCGGTTTATGGGTTTTGGGTTGACGGGTTTTGGGTTTATGGGTTTTTGGGTTTATGGGTTTTCGGTTTATGGGTTTTCGGTTTATGGGTTTTGGGTTTATGGGTTTTGGGTTTATGGGTTTTGGGTTTATGGGTTTTGGGTTTATGGGTTTATGGGTTTTGGGTTTATGGGTTTTGGGTTGATGGGTTTATGGGTTTTGGGTTTTGGGTTTTGGGTTTTGGGTTTATGGGTTTTGGGTTTATGGGTTTTGGGTTTTGGGTTTATTGGTTTTCGGTTTATGGGTTTTCGGTTTATGGGTTTTGGGTTTATGGGTTTTGGGTTTACGGGTTTTGGGTTTTGGGTTTATGGGTTTTGGGTTTATGGGTTTTGGGTTTATGGGTTTTTGGGTTTTGGGTATATGGGTGTTGGGTTTATGGGTTTTGGGTTTATGGGTTTTGGATTTATGGGTTTCGGGTTTATGGGTTTCGGGTTTATGGGTTTTGGGTTTATAGGTTTTTGGTTTACGGGTTTATGGGTTTTAGGTTTATGGGTTTATGGTTTTTGGGTTTATGGTTTGTGTGTTTATGGGTTTTGGGTTTATGGCTTTTCGGTTTATGGATTTTGAGTTTATGGGTTTCGGGTTTCTGGGTTTCTGGTTTATGGGTTTCGGGTTTATGGGTTTCGGGTTTATGGGTTTCGGGTTTATGGGTTTCGGGTTTATGGGTTTATGGGTTTAGAATTTATGGGTTTTGGGTTTATGGGTTAATGGGTTTTGGGTTAATGGGTTTTGGGTTTATGGGTTTATGGGTTAATGGGTTTTGGGTTAATGGGTTTTGGGTTTATGGGTTTTGGGTTTATGGGTTTTGGGTTTATGGGTTTTGGGTTTATGGGTTTCGGGTGTTGGATTTATGGGTTTTCGGTTTATGGGTTTTGGGTTTATGGGTTTTAGGTTTATGGGTTTTGGGTTTATGGGTTTTGGGTTTATGGGTTTTGGGTTTATGGGTTTTGGGTTTATGGGTTTTGGGTTTATGGGTTTTGGGTTTATGGGTTTTGGGTTTATGTGTTTTGGGTTTTGGGTTTATGGGTTTTGGGTTTATGGGTTTTGGGTTGACGGGTTTTGGGTTTATGGGTTTTCGGTTTATGGGTTTTGGGTTTATGGGTTTTGGGTTTATGGGTTTTGGGTTTATGGGTTTTGGGTTTATGGGTTTTGGGTTTATGGGTTTATGGGTTTTGGGTTTATGGGTTTTGGGTTGATGGGTTTATGGGTTTTGGGTTTTGAGTTTTGGGTTTTGGGTTTATGGGTTTTGGGTTTATGGGTTTTGGGTTTTGGGTTTATTGGTTTTCGGTTTATGGGTTTTCGGTTTATGGGTTTTGGGTTTATGGGTTTTGGGTTTATGGGTTTTGGGTTTTGGGTTTATGGGTTTTGGGTTTATGGGTTTTGGGTTTATGGGTTTTGGGTTTTGGGTTTATGGGTTTTGGGTTTATGGGTTTTGGGTTGATGGGTTTTGGGTTTATGGGTTTTTGGGTTTATGGGTTTTCGGTTTATGGGTTTTCGGTTTATGGGTTTTGGGTTTATGGGTTTTGGGTATATGGGTTTTGGGTTTATGGGTTTTGGGTTTATGGGTTTTGGGTTTATGGGTTTTCGGTTTATGGGTTTTGGGTTTTCTGGGTTTTGGGTTTATGGGTTTTGGGTTGATGGGTTTTGGGTTTATGGGTTTTGGGTTTATGGGTTTTGGGTTTATGGGTTTTGGGTTTATGGGTTTTTGGGTTTATGGGTTTTCGGTTTATGGGTTTTCGGTTTATGGGTTTTGGGTTTATGAGTTTTGGGTTTATGGGATTTGGGTTTATGGGTTTTGGGTTTATGGGTTTTGGGTTTTGGGTTTATGATTTTTGGGTTTATGGGTTTTGTGTTTATGGGTTATGGGTTTATGGTTTTTGGGTTTATGGGTTTTGGATTTATCGGTTTTTGGTTTATGGGTTTCGGGTTTATGGGTTTTGGATTTATGGGTTTCGGGTTTATGGGTTTCGGGTTTATGGGTTTTGGGTTTATAGGTTTTCGGTTTACGGGTTTATGGGTTTTAGGTTTATGGGTTTATGGTTTTTGGGTTTATGGTTTGTGTGTTTATGGGTTTTGGGTTTATGGGTTTTCGGTTTATGGATTTTGGGTTTATGGGTTTCGGGTTTCTGGGTTTCTGGTTTATGGGTTTCGGGTTTATGGGTTTCGGGTTTATGGGTTTCGGGTTTATGGGTTTATGGGTTTAGAATTTATGGGTTTTGGGTTTATGGGTTAATGGGTTTTGGGTTAATGGGTTTTGGGTTTATGGGTTTATGGGTTAATGGGTTTTGGGTTAATGGGTTTTGGGTTTATGGGTTTTGGGTTTATGGGTTTTGGGTTTATGGGTTTTGGGTTTATGGGTTTCGGGTGTTGGATTTATGGGTTTTCGGTTTATTGGTTTTGGGTTTATGGGTTTTGGGTTTATGGGTTTATGGGTTTTGGGTTTATGGGTTTTGGGTTTATGGGTTTATGGGTTTTGGGTTTATGGGTTTTGGGTTTATGGGTTTTGGGTTTATGGGTTTTGGGTTTATGTGTTTTGGGTTTTGGGTTTATGGGTTTTGGGTTTATGGGTTTTGGGTTGACGGGTTTTGGGTTTATGGGTTTTTGGGTTTATGGGTTTTCGGTTTATGGGTTTTCGGTTTATGGGTTGACGGGTTTATGGGTTTTGGGTTTATGGGTTTTGGGTTTATGGGTTTATGGGTTTTGGGTTTATGGGTTTTGGGTTGATGGGTTTATGGGTTTTGGGTTTTGGGTTTTGGGTTTTGGGTTTATGGGTTTTGGGTTTATGGGTTTTGGGTTTTGGGTTTATTGGTTTTCGGTTTATGGGTTTTCGGTTTATGGGTTTTGGGTTTATGGGTTTTGGGTTTACGGGTTTTGGGTTTTGGGTTTATGGGTTTTGGGTTTATGGGTTTTGGGTTTATGGGTTTTTGGGTTTTGGGTATATGGGTGTTGGGTTTATGGGTTTTGGGTTTATGGGTTTTGGATTTATGGGTTTCGGGTTTATGGGTTTCGGGTTTATGGGTTTTGGGTTTATAGGTTTTTGGTTTACGGGTTTATGGGTTTTAGGTTTATGGGTTTATGGTTTTTGGGTTTATGGTTTGTGTGTTTATGGGTTTTGGGTTTATGGCTTTTCGGCTTATGGATTTTGGGTTTATGGGTTTCGGGTTTCTGGGTTTCTGGTTTATGGGTTTCGGGTTTATGGGTTTTGGGTTTATGGGTTTCGGGTTTATGGGTTTCGGGTTTATGGGTTTATGGGTTTAGAATTTATGGGTTTTGGGTTTATGGGTTAATGGGTTTTGGGTTAATGGGTTTTGGGTTTATGGGTTTATGGGTTAATGGGTTTTGGGTTAATGGGTTTTGGGTTTATGGGTTTTGGGTTTATGGGTTTTGGGTTTATGGGTTTTGGGTTTATGGGTTTCGGGTGTTGGATTTATGGGTTTTCGGTTTCTCGGTTTTGGGTTTATGGGTTTTGGGTTTATGGGTTTTGGGTTTATGGGTTTTGGGTTTTGGGTTTATGGGTTTTGGGTTTATGGGTTTTGGGTTTATGGGTTTTGGGTTTATGGGTTTTGGGTTTATGGGTTTTGGGTTTATGGGTTTTGGGTTTATGTGTTTTGGGTTTTGGGTTTATGGGTTTTGGGTATATGGGTGTTGGGTTTATGGGTTTTGGGTTTATGGGTTTTGGATTTATGGGTTTCGGGTTTATGGGTTTCGGGTTTATGGGTTTTGAGTTTATAGTTTTTTGGTTTACGGGTTTATGGGTTTTAGGTTTATGGGTTTATGGTTTTTGGGTTTATGGTTTGTGTGTTTATGGGTTTTGGGTTTATGGCTTTTCGGTTTATGGATTTTGGGTTTATGGGTTTCGGGTTTCTGGGTTTCTGGTTTATGGGTTTCGGGTTTATGGGTTTAGGGTTTATGGGTTTCGGGTTTATGGGTTTCGGGTTTATGGGTTTATGGGTTTAGAATTTATGGGTTTTGGGTTTATGGGTTAATGGGTTTTGGGTTAATGGGTTTTGGGTTTATGGGTTTATGGGTTAATGGGTTTTGGGTTAATGGGTTTTGGGTTTATGGGTTTTGGGTTTATGGGTTTTGGGTTTATGGGTTTTGGGTTTATGGGTTTCGGGTGTTGGATTTATGGGTTTTCGGTTTATGGGTTTTGGGTTTATGGGTTTTGGGTTTATGGGTTAATGGGTTTTGGGTTAATGGGTTTTGGGTTTATGGGTTTATGGGTTAATGGGTTTTGGGTTAATGGGTTTTGGGTTTATGGGTTTTGGGTTTATGGGTTTTGGGTTTATGGGTTTTGGGTTTATGGGTTTCGGGTGTTGGATTTATGGGTTTTCGGTTTCTCGGTTTTGGGTTTATGGGTTTTGGGTTTATGGGTTTTGGGTTTATGGGTTTTGGGTTTTGGGTTTATGGGTTTTGGGTTTATGGGTTTTGGGTTTATGGGTTTTGGGTTTATGGGTTTTGGGTTTATGGGTTTTGGGTTTATGGGTTTTGGGTTTATGTGTTTTGGGTTTTGGGTTTATGGGTTTTGGGTATATGGGTGTTGGGTTTATGGGTTTTGGGTTTATGGGTTTTGGATTTATGGGTTTCGGGTTTATGGGTTTCGGGTTTATGGGTTTTGAGTTTATAGTTTTTTGGTTTACGGGTTTATGGGTTTTAGGTTTATGGGTTTATGGTTTTTGGGTTTATGGTTTGTGTGTTTATGGGTTTTGGGTTTATGGCTTTTCGGTTTATGGATTTTGGGTTTATGGGTTTCGGGTTTCTGGGTTTCTGGTTTATGGGTTTCGGGTTTATGGGTTTAGGGTTTATGGGTTTCGGGTTTATGGGTTTCGGGTTTATGGGTTTATGGGTTTAGAATTTATGGGTTTTGGGTTTATGGGTTAATGGGTTTTGGGTTAATGGGTTTTGGGTTTATGGGTTTATGGGTTAATGGGTTTTGGGTTAATGGGTTTTGGGTTTATGGGTTTTGGGTTTATGGGTTTTGGGTTTATGGGTTTTGGGTTTATGGGTTTCGGGTGTTGGATTTATGGGTTTTCGGTTTATGGGTTTTGGGTTTATGGGTTTTGGGTTTATGGGTTTATGGGTTTTGGGTTTATGGGTTTTGGGTTGATGGGTTTATGGGTTTTGGGTTTTGAGTTTTGGGTTTTGGGTTTATGGGTTTTGGGTTTATGGGTTTTGGGTTTTGGGTTTATTGGTTTTCGGTTTATGGGTTTTCGGTTTATGGGTTTTGGGTTTATGGGTTTTGGGTTTATGGGTTTTGGGTTTTGGGTTTATGGGTTTTGGGTTTATGGGTTTTGGGTTTATGGGTTTTGGGTTTTGGGTTTATGGGTTTTGGGTTTATGGGTTTTGGGTTGATAGGTTTTGGGTTTATGGGTTTTTGGGTTTATGGGTTTTCGGTTTATGGGTTTTCGGTTTATGGGTTTTGGGTTTATGGGTTTTGGGTATATGGGTTTTGGGTTTATGGGTTTTGGGTTTATGGGTTTTGGGTTTATGGGTTTTCGGTTTATGGGTTTTGGGTTTTCTGGGTTGTGGGTTTATGGGTTTATGGGTTTTGGGTTTATGGGTTTTTGGGTTTTGGGTATATGGGTGTTGGGTTTATGGGTTTTGGGTTTATGGGTTTTGGATTTATGGGTTTCGGGTTTATGGGTTTCGGGTTTATGGGTTTTGGGTTTATAGGTTTTTGGTTTACGGGTTTTAGGTTTATGGGTTTATGGTTTTTGGGTTTATGGTTTGTGTGTTTATGGGTTTTGGGTTTATGGCTTTTCGGCTTATGGATTTTGGGTTTATGGGTTTCGGGTTTCTGGGTTTCTGGTTTATGGGTTTCGGGTTTATGGGTTTTGGGTTTATGGGTTTCGGGTTTATGGGTTTCGGGTTTATGGGTTTATGGGTTTAGAATTTATGGGTTTTGGGTTTATGGGTTAATGGGATTTGGGTTAATGGGTTTTGGGTTTATGGGTTTATGGGTTAATGGGTTTTGGGTTAATGGGTTTTGGGTTTATGGGTTTTGGGTTTATGGGTTTTGGGTTTATGGGTTTCGGGTGTTGGATTTATGGGTTTTCGGTTTCTCGGTTTTGGGTTTATGGGTTTTGGGTTTATGGGTTTTGGGTTTATGGGTTTTGGGTTTATGGGTTTTGGGTTTATGGGTTTTGGGTTTATGGGTTTTGGGTTTATGGGTTTTGGGTTTATGGGTTTTGGGTTTATGTGTTTTGGGTTTTGGGTTTATGGGTTTTGGGTATATGGGTGTTGGGTTTATGGGTTTTGGGTTTATGGGTTTTGGATTTATGGGTTTCGGGTTTATGGGTTTCGGGTTTATGGGTTTTGAGTTTATAGGTTTTTGGTTTACGGGTTTATGGGTTTTAGGTTTATGGGTTTATGGTTTTTGGGTTTATGGTTTGTGTGTTTATGGGTTTTGGGTTTATGGCTTTTCGGTTTATGGATTTTGGGTTTATGGGTTTCGGGTTTCTGGGTTTCTGGTTTATGGGTTTCGGGTTTATGGGTTTAGGGTTTATGGGTTTCGGGTTTATGGGTTTCGGGTTTATGGGTTTATGGGTTTAGAATTTATGGGTTTTGGGTTTATGGGTTAATGGGTTTTGGGTTAATGGGTTTTGGGTTTATGGGTTTATGGGTTAATGGGTTTTGGGTTAATGGGTTTTGGGTTTATGGGTTTTGGGTTTATGGGTTTTGGGTTTATGGGTTTTGGGTTTATGGGTTTCGGGTGTTGGATTTATGGGTTTTCGGTTTATGGGTTTTGGGTTTATGGGTTTTGGGTTTATGGGTTTATGGGTTTTGGGTTTATGGGTTTTGGGTTGATGGGTTTATGGGTTTTGGGTTTTGAGTTTTGGGTTTTGGGTTTATGGGTTTTGGGTTTATGGGTTTTGGGTTTTGGGTTTATTGGTTTTCGGTTTATGGGTTTTCGGTTTATGGGTTTTGGGTTTATGGGTTTTGGGTTTATGGGTTTTGGGTTTTGGGTTTATGGGTTTTGGGTTTATGGGTTTTGGGGTTATGGGTTTTGGGTTTTGGGTTTATGGGTTTTGGGTTTATGGGTTTTGGGTTGATGGGTTTTGGGTTTATGGGTTTTTGGGTTTATGGGTTTTCGGTTTATGGGTTTTCGGTTTATGGGTTTTGGGTTTATGGGTTTTGGGTATATGGGTTTTGGGTTTATGGGTTTTGGGTTTATGGGTTTTGGGTTTATGGGTTTTCGGTTTATGGGTTTTGGGTTTTCTGGGTTGTGGGTTTATGGGTTTTGGGTTGATGGGTTTTGGGTTTATGGGTTTTGGGTTTATGGGTTTTGGGTTTATGGGTTTTGGGTTTATGGGTTTTTGGGTTTATGGGTTTTCGGTTTATGGGTTTTCGGTTTATGGGTTTTGGGTTTATGAGTTTTGGGTTTATGGGATTTGGGTTTATGGGTTTTGGGTTTATGGGTTTTGGGTTTTGGGTTTATGATTTTTGGGTTTATGGGTTTTGTGTTTACGGGTTATGGGTTTATGGGTTTATGGTTTTTGGGTTTATGGGTTTTGGATTTATCGGTTTTTGGTTTATGGGTTTCGGGTTTATGGGTTTTGGATTTATGGGTTTCGGGTTTATGGGTTTCGGGTTTATGGGTTTTGGGTTTATAGGTTTTCGGTTTACGGGTTTATGGGTTTTAGGTTTATGGGTTTATGGTTTTTGGGTTTATGGTTTGTGTGTTTATGGGTTTTGGGTTTATGGGTTTTCGGTTTATGGATTTTGGGTTTATGGGTTTCGGGTTTCTGGGTTTCTGGTTTATGGGTTTCGGGTTTATGGGTTTCGGGTTTATGGGTTTCGGGTTTATGGGTTTATGGGTTTAGAATTTATGGGTTTTGGGTTTATGGGTTAATGGGTTTTGGGTTAATGGGTTTTGGGTTTATGGGTTTATGGGTTAATGGGTTTTGGGTTAATGGGTTTTGGGTTTATGGGTTTTGGGTTTATGGGTTTTGGGTTTATGGGTTTCGGGTGTTGGATTTATGGGTTTTCGGTTTATGGGTTTTGGGTTTATGGGTTTTGGGTTTATGGGTTTATGGGTTTTGGGTTTATGGGTTTTGGGTTTATGGGTTTATGGGTTTTGGGTTTATGGGTTTTGGGTTTATGGGTTTTGGGTTTATGGGTTTTGGGTTTATGTGTTTTGGGTTTTGGGTTTATGGGTTTTGGGTTTATGGGTTTTGGGTTGACGGGTTTTGGGTTTATGGGTTTTTGGGTTTATGGGTTTTCGGTTTATGGGTTTTCGGTTTATGGGTTGACGGGTTTATGGGTTTTGGGTTTATGGGTTTTGGGTTTATGGGTTTTGGGTTGATGGGTTTATGGGTTTTGGGTTTTGGGTTTTGGGTTTATGGGTTTTGGGTTTATGGGTTTTGGGTTTTGGGTTTATTGGTTTTCGGTTTATGGGTTTTCGGTTTATGGGTTTTGGGTTTATGGGTTTTGGGTTTATTGGTTTTCGGTTTATGGGTTTTCGGTTTATGGGTTTTGGGTTTATGGGTTTTGGGTTTATGGGTTTTGGGTTTATGGGTTTTTTGTTTATGGGTTTTGGGTTATAGGTTTTGGGTTTTTGGGTTTTAGGTTTATGGGTTTATGGGTTTTGGGTTTATGGTTTTTGTGTTTATGGATTTTGGATTTATGGGTTTTTTTTTATGCGTTTTGGGATTATGGGTTTTGGGTTTATTGGCTTTGGGTTTGTGGGTTTTGGGTTTATGGGTTTTGGGTTTATGGGTTTTGAGTTTTTGGGTTTTAGGTTTATGGGTTTCGGGTTTGTGGGTTTATGGGTTTTCGGTTTATGGGTTTTGGATTTATGGGTTTTTTGTTTATGGGTTTTGGGTTTTGGGTTTATGGGTTTTGGGTTTTGGGTTTTGGGTTTATGGGTTTATGGGTGTCGGGTTTATGGGTTTTGGGATTATGGGTTTTGGGTTTATGGGTTTTGAATTTATTGGTTTTTGGTTTATGGGTTTCGGGTTTATGGGTTTTGGATTTATGGGTTTCGGGTTTGTGGGTTTATGGGTTTTCGGTTTATGGGTTTTGGATTTATGGGTTTTTTGTTTATGGGTTTTGGGTTTATGGGTTTTGGATTTATGGGTTTCTGGTTTATGGGTTTCGGGTTTATGGGTGTCGGGTTTATGGGTTTTGGGATTATGGGTTTTGGGTTTATGGGTTTTGAATTTATCGGTTTTTGGTTTATGGGTTTCGGGTTTATGGGTTTTGGATTTATGGGTTTCGGGTTTATGGGTTTTGGGTTTATGGGTTTTGGGTTTATGGGTTTTGGGTTTATGGGTTTTGGGTTTTGGGTTTATGGGTTTTGGATTTTGGGTTTTGGGTTTATGGGTTTTGGGTTTTGGGTTTATGGGTTTTGGGTTTATGTGTTTATGGGTTTTGGGTTTATGGGTTTTGGGTTTATGGGTTTTGGGTTTTTGGGTTTTAGGTTTATGGGCTTGTGGGTTTCGGGTTTATGGTTTTTGGGTTTATGGGTTTGGGATTTATGGGTTTTTTGTTTTATGGGTTTTGGGTTTATGGGTTTTGGATTTGTGGGTTTCTGGTTTATGGGTTTCGGGTTTATGGGTTTCGGGTTTATGGGTTTTGGGTTTATGGGTTTTGGGTTTATGGGTTTTGGGTTTTCGGTTTATGGGTTTTGGATTTATGGGTTTTTTGTTTATGGGTTTTGGGTTTATGGGTTTTGGGTTTATGGGTTTTGGGTTTATGGGTTTTGGGTTTATGGGTTTTGGGTTTATGGGTTTTGGGTTTATGGGTTTTGGGTTTATGGGTTTTGGGTTTATGGGTTTTGGGTTTATGGGTTTTGGGTTTATGGGTTTTGGGTTTATGGGTTTTGGGTTTATGGGTTTTGGGTTTATGGGTTTTGGGTTTATGGGTTTTGGGTTTATGGGTTTTGGGTTTATGGGTTTTGGGTTTATGGGTTTTGGGTTTATGGGTTTTGGGTTTATGGGTTTTGGGTTTATGGGTTTTGGGTTTATGGGTTTTGGGTTTATGGGTTTTGGGTTTATGGGTTTTGGGTTTATGGGTTTTTTGTTTATGGGTTTTGGGTTTATGGGTTTTGGATTTATGGGTTTCTGGTTTATGGGTTTCGGGTTTATGGGTGTCGGGTTTATGGGTTTTGGGATTATGGGTTTTGGGTTTATGGGTTTTGAATTTATTGGTTTTTGGTTTATGGGTTTCGGGTTTATGGGTTTTGGATTTATGGGTTTCGGGTTTGTGGGTTTATGGGTTTATGGGTTTTGGGTTTATGGGTTTCGGGTTGATGGGTTTTGGGTTTATGGATTTTGGGTTTATGGGATTATGGGTTTTGGGTTTATGGGTTTTGAGTTTATGGGTTTTGGGTTTTTGGGTTTATGGGTTTTCGGTTTATGGGTTTTCGGTTTATGGGTTTTGGGTTTATGGGTTTAGGGTTTATGGGTTTTGGGTTTATGGGTTTTGGGTTTTTGGGTTTATGGGTTTTCGGTTTATGGGTTTTCGGTTTATGGGTTTTGGGTTTATGGGTTTTGGGTTTTGGGTTTATGGGTTTTGGGTTTATGGGTTTTGGGTTTATGGGTTTATGGGTTTTGGGTTTATGGGTTTTGGGTTGATGGGTTTATGGGTTTTGGGTTTTGGGTTTTGGGTTTTGGGTTTATGGGTTTTGGGTTTTGGGTTTATTGGTTTTCGGTTTATGGGTTTTCGGTTTATGGGTTTTGGGTTTATGGGTTTTGGGTTTATGGGTTTTGGGTTTTGGGTTTATGGGTTTTGGGTTTATGGGTTTTGGGTTGATGGGTTTATGTGTTTTGGGTTTTGGGTTTTGGGTTTTGGGTTTTGGGTTTTGGGTTTTGGGTTTTGGGTTTATGGGTTTTGGGTTTATGGGTTTTGGGTTTTGGGTTTATTGGTTTTCGGTTTATGGGTTTTCGGTTTATGGGTTTTGGGTTGACGGGTTTTGGGTTTATGGGTTTTTGGGTTTATGGGTTTTCGGTTTATGGGTTTTCGGTTTATGGGTTTTGGGTTTATGGGTTTTGGGTTTATGGGTTTTGGGTTTATGGGTTTTGGGTTTATGGGTTTATGGGTTTTGGGTTTATGGGTTTTGGGTTGATGGGTTTATGGGTTTTGGGTTTTGGGTTTTGGGTTTTGGGTTTATGGGTTTTGGGTTTATGGGTTTTGGGTTTTGGGTTTATTGGTTTTCGGTTTATGGGTTTTCGGTTTATGGGTTTTGGGTTTATGGGTTTTGGGTTTACGGGTTTTGGGTTTTGGGTTTATGGGTTTTGGGTTTATGGGTTTTGGGTTTATGGGTTTTTGGGTTTTGGGTATATGGGTGTTGGGTTTATGGGTTTTGGGTTTATGGGTTTTGGATTTATGGGTTTCGGGTTTATGGGTTTCGGGTTTATGGGTTTTGGGTTTATAGGTTTTTGGTTTACGGGTTTATGGGTTTTAGGTTTATGGGTTTATGGTTTTTGGGTTTATGGTTTGTGTGTTTATGGGTTTTGGGTTTATGGCTTTTCGGTTTATGGATTTTGAGTTTATGGGTTTCGGGTTTCTGGGTTTCTGGTTTATGGGTTTCGGGTTTATGGGTTTCGGGTTTATGGGTTTCGGGTTTATGGGTTTCGGGTTTATGGGTTTATGGGTTTAGAATTTATGGGTTTTGGGTTTATGGGTTAATGGGTTTTGGGTTAATGGGTTTTGGGTTTATGGGTTTATGGGTTAATGGGTTTTGGGTTAATGGGTTTTGGGTTTATGGGTTTTGGGTTTATGGGTTTTGGGTTTATGGGTTTTGGGTTTATGGGTTTCGGGTGTTGGATTTATGGGTTTTCGGTTTATGGGTTTTGGGTTTATGGGTTTTAGGTTTATGGGTTTTGGGTTTATGGGTTTTGGGTTTATGGGTTTTGGGTTTATGGGTTTTGGGTTTATGGGTTTTGGGTTTATGGGTTTTGGGTTTATGGGTTTTGGGTTTATGTGTTTTGGGTTTTGGGTTTATGGGTTTTGGGTATATGGGTTTTGGGTTTATGGGTTTTGGGTTTATGGGTTTTGGGTTTATGGGTTTTCGGTTTATGGGTTTTGGGTTTTCTGGGTTTTGGGTTTATGGGTTTTGGGTTGATGGGTTTTGGGTTGATGGGTTTTGGGTTTATGGGTTTTGGGTTTATGGGTTTTGGGTTTATGGGTTTTTGGGTTTATGGGTTTTCGGTTTATGGGTTTTCGGTTTATGGGTTTTGGGTTTATGAGTTTTGGGTTTATGGGATTTGGGTTTATGGGTTTTGGGTTTATGGGTTTTGGGTTTTGGGTTTATGATTTTTGGGTTTATGGGTTTTGTGTTTATGGGTTATGGGTTTATGGTTTTTGGGTTTATGGGTTTTGGATTTATCGGTTTTTGGTTTATGGGTTTCGGGTTTATGGGTTTTGGATTTATGGGTTTCGGGTTTATGGGTTTCGGGTTTATGGGTTTTGGGTTTATAGGTTTTCGGTTTACGGGTTTATGGGTTTTAGGTTTATGGGTTTATGGTTTTTGGGTTTATGGTTTGTGTGTTTATGGGTTTTGGGTTTATGGGTTTTCGGTTTATGGATTTTGGGTTTATGGGTTTCGGGTTTCTGGGTTTCTGGTTTATGGGTTTCGGGTTTATGGGTTTCGGGTTTATGGGTTTCGGGTTTATGGGTTTATGGGTTTAGAATTTATGGGTTTTGGGTTTATGGGTTAATGGGTTTTGGGTTAATGGGTTTTGGGTTTATGGGTTTATGGGTTAATGGGTTTTGGGTTAATGGGTTTTGGGTTTATGGGTTTTGGGTTTATGGGTTTTGGGTTTATGGGTTTCGGGTGTTGGATTTATGGGTTTTCGGTTTATGGGTTTTGGGTTTATGGGTTTTGGGTTTATGGGTTTATGGGTTTTGGGTTTATGGGTTTTGGGTTTATGGGTTTATGGGTTTTGGGTTTATGGGTTTTGGGTTTATGGGTTTTGGGTTTATGGGTTTTGGGTTTATGTGTTTTGGGTTTTGGGTTTATGGGTTTTGGGTTTATGGGTTTTGGGTTGACGGGTTTTGGGTTTATGGGTTTTTGGGTTTATGGGTTTTCGGTTTATGGGTTTTCGGTTTATGGGTTGACGGGTTTATGGGTTTTGGGTTTATGGGTTTTGGGTTTATGGGTTTTGGGTTGATGGGTTTATGGGTTTTGGGTTTTGGGTTTTGGGTTTTGGGTTTATGGGTTTTGGGTTTATGGGTTTTGGGTTTTGGGTTTATTGGTTTTCGGTTTATGGGTTTTCGGTTTATGGGTTTTGGGTTTATGGGTTTTGGGTTTATTGGTTTTCGGTTTATGGGTTTTCGGTTTATGGGTTTTGGGTTTATGGGTTTTGGGTTTATGGGTTTCGGGTGTTGGATTTATGGGTTTTCGGTTTATGGGTTTTGGGTTTATGGGTTTTGGGTTTATGGGTTTATGGGTTTTGGGTTTATGGGTTTTGGGTTTATGGGTTTATGGGTTTTGGGTTTATGGGTTTTGGGTTTATGGGTTTTGGGTTTATGGGTTTTGGGTTTATGTGTTTTGGGTTTTGGGTTTATGGGTTTTGGGTTTATGGGTTTTGGGTTGACGGGTTTTGGGTTTATGGGTTTTTGGGTTTATGGGTTTTCGGTTTATGGGTTTTCGGTTTATGGGTTGACGGGTTTATGGGTTTTGGGTTTATGGGTTTTGGGTTTATGGGTTTTGGGTTGATGGGTTTATGGGTTTTGGGTTTTGGGTTTTGGGTTTTGGGTTTATGGGTTTTGGGTTTATGGGTTTTGGGTTTATGGGTTTTGGGTTTTGGGTTTATTGGTTTTCGGTTTATGGGTTTTCGGTTTATGGGTTTTGGGTTTATGGGTTTTGGGTTTATGGGTTTTGGGTTTATGGGTTTTGGGTTTATGGGTTTTGGGTTTATGGGTTTTGGGTTTTGGGTTTATGGGTTTTGGGTTTATGGGTTTTGGGTTGATGGGTTTTGGGTTTATGGGTTTTTGGGTTTATGGGTTTTCGGTCTATGGGTTTTCGGTTTATGGGTTTTGGGTTTATGGGTTTTGGGTATATGGGTTTTGGGTTTATGGGTTTTGGGTTTATGGGTTTTGGGTTTATGGGTTTTCGGTTTATGGGTTTTGGGTTTTCTGGGTTGTGGGTTTATGGGTTTTGGGTTGATGGGTTTTGGGTTTATGGGTTTTGGGTTTATGGGTTTTGGGTTTATGGGTTTTGGGTTTATGGGTTTTTGGGTTTATGGGTTTTCGGTTTATGGGTTTTCGGTTTATGGGTTTTGGGTTTATGAGTTTTGGGTTTATGGGATTTGGGTTTATGGGTTTTGGGTTTATGGGTTTTGGGTTTTGGGTTTATGATTTTTGGGTTTATGGGTTTTGTGTTTACGGGTTATGGGTTTATGGGTTTATGGTTTTTGGGTTTATGGGTTTTGGATTTATCGGTTTTTGGTTTATGGGTTTCGGGTTTATGGGTTTTGGATTTATGGGTTTCGGGTTTATGGGTTTCGGGTTTATGGGTTTTGGGTTTATAGGTTTTCGGTTTACGGGTTTATGGGTTTTAGGTTTATGGGTTTATGGTTTTTGGGTTTATGGTTTGTGTGTTTATGGGTTTTGGGTTTATGGGTTTTCGGTTTATGGATTTTGGGTTTATGGGTTTCGGGTTTCTGGGTTTCTGGTTTATGGGTTTCGGGTTTATGGGTTTCGGGTTTATGGGTTTCGGGTTTATGGGTTTATGGGTTTAGAATTTATGGGTTTTGGGTTTATGGGTTAATGGGTTTTGGGTTAATGGGTTTTGGGTTTATGGGTTTATGGGTTAATGGGTTTTGGGTTAATGGGTTTTGGGTTTATGGGTTTTGGGTTTATGGGTTTTGGGTTTATGGGTTTCGGGTGTTGGATTTATGGGTTTTCGGTTTATGGGTTTTGGGTTTATGGGTTTTGGGTTTATGGGTTTATGGGTTTTGGGTTTATGGGTTTTGGGTTTATGGGTTTATGGGTTTTGGGTTTATGGGTTTTGGGTTTATGGGTTTTGGGTTTATGGGTTTTGGGTTTATGTGTTTTGGGTTTTGGGTTTATGGGTTTTGGGTTTATGGGTTTTGGGTTGACGGGTTTTGGGTTTATGGGTTTTTGGGTTTATGGGTTTTCGGTTTATGGGTTTTCGGTTTATGGGTTGACGGGTTTATGGGTTTTGGGTTTATGGGTTTTGGGTTTATGGGTTTTGGGTTGATGGGTTTATGGGTTTTGGGTTTTGGGTTTTGGGTTTTGGGTTTATGGGTTTTGGGTTTATGGGTTTTGGGTTTTGGGTTTATTGGTTTTCGGTTTATGGGTTTTCGGTTTATGGGTTTTGGGTTTATGGGTTTTGGGTTTATTGGTTTTCGGTTTATGGGTTTTCGGTTTATGGGTTTTGGGTTTATGGGTTTTGGGTTTATGGGTTTTGGGTTTTGGGTTTATGGGTTTTGGGTTGACGGGTTTTGGGTTTATGGGTTTTTGGGTTTATGGGTTTTCGGTTTATGGGTTTTCGGTTTATGGGTTGACGGGTTTATGGGTTTTGGGTTTATGGGTTTTGGGTTTATGGGTTTTGGGTTGATGGGTTTATGGGTTTTGGGTTTTGGGTTTTGGGTTTTGGGTTTATGGGTTTTGGGTTTACGGGTTTTGGGTTTTGGGTTTATTGGTTTTCGGTTTATGGGTTTTCGGTTTATGGGTTTTGGGTTTATGGGTTTTGGGTTTATTGGTTTTCGGTTTATGGGTTTTCGGTTTATGGGTTTTGGGTTTATGGGTTTTGGGTTTATGGGTTTTGGGTTTTGGGTTTATGGGTTTTGGGTTTATGGGTTTTGGGTTTATGGGTTTTGGGTTTTGGGTTTATGGGTTTTGGGTTTTGGGTTTTGGGTTTATGGGTTTTCGGTTTATGGGTTGACGGGTTTATGGGTTTTGGGTTTATGGGTTTTGGGTTTATGGGTTTTGGGTTGATGGGTTTATGGGTTTTGGGTTTTGGGTTTTGGGTTTTGGGTTTATGGGTTTTGGGTTTATGGGTTTTGGGTTTTGGGTTTATTGGTTTTCGGTTTATGGGTTTTCGGTTTATGGGTTTTGGGTTTATGGGTTTTGGGTTTATTGGTTTTCGGTTTATGGGTTTTCGGTTTATGGGTTTTGGGTTTATGGGTTTTGGGTTTATGGGTTTCGGGTGTTGGATTTATGGGTTTTCGGTTTATGGGTTTTGGGTTTATGGGTTTTGGGTTTATGGGTTTATGGGTTTTGGGTTTATGGGTTTTGGGTTTATGGGTTTATGGGTTTTGGGTTTATGGGTTTTGGGTTTATGGGTTTTGGGTTTATGGGTTTTGGGTTTATGTGTTTTGGGTTTTGGGTTTATGGGTTTTGGGTTTATGGGTTTTGGGTTGACGGGTTTTGGGTTTATGGGTTTTTGGGTTTATGGGTTTTCGGTTTATGGGTTTTCGGTTTATGGGTTGACGGGTTTATGGGTTTTGGGTTTATGGGTTTTGGGTTTATGGGTTTTGGGTTGATGGGTTTATGGGTTTTGGGTTTTGGGTTTTGGGTTTTGGGTTTATGGGTTTTGGGTTTATGGGTTTTGGGTTTTGGGTTTATTGGTTTTCGGTTTATGGGTTTTCGGTTTATGGGTTTTGGGTTTATGGGTTTTGGGTTTATTGGTTTTCGGTTTATGGGTTTTCGGTTTATGGGTTTTGGGTTTATGGGTTTTGGGTTTATGGGTTTTGGGTTTTGGGTTTATGGGTTTTGGGTTTATGGGTTTTGGGTTTATGGGTTTTGGGTTTT
The DNA here is from genome assembly GCA_949152435.1 of Gastracanthus pulcherrimus. Classification (NCBI taxonomy): domain Eukaryota; kingdom Metazoa; phylum Arthropoda; class Insecta; order Hymenoptera; family Pteromalidae; genus Gastracanthus; species Gastracanthus pulcherrimus. The sequence continues at coordinate 101,429,782 of OX424573.1, forward strand.
GGGTTTATGGGTTTTGGGTTTTGGGTTTTGGGTTTTGGGTTTATGGGTTTTGGGTTTTGGGTTTATGGGTTTTGGGTTGATGGGTTTTGGGTTTATGGGTTTTTGGGTTTATGGGTTTTCGGTTTATGGGTTTTCGGTTTATGGGTTTTGGGTTTATGGGTTTTGGGTTTTCTGGGTTTTGGGTTTATGGGTTTTGGGTTGATGGGTTTTGGGTTTATGGGTTTTGGGTTTATGGGTTTTGGGTTTATGGGTTTATGGGTTTATGGGTTTTGGGTTAATGGGTTTTGGGTTTTGGGTTTATGGGTTATGGGTTTATGGGTTTTGGGTTTATGGGTTTTGGGTTTATGGGTTTTGGGTTTATCGGTTTTGGGTTTTGGGTTTTGGGTTTTGGGTTTATGGGTTTTGGGTTTTGGGTTTTGGGTTTATGGGTTTTGGGTTTTGGGTTTATGGGTTTATGGGTTTTGGGTTTATGGGTTTTGGGTTTATGGGTTTTGGGTTTTTGGGTTTTAGGTATATGGGCTTGTGGGTTTCGGGTTTATGGTTTTTGGGTTTATGGGTTTGGGATTTATGGGTTTTTTGTTTTATGGGATTTGGGTTTATGGGTTTTGGATTTATGGGTTTCTGGTTTATGGGTTTCAGGTTTATGGGTTTCGGGTTTATGGGTTTTGGGTTTATGGGTTTTGGGTTTATGGGTTTTTTGTTTATGGGTTTTGGGTTATAGGTTTTGGGTTTTTGGGTTTTAGGTTTATGGGTTTATGGGTTTTGGGTTTATGGTTTTTGTGTTTATGGGTTTTGGATTTATGGGTTTTTTTTTATGCGTTTTGGGATTATGGGTTTTGGGTTTATTGACTTTGGGTTTGTGGGTTTTGGGTTTATGGGTTTTGGGTTTATGGGTTTTGAGTTTTTGCGTTTTTGGTTTATGGGTTTCGGGTTTGTGGGTTTATGGGTTTTGGGTTTATGGGTTTTGGGTTTATGGGTTTTGGGTTTATGGGTTTTGGGTTTTGGGTTTATGGGTTTTGGGTTTTGGGTTTTGGGTTTATGGGTTTTGGATTTTGGGTTTATGGGTTTTGGGTTTTTGTGTTTATGGGTTTATGGGTTTTGGGTTTTGGGTTTTGGGTTTTGGGTTTATGGGTTTTGGGTTTTGGGTTTATGGGTTTATGGGTTTTGGGTTTATGTGTTTATGGGTTTTGGGTTTATGGGTTTTGGGTTTATGGGTTTTGGGTTTATGGGTTTTGGGTTTATGGGTTTTGGGTTTTGGGTTTATGGGTTTTGGGTTTTGGGTTTTGGGTTTATGGGTTTTGGGTTTTGGGTTTATGGGTTTTGGGTTTATGTGTTTATGGGTTTTGGGTTTATGGGTTTATGGGTTTTGGGTTTTTGGGTTTTAGTTTTATGGGCTTGTGGGTTTCGGGTTTATGGTTTTTGGGTTTATGGGTTTGGGATTTATGGGTTTTTTGTTTTATGGGTTTTGGGTTTATGGGTTTTGGATTTATGGGTTTCTGGTTTATGGGTTTCGGGTTAATGGGTTTCGGGTTTATGGGTTTTGGGTTTATGGGTTTTGGGTTTATGGGTTTTGGGTTTATGGGTTTTTTGTTTATGGGTTTTGGGTTATAGGTTTTGGGTTTTTGGGTTTTAGGTTTATGGGTTTATGGGTTTTGGGTTTATGGTTTTTGTGTTTATGGATTTTGGATTTATGGGTTTTTTTTTATGCGTTTTGGGATTATGGGTTTTGGGTTTATTGGCTTTGGGTTTGTGGGTTTTGGGTTTATGGGTTTTGGGTTTATGGGTTTTGAGTTTTTGGGTTTTAGGTTTATGGGTTTCGGGTTTGTGGGTTTATGGGTTTTCGGTTTATGGGTTTTGGATTTATGGGTTTTTTGTTTATGGGTTTTGGGTTTATGGGTTTTGGATTTATGGGTTTCTGGTTTATGGGTTTCGGGTTTATGGGTGTCGGGTTTATGGGTTTTGGGATTATGGGTTTTGGGTTTATGGGTTTTGAATTTATTGGTTTTTGGTTTATGGGTTTCGGGTTTATGGGTTTTGGATTTATGGGTTTCGGGTTTGTGGGTTTATGGGTTTTCGGTTTATGGGTTTTGGATTTATGGGTTTTTTGTTTATGGGTTTTGGGTTTATGGGTTTTGGATTTATGGGTTTCTGGTTTATGGGTTTCGGGTTTATGGGTGTCGGGTTTATGGGTTTTGGGATTATGGGTTTTGGGTTTATGGGTTTTGAATTTATCGGTTTTTGGTTTATGGGTTTCGGGTTTATGGGTTTTGGATTTATGGGTTTCGGGTTTATGGGTTTAGGGTTTTGGGTTTATGGGTTTTGGGTTTATGGGTTTTGGGTTTATGGGTTTTGGGTTTATGGGTTTTGAGTTTTTGCGTTTTTGGTTTATGGGTTTCGGGTTTGTGGGTTTATGGGTTTTGGGTTTATGGGTTTATGGGTTTTGGGTTTATGGGTTTTGGGTTTTGGGTTTATGGGTTTTGGGTTTTGGGTTTTGGGTTTATGGGTTTTGGATTTTGGGTTTATGGGTTTTGGGTTTATGTGTTTATGGGTTTATGGGTTTTGGGTTTTGGGTTTTGGGTTTTGGGTTTTGGGTTTATGGGTTTTGGGTTTTGGGTTTATGGGTTTTGGGTTTATGTGTTTATGGGTTTTGGGTTTATGGGTTTTGGGTTTATGGGTTTTGGGTTTATGGGTTTTGGGTTTATGGGTTTTGGGTTTATGGGTTTTGGGTTTTGGGTTTATGGGTTTTGGGTTTTGGGTTTTGGGTTTATGGGTTTTGGGTTTTGGGTTTATGGGTTTTGGGTTTATGTGTTTATGGGTTTTGGGTTTATGGGTTTATGGGTTTTGGGTTTTTGGGTTTTAGTTTTATGGGCTTGTGGGTTTCGGGTTTATGGTTTTTGGGTTTATGGGTTTGGGATTTATGGGTTTTTTGTTTTATGGGTTTTGGGTTTATGGGTTTTGGATTTATGGGTTTCTGGTTTATGGGTTTCGGGTTAATGGGTTTCGGGTTTATGGGTTTTGGGTTTATGGGTTTTGGGTTTATGGGTTTTGGGTTTATGGGTTTTGGGTTTATGGGTTTTTTGTTTATGGGTTTTGGGTTATAGGTTTTGGGTTTTTGGGTTTTAGGTTTATGGGTTTATGGGTTTTGGGTTTATGGTTTTTGTGTTTATGGATTTTGGATTTATGGGTTTTTTTTTATGCGTTTTGGGATTATGGGTTTTGGGTTTATTGGCTTTGGGTTTGTGGGTTTTGGGTTTATGGGTTTTGGGTTTATGGGTTTTGAGTTTTTGGGTTTTAGGTTTATGGGTTTCGGGTTTGTGGGTTTATGGGTTTTCGGTTTATGGGTTTTGGATTTATGGGTTTTTTGTTTATGGGTTTTGGGTTTTGGGTTTATGGGTTTTGGGTTTTGGGTTTTGGGTTTATGGGTTTTGGATTTTGGGTTTATGGGTTTTGGGTTTATGTGTTTATGGGTTTATGGGTTTTGGGTTTTGGGTTTTGGGTTTTGGGTTTTGGGTTTATGGGTTTTGGGTTTTGGGATTATGGGTTTTGGGTTTATGTGTTTATGGGTTTTGGGTTTATGGGTTTTGGGTTTATGGGTTTTGGGTTTATGGGTTTTGGGTTTATGGGTTTTGGGTTTTGGGTTTATGGGTTTTGGGTTTTGGGTTTTGGGTTTATGGGTTTTGGGTTTTGGGTTTATGGGTTTTGGGTTTATGTGTTTATGGGTTTTGGGTTTATGGGTTTATGGGTTTTGGGTTTTTGGGTTTTAGTTATATGGGCTTGTGGGTTTCGGGTTTATGGTTTTTGGGTTTATGGGTTTGGGATTTATGGGTTTTTTGTTTTATGGGTTTTGGGTTTATGGGTTTTGGATTTATGGGTTTCTGGTTTATGGGTTTCGGGTTAATGGGTTTCGGGTTTATGGGTTTTGGGTTTATGGGTTTTGGGTTTATGGGTTTTGGGTTTATGGGTTTTTTGTTTATGGGTTTTGGGTTATAGGTTTTGGGTTTTTGGGTTTTAGGTTTATGGGTTTATGGGTTTTGGGTTTATGGTTTTTGTGTTTATGGATTTTGGATTTATGGGTTTTTTTATGCGTTTTGGGATTATGGGTTTTGGGTTTATTGGCTTTGGGTTTGTGGGTTTTGGGTTTATGGGTTTTGGGTTTATGGGTTTTGAGTTTTTGGGTTTTAGGTTTATGGGTTTCGGGTTTGTGGGTTTATGGGTTTTCGGTTTATGGGTTTTGGATTTATGGGTTTTTTGTTTATGGGTTTTGGGTTTATGGGTTTTGGATTTATGGGTTTCTGGTTTATGGGTTTCGGGTTTATGGGTGTCGGGTTTATGGGTTTTGGGATTATGGGTTTTGGGTTTATGGGTTTTGAATTTATTGGTTTTTGGTTTATGGGTTTCGGGTTTATGGGTTTTGGATTTATGGGTTTCGGGTTTGTGGGTTTATGGGTTTTCGGTTTATGGGTTTTGGATTTATGGGTTTTTTGTTTATGGGTTTTGGGTTTATGGGTTTTGGATTTATGGGTTTCTGGTTTATGGGTTTCGGGTTTATGGGTGTCGGGTTTATGGGTTTTGGGATTATGGGTTTTGGGTTTATGGGTTTTGAATTTATCGGTTTTTGGTTTATGGGTTTCGGGTTTATGGGTTTTGGATTTATGGGTTTCGGGTTTATGGGTTTAGGGTTTTGGGTTTATGGGTTTTGGGTTTATGGGTTTTGGGTTTATGGGTTTTGGGTTTATGGGTTTTGGGTTTATGGGTTTTGGGTTTATGGGTTTTGGGTTTATGGGTTTTGGGTTTATGGGTTTTGGGTTGATGGGTTTATGGGTTTTGGGTTTTGGGTTTATGGGTTTTGGGTTTATGGGTTTTGGGTTTTGGGTTTATGGGTTTTGGGTTTATGGGTTTTGGGTTTATGGGTTTTGGGTTTATGGGTTTTGGGTTTATGGGTTTTGGGTTTATGGGTTTTGGGTTTTGGGTTTATGGGTTTTGGATTTTGGGTTTTGGGTTTATGGGTTTTGGGTTTTGGGTTTATGGGTTTTGGGTTTATGTGTTTATGGGTTTTGGGTTTATGGGTTTTGGGTTTATGGGTTTTGGGTTTTTGGGTTTTAGGTTTATGGGCTTGTGGGTTTCGGGTTTATGGTTTTTGGGTTTATGGGTTTGGGATTTATGGGTTTTTTGTTTTATGGGTTTTGGGTTTATGGGTTTTGGATTTGTGGGTTTCTGGTTTATGGGTTTCGGGTTTATGGGTTTCGGGTTTATGGGTTTTGGGTTTATGGGTTTTGGGTTTATGGGTTTTGGGTTTTCGGTTTATGGGTTTTGGATTTATGGGTTTTTTGTTTATGGGTTTTGGGTTTATGGGTTTTGGGTTTATGGGTTTTGGGTTTATGGGTTTTGGGTTTATGGGTTTTGGGTTTATGGGTTTTGGGTTTATGGGTTTTGGGTTTATGGGTTTTGGGTTTATGGGTTTTGGGTTTATGGGTTTTGGGTTTATGGGTTTTGGGTTTATGGGTTTTGGGTTTATGGGTTTTGGGTTTATGGGTTTTGGGTTTATGGGTTTTGGGTTTATGGGTTTTGGGTTTATGGGTTTTGGGTTTATGGGTTTTGGGTTTATGGGTTTTGGGTTTATGGGTTTTGGGTTTATGGGTTTTGGGTTTATGGGTTTTTTGTTTATGGGTTTTGGGTTTATGGGTTTTGGATTTATGGGTTTCTGGTTTATGGGTTTCGGGTTTATGGGTGTCGGGTTTATGGGTTTTGGGATTATGGGTTTTGGGTTTATGGGTTTTGAATTTATTGGTTTTTGGTTTATGGGTTTCGGGTTTATGGGTTTTGGATTTATGGGTTTCGGGTTTGTGGGTTTATGGGTTTATGGGTTTTGGGTTTATGGGTTTCGGGTTGATGGGTTTTGGGTTTATGGATTTTGGGTTTATGGGATTATGGGTTTTGGGTTTATGGGTTTTGAGTTTATGGGTTTTGGGTTTTTGGGTTTATGGGTTTTCGGTTTATGGGTTTTCGGTTTATGGGTTTTGGGTTTATGGGTTTTGGGTTTATGGGTTTTGGGTTTATGGGTTTTGGGTTTTTGGGTTTATGGGTTTTCGGTTTATGGGTTTTCGGTTTATGGGTTTTGGGTTTATGGGTTTTGGGTTTATGGGTTTTGGGTTTATGGGTTTTGGGTTTATGGGTTTATGGGTTTTGGGTTTATGGGTTTTGGGTTGATGGGTTTATGGGTTTTGGGTTTTGGGTTTTGGGTTTTGGGTTTATGGGTTTTGGGTTTATGGGTTTTGGGTTTTGGGTTTATTGGTTTTCGGTTTATGGGTTTTCGGTTTATGGGTTTTGGGTTTATGGGTGTTGGATTTATGGGTTTTGGGTTTTGGGTTTATGGGTTTTGGGTTTATGGGTTTTGGGTTGACGGGTTTTGGGTTTATGGGTTTTTGGGTTTATGGGTTTTGGGTTGACGGGTTTTGGGTTTATGGGTTTTTGGGTTTATGGGTTTTCGGTTTATGGGTTTTCGGTTTATGGGTTGACGGGTTTATGGGTTTTGGGTTTATGGGTTTTGGGTTTATGGGTTTATGGGTTTTGGGTTTATGGGTTTTGGGTTGATGGGTTTATGGGTTTTGGGTTTTGGGTTTTGGGTTTTGGGTTTATGGGTTTTGGGTTTATGGGTTTTGGGTTTTGGGTTTATTGGTTTTCGGTTTATGGGTTTTCGGTTTATGGGTTTTGGGTTTATGGGTTTTGGGTTTACGGGTTTTGGGTTTTGGGTTTATGGGTTTTGGGTTTATGGGTTTTGGGTTTTGGGTTTATGGGTTTTGGGTTTATGGGTTTTTGGGTTTTGGGTTTTGGGTTTATGGGTTTTGGATTTATGGGTTTCGGGTTTATGGGTTTCGGGTTTATGGGTTTTGGGTTTATAGGTTTTTGGTTTACGGGTTTATGGGTTTTAGGTTTATGGGTTTATGGTTTTTGGGTTTATGGTTTGTGTGTTTATGGGTTTTGGGTTTATGGCTTTTCGGCTTATGGATTTTGGGTTTATGGGTTTCGGGTTTCTGGGTTTCTGGTTTATGGGTTTCGGGTTTATGGGTTTTGGGTTTATAGGTTTCGGGTTTATGGGTTTCGGGTTTATGGGTTTATGGGTTTAGAATTTATGGGTTTTGGGTTTATGGGTTAATGGGTTTTGGGTTAATGGGTTTTGGGTTTATGGGTTTATGGGTTAATGGGTTTTGGGTTAATGGGTTTTGGGTTTATGGGTTTTGGGTTTATGGGTTTTGGGTTTATGGGTTTTGGGTTTATGGGTTTCGGGTGTTGGATTTATGGGTTTTCGGTTTCTCGGTTTTGGGTTTATGGGTTTTGGGTTTATGGGTTTTGGGTTTATGGGTTTTGGGTTTATGGGTTTTGGGTTTATGGGTTTTGGGTTTATGGGTTTTGGGTTTATGGGTTTTGGGTTTATGGGTTTTGGGTTTATGGGTTTTGGGTTTATGGGTTTTGGGTTTATGGGTTTTGGGTTTATGTGTTTTGGGTTTTGGGTTTATGGGTTTTGGGTATATGGGTGTTGGGTTTATGGGTTTTGGGTTTATGGGTTTTGGATTTATGGGTTTCGGGTTTATGGGTTTCGGGTTTATGGGTTTTGAGTTTATAGGTTTTTGGTTTACGGGTTTATGGGTTTTAGGTTTATGGGTTTATGGTTTTTGGGTTTATGGTTTGTGTGTTTATGGGTTTTGGGTTTATGGCTTTTCGGTTTATGGATTTTGGGTTTATGGGTTTCGGGTTTCTGGGTTTCTGGTTTATGGGTTTCGGGTTTATGGGTTTAGGGTTTATGGGTTTCGGGTTTATGGGTTTCGGGTTTATGGGTTTATGGGTTTAGAATTTATGGGTTTTGGGTTTATGGGTTAATGGGTTTTGGGTTAATGGATTTTGGGTTTATGGGTTTATGGGTTAATGGGTTTTGGGTTAATGGGTTTTGGGTTTATGGGTTTTGGGTTTATGGGTTTTGGGTTTATGGGTTTTGGGTTTATGGGTTTCGGGTGTTGGATTTATGGGTTTTCGGTTTATGGGTTTTGGGTTTATGGGTTTTGGGTTTATGGGTTTATGGGTTTTGGGTTTATGGGTTTTGGGTTGATGGGTTTATGGGTTTTGGGTTTTGAGTTTTGGGTTTTGGGTTTATGGGTTTTGGGTTTATGGGTTTTGGGTTTATGGGTTTTGGGTTTTGGGTTTATTGGTTTTCGGTTTATGGGTTTTCGGTTTATGGGTTTTGGGTTTATGGGTTTTGGGTTTATGGGTTTTGGGTTTTGGGTTTATGGGTTTTGGGTTTATGGGTTTTGGGTTTATGGGTTTTGGGTTTTGGGTTTATGGGTTTTGGGTTTATGGGTTTTGGGTTGATGGGTTTTGGGTTTATGGGTTTTTGGGTTTATGGGTTTTCGGTTTATGGGTTTTCGGTTTATGGGTTTTGGGTTTATGGGTTTTGGGTATATGGGTTTTGGGTTTATGGGTTTTGGGTTTATGGGTTTTGGGTTTATGGGTTTTCGGTTTATGGGTTTTGGGTTTTCTGGGTTGTGGGTTTATGGGTTTTGGGTTGATGGGTTTTGGGTTTATGGGTTTTGGGTTTATGGGTTTTGGGTTTATGGGTTTTGGGTTTATGGGTTTTTGGGTTTATGGGTTTTCGGTTTATGGGTTTTCGGTTTATGGGTTTTGGGTTTATGAGTTTTGGGTTTATGGGATTTGGGTTTATGGGTTTTGGGTTTATGGGTTTTGGGTTTTGGGTTTATGATTTTTGGGTTTATGGGTTTTGTGTTTACGGGTTATGGGTTTATGGGTTTATGGTTTTTGGGTTTATGGGTTTTGGATTTATCGGTTTTTGGTTTATGGGTTTCGGGTTTATGGGTTTTGGATTTATGGGTTTCGGGTTTATGGGTTTCGGGTTTATGGGTTTTGGGTTTATAGGTTTTCGGTTTACGGGTTTATGGGTTTTAGGTTTATGGGTTTATGGTTTTTGGGTTTATGGTTTGTGTGTTTATGGGTTTTGGGTTTATGGGTTTTCGGTTTATGGATTTTGGGTTTATGGGTTTCGGGTTTCTGGGTTTCTGGTTTATGGGTTTCGGGTTTATGGGTTTCGGGTTTATGGGTTTCGGGTTTATGGGTTTATGGGTTTAGAATTTATGGGTTTTGGGTTTATGGGTTAATGGGTTTTGGGTTAATGGGTTTTGGGTTAATGGGTTTTGGGTTTATGGGTTTATGGGTTAATGGGTTTTGGGTTAATGGGTTTTGGGTTTATGGGTTTTGGGTTTATGGGTTTTGGGTTTATGGGTTTCGGGTGTTGGATTTATGGGTTTTCGGTTTATGGGTTTTGGGTTTATGGGTTTTGGGTTTATGGGTTTATGGGTTTTGGGTTTATGGGTTTTGGGTTTATGGGTTTATGGGTTTTGGGTTTATGGGTTTTGGGTTTATGGGTTTTGGGTTTATGGGTTTTGGGTTGACGGGTTTTGGGTTTATGGGTTTTTGGGTTTATGGGTTTTCGGTTTATGGGTTTTCGGTTTATGGGTTGACGGGTTTATGGGTTTTGGGTTTATGGGTTTTGGGTTTATGGGTTTTGGGTTGATGGGTTTATGGGTTTTGGGTTTTGGGTTTTGGGTTTTGGGTTTATGGGTTTTGGGTTTATGGGTTTTGGGTTTTGGGTTTATTGGTTTTCGGTTTATGGGTTTTCGGTTTATGGGTTTTGGGTTTATGGGTTTTGGGTTTATTGGTTTTCGGTTTATGGGTTTTCGGTTTATGGGTTTTGGGTTTATGGGTTTTGGGTTTATGGGTTTCGGGTGTTGGATTTATGGGTTTTCGGTTTATGGGTTTTGGGTTTATGGGTTTTGGGTTTATGGGTTTATGGGTTTTGGGTTTATGGGTTTTGGGTTTATGGGTTTATGGGTTTTGGGTTTATGGGTTTTGGGTTTATGGGTTTTGGGTTTATGGGTTTTGGGTTTATGTGTTTTGGGTTTTGGGTTTATGGGTTTTGGGTTTATGGGTTTTGGGTTGACGGGTTTTGGGTTTATGGGTTTTTGGGTTTATGGGTTTTCGGTTTATGGGTTTTCGGTTTATGGGTTGACGGGTTTATGGGTTTTGGGTTTATGGGTTTTGGGTTTATGGGTTTTGGGTTGATGGGTTTATGGGTTTTGGGTTTTGGGTTTTGGGTTTTGGGTTTATGGGTTTTGGGTTTATGGGTTTTGGGTTTATGGGTTTTGGGTTTTGGGTTTATTGGTTTTCGGTTTATGGGTTTTCGGTTTATGGGTTTTGGGTTTATGGGTTTTGGGTTTATGGGTTTTGGGTTTATGGGTTTTGGGTTTATGGGTTTTGGGTTTATGGGTTTTGGGTTTTGGGTTTATGGGTTTTGGGTTTATGGGTTTTGGGTTGATGGGTTTTGGGTTTATGGGTTTTTGGGTTTATGGGTTTTCGGTCTATGGGTTTTCGGTTTATGGGTTTTGGGTTTATGGGTTTTGGGTATATGGGTTTTGGGTTTATGGGTTTTGGGTTTATGGGTTTTGGGTTTATGGGTTTTCGGTTTATGGGTTTTGGGTTTTCTGGGTTGTGGGTTTATGGGTTTTGGGTTGATGGGTTTTGGGTTTATGGGTTTTGGGTTTATGGGTTTTGGGTTTATGGGTTTTGGGTTTATGGGTTTTTGGGTTTATGGGTTTTCGGTTTATGGGTTTTCGGTTTATGGGTTTTGGGTTTATGAGTTTTGGGTTTATGGGATTTGGGTTTATGGGTTTTGGGTTTATGGGTTTTGGGTTTTGGGTTTATGATTTTTGGGTTTATGGGTTTTGTGTTTACGGGTTATGGGTTTATGGGTTTATGGTTTTTGGGTTTATGGGTTTTGGATTTATCGGTTTTTGGTTTATGGGTTTCGGGTTTATGGGTTTTGGATTTATGGGTTTCGGGTTTATGGGTTTCGGGTTTATGGGTTTTGGGTTTATAGGTTTTCGGTTTACGGGTTTATGGGTTTTAGGTTTATGGGTTTATGGTTTTTGGGTTTATGGTTTGTGTGTTTATGGGTTTTGGGTTTATGGGTTTTCGGTTTATGGATTTTGGGTTTATGGGTTTCGGGTTTCTGGGTTTCTGGTTTATGGGTTTCGGGTTTATGGGTTTCGGGTTTATGGGTTTCGGGTTTATGGGTTTATGGGTTTAGAATTTATGGGTTTTGGGTTTATGGGTTAATGGGTTTTGGGTTAATGGGTTTTGGGTTTATGGGTTTATGGGTTAATGGGTTTTGGGTTAATGGGTTTTGGGTTTATGGGTTTTGGGTTTATGGGTTTTGGGTTTATGGGTTTCGGGTGTTGGATTTATGGGTTTTCGGTTTATGGGTTTTGGGTTTATGGGTTTTGGGTTTATGGGTTTATGGGTTTTGGGTTTATGGGTTTTGGGTTTATGGGTTTATGGGTTTTGGGTTTATGGGTTTTGGGTTTATGGGTTTTGGGTTTATGGGTTTTGGGTTTATGTGTTTTGGGTTTTGGGTTTATGGGTTTTGGGTTTATGGGTTTTGGGTTGACGGGTTTTGGGTTTATGGGTTTTTGGGTTTATGGGTTTTCGGTTTATGGGTTTTCGGTTTATGGGTTGACGGGTTTATGGGTTTTGGGTTTATGGGTTTTGGGTTTATGGGTTTTGGGTTGATGGGTTTATGGGTTTTGGGTTTTGGGTTTTGGGTTTTGGGTTTATGGGTTTTGGGTTTATGGGTTTTGGGTTTTGGGTTTATTGGTTTTCGGTTTATGGGTTTTCGGTTTATGGGTTTTGGGTTTATGGGTTTTGGGTTTATTGGTTTTCGGTTTATGGGTTTTCGGTTTATGGGTTTTGGGTTTATGGGTTTTGGGTTTATGGGTTTCGGGTGTTGGATTTATGGGTTTTCGGTTTATGGGTTTTGGGTTTATGGGTTTTGGGTTTATGGGTTTATGGGTTTTGGGTTTATGGGTTTTGGGTTTATGGGTTTATGGGTTTTGGGTTTATGGGTTTTGGGTTTATGGGTTTTGGGTTTATGGGTTTTGGGTTTATGTGTTTTGGGTTTTGGGTTTATGGGTTTTGGGTTTATGGGTTTTGGGTTGACGGGTTTTGGGTTTATGGGTTTTTGGGTTTATGGGTTTTCGGTTTATGGGTTTTCGGTTTATGGGTTGACGGGTTTATGGGTTTTGGGTTTATGGGTTTTGGGTTTATGGGTTTTGGGTTTATGGGTTTTGGGTTGATGGGTTTATGGGTTTTGGGTTTTGGGTTTTGGGTTTTGGGTTTATGGGTTTTGGGTTTATGGGTTTTGGGTTTTGGGTTTATTGGTTTTCGGTTTATGGGTTTTCGGTTTATGGGTTTTGGGTTTATGGGTTTTGGGTTTATTGGTTTTCGGTTTATGGGTTTTCGGTTTATGGGTTTTGGGATTATGGGTTTTGGGTTTATGGGTTTTGGGTTTTGGGTTTATGGGTTTTGGGTTTATGGGTTTTGGGTTTATGGGTTTTGGGTTTTGGGTTTATGGGTTTTGGGTTTTGGGTTTTGGGTTTTGGGTTTATGGGTTTTGGGTTTTGGGTTTATGGGTTTTGGGTTGATGGGTTTTGGGTTTATGGGTTTTTGGGTTTATGGGTTTTCGGTTTATGGGTTTTCGGTTTATGGGTTTTGGGTTTATGGGTTTTGGGTTTTCTGGGTTTTGGGTTTATGGGTTTTGGGTTGATGGGTTTTGGGTTTATGGGTTTTGGGTTTATGGGTTTTGGGTTTATGGGTTTATGGGTTTATGGGTTTTGGGTTAATGGGTTTTGGGTTTTGGGTTTATGGGTTATGGGTTTATGGGTTTTGGGTTTATGGGTTTTGGGTTTATGGGTTTTGGGTTTATCGGTTTTGGGTTTTGGGTTTTGGGTTTTGGGTTTATGGGTTTTGGGTTTTGGGTTTTGGGTTTATGGGTTTTGGGTTTTGGGTTTATGGGTTTATGGGTTTTGGGTTTATGGGTTTTGGGTTTATGGGTTTTGGGTTTTTGGGTTTTAGGTATATGGGCTTGTGGGTTTCGGGTTTATGGTTTTTGGGTTTATGGGTTTGGGATTTATGGGTTTTTTGTTTTATGGGATTTGGGTTTATGGGTTTTGGATTTATGGGTTTCTGGTTTATGGGTTTCAGGTTTATGGGTTTCGGGTTTATGGGTTTTGGGTTTATGGGTTTTGGGTTTATGGGTTTTTTGTTTATGGGTTTTGGGTTATAGGTTTTGGGTTTTTGGGTTTTAGGTTTATGGGTTTATGGGTTTTGGGTTTATGGTTTTTGTGTTTATGGGTTTTGGATTTATGGGTTTTTTTTTATGCGTTTTGGGATTATGGGTTTTGGGTTTATTGACTTTGGGTTTGTGGGTTTTGGGTTTATGGGTTTTGGGTTTATGGGTTTTGAGTTTTTGCGTTTTTGGTTTATGGGTTTCGGGTTTGTGGGTTTATGGGTTTTGGGTTTATGGGTTTTGGGTTTATGGGTTTTGGGTTTATGGGTTTTGGGTTTTGGGTTTATGGGTTTTGGGTTTTGGGTTTTGGGTTTATGGGTTTTGGATTTTGGGTTTATGGGTTTTGGGTTTATGTGTTTATGGGTTTATGGGTTTTGGGTTTTGGGTTTTGGGTTTTGGGTTTATGGGTTTTGGGTTTTGGGTTTATGGGTTTATGGGTTTTGGGTTTATGTGTTTATGGGTTTTGGGTTTATGGGTTTTGGGTTTATGGGTTTTGGGTTTATGGGTTTTGGGTTTTGGGTTTATGGGTTTTGGGTTTTGGGTTTTGGGTTTATGGGTTTTGGGTTTTGGGTTTATGGGTTTTGGGTTTATGTGTTTATGGGTTTTGGGTTTATGGGTTTATGGGTTTTGGGTTTTTGGGTTTTAGTTTTATGGGCTTGTGGGTTTCGGGTTTATGGTTTTTGGGTTTATGGGTTTGGGATTTATGGGTTTTTTGTTTTATGGGTTTTGGGTTTATGGGTTTTGGATTTATGGGTTTCTGGTTTATGGGTTTCGGGTTAATGGGTTTCGGGTTTATGGGTTTTGGGTTTATGGGTTTTGGGTTTATGGGTTTTGGGTTTATGGGTTTTTTGTTTATGGGTTTTGGGTTATAGGTTTTGGGTTTTTGGGTTTTAGGTTTATGGGTTTATGGGTTTTGAGTTTATGGTTTTTGTGTTTATGGATTTTGGATTTATGGGTTTTTTTTTATGCGTTTTGGGATTATGGGTTTTGGGTTTATTGGCTTTGGGTTTGTGGGTTTTGGGTTTATGGGTTTTGGGTTTATGGGTTTTGAGTTTTTGGGTTTTAGGTTTATGGGTTTCGGGTTTGTGGGTTTATGGGTTTTCGGTTTATGGGTTTTGGATTTATGGGTTTTTTGTTTATGGGTTTTGGGTTTATGGGTTTTGGATTTATGGGTTTCTGGTTTATGGGTTTCGGGTTTATGGGTGTCGGGTTTATGGGTTTTGGGATTATGGGTTTTGGGTTTATGGGTTTTGAATTTATTGGTTTTTGGTTTATGGGTTTCGGGTTTATGGGTTTTGGATTTATGGGTTTCGGGTTTGTGGGTTTATGGGTTTTCGGTTTATGGGTTTTGGATTTATGGGTTTTTTGTTTATGCGTTTTGGGTTTATGGGTTTTGGATTTATGGGTTTCTGGTTTATGGGTTTCGGGTTTATGGGTGTCGGGTTTATGGGTTTTGGGATTATGGGTTTTGGGTTTATGGGTTTTGAATTTATCGGTTTTTGGTTTATGGGTTTCGGGTTTATGGGTTTTGGATTTATGGGTTTCGGGTTTATGGGTTTAGGGTTTTGGGTTTATGGGTTTTGGGTTTATGGGTTTTGGGTTTATGGGTTTTGGGTTTATGGGTTTTGAGTTTTTGCGTTTTTGGTTTATGGGTTTCGGGTTTGTGGGTTTATGGGTTTTGGGTTTATGGGTTTTGGGTTTATGGGTTTTGGGTTTATGGGTTTTGGGTTTTGGGTTTATGGGTTTTGGGTTTTGGGTTTTGGGTTTATGGGTTTTGGATTTTGGGTTTATGGGTTTTGGGTTTATGTGTTTATGGGTTTATGGGTTTTGGGTTTTGGGTTTTGGGTTTTGGGTTTTGGGTTTATGGGTTTTGGGTTTTGGGTTTATGGGTTTTGGGTTTATGTGTTTATGGGTTTTGGGTTTATGGGTTTTGGGTTTATGGGTTTTGGGTTTATGGGTTTTGGGTTTATGGGTTTTGGGTTTTGGGTTTATGGGTTTTGGGTTTTGGGTTTTGGGTTTATGGGTTTTGGGTTTTGGGTTTATGGGTTTTGGGTTTATGTGTTTATGGGTTTTGGGTTTATGGGTTTATGGGTTTTGGGTTTTTGGGTTTTAGTTTTATGGGCTTGTGGGTTTCGGGTTTATGGTTTTTGGGTTTATGGGTTTGGGATTTATGGGTTTTTTGTTTTATGGGTTTTGGGTTTATGGGTTTTGGATTTATGGGTTTCTGGTTTATGGGTTTCGGGTTAATGGGTTTCGGGTTTATGGGTTTTGGGTTTATGGGTTTTGGGTTTATGGGTTTTGGGTTTATGGGTTTTGGGTTTATGGGTTTTTTGTTTATGGGTTTTGGGTTATAGGTTTTGGGTTTTTGGGTTTTAGGTTTATGGGTTTATGGGTTTTGGGTTTATGGTTTTTGTGTTTATGGATTTTGGATTTATGGGTTTTTTTTTATGCGTTTTGGGATTATGGGTTTTGGGTTTATTGGCTTTGGGTTTGTGGGTTTTGGGTTTATGGGTTTTGGGTTTATGGGTTTTGAGTTTTTGGGTTTTAGGTTTATGGGTTTCGGGTTTGTGGGTTTATGGGTTTTCGGTTTATGGGTTTTGGATTTATGGGTTTTTTGTTTATGGGTTTTGGGTTTTGGGTTTATGGGTTTTGGGTTTTGGGTTTTGGGTTTATGGGTTTTGGATTTTGGGTTTATGGGTTTTGGGTTTATGTGTTTATGGGTTTATGGGTTTTGGGTTTTGGGTTTTGGGTTTTGGGTTTTGGGTTTATGGGTTTTGGGTTTTGGGATTATGGGTTTTGGGTTTATGTGTTTATGGGTTTTGGGTTTATGGGTTTTGGGTTTATGGGTTTTGGGTTTATGGGTTTTGGGTTTATGGGTTTTGGGTTTATGGGTTTTGGGTTTTGGGTTTTGGGTTTTGGGTTTTGGGTTTATGGGTTTTGGGTTTTGGGTTTATGGGTTTTGGGTTTATGTGTTTATGGGTTTTGGGTTTATGGGTTTATGGGTTTTGGGTTTTTGGGTTTTAGTTATATGGGCTTGTGGGTTTCGGGTTTATGGTTTTTGGGTTTATGGGTTTGGGATTTATGGGTTTTTTGTTTTATGGGTTTTGGGTTTATGGGTTTTGGATTTATGGGTTTCTGGTTTATGGGTTTCGGGTTAATGGGTTTCGGGTTTATGGGTTTTGGGTTTATGGGTTTTGGGTTTATGGGTTTTGGGTTTATGGGTTTTTTGTTTATGGGTTTTGGGTTATAGGTTTTGGGTTTTTGGGTTTTAGGTTTATGGGTTTATGGGTTTTGGGTTTATGGTTTTTGTGTTTATGGATTTTGGATTTATGGGTTTTTTTATGCGTTTTGGGATTATGGGTTTTGGGTTTATTGGCTTTGGGTTTGTGGGTTTTGGGTTTATGGGTTTTGGGTTTATGGGTTTTGAGTTTTTGGGTTTTAGGTTTATGGGTTTCGGGTTTGTGGGTTTATGGGTTTTCGGTTTATGGGTTTTGGATTTATGGGTTTTTTGTTTATGGGTTTTGGGTTTATGGGTTTTGGATTTATGGGTTTCTGGTTTATGGGTTTCGGGTTTATGGGTGTCGGGTTTATGGGTTTTGGGATTATGGGTTTTGGGTTTATGGGTTTTGAATTTATTGGTTTTTGGTTTATGGGTTTCGGGTTTATGGGTTTTGGATTTATGGGTTTCGGGTTTGTGGGTTTATGGGTTTTCGGTTTATGGGTTTTGGATTTATGGGTTTTTTGTTTATGGGTTTTGGGTTTATGGGTTTTGGATTTATGGGTTTCTGGTTTATGGGTTTCGGGTTTATGGGTGTCGGGTTTATGGGTTTTGGGATTATGGGTTTTGGGTTTATGGGTTTTGAATTTATCGGTTTTTGGTTTATGGGTTTCGGGTTTATGGGTTTTGGATTTATGGGTTTCGGGTTTATGGGTTTAGGGTTTTGGGTTTATGGGTTTTGGGTTTATGGGTTTTGGGTTTATGGGTTTTGGGTTTATGGGTTTTGGGTTTATGGGTTTTGGGTTTATGGGTTTTGGGTTTATGGGTTTTGGGTTGATGGGTTTATGGGTTTTGGGTTTTGGGTTTATGGGTTTTGGGTTTATGGGTTTTGGGTTTTGGGTTTTGGGTTTATGGGTTTTGGGTTTATGGGTTTTGGGTTTATGGGTTTTGGGTTTATGGGTTTTGGGTTTATGGGTTTTGGGTTTATGGGTTTTGGGTTTTGGGTTTATGGGTTTTGGATTTTGGGTTTTGGGTTTATGGGTTTTGGGTTTTGGGTTTATGGGTTTTGGGTTTATGTGTTTATGGGTTTTGGGTTTATGGGTTTTGGGTTTATGGGTTTTGGGTTTTTGGGTTTTAGGTTTATGGGCTTGTGGGTTTCGGGTTTATGGTTTTTGGGTTTATGGGTTTGGGATTTATGGGTTTTTTGTTTTATGGGTTTTGGGTTTATGGGTTTTGGATTTGTGGGTTTCTGGTTTATGGGTTTCGGGTTTATGGGTTTCGGGTTTATGGGTTTTGGGTTTATGGGTTTTGGGTTTATGGGTTTTGGGTTTTCGGTTTATGGGTTTTGGATTTATGGGTTTTTTGTTTATGGGTTTTGGGTTTATGGGTTTTGGGTTTATGGGTTTTGGGTTTATGGGTTTTGGGTTTATGGGTTTTGGGTTTATGGGTTTTGGGTTTATGGGTTTTGGGTTTATGGGTTTTGGGTTTATGGGTTTTGGGTTTATGGGTTTTGGGTTTATGGGTTTTGGGTTTATGGGTTTTGGGTTTATGGGTTTTGGGTTTATGGGTTTTGGGTTTATGGGTTTTGGGTTTATGGGTTTTCGGTTTATGGGTTGACGGGTTTATGGGTTTTGGGTTTATGGGTTTTGGATTTATGGGTTTCTGGTTTATGGGTTTCGGGTTTATGGGTGTCGGGTTTATGGGTTTTGGGATTATGGGTTTTGGGTTTATGGGTTTTGAATTTATTGGTTTTTGGTTTATGGGTTTCGGGTTTATGGGTTTTGGATTTATGGGTTTCGGGTTTGTGGGTTTATGGGTTTATGGGTTTTGGGTTTATGGGTTTCGGGTTGATGGGTTTTGGGTTTATGGATTTTGGGTTTATGGGATTATGGGTTTTGGGTTTATGGGTTTTGAGTTTATGGGTTTTGGGTTTTTGGGTTTATGGGTTTTCGGTTTATGGGTTTTCGGTTTATGGGTTTTGGGTTTATGGGTTTTGGGTTTATGGGTTTTGGGTTTATGGGTTTTGGGTTTTTGGGTTTTGGGTTTATGTGTTTTGGGTTTTGGGTTTATGGGTTTTGGGTTTATGGGTTTTGGGTTGACGGGTTTTGGGTTTATGGGTTTTCGGTTTATGGGTTTTGGGTTTATGGGTTTTGGGTTTATGGGTTTTGGGTTTATGGGTTTTGGGTTTATGGGTTTTGGGTTTATGGGTTTATGGGTTTTGGGTTTATGGGTTTTGGGTTGATGGGTTTATGGGTTTTGGGTTTTGAGTTTTGGGTTTTGGGTTTATGGGTTTTGGGTTTATGGGTTTTGGGTTTTGGGTTTATTGGTTTTCGGTTTATGGGTTTTCGGTTTATGGGTTTTGGGTTTATGGGTTTTGGGTTTATGGGTTTTGGGTTTTGGGTTTATGGGTTTTGGGTTTATGGGTTTTGGGTTTATGGGTTTTGGGTTTTGGGTTTATGGGTTTTGGGTTTATGGGTTTTGGGTTGATGGGTTTTGGGTTTATGGGTTTTTGGGTTTATGGGTTTTGGGTTTATGGGTTTTCGGTTTATGGATTTTGGGTTTATGGGTTTCGGGTTTCTGGGTTTCTGGTTTATGGGTTTCGGGTTTATGGGTTTCGGGTTTATGGGTTTCGGGTTTATGGGTTTATGGGTTTAGAATTTATGGGTTTTGGGTTTATGGGTTAATGGGTTTTGGGTTAATGGGTTTTGGGTTTATGGGTTTATGGGTTAATGGGTTTTGGGTTAATGGGTTTTGGGTTTATGGGTTTTGGGTTTATGGGTTTTGGGTTTATGGGTTTCGGGTGTTGGATTTATGGGTTTTCGGTTTATGGGTTTTGGGTTTATGGGTTTTGGGTTTATGGGTTTATGGGTTTTGGGTTTATGGGTTTTGGGTTTATGGGTTTATGGGTTTTGGGTTTATGGGTTTTGGGTTTATGGGTTTTGGGTTTATGGGTTTTGGGTTTATGTGTTTTGGGTTTTGGGTTTATGGGTTTTGGGTTTATGGGTTTTGGGTTGACGGGTTTTGGGTTTATGGGTTTTTGGGTTTATGGGTTTTCGGTTTATGGGTTTTCGGTTTATGGGTTGACGGGTTTATGGGTTTTGGGTTTATGGGTTTTGGGTTTATGGGTTTTGGGTTGATGGGTTTATGGGTTTTGGGTTTTGGGTTTTGGGTTTTGGGTTTATGGGTTTTGGGTTTATGGGTTTTGGGTTTTGGGTTTATTGGTTTTCGGTTTATGGGTTTTCGGTTTATGGGTTTTGGGTTTATGGGTTTTGGGTTTATTGGTTTTCGGTTTATGGGTTTTCGGTTTATGGGTTTTGGGTTTATGGGTTTTGGGTTTATGGGTTTCGGGTGTTGGATTTATGGGTTTTCGGTTTATGGGTTTTGGGTTTATGGGTTTTGGGTTTATGGGTTTATGGGTTTTGGGTTTATGGGTTTTGGGTTTATGGGTTTATGGGTTTTGGGTTTATGGGTTTTGGGTTTATGGGTTTTGGGTTTATGGGTTTTGGGTTTATGTGTTTTGGGTTTTGGGTTTATGGGTTTTGGGTTTATGGGTTTTGGGTTGACGGGTTTTGGGTTTATGGGTTTTTGGGTTTATGGGTTTTCGGTTTATGGGTTTTCGGTTTATGGGTTGACGGGTTTATGGGTTTTGGGTTTATGGGTTTTGGGTTTATGGGTTTTGGGTTTATGGGTTTTGGGTTGATGGGTTTATGGGTTTTGGGTTTTGGGTTTTGGGTTTTGGGTTTATGGGTTTTGGGTTTATGGGTTTTGGGTTTTGGGTTTATTGGTTTTCGGTTTATGGGTTTTCGGTTTATGGGTTTTGGGTTTATGGGTTTTGGGTTTATTGGTTTTCGGTTTATGGGTTTTCGGTTTATGGGTTTTGGGATTATGGGTTTTGGGTTTATGGGTTTTGGGTTTTGGGTTTATGGGTTTTGGGTTTATGGGTTTTGGGTTTATGGGTTTTGGGTTTTGGGTTTATGGGTTTTGGGTTTTGGGTTTTGGGTTTTGGGTTTATGGGTTTTGGGTTTTGGGTTTATGGGTTTTGGGTTGATGGGTTTTGGGTTTATGGGTTTTTGGGTTTATGGGTTTTCGGTTTATGGGTTTTCGGTTTATGGGTTTTGGGTTTATGGGTTTTGGGTTTTCTGGGTTTTGGGTTTATGGGTTTTGGGTTGATGGGTTTTGGGTTTATGGGTTTTGGGTTTATGGGTTTTGGGTTTATGGGTTTATGGGTTTATGGGTTTTGGGTTAATGGGTTTTGGGTTTTGGGTTTATGGGTTATGGGTTTATGGGTTTTGGGTTTATGGGTTTTGGGTTTATGGGTTTTGGGTTTATCGGTTTTGGGTTTTGGGTTTTGGGTTTTGGGTTTATGGGTTTTGGGTTTTGGGTTTTGGGTTTATGGGTTTTGGGTTTTGGGTTTATGGGTTTATGGGTTTTGGGTTTATGGGTTTTGGGTTTATGGGTTTTGGGTTTTTGGGTTTTAGGTATATGGGCTTGTGGGTTTCGGGTTTATGGTTTTTGGGTTTATGGGTTTGGGATTTATGGGTTTTTTGTTTTATGGGATTTGGGTTTATGGGTTTTGGATTTATGGGTTTCTGGTTTATGGGTTTCAGGTTTATGGGTTTCGGGTTTATGGGTTTTGGGTTTATGGGTTTTGGGTTTATGGGTTTTTTGTTTATGGGTTTTGGGTTATAGGTTTTGGGTTTTTGGGTTTTAGGTTTATGGGTTTATGGGTTTTGGGTTTATGGTTTTTGTGTTTATGGGTTTTGGATTTATGGGTTTTTTTTTATGCGTTTTGGGATTATGGGTTTTGGGTTTATTGACTTTGGGTTTGTGGGTTTTGGGTTTATGGGTTTTGGGTTTATGGGTTTTGAGTTTTTGCGTTTTTGGTTTATGGGTTTCGGGTTTGTGGGTTTATGGGTTTTGGGTTTATGGGTTTTGGGTTTATGGGTTTTGGGTTTATGGGTTTTGGGTTTTGGGTTTATGGGTTTTGGGTTTTGGGTTTTGGGTTTATGGGTTTTGGATTTTGGGTTTATGGGTTTTGGGTTTATGTGTTTATGGGTTTATGGGTTTTGGGTTTTGGGTTTTGGGTTTTGGGTTTATGGGTTTTGGGTTTTGGGTTTATGGGTTTATGGGTTTTGGGTTTATGTGTTTATGGGTTTTGGGTTTATGGGTTTTGGGTTTATGGGTTTTGGGTTTATGGGTTTTGGGTTTTGGGTTTATGGGTTTTGGGTTTTGGGTTTTGGGTTTATGGGTTTTGGGTTTTGGGTTTATGGGTTTTGGGTTTATGTGTTTATGGGTTTTGGGTTTATGGGTTTATGGGTTTTGGGTTTTTGGGTTTTAGTTTTATGGGCTTGTGGGTTTCGGGTTTATGGTTTTTGGGTTTATGGGTTTGGGATTTATGGGTTTTTTGTTTTATGGGTTTTGGGTTTATGGGTTTTGGATTTATGGGTTTCTGGTTTATGGGTTTCGGGTTAATGGGTTTCGGGTTTATGGGTTTTGGGTTTATGGGTTTTGGGTTTATGGGTTTTGGGTTTATGGGTTTTTTGTTTATGGGTTTTGGGTTATAGGTTTTGGGTTTTTGGGTTTTAGGTTTATGGGTTTATGGGTTTTGAGTTTATGGTTTTTGTGTTTATGGATTTTGGATTTATGGGTTTTTTTTTATGCGTTTTGGGATTATGGGTTTTGGGTTTATTGGCTTTGGGTTTGTGGGTTTTGGGTTTATGGGTTTTGGGTTTATGGGTTTTGAGTTTTTGGGTTTTAGGTTTATGGGTTTCGGGTTTGTGGGTTTATGGGTTTTCGGTTTATGGGTTTTGGATTTATGGGTTTTTTGTTTATGGGTTTTGGGTTTATGGGTTTTGGATTTATGGGTTTCTGGTTTATGGGTTTCGGGTTTATGGGTGTCGGGTTTATGGGTTTTGGGATTATGGGTTTTGGGTTTATGGGTTTTGAATTTATTGGTTTTTGGTTTATGGGTTTCGGGTTTATGGGTTTTGGATTTATGGGTTTCGGGTTTGTGGGTTTATGGGTTTTCGGTTTATGGGTTTTGGATTTATGGGTTTTTTGTTTATGCGTTTTGGGTTTATGGGTTTTGGATTTATGGGTTTCTGGTTTATGGGTTTCGGGTTTATGGGTGTCGGGTTTATGGGTTTTGGGATTATGGGTTTTGGGTTTATGGGTTTTGAATTTATCGGTTTTTGGTTTATGGGTTTCGGGTTTATGGGTTTTGGATTTATGGGTTTCGGGTTTATGGGTTTAGGGTTTTGGGTTTATGGGTTTTGGGTTTATGGGTTTTGGGTTTATGGGTTTTGGGTTTATGGGTTTTGAGTTTTTGCGTTTTTGGTTTATGGGTTTCGGGTTTGTGGGTTTATGGGTTTTGGGTTTATGGGTTTTGGGTTTATGGGTTTTGGGTTTATGGGTTTTGGGTTTTGGGTTTATGGGTTTTGGGTTTTGGGTTTTGGGTTTATGGGTTTTGGATTTTGGGTTTATGGGTTTTGGGTTTATGTGTTTATGGGTTTATGGGTTTTGGGTTTTGGGTTTTGGGTTTTGGGTTTTGGGTTTATGGGTTTTGGGTTTTGGGTTTATGGGTTTTGGGTTTATGTGTTTATGGGTTTTGGGTTTATGGGTTTTGGGTTTATGGGTTTTGGGTTTATGGGTTTTGGGTTTATGGGTTTTGGGTTTTGGGTTTATGGGTTTTGGGTTTTGGGTTTTGGGTTTATGGGTTTTGGGTTTTGGGTTTATGGGTTTTGGGTTTATGTGTTTATGGGTTTTGGGTTTATGGGTTTATGGGTTTTGGGTTTTTGGGTTTTAGTTTTATGGGCTTGTGGGTTTCGGGTTTATGGTTTTTGGGTTTATGGGTTTGGGATTTATGGGTTTTTTGTTTTATGGGTTTTGGGTTTATGGGTTTTGGATTTATGGGTTTCTGGTTTATGGGTTTCGGGTTAATGGGTTTCGGGTTTATGGGTTTTGGGTTTATGGGTTTTGGGTTTATGGGTTTTGGGTTTATGGGTTTTGGGTTTATGGGTTTTTTGTTTATGGGTTTTGGGTTATAGGTTTTGGGTTTTTGGGTTTTAGGTTTATGGGTTTATGGGTTTTGGGTTTATGGTTTTTGTGTTTATGGATTTTGGATTTATGGGTTTTTTTTTATGCGTTTTGGGATTATGGGTTTTGGGTTTATTGGCTTTGGGTTTGTGGGTTTTGGGTTTATGGGTTTTGGGTTTATGGGTTTTGAGTTTTTGGGTTTTAGGTTTATGGGTTTCGGGTTTGTGGGTTTATGGGTTTTCGGTTTATGGGTTTTGGATTTATGGGTTTTTTGTTTATGGGTTTTGGGTTTTGGGTTTATGGGTTTTGGGTTTTGGGTTTTGGGTTTATGGGTTTTGGATTTTGGGTTTATGGGTTTTGGGTTTATGTGTTTATGGGTTTATGGGTTTTGGGTTTTGGGTTTTGGGTTTTGGGTTTTGGGTTTATGGGTTTTGGGTTTTGGGATTATGGGTTTTGGGTTTATGTGTTTATGGGTTTTGGGTTTATGGGTTTTGGGTTTATGGGTTTTGGGTTTATGGGTTTTGGGTTTATGGGTTTTGGGTTTATGGGTTTTGGGTTTTGGGTTTTGGGTTTTGGGTTTTGGGTTTATGGGTTTTGGGTTTTGGGTTTATGGGTTTTGGGTTTATGTGTTTATGGGTTTTGGGTTTATGGGTTTATGGGTTTTGGGTTTTTGGGTTTTAGTTATATGGGCTTGTGGGTTTCGGGTTTATGGTTTTTGGGTTTATGGGTTTGGGATTTATGGGTTTTTTGTTTTATGGGTTTTGGGTTTATGGGTTTTGGATTTATGGGTTTCTGGTTTATGGGTTTCGGGTTAATGGGTTTCGGGTTTATGGGTTTTGGGTTTATGGGTTTTGGGTTT
The DNA here is from genome assembly GCA_949152435.1 of Gastracanthus pulcherrimus. Taxonomy (NCBI): domain Eukaryota; kingdom Metazoa; phylum Arthropoda; class Insecta; order Hymenoptera; family Pteromalidae; genus Gastracanthus; species Gastracanthus pulcherrimus. The sequence continues at coordinate 101,454,079 of OX424573.1, forward strand.
ATGGGTTTTGGGTTTATGGGTTTTTTGTTTATGGGTTTTGGGTTATAGGTTTTGGGTTTTTGGGTTTTAGGTTTATGGGTTTATGGGTTTTGGGTTTATGGTTTTTGTGTTTATGGATTTTGGATTTATGGGTTTTTTTATGCGTTTTGGGATTATGGGTTTTGGGTTTATTGGCTTTGGGTTTGTGGGTTTTGGGTTTATGGGTTTTGGGTTTATGGGTTTTGAGTTTTTGGGTTTTAGGTTTATGGGTTTCGGGTTTGTGGGTTTATGGGTTTTCGGTTTATGGGTTTTGGATTTATGGGTTTTTTGTTTATGGGTTTTGGGTTTATGGGTTTTGGATTTATGGGTTTCTGGTTTATGGGTTTCGGGTTTATGGGTGTCGGGTTTATGGGTTTTGGGATTATGGGTTTTGGGTTTATGGGTTTTGAATTTATTGGTTTTTGGTTTATGGGTTTCGGGTTTATGGGTTTTGGATTTATGGGTTTCGGGTTTGTGGGTTTATGGGTTTTCGGTTTATGGGTTTTGGATTTATGGGTTTTTTGTTTATGGGTTTTGGGTTTATGGGTTTTGGATTTATGGGTTTCTGGTTTATGGGTTTCGGGTTTATGGGTGTCGGGTTTATGGGTTTTGGGATTATGGGTTTTGGGTTTATGGGTTTTGAATTTATCGGTTTTTGGTTTATGGGTTTCGGGTTTATGGGTTTTGGATTTATGGGTTTCGGGTTTATGGGTTTAGGGTTTTGGGTTTATGGGTTTTGGGTTTATGGGTTTTGGGTTTATGGGTTTTGGGTTTATGGGTTTTGGGTTTATGGGTTTTGGGTTTATGGGTTTTGGGTTTATGGGTTTTGGGTTGATGGGTTCATGGGTTTTGGGTTTTGGGTTTATGGGTTTTGGGTTTATGGGTTTTGGGTTTTGGGTTTTGGGTTTATGGGTTTTGGGTTTATGGGTTTTGGGTTTATGGGTTTTGGGTTTATGGGTTTTGGGTTTATGGGTTTTGGGTTTATGGGTTTTGGGTTTTGGGTTTATGGGTTTTGGATTTTGGGTTTTGGGTTTATGGGTTTTGGGTTTTGGGTTTATGGGTTTTGGGTTTATGTGTTTATGGGTTTTGGGTTTATGGGTTTTGGGTTTATGGGTTTTGGGTTTTTGGGTTTTAGGTTTATGGGCTTGTGGGTTTCGGGTTTATGGTTTTTGGGTTTATGGGTTTGGGATTTATGGGTTTTTTGTTTTATGGGTTTTGGGTTTATGGGTTTTGGATTTGTGGGTTTCTGGTTTATGGGTTTCGGGTTTATGGGTTTCGGGTTTATGGGTTTTGGGTTTATGGGTTTTGGGTTTATGGGTTTTGGGTTTTCGGTTTATGGGTTTTGGATTTATGGGTTTTTTGTTTATGGGTTTTGGGTTTATGGGTTTTGGGTTTATGGGTTTTGGGTTTATGGGTTTTGGGTTTATGGGTTTTGGGTTTATGGGTTTTGGGTTTATGGGTTTTGGGTTTATGGGTTTTGGGTTTATGGGTTTTGGGTTTATGGGTTTTGGGTTTATGGGTTTTGGGTTTATGGGTTTTGGGTTTATGGGTTTTGGGTTTATGGGTTTTGGGTTTATGGGTTTTGGGTTTATGGGTTTTGGGTTTATGGGTTTTGGGTTTATGGGTTTTTTGTTTATGGGTTTTGGGTTTATGGGTTTTGGATTTATGGGTTTCTGGTTTATGGGTTTCGGGTTTATGGGTGTCGGGTTTATGGGTTTTGGGATTATGGGTTTTGGGTTTATGGGTTTTGAATTTATTGGTTTTTGGTTTATGGGTTTCGGGTTTATGGGTTTTGGATTTATGGGTTTCGGGTTTGTGGGTTTATGGGTTTATGGGTTTTGGGTTTATGGGTTTCGGGTTGATGGGTTTTGGGTTTATGGATTTTGGGTTTATGGGATTATGGGTTTTGGGTTTATGGGTTTTGAGTTTATGGGTTTTGGGTTTTTGGGTTTATGGGTTTTCGGTTTATGGGTTTTCGGTTTATGGGTTTTGGGTTTATGGGTTTTGGGTTTATGGGTTTTGGGTTTATGGGTTTTGGGTTTTTGGGTTTTGGGTTTATGTGTTTTGGGTTTTGGGTTTATGGGTTTTGGGTTTATGGGTTTTGGGTTGACGGGTTTTGGGTTTATGGGTTTTCGGTTTATGGGTTTTGGGTTTATGGGTTTTGGGTTTATGGGTTTTGGGTTTATGGGTTTTGGGTTTATGGGTTTTGGGTTTATGGGTTTATGGGTTTTGGGTTTATGGGTTTTGGGTTGATGGGTTTATGGGTTTTGGGTTTTGAGTTTTGGGTTTTGGGTTTATGGGTTTTGGGTTTATGGGTTTTGGGTTTTGGGTTTATTGGTTTTCGGTTTATGGGTTTTCGGTTTATGGGTTTTGGGTTTATGGGTTTTGGGTTTATGGGTTTTGGGTTTTGGGTTTATGGGTTTTGGGTTTATGGGTTTTGGGTTTATGGGTTTTGGGTTTTGGGTTTATGGGTTTTGGGTTTATGGGTTTTGGGTTGATGGGATTTGGGTTTATGGGTTTTTGGGTTTATGGGTTTTCGGTTTATGGGTTTTCGGTTTATGGGTTTTGGGTTTATGGGTTTTGGGTATATGGGTTTTGGGTTTATGGGTTTTGGGTTTATGGGTTTTGGGTTTATGGGTTTTCGGTTTATGGGTTTTGGGTTTTCTGGGTTTTGGGTTTATGGGTTTTGGGTTGATGGGTTTTGGGTTTATGGGTTTTGGGTTTATGGGTTTTGGGTTTATGGGTTTTGGGTTTATGGGTTTTTGGGTTTATGGGTTTTCGGTTTATGGGTTTTCGGTTTATGGGTTTTGGGTTTATGAGTTTTGGGTTTATGGGATTTGGGTTTATGGGTTTTGGGTTTATGGGTTTTGGGTTTTGGGTTTATGATTTTTGGGTTTATGGGTTTTGTGTTTATGGGTTTTGGGTTTATGGGTTTATGGGTTTTGGGTTTATGGGTTTTGGGTTTATGGGTTTTGGGTTGACGGGTTTTGGGTTTATGGGTTTTCGGTTTATGGGTTTTGGGTTTATGGGTTTTGGGTTTATGGGTTTTGGGTTTATGGGTTTTGGGTTTATGGGTTTTGGGTTTATGGGTTTATGGGTTTTGGGTTTATGGGTTTTGGGTTGATGGGTTTATGGGTTTTGGGTTTTGAGTTTTGGGTTTTGGGTTTATGGGTTTTGGGTTTATGGGTTTTGGGTTTTGGGTTTATTGGTTTTCGGTTTATGGGTTTTCGGTTTATGGGTTTTGGGTTTATGGGTTTTGGGTTTATGGGTTTTGGGTTTTGGGTTTATGGGTTTTGGGTTTATGGGTTTTGGGTTTATGGGTTTTGGGTTTTGGGTTTATGGGTTTTGGGTTTATGGGTTTTGGGTTGATGGGTTTTGGGTTTATGGGTTTTTGGGTTTATGGGTTTTCGGTTTATGGGTTTTCGGTTTATGGGTTTTGGGTTTATGGGTTTTGGGTATATGGGTTTTGGGTTTATGGGTTTTGGGTTTATGGGTTTTGGGTTTATGGGTTTTCGGTTTATGGGTTTTGGGTTTTCTGGGTTTTGGGTTTATGGGTTTTGGGTTGATGGGTTTTGGGTTTATGGGTTTTGGGTTTATGGGTTTTGGGTTTATGGGTTTTGGGTTTATGGGTTTTTGGGTTTATGGGTTTTCGGTTTATGGGTTTTCGGTTTATGGGTTTTGGGTTTATGAGTTTTGGGTTTATGGGATTTGGGTTTATGGGTTTTGGGTTTATGGGTTTTGGGTTTTGGGTTTATGATTTTTGGGTTTATGGGTTTTGTGTTTATGGGTTATGGGTTTATGGGTTTATGGTTTTTGGGTTTATGGGTTTTGGATTTATCGGTTTTTGGTTTATGGGTTTCGGGTTTATGGGTTTTGGATTTATGGGTTTCGGGTTTATGGGTTTCGGGTTTATGGGTTTTGGGTTTATAGGTTTTCGGTTTACGGGTTTATGGGTTTTAGGTTTATGGGTTTATGGTTTTTGGGTTTATGGTTTGTGTGTTTATGGGTTTTGGGTTTATGGGTTTTCGGTTTATGGATTTTGGGTTTATGGGTTTCGGGTTTCTGGGTTTCTGGTTTATGGGTTTCGGGTTTATGGGTTTCGGGTTTATGGGTTTCGGGTTTATGGGTTTATGGGTTTAGAATTTATGGGTTTTGGGTTTATGGGTTAATGGGTTTTGGGTTAATGGGTTTTGGGTTTATGGGTTTATGGGTTAATGGGTTTTGGGTTAATGGGTTTTGGGTTTATGGGTTTTGGGTTTATGGGTTTTGGGTTTATGGGTTTTGGGTTTATGGGTTTCGGGTGTTGGATTTATGGGTTTTCGGTTTATTGGTTTTGGGTTTATGGGTTTTGGGTTTATGGGTTTATGGGTTTTGGGTTTATGGGTTTTGGGTTTATGGGTTTATGGGTTTTGGGTTTATGGGTTTTGGGTTTATGGGTTTTGGGTTTATGGGTTTTGGGTTTATGTGTTTTGGGTTTTGGGTTTATGGGTTTTGGGTTTATGGGTTTTGGGTTGACGGGTTTTGGGTTTATGGGTTTTTGGGTTTATGGGTTTTCGGTTTATGGGTTTTCGGTTTATGGGTTGACGGGTTTATGGGTTTTGGGTTTATGGGTTTTGGGTTTATGGGTTTATGGGTTTATGGGTTTTGGATTTATGGGTTTTGGGTTGATGGGTTTATGGGTTTTGGGTTTTGGGTTTTGGGTTTTGGGTTTATGGGTTTTGGGTTTATGGGTTTTGGGTTTTGGGTTTATTGGTTTTCGGTTTATGGGTTTTCGGTTTATGGGTTTTGGGTTTATGGGTTTTGGGTTTACGGGTTTTGGGTTTTGGGTTTATGGGTTTTGGGTTTATGGGTTTTGGGTTTATGGGTTTTTGGGTTTTGGGTATATGGGTGTTGGGTTTATGGGTTTTGGGTTTATGGGTTTTGGATTTATGGGTTTCGGGTTTATGGGTTTCGGGTTTATGGGTTTTGGGTTTATAGGTTTTTGGTTTACGGGTTTATGGGTTTTAGGTTTATGGGTTTATGGTTTTTGGGTTTATGGTTTGTGTGTTTATGGGTTTTGGGTTTATGGCTTTTCGGTTTATGGATTTTGGGTTTATGGGTTTCGGGTTTCTGGGTTTCTGGTTTATGGGTTTCGGGTTTATGGGTTTCGGGTTTATGGGTTTCGGGTTTATGGGTTTCGGGTTTATGGGTTTATGGGTTTAGAATTTATGGGTTTTGGGTTTATGGGTTAATGGGTTTTGGGTTAATGGGTTTTGGGTTTATGGGTTTATGGGTTAATGGGTTTTGGGTTAATGGGTTTTGGGTTTATGGGTTTTGGGTTTATGGGTTTTGGGTTTATGGGTTTTGGGTTTATGGGTTTCGGGTGTTGGATTTATGGGTTTTCGGTTTCTCGGTTTTGGGTTTATGGGTTTTGGGTTTATGGGTTTTGGGTTTATGGGTTTTGGGTTTATGGGTTTTGGGTTTATGGGTTTTGGGTTTATGGGTTTTGGGTTTATGGGTTTTGGGTTTATGGGTTTTGGGTTTATGGGTTTTGGGTTTATGTGTTTTGGGTTTTGGGTTTATGGGTTTTGGGTATATGGGTGTTGGGTTTATGGGTTTTGGGTTTATGGGTTTTGGATTTATGGGTTTCGGGTTTATGGGTTTCGGGTTTATGGGTTTTGAGTTTATAGGTTTTTGGTTTACGGGTTTATGGGTTTTAGGTTTATGGGTTTATGGTTTTTGGGTTTATGGTTTGTGTGTTTATGGGTTTTGGGTTTATGGCTTTTCGGTTTATGGATTTTGGGTTTATGGGTTTCGGGTTTCTGGGTTTCTGGTTTATGGGTTTCGGGTTTATGGGTTTCGGGTTTATGGGTTTCGGGTTTATGGGTTTCGGGTTTATGGGTTTATGGGTTTAGAATTTATGGGTTTTGGGTTTATGGGTTAATGGGTTTTGGGTTAATGGGTTTTGGGTTTATGGGTTTATGGGTTAATGGGTTTTGGGTTAATGGGTTTTGGGTTTATGGGTTTTGGGTTTATGGGTTTTGGGTTTATGGGTTTTGGGATTATGGGTTTCGGGTGTTGGATTTATGTGTTTTCGGTTTATGGGTTTTGGGTTTATGGGTTTTGGGTTTATGGGTTTTGGGTTTATGGGTTTTGGGTTTATGGGTTTTGGGTTTATGGGTTTTGGGTTTATGGGTTTTGGGTTTATGGGTTTTGGCTTTATGGGTTTTGGGTTTATGGGTTTTGGGTTTATGGGTTTTGGGTTTATGGGTTTTGGGTTTATGGGTTTTGGGTTTATGGGTTTTGGGTTTATGGGTTTTGGGTTTATGGGTTTTGGGTTTATGTGTTTTGGGTTTTGGGTTTATGGGTTTTGGGTTTATGGGTTTTGGGTTGACGGGTTTTGGGTTTATGGGTTTTCGGTTTATGGGTTTTGGGTTTATGGGTTTTGGGTTTATGGGTTTTGGGTTTATGGGTTTATGGGTTTTGGGTTTTGGGTTTATTGGTTTTCGGTTTATGGGTTTTCGGTTTATGGGTTTTGGGTTTATGGGTTTTGGGTTTATGGGTTTTGGGTTTTGGGTTTATGGGTTTTGGGTTTATGGGTTTTGGGTTTATGGGTTTTGGGTTTTGGGTTTATGGGTTTTGGGTTTATGGGTTTTGGGTTGATGGGTTTTGGGTTTCTGGGTTTTTGGGTTTATGGGTTTTCGGTTTATGGGTTTTCGGTTTATGGGTTTTGGGTTTATGGGTTTTGGGTATATGGGTTTTGGGTTTATGGGTTTTGGGTTTATGGGTTTTGGGTTTATGGGTTTTCGGTTTATGGGTTTTGGGTTTTCTGGGTTGTGGGTTTATGGGTTTTGGGTTGATGGGTTTTGGGTTTATGGGTTTTGGGTTTATGGGTTTTGGGTTTATGGGTTTTGGGTTTATGGGTTTTTGGGTTTATGGGTTTTCGGTTTATGGGTTTTCGGTTTATGGGTTTTGGGTTTATGAGTTTTGGGTTTATGGGATTTGGGTTTATGGGTTTTGGGTTTATGGGTTTTGGGTTTTGGGTTTATGATTTTTGGGTTTATGGGTTTTGTGTTTACGGGTTATGGGTTTATGGGTTTATGGTTTTTGGGTTTATGGGTTTTGGATTTATCGGTTTTTGGTTTATGGGTTTCGGGTTTATGGGTTTTGGATTTATGGGTTTCGGGTTTATGGGTTTCGGGTTTATGGGTTTTGGGTTTATAGGTTTTCGGTTTACGGGTTTATGGGTTTTAGGTTTATGGGTTTATGGTTTTTGGGTTTATGGTTTGTGTGTTTATGGGTTTTGGGTTTATGGGTTTTCGGTTTATGGATTTTGGGTTTATGGGTTTCGGGTTTCTGGGTTTCTGGTTTATGGGTTTCGGGTTTATGGGTTTCGGGTTTATGGGTTTCGGGTTTATGGGTTTATGGGTTTAGAATTTATGGGTTTTGGGTTTATGGGTTAATGGGTTTTGGGTTAATGGGTTTTGGGTTTATGGGTTTATGGGTTAATGGGTTTTGGGTTAATGGGTTTTGGGTTTATGGGTTTTGGGTTTATGGGTTTTGGGTTTATGGGTTTCGGGTGTTGGATTTATGGGTTTTCGGTTTATGGGTTTTGGGTTTATGGGTTTTGGGTTTATGGGTTTATGGGTTTTGGGTTTATGGGTTTTGGGTTTATGGGTTTATGGGTTTTGGGTTTATGGGTTTTGGGTTTATGGGTTTTGGGTTTATGGGTTTTGGGTTTATGTGTTTTGGGTTTTGGGTTTATGGGTTTTGGGTTTATGGGTTTTGGGTTGACGGGTTTTGGGTTTATGGGTTTTTGGGTTTATGGGTTTTCGGTTTATGGGTTTTCGGTTTATGGGTTGACGGGTTTATGGGTTTTGGGTTTATGGGTTTTGGGTTTATGGGTTTTGGGTTGATGGGTTTATGGGTTTTGGGTTTTGGGTTTTGGGTTTTGGGTTTATGGGTTTTGGGTTTATGGGTTTTGGGTTTTGGGTTTATTGGTTTTCGGTTTATGGGTTTTCGGTTTATGGGTTTTGGGTTTATGGGTTTTGGGTTTATTGGTTTTCGGTTTATGGGTTTTCGGTTTATGGGTTTTGGGTTTATGGGTTTTGGGTTTTGGGTTTATGGGTTTTGGGTTTATGGGTTTTGGGTTTATGGGTTTTGGGTTTTGGGTTTATGGGTTTTGGGTTTTGGGTTTTGGGTTTTGGGTTTATGGGTTTTGGGTTTTGGGTTTATGGGTTTTGGGTTGATGGGTTTTGGGTTTATGGGTTTTTGGGTTTATGGGTTTTCGGTTTATGGGTTTTCGGTTTATGGGTTTTGGGTTTATGGGTTTTGGGTTTTCTGGGTTTTGGGTTTATGGGTTTTGGGTTGATGGGTTTTGGGTTTATGGGTTTTGGGTTTATGGGTTTTGGGTTTATGGGTTTATGGGTTTATGGGTTTTGGGTTAATGGGTTTTGGGTTTTGGGTTTATGGGTTATGGGTTTATGGGTTTTGGGTTTATGGGTTTTGGGTTTATGGGTTTTGGGTTTATCGGTTTTGGGTTTTGGGTTTTGGGTTTTGGGTTTTGGGTTTATGGGTTTTGGGTTTTGGGTTTTGGGTTTATGGGTTTTGGGTTTTGGGTTTATGGGTTTATGGGTTTTGGGTTTATGGGTTTTGGGTTTATGGGTTTTGGGTTTTTGGGTTTTAGGTATATGGGCTTGTGGGTTTCGGGTTTATGGTTTTTGGGTTTATGGGTTTGGGATTTATGGGTTTTTTGTTTTATGGGATTTGGGTTTATGGGTTTTGGATTTATGGGTTTCTGGTTTATGGGTTTCAGGTTTATGGGTTTCGGGTTTATGGGTTTTGGGTTTATGGGTTTTGGGTTTATGGGTTTTTTGTTTATGGGTTTTGGGTTATAGGTTTTGGGTTTTTGGGTTTTAGGTTTATGGGTTTATGGGTTTTGGGTTTATGGTTTTTGTGTTTATGGGTTTTGGATTTATGGGTTTTTTTTTATGCGTTTTGGGATTATGGGTTTTGGGTTTATTGACTTTGGGTTTGTGGGTTTTGGGTTTATGGGTTTTGGGTTTATGGGTTTTGAGTTTTTGCGTTTTTGGTTTATGGGTTTCGGGTTTGTGGGTTTATGGGTTTTGGGTTTATGGGTTTTGGGTTTATGGGTTTTGGGTTTATGGGTTTTGGGTTTTGGGTTTATGGGTTTTGGGTTTTGGGTTTTGGGTTTATGGGTTTTGGATTTTGGGTTTATGGGTTTTGGGTTTATGTGTTTATGGGTTTATGGGTTTTGGGTTTTGGGTTTTGAGTTTTGGGTTTATGGGTTTTGGGTTTTGGGTTTATGGGTTTTGGGTTTATGTGTTTATGGGTTTTGGGTTTATGGGTTTTGGGTTTATGGGTTTTGGGTTTATGGGTTTTGGGTTTATGGGTTTTGGGTTTTGGGTTTATGGGTTTTGGGTTTTGGGTTTTGGGTTTATGGGTTTTGGGTTTTGGGTTTATGGGTTTTGGGTTTATGTGTTTATGGGTTTTGGGTTTATGGGTTTATGGGTTTTGGGTTTTTGGGTTTTAGTTTTATGGGCTTGTGGGTTTCGGGTTTATGGTTTTTGGGTTTATGGGTTTGGGATTTATGGGTTTTTTGTTTTATGGGTTTTGGGTTTATGGGTTTTGGATTTATGGGTTTCTGGTTTATGGGTTTCGGGTTAATGGGTTTCGGGTTTATGGGTTTTGGGTTTATGGGTTTTGGGTTTATGGGTTTTGGGTTTATGGGTTTTTTGTTTATGGGTTTTGGGTTATAGGTTTTGGGTTTTTGGGTTTTAGGTTTATGGGTTTATGGGTTTTGGGTTTATGGTTTTTGTGTTTATGGATTTTGGATTTATGGGTTTTTTTTTATGCGTTTTGGGATTATGGGTTTTGGGTTTATTGGCTTTGGGTTTGTGGGTTTTGGGTTTATGGGTTTTGGGTTTATGGGTTTTGAGTTTTTGGGTTTTAGGTTTATGGGTTTCGGGTTTGTGGGTTTATGGGTTTTCGGTTTATGGGTTTTGGATTTATGGGTTTTTTGTTTATGGGTTTTGGGTTTATGGGTTTTGGATTTATGGGTTTCTGGTTTATGGGTTTCGGGTTTATGGGTGTCGGGTTTATGGGTTTTGGGATTATGGGTTTTGGGTTTATGGGTTTTGAATTTATTGGTTTTTGGTTTATGGGTTTCGGGTTTATGGGTTTTGGATTTATGGGTTTCGGGTTTGTGGGTTTATGGGTTTTCGGTTTATGGGTTTTGGATTTATGGGTTTTTTGTTTATGGGTTTTGGGTTTATGGGTTTTGGATTTATGGGTTTCTGGTTTATGGGTTTCGGGTTTATGGGTGTCGGGTTTATGGGTTTTGGGATTATGGGTTTTGGGTTTATGGGTTTTGAATTTATCGGTTTTTGGTTTATGGGTTTCGGGTTTATGGGTTTTGGATTTATGGGTTTCGGGTTTATGGGTTTAGGGTTTTGGGTTTATGGGTTTTGGGTTTATGGGTTTTGGGTTTATGGGTTTTGGGTTTATGGGTTTTGAGTTTTTGCGTTTTTGGTTTATGGGTTTCGGGTTTGTGGGTTTATGGGTTTTGGGTTTATGGGTTTTGGGTTTATGGGTTTTGGGTTTATGGGTTTTGGGTTTATGGGTTTTGGGTTTTGGGTTTATGGGTTTTGGGTTTTGGGTTTTGGGTTTATGGGTTTTGGATTTTGGGTTTATGGGTTTTGGGTTTATGTGTTTATGGGTTTATGGGTTTTGGGTTTTGGGTTTTGGGTTTTGGGTTTTGGGTTTATGGGTTTTGGGTTTTGGGTTTATGGGTTTTGGGTTTATGTGTTTATGGGTTTTGGGTTTATGGGTTTTGGGTTTATGGGTTTTGGGTTTATGGGTTTTGGGTTTATGGGTTTTGGGTTTTGGGTTTATGGGTTTTGGGTTTTGGGTTTTGGGTTTATGGGTTTTGGGTTTTGGGTTTATGGGTTTTGGGTTTATGTGTTTATGGGTTTTGGGTTTATGGGTTTATGGTTTATGGGTTTTTGGGTTTTAGTTTTATGGGCTTGTGGGTGTCGGGTTTATGGTTTTTGGGTTTATGGGTTTGGGATTTATGGGTTTTTTGTTTTATGGGTTTTGGGTTTATGGGTTTTGGATTTATGGGTTTCTGGTTTATGGGTTTCGGGTTAATGGGTTTCGGGTTTATGGGTTTTGGGTTTATGGGTTTTGGGTTTATGGGTTTTGGGTTTATGGGTTTTTTGTTTATGGGTTTTGGGTTATAGGTTTTGGGTTTTTGGGTTTTAGGTTTATGGGTTTATGGGTTTTGGGTTTATGGTTTTTGTGTTTATGGATTTTGGATTTATGGGTTTTTTTTTATGCGTTTTGGGATTATGGGTTTTGGGTTTATTGGCTTTGGGTTTGTGGGTTTTGGGTTTATGGGTTTTGGGTTTATGGGTTTTGAGTTTTTGGGTTTTAGGTTTATGGGTTTCGGGTTTGTGGGTTTATGGGTTTTCGGTTTATGGGTTTTGGATTTATGGGTTTTTTGTTTATGGGTTTTGGGTTTTGGGTTTATGGGTTTTGGGTTTTGGGTTTTGGGTTTTGGGTTTATGGGTTTTGGATTTTGGGTTTATGGGTTTTGGGTTTATGTGTTTATGGGTTTATGGGTTTTGGGTTTTGGGTTTTGGGTTTATGGGTTTTGGGTTTTGGGATTATGGGTTTTGGGTTTATGTGTTTATGGGTTTTGGGTTTATGGGTTTTGGGTTTATGGGTTTTGGGTTTATGGGTTTTGGGTTTATGGGTTTTGGGTTTTGGGTTTATGGGTTTTGGGTTTTGGGTTTTGGGTTTATGGGTTTTGGGTTTTGGGTTTATGGGTTTTGGGTTTATGTGTTTATGGGTTTTGGGTTTATGGGTTTATGGGTTTTGGGTTTTTGGGTTTTAGTTTTATGGGCTTGTGGGTTTCGGGTTTATGGTTTTTGGGTTTATGGGTTTGGGATTTATGGGTTTTTTGTTTTATGGGTTTTGGGTTTATGGGTTTTGGATTTATGGGTTTCTGGTTTATGGGTTTCGGGTTAATGGGTTTCGGGTTTATGGGTTTTGGGTTTATGGGTTTTGGGTTTTGGGTTTATGGGTTTTGGGTTTTGGGTTTTGGGTTTATGGGTTTTGGGTTTTGGGTTTATGGGTTTTGGGTTTATGTGTTTATGGGTTTTGGGTTTATGGGTTTATGGTTTATGGGTTTTTGGGTTTTAGTTTTATGGGCTTGTGGGTGTCGGGTTTATGGTTTTTGGGTTTATGGGTTTGGGATTTATGGGTTTTTTGTTTTATGGGTTTTGGGTTTATGGGTTTTGGATTTATGGGTTTCTGGTTTATGGGTTTCGGGTTAATGGGTTTCGGGTTTATGGGTTTTGGGTTTATGGGTTTTGGGTTTATGGGTTTTGGGTTTATGGGTTTTTTGTTTATGGGTTTTGGGTTATAGGTTTTGGGTTTTTGGGTTTTAGGTTTATGGGTTTATGGGTTTTGGGTTTATGGTTTTTGTGTTTATGGATTTTGGATTTATGGGTTTTTTTTTATGCGTTTTGGGATTATGGGTTTTGGGTTTATTGGCTTTGGGTTTGTGGGTTTTGGGTTTATGGGTTTTGGGTTTATGGGTTTTGAGTTTTTGGGTTTTAGGTTTATGGGTTTCGGGTTTGTGGGTTTATGGGTTTTCGGTTTATGGGTTTTGGATTTATGGGTTTTTTGTTTATGGGTTTTGGGTTTTGGGTTTATGGGTTTTGGGTTTTGGGTTTTGGGTTTTGGGTTTTGGGTTTATGGGTTTTGGATTTTGGGTTTATGGGTTTTGGGTTTATGTGTTTATGGGTTTATGGGTTTTGGGTTTTGGGTTTTGGGTTTTGGGTTTATGGGTTTTGGGTTTTGGGATTATGGGTTTTGGGTTTATGTGTTTATGGGTTTTGGGTTTATGGGTTTTGGGTTTATGGGTTTTGGGTTTATGGGTTTTGGGTTTATGGGTTTTGGGTTTTGGGTTTATGGGTTTTGGGTTTTGGGTTTTGGGTTTATGGGTTTTGGGTTTTGGGTTTATGGGTTTTGGGTTTATGTGTTTATGGGTTTTGGGTTTATGGGTTTATGGGTTTTGGGTTTTTGGGTTTTAGTTTTATGGGCTTGTGGGTTTCGGGTTTATGGTTTTTGGGTTTATGGGTTTGGGATTTATGGGTTTTTTGTTTTATGGGTTTTGGGTTTATGGGTTTTGGATTTATGGGTTTCTGGTTTATGGGTTTCGGGTTAATGGGTTTCGGGTTTATGGGTTTTGGGTTTATGTGTTTATGGGTTTATGGGTTTTGGGTTTTGGGTTTTGGGTTTTGGGTTTTGGGTTTATGGGTTTTGGGTTTTGGGTTTATGGGTTTTGGGTTTATGTGTTTATGGGTTTTGGGTTTATGGGTTTTGGGTTTATGGGTTTTGGGTTTATGGGTTTTGGGTTTATGGGTTTTGGGTTTTGGGTTTATGGGTTTTGGGTTTTGGGTTTTGGGTTTATGGGTTTTGGGTTTTGGGTTTATGGGTTTTGGGTTTATGTGTTTATGGGTTTTGGGTTTATGGGTTTATGGGTTTTGGGTTTTTGGGTTTTAGTTTTATGGGCTTGTGGGTGTCGGGTTTATGGTTTTTGGGTTTATGGGTTTGGGATTTATGGGTTTTTTGTTTTATGGGTTTTGGGTTTATGGGTTTTGGATTTATGGGTTTCTGGTTTATGGGTTTCGGGTTAATGGGTTTCGGGTTTATGGGTTTTGGGTTTATGGGTTTTGGGTTTATGGGTTTTGGGTTTATGGGTTTTTTGTTTATGGGTTTTGGGTTATAGGTTTTGGGTTTTTGGGTTTTAGGTTTATGGGTTTATGGGTTTTGGGTTTATGGTTTTTGTGTTTATGGATTTTGGATTTATGGGTTTTTTTTTATGCGTTTTGGGATTATGGGTTTTGGGTTTATTGGCTTTGGGTTTGTGGGTTTTGGGTTTATGGGTTTTGGGTTTATGGGTTTTGAGTTTTTGGGTTTTAGGTTTATGGGTTTCGGGTTTGTGGGTTTATGGGTTTTCGGTTTATGGGTTTTGGATTTATGGGTTTTTTGTTTATGGGTTTTGGGTTTTGGGTTTATGGGTTTTGGGTTTTGGGTTTTGGGTTTTGGGTTTATGGGTTTTGGATTTTGGGTTTATGGGTTTTGGGTTTATGTGTTTATGGGTTTATGGGTTTTGGGTTTTGGGTTTTGGGTTTTGGGTTTATGGGTTTTGGGTTTTGGGATTATGGGTTTTGGGTTTATGTGTTTATGGGTTTTGGGTTTATGGGTTTTGGGTTTATGGGTTTTGGGTTTATGGGTTTTGGGTTTATGGGTTTTGGGTTTTGGGTTTATGGGTTTTGGGTTTTGGGTTTTGGGTTTATGGGTTTTGGGTTTTGGGTTTATGGGTTTTGGGTTTATGTGTTTATGGGTTTTGGGTTTATGGGTTTATGGGTTTTGGGTTTTTGGGTTTTAGTTTTATGGGCTTGTGGGTTTCGGGTTTATGGTTTTTGGGTTTATGGGTTTGGGATTTATGGGTTTTTTGTTTTATGGGTTTTGGGTTTATGGGTTTTGGATTTATGGGTTTCTGGTTTATGGGTTTCGGGTTAATGGGTTTCGGGTTTATGGGTTTTTGGGTTTTAGGTTTATGGGTTTATGGGTTTTGGGTTTATGGTTTTTGTGTTTATGGATTTTGGATTTATGGTTTTTTTTTTATGCGTTTTGGGATTATGGGTTTTGGGTTTATTGGCTTTGGGTTTGTGGGTTTTGGGTTTATGGGTTTTGGGTTTATGGGTTTTGAGTTTTTGGGTTTTAGGTTTATGGGTTTCGGGTTTGTGGGTTTATGGGTTTTCGGTTTATGGGTTTTGGATTTATGGGTTTTTTGTTTATGGGTTTTGGGTTTATGGGTTTTGGATTTATGGGTTTCTGGTTTATGGGTTTCGGGTTTATGGGTGTCGGGTTTATGGGTTTTGGGATTATGGGTTTTGGGTTTATGGGTTTTGAATTTATTGGTTTTTGGTTTATGGGTTTCGGGTTTATGGGTTTTGGATTTATGGGTTTCGGGTTTGTGGGTTTATGGGTTTTCGGTTTATGGGTTTTGGATTTATGGGTTTTTTGTTTATGGGTTTTGGGTTTATGGGTTTTGGATTTATGGGTTTCTGGTTTATGGGTTTCGGGTTTATGGGTGTCGGGTTTATGGGTTTTGGGATTATGGGTTTTGGGTTTATGGGTTTTGAATTTATCGGTTTTTGGTTTATGGGTTTCGGGTTTATGGGTTTTGGATTTATGGGTTTCGGGTTTATGGGTTTAGGGTTTTGGGTTTATGGGTTTTGGGTTTATGGGTTTTGGGTTTATGGGTTTTGGGTTTATGGGTTTTGGGTTTATGGGTTTATGGGTTTTGGGTTTATGGGTTTTGGGTTTATGGGTTTTGGGTTGATGGGTTTATGGGTTTTGGGTTTTGGGTTTATGGGTTTTGGGTTTATGGGTTTTGGGTTTTGGGTTTATGGGTTTTGGGTTTATGGGTTTTGGGTTTATGGGTTTTGGGTTTATGGGTTTTGGGTTTATGGGTTTTGGGTTTATGGGTTTTGGGTTTATGGGTTTTGGATTTTGGGTTTTGGGTTTATGGGTTTTGGGTTTTGGGTTTATGGGTTTTGGGTTTATGTGTTTATGGGTTTTGGGTTTATGGGTTTTGGGTTTATGGGTTTTGGGTTTTTGGGTTTTAGGTTTATGGGCTTGTGGGTTTCGGGTTTATGGTTTTTGGGTTTATGGGTTTGGGATTTATGGGTTTTTTGTTTTATGGGTTTTGGGTTTATGGGTTTTGGATTTGTGGGTTTCTGGTTTATGGGTTTCGGGTTTATGGGTTTCGGGTTTATGGGTTTTGGGTTTATGGGTTTTGGGTTTATGGGTTTTGGGTTTTCGGTTTATGGGTTTTGGATTTATGGGTTTTTTGTTTATGGGTTTTGGGTTTATGGGTTTTGGGTTTATGGGTTTTGGGTTTATGGGTTTTGGGTTTATGGGTTTTGGGTTTATGGGTTTTGGGTTTATGGGTTTTGGGTTTATGGGTTTTGGGTTTATGGGTTTTGGGTTTATGGGTTTTGGGTTTATGGGTTTTGGGTTTATGGGTTTTGGGTTTATGGGTTTTGGGTTTATGGGTTTTGGGTTTATGGGTTTTGGGTTTATGGGTTTTTTGTTTATGGGTTTTGGGTTTATGGGTTTTGGATTTATGGGTTTCTGGTTTATGGGTTTCGGGTTTATGGGTGTCGGGTTTATGGGTTTTGGGATTATGGGTTTTGGGTTTATGGGTTTTGAATTTATTGGTTTTTGGTTTATGGGTTTCGGGTTTATGGGTTTTGGATTTATGGGTTTCGGGTTTGTGGGTTTATGGGTTTATGGGTTTTGGGTTTATGGGTTTCGGGTTGATGGGTTTTGGGTTTATGGATTTTGGGTTTATGGGATTATGGGTTTTGGGTTTATGGGTTTTGAGTTTATGGGTTTTGGGTTTTTGGGTTTATGGGTTTTCGGTTTATGGGTTTTCGGTTTATGGGTTTTGGGTTTATGGGTTTTGGGTTTATGGGTTTTGGGTTTATGGGTTTTGGGTTTTTGGGTTTATGGGTTTTCGGTTTATGGGTTTTCGGTTTATGGGTTTTGGGTTTATGGGTTTTGGGTTTATGGGTTTTGGGTTTATGGGTTTTGGGTTTATGGGTTTATGGGTTTTGGGTTTATGGGTTTTGGGTTGATGGGTTTATGGGTTTTGGGTTTTGGGTTTTGGGTTTTGGGTTTATGGGTTTTGGGTTTATGGGTTTTGGGTTTTGGGTTTATTGGTTTTCGGTTTATGGGTTTTCGGTTTATGGGTTTTGGGTTTATGGGTTTTGGGTTTATGGGTTTTGGGTTTTGGGTTTATGGGTTTTGGGTTTATGGGTTTTGGGTTGATGGGTTTATGGGTTTTGGGTTTTGGGTTTTGGGTTTTGGGTTTTGGGTTTTGGGTTTATGGGTTTTGGGATTATGGGTTTTGGGTTTTGGGTTTATTGGTTTTCGGTTTATGGGTTTTCGGTTTATGGGTTTTGGGTTGACGGGTTTTGGGTTTATGGGTTTTTGGGTTTATGGGTTTTCGGTTTATGGGTTTTCGGTTTATGGGTTTTGGGTTTATGGGTTTTGGGTTTATGGGTTTTGGGTTTATGGGTTTTGGGTTTATGGGTTTATGGGTTTTGGGTTTATGGGTTTTGGGTTGATGGGTTTATGGGTTTTGGGTTTTGGGTTTTGGGTTTTGGGTTTATGGGTTTTGGGTTTATGGGTTTTGGGTTTTGGGTTTATTGGTTTTCGGTTTATGGGTTTTCGGTTTATGGGTTTTGGGTTTATGGGTTTTGGGTTTACGGGTTTTGGGTTTTGGGTTTATGGGTTTTGGGTTTATGGGTTTTGGGTTTATGGGTTTTTGGGTTTTGGGTATATGGGTGTTGGGTTTATGGGTTTTGGGTTTATGGGTTTTGGATTTATGGGTTTCGGGTTTATGGGTTTCGGGTTTATGGGTTTTGGGTTTATAGGTTTTTGGTTTACGGGTTTATGGGTTTTAGGTTTATGGGTTTATGGTTTTTGGGTTTATGGTTTGTGTGTTTATGGGTTTTGGGTTTATGGCTTTTCGGTTTATGGATTTTGGGTTTATGGGTTTCGGGTTTCTGGGTTTCTGGTTTATGGGTTTCGGGTTTATGGGTTTCGGGTTTATGGGTTTCGGGTTTATGGGTTTCGGGTTTATGGGTTTATGGGTTTAGAATTTATGGGTTTTGGGTTTATGGGTTAATGGGTTTTGGGTTAATGGGTTTTGGGTTTATGGGTTTATGGGTTAATGGGTTTTGGGTTAATGGGTTTTGGGTTTATGGGTTTTGGGTTTATGGGTTTTGGGTTTATGGGTTTTGGGTTTATGGGTTTTGGGTTTATGGGTTTTGGGTTTATGGGTTTCGGGTTTATGGGTTTTGGATTTATGGGTTTCGGGTTTGTGGGTTTATGGGTTTTCGGTTTATGGGTTTTGGATTTATGGGTTTTTTGTTTATGGGTTTTGGGTTTATGGGTTTTGGATTTATGGGTTTCTGGTTTATGGGTTTCGGGTTTATGGGTGTCGGGTTTATGGGTTTTGGGATTATGGGTTTTGGGTTTATGGGTTTTGAATTTATCGGTTTTTGGTTTATGGGTTTCGGGTTTATGGGTTTTGGATTTATGGGTTTCGGGTTTATGGGTTTTGGGTTTATGGGTTTTGGGTTTATGGGTTTTGGGTTTATGGGTTTTGGGTTTATGGGTTTTGGGTTTATGGGTTTTGGGTTTATGGGTTTTGGGTTTATGGGTTTTGGGTTGATGGGTTTATGGGTTTTGGGTTTTGGGTTTATGGGTTTTGGGTTTATGGGTTTTGGGTTTTGGGTTTATGGGTTTTGGGTTTATGGGTTTTGGGTTTATGGGTTTTGGGTTTATGGGTTTTGGGTTTATGGGTTTTGGGTTTATGGGTTTTGGGTTTTGGGTTTATGGGTTTTGGATTTTGGGTTTTGGGTTTATGGGTTTTGGGTTTTGGGTTTATGGGTTTTGGGTTTATGTGTTTATGGGTTTTGGGTTTATGGGTTTTGGGTTTATGGGTTTTGGGTTTTTGGGTTTTAGGTTTATGGGCTTGTGGGTTTCGGGTTTATGGTTTTTGGGTTTATGGGTTTGGGATTTATGGGTTTTTTGTTTTATGGGTTTTGGGTTTATGGGTTTTGGATTTGTGGGTTTCTGGTTTATGGGTTTCGGGTTTATGGGTTTCGGGTTTATGGGTTTTGGGTTTATGGGTTTTGGGTTTATGGGTTTTGGGTTTTCGGTTTATGGGTTTTGGATTTATGGGTTTTTTGTTTATGGGTTTTGGGTTTATGGGTTTTGGGTTTATGGGTTTTGGGTTTATGGGTTTTGGGTTTATGGGTTTTGGGTTTATGGGTTTTGGGTTTATGGGTTTTGGGTTTATGGGTTTTGGGTTTATGGGTTTTGGGTTTATGGGTTTTGGGTTTATGGGTTTTGGGTTTATGGGTTTTGGGTTTATGGGTTTTGGGTTTATGGGTTTTGGGTTTATGGGTTTTGGGTTTATGGGTTTTGGGTTTATGGGTTTTGGGTTTATGGGTTTTGGGTTTATGGGTTTTGGGTTTATGGGTTTTGGGTTTTGGGTTTTTGGGTTTATGGGTTTTCGGTTTATGGGTTTTCGGTTTATGGGTTTTGGGTTTATGGGTTTTGGGTTTATGGGTTTTGGGTTTATGGGTTTTGGGTTTATGGGTTTATGGGTTTTGGGTTTATGGGTTTTGGGTTGATGGGTTTATGGGTTTTGGGTTTTGGGTTTTTGGTTTACGGGTTTATGGGTTTTAGGTTTATGGGTTTATGGTTTTTGGGTTTATGGTTTGTGTGTTTATGGGTTTTGGGTTTATGGCTTTTCGGTTTATGGATTTTGGGTTTATGGGTTTCGGGTTTCTGGGTTTCTGGTTTATGGGTTTCGGGTTTATGGGTTTCGGGTTTATGGGTTTCGGGTTTATGGGTTTCGGGTTTATGGGTTTATGGGTTTAGAATTTATGGGTTTTGGGTTTATGGGTTAATGGGTTTTGGGTTAATGGGTTTTGGGTTTATGGGTTTATGGGTTAATGGGTTTTGGGTTAATGGGTTTTGGGTTTATGGGTTTTGGGTTTATGGGTTTTGGGTTTATGGGTTTTGGGTTTATGGGTTTTGGGTTTATGGGTTTTGGGTTTATGGGTTTCGGGTTTATGGGTTTTGGATTTATGGGTTTCGGGTTTGTGGGTTTATGGGTTTTCGGTTTATGGGTTTTGGATTTATGGGTTTTTTGTTTATGGGTTTTGGGTTTATGGGTTTTGGATTTATGGGTTTCTGGTTTATGGGTTTCGGGTTTATGGGTGTCGGGTTTATGGGTTTTGGGATTATGGGTTTTGGGTTTATGGGTTTTGAATTTATCGGTTTTTGGTTTATGGGTTTCGGGTTTATGGGTTTTGGATTTATGGGTTTCGGGTTTATGGGTTTTGGGTTTATGGGTTTTGGGTTTATGGGTTTTGGGTTTATGGGTTTTGGGTTTATGGGTTTTGGGTTTATGGGTTTTGGGTTTATGGGTTTTGGGTTTATGGGTTTTGGGTTGATGGGTTTATGGGTTTTGGGTTTTGGGTTTATGGGTTTTGGGTTTATGGGTTTTGGGTTTTGGGTTTATGGGTTTTGGGTTTATGGGTTTTGGGTTTATGGGTTTTGGGTTTATGGGTTTTGGGTTTATGGGTTTTGGGTTTATGGGTTTTGGGTTTATGGGTTTTGGGTTTTGGGTTTATGGGTTTTGGATTTTGGGTTTTGGGTTTATGGGTTTTGGGTTTTGGGTTTATGGGTTTTGGGTTTATGTGTTTATGGGTTTTGGGTTTATGGGTTTTGGGTTTATGGGTTTTGGGTTTTTGGGTTTTAGGTTTATGGGCTTGTGGGTTTCGGGTTTATGGTTTTTGGGTTTATGGGTTTGGGATTTATGGGTTTTTTGTTTTATGGGTTTTGGGTTTATGGGTTTTGGATTTGTGGGTTTCTGGTTTATGGGTTTCGGGTTTATGGGTTTCGGGTTTATGGGTTTTGGGTTTATGGGTTTTGGGTTTATGGGTTTTGGGTTTTCGGTTTATGGGTTTTGGATTTATGGGTTTTTTGTTTATGGGTTTTGGGTTTATGGATTTTGGGTTTATGGGATTATGGGTTTTGGGTTTATGGGTTTTGAGTTTATGGGTTTTGGGTTTTTGGGTTTATGGGTTTTCGGTTTATGGGTTTTCGGTTTATGGGTTTTGGGTTTATGGGTTTTGGGTTTATGGGTTTTGGGTTTATGGGTTTTGGGTTTATGGGTTTTTTGTTTATGGGTTTTGGGTTTATGGGTTTTGGATTTATGGGTTTCTGGTTTATGGGTTTCGGGTTTATGGGTGTCGGGTTTATGGGTTTTGGGATTATGGGTTTTGGGTTTATGGGTTTTGAATTTATTGGTTTTTGGTTTATGGGTTTCGGGTTTATGGGTTTTGGATTTATGGGTTTCGGGTTTGTGGGTTTATGGGTTTATGGGTTTTGGGTTTATGGGTTTCGGGTTGATGGGTTTTGGGTTTATGGATTTTGGGTTTATGGGATTATGGGTTTTGGGTTTATGGGTTTTGAGTTTATGGGTTTTGGGTTTTTGGGTTTATGGGTTTTCGGTTTATGGGTTTTCGGTTTATGGGTTTTGGGTTTATGGGTTTTGGGTTTATGGGTTTTGGGTTTATGGGTTTTGGGTTTTTGGGTTTATGGGTTTTCGGTTTATGGGTTTTCGGTTTATGGGTTTTGGGTTTATGGGTTTTGGGTTTATGGGTTTTGGGTTTATGGGTTTTGGGTTTATGGGTTTATGGGTTTTGGGTTTATGGGTTTTGGGTTGATGGGTTTATGGGTTTTGGGTTTTGGGTTTATGGGTTTTGGGTTTATGGGTTTTGGGTTTATGGGTTTATGGGTTTTGGGTTTATGGGTTTTGGGTTGATGGGTTTATGGGTTTTGGGTTTTGGGTTTTGGGTTTTGGGTTTATGGGTTTTGGGTTTATGGGTTTTGGGTTTTGGGTTTATTGGTTTTCGGTTTATGGGTTTTCGGTTTATGGGTTTTGGGTTTATGGGTTTTGGGTTTATGGGTTTTGGGTTTTGGGTTTATGGGTTTTGGGTTTATGGGTTTTGGGTTGATGGGTTTATGGGTTTTGGGTTTTGGGTTTTGGGTTTTGGGTTTTGGGTTTATGGGTTTTGGGTTTATGGGTTTTGGGTTTTGGGTTTATTGGTTTTCGGTTTATGGGTTTTCGGTTTATGGGTTTTGGGTTGACGGTTTTTGGGTTTATGGGTTTTTGGGTTTATGGGTTTTCGGTTTATGGGTTTTCGGTTTATGGGTTTTGGGTTTATGGGTTTTGGGTTTATGGGTTTTGGGTTTATGGGTTTTGGGTTTATGGGTTTATGGGTTTTGGGTTTATGGGTTTTGGGTTGATGGGTTTATGGGTTTTGGGTTTTGGGTTTTGGGTTTTGGGTTTATGGGTTTTGGGTTTATGGGTTTTGGGTTTTGGGTTTATTGGTTTTCGGTTTATGGGTTTTCGGTTTATGGGTTTTGGGTTTATGGGTTTTGGGTTTACGGGTTTTGGGTTTTGGGTTTATGGGTTTTGGGTTTCGGGTTTATGGGTTTCGGGTTTATGGGTTTCGGGTTTATGGGTTTATGGGTTTAGAATTTATGGGTTTTGGGTTTATGGGTTAATGGGTTTTGGGTTAATGGGTTTTGGGTTTATGGGTTTATGGGTTAATGGGTTTTGGGTTAATGGGTTTTGGGTTTATGGGTTTTGGGTTTATGGGTTTTGGGTTTATGGGTTTTGGGTTTATGGGTTTTGGGTTTATGGGTTTTGGGTTTATGTGTTTTGGGTTTTGGGTTTATGGGTTTTGGGTTTATGGGTTTTGGGTTGACGGGTTTTGGGTTTATGGGTTTTCGGTTTATGGGTTTTGGGTTTATGGGTTTTTGGTTTATGGGTTTTGGGTTTATGGGTTTTGGGTTTATGGGTTTTGGGTTTATGGGTTTATGGGTTTTGGGTTTATGGGTTTTGGGTTGATGGGTTTATGGGTTTTGGGTTTTGAGTTTTGGGTTTTGGGTTTATGGGTTTTGGGTTTATGGGTTTTGGGTTTTGGGTTTATTGGTTTATGGGTTTTGGGTTTATGGGTTTTGGGTTTATGGGTTTTGGGTTTATGGGTTTTGGGTTTATGGGTTTTGGGTTTATGGGTTTTGGGTTTATGGGTTTTGGGTTTATGTGTTTTGTGTTTTGGGTTTTGGGTTTATGGGTTTTGGGTTTATGGGTTTTGGGTTGACGGGTTTTGGGTTTATGGGTTTTCGGTTTATGGGTTTTGGGTTTATGGGTTTTGGGTTTATGGGTTTTGGGTTTATGGGTTTTGGGTTTATGGGTTTTGGGTTTATGGGTTTTGGGTTTATGGGTTTTGGGTTTATGTGTTTTGGGTTTTGGGTTTATGGGTTTTGGGTTTATGTGTTTTGGGTTTTGGGTTTATGGGTTTTGGATTTATGGGTTTTCGGTTTATGGGTTTTGGGTTTATGGGTTTTGGGTTTATGGGTTTTGGGTTTATGGGTTTTGGGTTTATGGGTTTTGGGTTTATGGGTTTTGGGTTTATGGGTTTTGGGTTTATGGGTTTTGGGTTTATGGGTTTTGGGTTTATGGGTTTTGGGTTTATGGGTTTTGGGTTTATGTGTTTTGGGTTTTGGGTTTATGGGTTTTGGGTTTATGGGTTTTGGGTTGACGGGTTTTGGGTTTATGGGTTTTCGGTTTATGGGTTTTGGGTTTATGGGTTTTGGGTTTATGGGTTTTGGGTTTATGGGTTTTGGGTTTATGGGTTTTGGGTTTATGGGTTTTGGGTTTATGGGTTTTGGGTTTATGGGTTTATGGGTTTTGGGTTTATGGGTTTTGGGTTGATGGGTTTATGGGTTTTGGGTTTTGAGTTTTGGGTTTTGGGTTTATGGGTTTTGGGTTTATGGGTTTTGGGTTTTGGGTTTATTGGTTTTCGGTTTATGGGTTTTCGGTTTATGGGTTTTGGGTTTATGGGTTTTGGGTTTATGGGTTTTGGGTTTTGGGTTTATGGGTTTTGGGTTTATGGGTTTTGGGTTTATGGGTTTTGGGTTTTGGGTTTATGGGTTTTGGGTTTATGGGTTTTGGGTTGATGGGTTTTGGGTTTATGGGTTTTGGGTATATGGGTTTTGGGTTTATGGGTTTTGGGTTTATGGGTTTTGGGTTTATGGGTTTTCGGTTTATGGGTTTTGGGTTTTCTGGGTTTTGGGTTTATGGGTTTTGGGTTGATGGGTTTTGGGTTTATGGGTTTTGGGTTTATGGGTTTTGGGTTTATTGGTTTTCGGTTTATGGGTTTTCGGTTTATGGGTTTTGGGTTTATGGGTTTTGGGTTTATGGGTTTTGGGTTTTGGGTTTATGGGTTTTGGGTTTATGGGTTTTGGGTTTATGGGTTTTGGGTTTTGGGTTTATGGGTTTTGGGTTTTGGGTTTTGGGTTTTGGGTTTATGGGTTTTGGGTTTTGGGTTTATGGGTTTTGGGTTGATGGGTTTTGGGTTTATGGGTTTTTGGGTTTATGGGTTTTCGGTTTATGGGTTTTCGGTTTATGGGTTTTGGGTTTATGGGTTTTGGGTTTTCTGGGTTTTGGGTTTATGGGTTTTGGGTTGATGGGTTTTGGGTTTATGGGTTTTGGGTTTATGGGTTTTGGGTTTATGGGTTTATGGGTTTATGGGTTTTGGGTTAATGGGTTTTGGGTTTTGGGTTTATGGGTTTTGGGTTTATGGGTTTTGGGTTTATGGGTTTTGGGTTTATGGGTTTTGGGTTTATGGGTTTTGGGTTTTGGGTTTTGGGTTTATGGGTTTTGGGTTTTGGGTTTTGGGTTTATGGGTTTTGGGTTTTGGGTTTATGGGTTTATGGGTTTTGGGTTTATGGGTTTTGGGTTTATGGGTTTTGGGTTTTTGGGTTTTAGGTATATGGGCTTGTGGGTTTCGGGTTTATGGTTTTTGGGTTTATGGGTTTGGGATTTATGGGTTTTTGGTTTTATGGGATTTGAGTTTATGGGTTTTGGATTTATGGGTTTCTGGTTTATGGGTTTCAGGTTTATGGGTTTCGGGTTTATGGGTTTTGGGTTTATGGGTTTTGGGTTTATGGGTTTTTTGTTTATGGGTTTTGGGTTATAGGTTTTGGGTTTTTGGGTTTTAGGTTTATGGGTTTATGGGTTTTGGGTTTATGGTTTTTGTGTTTATGGGTTTTGGATTTATGGGTTTTTTTTTATGCGTTTTGGGATTATGGGTTTTGGGTTTATTGACTTTGGGTTTGTGGGTTTTGGGTTTATGGGTTTTGGGTTTATGGGTTTTGAGTTTTTGCGTTTTTGGTTTATGGGTTTCGGGTTTGTGGGTTTATGGGTTTTGGGTTTATGGGTTTTGGGTTTATGGGTTTTGGGTTTATGGGTTTTGGGTTTTGGGTTTATGGGTTTTGGGTTTTGGGTTTATGGGTTTTGGATTTTGGGTTTATGGGTTTTGGGTTTATGTGTTTATGGGTTTATGGGTTTTGGGTTTTGGGTTTTGGGTTTTGGGTTTATGGGTTTTGGGTTTTGGGTTTATGGGTTTTGGGTTTATGTGTTTATGGGTTTTGGGTTTATGGGTTTTGGGTTTATGGGTTTTGGGTTTATGGGTTTTGGGTTTTGGGTTGATGGGTTTTGGGTTTATGGGTTTTGGGTTGATGGGTTTTGGGTTTATGGGTTTCGGGTTTATGGGATTATGGGTTTATGGGTTTTGGGTTTATGGGTTTTGGGTTGATGGGTTTTGGGTTTATGGGTTTCGGGTTTATGGGTTTTGGGTTTATGGGTTTTGGGTTTATGTGTTTTGGGTTTATGGGTTTTGGGTTTTGGGTTTATGGGTTTTGGGTTAATGGGTTTTGGGTTTATGGGTTTTTGGGTTTATGGGTTTTGGGTTGATGGGTTTTGGGTTTATGGGTTTCGGGTTTATGGGATTATGGGTTTATGGGTTTTGGGTTTATGGGTTTTGGGTTGATGGGTTTTGGGTTTATGGGTTTCGGGTTTATGGGTTTTGGGTTTATGGGTTTTGGGTTTATGTGTTTTGGGTTTATGGGTTTTGGGTTTTGGGTTTATGGGTTTTGGGTTAATGGGTTTTGGGTTTATGGGTTTTTGGGTTTATGGGTTTTCGGTTTATGGGTTTAGGGGTTTATGGGTTTTGGGTTTATGGGTTTTGGGTTTATGGGTTTTGGGTTGATGGGTTTTGGGTTTATGGGTTTTGGGTTTATGTGTTTATGGGTTTTGGGTTTATGGGTTTTGGGTTTATGGTTTTTGTGTTTATGGTTTTTGTGTTTATGGGTTTTGGATTTATGGGTTTTTTGTTTATGCGTTTTGGGATTATGGGTTTTGGGTTTTTGGGTTTTAGGTTTATGGGTTTCGGGTTTATGGGTTTATGGGTTTTGGGTTTATGGGTTTTGGGTTGATGCGTTTTGGGTTTATGGGTTTTGGGTTTATGGGTTTATGGGTTTTGGGTTTATGGGTTTTGGGTTTATGGGTTTTGGGTTTTTGGGTTTTAGGTTTATGGGTTTATGGGTTTTGGGTTTATGGTTTTTGGGTTTATGGGTTTTGGGTTTATGGGTTTTGGGTTTATGTGTTTTGGGTTTATGGGTTTTGGGTTTTGGGTTTATGGGTTTTGGGTTGATGGGTTTTGGGTTTATGGGTTTTTGGGTTTATGGGTTTTCGGTTTATGGGTTTTCGGTTTATGGGTTTTGGGTTTATGGGTTTAGGGGTTTATGGGTTTTGGGTTTATGGGTTTTGGGTTTATGGGTTTTGGGTTGATGGGTTTTGGGTTTATGGGTTTTGGGTTTATGTGTTTATGGGTTTTGGGTTTATGGGTTTTGGGTTTATGGTTTTTGTGTTTATGGTTTTTGTGTTTATGGGTTTTGGATTAATGGGTTTTTTGTTTATGCGTTTTGGGATTATGGGTTTTGGGTTTTTGGGTTTTAGGTTTATGGGTTTCGGGTTTATGGGTTTATGGGTTTTGGGTTTATGGGTTTTGGGTTTATGGGTTTTGGGTTTATGGGATTATGGGTTTTGGGTTTTGGGTTTATGGGTTTTGGGTTTATGGGTTTTGGGTTTATGGGTTTTGGGTTTATGGGTTTTGGGTTTTGGGTTTATGGGTTTTGGGTTGATGGGTTTTGGGTTTTGGGTTTTTGGGTTTTGGGTTTTTGAGTTTATGGGTTTTCGGTTTATTGGTTTTGGGTTTATGGGTTTTGGGTTTATTGGTTTTGGGTTTATGGGTTTTGGGTTTATGGGTTTTGGGTTTATGGGTTTTGGGTTTATGGGTTTTGGGTTTTGGGTTTATGGGTTTTGGGTTGATGGGTTTTGGGTTTTGGGTTTTTGGGTTTATGGGTTTTCGGTTTATGGGTTTTCGGTTTATGGGTTTTGGGTTTATGGGTTTTGGGTTTATGGGTTTTGGGTTTTTGGGTTTATGGGTTTTCGGTTTATTGGTTTTGGGTTTATGGGTTTTGGGTTTATGGGTTTATTGGTTTTGGGTTTATGGGTTTTGGGTTTATGGGTTTTGGGTTTTGGGTTTATGGGTTTTGGGTTTATGGGTTTTGGGTTTATGGGTTTTGGGTTTATGGGTTTTGGGTTTATGGGTTTTGGGTTTATGGGTTTTGGGTTTATGGGTTTATGGGTTTTGGGTTTATGGGTTTTGGGTTTATGGGTTTTGGGTTTTTGGGTTTTAGGTTTATGGGTTTATGGGTTTTGGGTTGATGCGTTTTGGGTTTATGGGTTTTGGGTTTATGGGTTTATGGGTTTTGGGTTTATGGGTTTTGGGTTTATGGGTTTTGGGTTTTTGGGTTTTAGGTTTATGGGTTTATGGGTTTTGGTTTTATGGTTTTTGGGTTTATGGGTTTTGGATTTATGGGTTTTTTGTTTTATGGGTTGTGGGTTTATGGGTTTTGGATTTATGGGTTTCTGGTTTATGGGTTTCGGGTTTATGGGTTTCGGGTTTATGGGTTTTGGGTTTATGGGTTTTCGGTTTATGGGTTTTGGGTTTATGGGTTTTGGGTTTATGGGTTTTGGGTTTATGGGTTTTGGGTTTATGGGTTTGTGGGTTTATGGGTTTTGGGTTTATGGGTTTTCGGTTTATGGATTTTGGGTTTTGGGTTTATGGGTTTTGGATTTATGGGTTTCTGGTTTATGGGTTTTCGGTTTATGGGTTTTCGGTTTATGGGTTTTGGGTTTATGGGTTTTGGGTTTATGGGTTTTGGTTTTATGGGTTTATGGGTTTTGGGTTTATGGGTTTTGGGTAGATGGGTTTTGGGTTGATGGGTTTTGGGTTGATGGGTTTTGGTTTTATGGGTTTATGGGTTTATGGGTTTTGGGTTTATGGGTTTTGGGTTGATGGGTTTTGAGTTTATGGGTTTTGGGTTTATGGGATTATGGGTTTTGGGTTTTGGGTTTATGGGTTTTGGGTTTATGGGTTTTGGGTTTATGGGTTTTGGGTTTATGGGTTTTGGGTTTTGGGTTTATGGGTTTTGGGTTGATGGGTTTTGGGTTTTGGGTTTTTGGGTTTATGGGTTTTCGGTTTATGGGTTTTCGGTTTATGGGTTTTGGGTTTATGGGTTTTGGGTTTATGGGTTTTGGGTTTTTGGGTTTATGGGTTTTCGGTTTATTGGTTTTGGGTTTATGGGTTTTGGGTTTATGGGTTTATTGGTTTTGGGTTTATGGGTTTTGGGTTTATGGGTTTTGGGTTTTGGGTTTATGGGTTTTGGGTTTATGGGTTTTGGGTTTATGGGTTTTGGGTTTATGGGTTTTGGGTTTATGGGTTTTGGGTTTATGGGTTTTGGGTTTATGGGTTTTGGGTTTATGGGTTTTGGGTTTATGGGTTTTGGGTTTATGGGTTTTGGGTTTATAGGTTTTCGGTTTATGGGTTTTGGGTTTATGGGTTTCGGGTTTCTGGGTTTCTGGTTTATGGGTTCGGGTTTATGGGTTTTTGGTTTGTGGATTTCTGGTTTATGGGTTTTGGGTTTATGGGTTTTGGGTTTATGGTTTTCGGGTTTTTGGGTTTTGGGTTTAACGGTTTTGGGTTTATGGGTTTCGGGTTTATGGGTTTTGGGTTTATGGGTTTTGGGTTTATGGGTTTTGGGTTTATGGGTTTTGGGTTTATGGGTTTTGGGTTTATGGGTTTTGGGTTTTGGGTTTATGGGTTTTGGGTTGATGGGTTTTGGGTTTTGGGTTTATGGGTTTTGGGTTTATGGGTTTTGGGTTTATGGGTTTTGGGTTTATGGGTTTTGGGTTTATGGGTTTTGGGTTTATGGGTTTTGGGTTTATGGGTTTTGGGTTTATGGGTTTTGGGTTTATGGGTTTATGGGTTTTGGGTTTATGGGTTTTGGGTTTTGGGTTTATGGGTTTTGGGTTGATGGGTTTTGGGTTTTGGGTTTATGGGTTTTCGGTTTATGGGTTTTGGGTTTATGGGTTTTGGGTTTATGGGTTTTGGGTTTATGGGTTTTGGGTTTTGGGTTTATGGGTTTTGGGTTGATGGGTTTTGGGTTTATGGGTTTTGGGTTTTGGGTTTATGGGTTTTGGGTTGATGGTTTTTGGGTTTATGGGTTTTTGGGTTTATGGGTTTTCGGTTTATGGGTTTTCGGTTTATGGGTTTTGGGTTTATGGGTTTTGGGTTTATGGGTTTTGGTTTTATGGGTTTATGGGTTTTGGGTTTATGGGTTTTGGGTAGATGGGTTTTGGGTTGATGGGTTTTGGGTTGATGGGTTTTGGTTTTATGGGTTTATGGGTTTATGGGTTTTGGGTTTATGGGTTTTGGGTTGATGGGTTTTGGGTTTATGGGTTTTGGGTTTATGGGATTATGGGTTTTGGGTTTATGGGTTTTGGGTTTATGGGTTTTGGGTTTTTGGGTTTATGGGTTTTCGGTTTATGGGTTTTCGGTTTATGGGTTTTGGGTTTATGGGTTTTGGTTTTATGGGTTTATGGGTTTTGGGTTTATGGGTTTTGGGTAGATGGGTTTTGGGTTTATGGGTTTTGGGTTTATGGGTTTTGGGTTTTGGGTTTATGGGTTTTGGGTTGATGGGTTTTGGGTTTTGGGTTTTTGGGTTTTGGGATTTTGAGTTTATGGGTTTTCGGTTTATTGGTTTTGGGTTTATGGGTTTTGGGTTTATGGGTTTATTGGTTTTGGGTTTATGGGTTTTGGGTTTATGGGTTTTGGGTTTATGGGTTTTGGGTTTATGGGTTTTGGGTTTATGGGTTTTGGGTTTATGGGTTTTGGGTTTTGGGTTTATGGGTTTTGGGTTGATGGGTTTTGGGTTTTGGGTTTTTGGGTTTTGGGATTTTGAGTTTATGGGTTTTCGGTTTATTGGTTTTGGGTTTATGGGTTTTGGGTTTATGGGTTTATTGGTTTTGGGTTTATGGGTTTTGGGTTTATGGGTTTTGGGTTTATGGGTTTTGGGTTTATGGGTTTTGGGTTTATGGGTTTTGGGTTTATGGGTTTTGGGTTTTGGGTTTATGGGTTTTGGGTTGATGGGTTTTGGGTTTTGGGTTTTTGGGTTTCTGGGTTTTCGGTTTATGGGTTTTCGGTTTATGGGTTTTCGGTTTATGGGTTTTGGGTTTATGGGTTTTGGGTTGATGGGTTTTGGGTTTTGGGTTTTTGGGTTTTGGGATTTTGAGTTTATGGGTTTTCGGTTTATTGGTTTTGGGTTTATGGGTTTTGGGTTTATGGGTTTATTGGTTTTGGGTTTATGGGTTTTGGGTTTATGGGTTTTGGGTTTATGGGTTTTGGGTTTATGGGTTTATGGGTTTTGGGTTTATGGGTTTTGGGTTTTGGGTTTATGGGTTTTGGGTTGATGGGTTTTGGGTTTTGGGTTTTTGGGTTTATGGGTTTTCGGTTTATGGGTTTTGGGTTTTGGGTTTATGGGTTTTGGGTTGATGGGTTTTGGGTTTATGGGTTTTTGGGTTTATGGGTTTTCGGTTTATGGGTTTTCGGTTTATGGGTTTTCGGTTTATGGGTTTTGGGTTTATGGGTTTATTGGTTTTGGGTTTATGGGTTTTGGGTTTTGGGTTTATGGGTTTTGGGTTGATGGGTTTTGGGTTTTGGGTTTATGGGTTTTGGGTTTATGGGTTTTGGGTTTATGGGTTTTGGGTTTATGGGTTTTGGGTTTATGGGTTTTGGGTTTATGGGTTTTGGGTTTATGGGTTTTGGGTTTATGGGTTTTGGGTTTATGGGTTTTGGGTTTATGGGTTTTGGGTTTATGGGTTTTGGGTTTATGGGTTTTGGGTTTATGGGTTTTGGGTTTATGGGTTTTGGGTTTTGGGTTTATGGGTTTTGGGTTGATGGGTTTTGGGTTTTGGGTTTATGGATTTTCGGTTTATGGGTTTTGGGTTTATGGGTTTTGGGTTTATGGGTTTTGGGTTTATGGGTTTTGGGTTTTGGGTTTATGGGTTTTGGGTTGATGGGTTTTGGGTTTATGGGTTTTGGGTTTTGGGTTTATGGGTTTTGGGTTGATGGTTTTTGGGTTTATGGGTTTTTGGGTTTATGGGTTTTCGGTTTATGGGTTTTCGGTTTATGGGTTTTGGGTTTATGGGTTTTGGGTTTATGGGTTTTGGTTTTATGGGTTTATGGGTTTTGGGTTTATGGGTTTTGGGTAGATGGGTTTTGGGTTGATGGGTTTTGGGTTGATGGGTTTTGGTTTTATGGGTTTATGGGTTTTGGGTTTATGGGTTTTGGGTTGATGGGTTTTGGGTTTATGGGTTTTGGGTTTATGGGATTATGGGTTTTGGGTTTATGGGTTTTGGGTTTATGGGTTTTGGGTTTTTGGGTTTATGGGTTTTCGGTTTATGGGTTTTCGGTTTATGGGTTTTGGGTTTATGGGTTTTGGGTTTATGGGTTTTGGGTTTTTGGGTTTATGGGTTTTCGGTTTATGGGTTTTCGGTTTATGGGTTTTGGGTTTATGGGTTTTGGGTTTATGGGTTTTGGGTTTATGGGTTTTGGGTTTATGGGTTTTGGGTTTTTGGGTTTATGGGTTTTCGGTTTATTGGTTTTGGGTTTATGGATTTTGGGTTTATGGGTTTTGGGTTTATGGGTTTTCGGTTTATGGGTTTTGGGTTTATGGGTTTTGGGTTTATGGGTTTTGGGTTTTGGGTTTATGGGTTTTGGGTTGATGGGTTTTGGGTTTTGGGTTTTTGGGTTTTGGGATTTTGAGTTTATGGGTTTTCGGTTTATTGGTTTTGGGTTTATGGGTTTTGGGTTTATGGGTTTATTGGTTTTGGGTTTATGGGTTTTGGGTTTATGGGTTTTGGGTTTATGGGTTTTGGGTTTATGGGTTTTGGGTTTATGGGTTTTGGGTTTTGGGTTTATGGGTTTTGGGTTGATGGGTTTTGGGTTTATGGGTTTTGGGTTTATGGGTTTTGGGTTTATGGGTTTTGGGTTTATGGGTTTTGGGTTTATGGGTTTTGGGTTTATGGGTTTTGGGTTTATGGGTTTTGGGTTTATGGGTTTTGGGTTTATGGATTTTGGGTTTATGGGTTTTGGGTTTATGGGTTTTGGGTTTATGGGTTTTGGGTTTATGGGTTTTGGGTTTATGGGTTTTGGGTTTATGGGTTTTGGGTTTATGGGTTTTGGGTTTATGGGTTTTGGGTTTATGGGTTTTGGGTTTATGGGTTTTGGGTTTATGGGTTTTGGGTTTATGGGTTTTGGGTTTATGGGTTTTGGGTTTATGGGTTTTGGGTTTATGGGTTTTGGGTTTATGGGTTTTGGGTTTATGGGTTTTGGGTTTATGTGTTTATGGGTTTTGGGTTTATGGGTTTCGGGTTTATGGGTTTTGGGTTTTTGGGTTTTAGGTTTATGGGTTTATGGGTTTTGGGTTTATGGGTTTTGGGTTTATGGGTTTTGGGTTTATGGGTTTTGGGTTGATGCGTTTTGGGTTTATGGGTTTCGGGTTTATGGGTTTTGGGTTTATGGGTTTTCGGTTTATGGGTTTTGGGTTTATGGGTTTTGGGTTTATGGGTTATGGGTTTATGGGTTTTGGGTTTATGGGTTTGTGGGTTTATGGGTTTTGGGTTTATGGGTTTTCGGTTTATGGATTTTGGGTTTATAGGTTGATGGGTTTTGGGTTGATGGGTTTTGGTTTTATGGGTTTATGGGTTTATGGGTTTTGGGTTTATGGGTTTTGGGTTGATGGGTTTTGGGTTTATGGGTTTCGGGTTTATGGGATTATGGGTTTATGGGTTTTCGGTTTATGGGTTTTCCGTTTATGGGTTTTGGGTTTATGGGTTTTGGGTTTATGGGTTTTGGGTTTATGGGTTTTGGGTTTATGTGTTTTGGGTTTATGGGTTTTGGGTTTTGGGTTTATGGGTTTTGGGTTGATGGGTTTTGGGTTTATGGGTTTTTGGGTTTATGGGTTTTCGGTTTATGGGTTTTCGGTTTATGGGTTTTGGGTTTATGGGTTTAGGGGTTATGGGTTTTGGGTTTATGGGTTTTGGGTTTATGGGTTTTGGGTTGATGGGTTTTGGGTTTATGGGTTTTGGGTTTATGTGTTTATGGGTTTTGGGTTTATGGGTTTTGGGTTTATGGTTTTTGTGTTTATGGTTTTTGTGTTTATGGGTTTTGGATTTATGGGTTTTTTGTTTATGCGTTTTGGGATTATGGGTTTTGGGTTTTTGGGTTTTAGGTTTATGGTTTTCGGGTTTATGGGTTTATGGGTTTTGGGTTTATGGGTTTTCGGTTGATGCGTTTTGGGTTTATGGGTTTTGGGTTTATGGGTTTATGGGTTTATGGGTTTTGGGTTTATGGGTTTTGGGTTTATGGGTTTTGGGTTTATGGGTTTTCGGTTTATGGATTTTGGGTTTATAGGTTGATGGGTTTTGGGTTTATGGGTTTTTGGGTTTATGGGTTTTCGGTTTATGGGTTTTCGGTTTATGGGTTTTGGGTTTATGGGTTTTGGGTTTATGGGTTTTGGTTTTATGGGTTTATGGGTTTTGGGTTTATGGGTTTTGGGAAGATGGGTTTTGGGTTGATGGGTTTTGGGTTGATGGGTTTTGGTTTTATGGGTTTATGGGTTTATGGGTTTTGGGTTTATGGGTTTTGGGTTGATGGGTTTTGGGTTTATGGGTTTCGGGTTTATGGGATTATGGGTTTATGGGTTTTCGGTTTATGGGTTTTCCGTTTATGGGTTTTGGGTTTATGGGTTTTGGGTTTATGGGTTTTGGGTTTATGGGTTTTGGGTTTATGTGTTTTGGGTTTATGGGTTTTCGGTTTTGGGTTTATGGGTTTTGGGTTGATGGGTTTTGGGTTTATGGGTTTTTGGGTTTATGGGTTTTCGGTTTATGGGTTTTCGGTTTATGGGTTTTGGGTTTATGGGTTTAGGGGTTATGGGTTTTGGGTTTATGGGTTTTGGGTTTATGGGTTTTGGGTTGATGGGTTTTGGGTTTATGGGTTTTGGGTTTATGTGTTTATGGGTTTTGGGTTTAAGGGTTTTGGGTTTATGGTTTTTGTGTTTATGGTTTTTGTGTTTATGGGTTTCGGATTTATGGGTTTTTTGTTTATGCGTTTTGGGATTATGGGTTTTGGGTTTTTGGGTTTTAGGTTTATGGTTTTCGGGTTTATGGGTTTATGGGTTTTGGGTTTATGGGTTTTGGGTTGATGCGTTTTGGGTTTATGGGTTTTGGGTTTATGGGTTTATGGGTTTATGGGTTTTGGGTTTATGGGTTTTGGGTTTATGGGTTTTGGGTTTTTGGGTTTTAGGTTTATGGGTTTATGGGTTTTGGGTTGATGCGTTTTGGGTTTATGGGTTTTGGGTTTATGGGTTTATGGGTTTTGGGTTTATGGGTTTTGGGTTTATGGGTTTTGGGTTTTTGGGTTTTGGGTTTTAGGTTTATGGGTTTATGGGTTTTGGGTTTATGGGTTTTGGGTTGATGCGTTTTGGGTTTATGGGTTTTGGGTTTATGGGTTTATGGGTTTTGGGTTTATGGGTTTTGGGTTTATGGGTTTTGGGTTTTTGGGTTTTAGGTTTATGGGTTTATGGGTTTTGGGTTTTGGGTTTATGGGTTTTGGGTTGATGGGTTTTGGGTTTATGGGTTTTTGGGTTTATGGGTTTTCGGTTTATGGGTTTTCGGTTTATGGGTTTTGGGTTTATGGGTTTAGGGGTTTATGGGTTTTGGGTTTATGGGTTTTGGGTTTATGGGTTTTGGGTTGATGGGTTTTGGGTTTATGGGTTTTGGGTTTATGTGTTTATGGGTTTTGGGTTTATGGGTTTTGGGTTTATGGTTTTTGTGTTTATGGTTTTTGTGTTTATGGGTTTTGGATTTATGGGTTTTTTGTTTATGCGTTTTGGGATTATGGGTTTTGGGTTTTTGGGTTTTAGGTTTATGGGTTTCGGGTTTATGGGTTTATGGGTTTTGGGTTTATGGGTTTTGGGTTGATGCGTTTTGGGTTTATGGGTTTTGGGTTTATGGGTTTATGGGTTTTGGGTTTATGGGTTTTGGGTTTATGGGTTTTGGGTTTTTGGGTTTTAGGTTTATGGGTTTATGGGTTTTGGGTTTATGGTTTTTGGGTTTATGGGTTTTGGGTTTATGGGTTTTGGGTTTATGTGTTTTGGGTTTATGGGTTTTGGGTTTTGGGTTTATGGGTTTTGGGTTGATGGGTTTTGGGTTTATGGGTTTTTGGGTTTATGGGTTTTCGGTTTATGGGTTTTCGGTTTATGGGTTTTGGGTTTATGGGTTTAGGGGTTTATGGGTTTTGGGTTTATGGGTTTTGGGTTTATGGGTTTTGGGTTGATGGGTTTTGGGTTTATGGGTTTTGGGTTTATGTGTTTATGGGTTTTGGGTTTATGGGTTTTGGGTTTATGGTTTTTGTGTTTATGGTTTTTGTGTTTATGGGTTTTGGATTTATGGGTTTTTTGTTTATGCGTTTTGGGATTATGGGTTTTGGGTTTTTGGGTTTTAGGTTTATGGGTTTCGGGTTTATGGGTTTATGGGTTTTGGGTTTATGGGTTTTGGGTTGATGCGTTTTGGGTTTATGGGTTTTGGGTTTATGGGTTTATGGGTTTTGGGTTTATGGGTTTTGGGTTTATGGGTTTTGGGTTTTTGGGTTTTAGGTTTATGGGTTTATGGGTTTTGGTTTTATGGTTTTTGGGTTTATGGGTTTTGGATTTATGGGTTTTTTGTTTTATGGGTTGTGGGTTTATGGGTTTTGGATTTATGGGTTTCTGGTTTATGGGTTTCGGGTTTATGGGTTTCGGGTTTATGGGTTTTGGGTTTATGGGTTTTCGGTTTATGGGTTTTGGGTTTTGGGTTTTTGGGTTTATGGGTTTTCGGTTTATTGGTTTTGGGTTTATGGGTTTTGGGTTTATGGGTTTTGGGTTTATGGGTTTTAGGTTTATGGGTTTGGGGTTTATGGGTTTCGGGTTTATGGGATTATGGGTTTTGGGTTTATGGGTTTTGGGTTTATTGGCTTTGGGTTTATGGGTTTTGGGTTTATGGGTTTTGGGTTTATGAGTTTATGGGTTTTGGGTTTTAGGTTTATGGGTTTCGGGTTTATGGGATTATGGGTTTTGGGTTTATGGGTTTTGGGTTTATTGGCTTTGGGTTTATGGGTTTTGGGTTTATGGGTTTTGGGTTTATGGGTTTTGGGTTTTTGGGTTTTAGGTTTATGGGTTTCGGGTTTATGAGTTTATGGGTTTTGTGTTTTAGGTTTATGGGTTTCGGGTTTATGGGATTATGGGTTTTGGGTTTATGGGTTTTGGGTTGATGCGTTTTGGGTTTATGGGTTTGGGGTTTATGGGTTTATGGGTTTTGGGTTTATGGGTTTTCGGTTTATGGATTTTGGGTTTATGGGTTTCGGGTTTATGGTTTTCGGGTTGATGGGTTTTGGGTTTATGGGTTTTGGGTTTATGTGTTTATGGGTTTCGGGTTTATGGGTTTTGGGTTTATGGGTTTTGGGTTTATGGGTTTTGGGTTTATGGGTTTTGGGTTTATGGGTTTTGGGTTTATGGGTTTTGGGTTTATGGGTTTTGGGTTTATGGGTTTTGGGTTTATGGGTTTTGGGTTTATGGGTTTTGGGTTTATGGGTTTTGGGTTTATGGGTTTTGGGTTTATGGGTTTTGGGTTTATGGGTTTTGGGTTATAGGTTTTGGGTTTTTGGGTTTTAGGTTTATGGGTTTATGGGTTTTGGGTTTATGGTTTTTGTGTTTATGGGTTTTGGATTTATGGGTTTTTTGTTTATGCGTTTTGGGATTATGGGTTTTGGGTTTATTGGCTTTGGGTTTATGGGTTTTGGGTTTTCGGTTTATGGATTTTGGATTTATGGGTTTCGGGTTTATGGTTTTCGGGTTTTTGGGTTTTGGGTTTAACGGTTTTGGGTTTATGGGTTTCGGGTTTATGGGTTTTGGGTTTATGGGTTTTGGGTTTATGGGTTTTGGGTTTATGGGTTTTGGGTTTATGGGTTTTGGGTTTATGGGTTTTGGGTTTATGGGTTTATGGGTTTATGGGTTTTGGGTTTATGGGTTTTGGGTTATAGGTTTTGGGTTTTTGGGTTTTAGGTTTATGGGTTTATGGGTTTTGGGTTTATGGTTTTTGTGTTTATGGGTTTTGGATTTATGGGTTTCTGGTTTATGGGTTTCGGGTTTATGGGTTTCGGGTTTATGGGTTTTGGGTTTATGGGTTTTCGGTTTATGGGTTTTGGGTTTATGAGTTTTGGGTTTATGGGTTTTGGGTTTATGGGTTTTGGGTTTATGGGTTTGTGGGTTTATGGGTTTTGGGTTTATGGGTTTTGGGTTTATGGGTTTTGGGTTATAGGTTTTGGGTTTTTGGGTTTTAGGTTTATGGGTTTATGGGTTTTGGGTTTATGGTTTTTGTGTTTATGGGTTTTGGATTTATGGGTTTTTTGTTTATGCGTTTTGGGATTATGGGTTTTGGGTTTATGGGTTTTGGGTTTATGGGTTTTGGGTTTATGGGTTTCGGGTTTCTGGGTTTCTGGTTTATGGGTTTCGGGTTTATGGGTTTTTGGTTTGTGGGTTTCTGGTTTATGGGTTTTGGGTTTATGGTTTTCGGGTTTTTGGGTTTTGGGTTTATGGGTTTTGGGTTTATGGGTTTTGGGTTTATGGGTTTTGGGTTTATGGGTTTTGGGTTTATGGGTTTTGGGTTTATGGGTTTTGGGTTTATGGGTTTTGGGTTTATGGGTTTTGGGTTTACGGGTTTTCGGTTTATGGGTTTTGGGTTTATTGGTTTTGGGTTTATGGGTTGTGGGTTTATGGGTTTTGGGTTTATGGGTTTTGGGTTATAGGTTTTGGGTTTTTGGGTTTTAGGTTTATGGGTTTATGGGTTTTGGGTTTATGGGTTTATGGGTTTTGGGTTTTTGGGTTTTAGGTTTATGGGTTTCGGGTTTATGAGTTTATGGGTGTTGGGTTTTAGGTTTGTAGGGTTTAGGGTTTATGGGTTTTGGGTTTATTGGCTTTGGGTTTATGGGTTTTGGGTTTATGGGTTTATGGGTTTTGGGTTTTTGGGTTTTAGGTTTATGGGTTTCGGGTTTATGAGTTTATGGGTTTTGGGTTTTAGGTTTATGGGTTTCGGGTTTATGGGTTTATGGGTTTTGGGTTTATGGGTTTTGGGTTGATGCGTTTTGGGTTTATGGGTTTGGGGTTTATGGGTTTATGGGTTTTGGGTTTATGGGTTTTCGGTTTATGGATTTTGGGTTTATGGGTTTTCGGTTTATGGGTTTTGAGTTTATGGGTTTTGGGTTTATGGGTTTTGGGTTTATGGGTTTTGGGATCATGGGTTTTGGGTTTATGGGTTTTGGGTTTATGGATTTATGGGTTTTGGGTTTATGGGTTTTGGGTTTATGGGTTTTGGGTTTATGGATTTATGGGTTTTGGGTTTATGGGTTTTGGGTTTTTGGGTTTTAGGTTTATGGGTTTTGGGTTTATGGGTTTTGGGTTTTTGGGTTTTATGTTTATGGGTTTATAGGTTTTGGGTGTATGGTTTTTGTGTTTATGGGTTTTGGATTTATGGGTTTTTTGTTTATGGGTTTTGGGTTTATGGGTTTTGGGTTTATGGGTTTTGGGTTTATGGGTTTTGGGTTTATGTGTTTATGGGTTTTGGGTTTATGGGTTTTGGGTTTATGGGTTTATGGGTTTTGGGTTTTTGGGTTTTAGGTTTAT
The DNA here is from genome assembly GCA_949152435.1 of Gastracanthus pulcherrimus. Lineage (NCBI taxonomy): Eukaryota > Metazoa > Arthropoda > Insecta > Hymenoptera > Pteromalidae > Gastracanthus > Gastracanthus pulcherrimus. The sequence goes on from OX424573.1 coordinate 101,492,803, forward strand.
GGGCTTATGGGTTTTGGGTTTATGGTTTTTGGGTTTATGGGTTTTGGATTTATGGGTTTTTTGTTTTATGGGTTTTGGGTTTATGGGTTTTGGATTTATGGGTTTCTGGTTTATGGGTTTCGGGTTTATGGGTTTCGGGTTTATGGGTTTTGGGTTTATGGGTTTTGCGTTTATGGGTTTTGGGGTTATGGGTTTTGGGTTTATGGGTTTTGGGTTATAGGTTTTGGGTTTTTGGGTTTTAGGTTTATGGGTTTATGGGTTTGGGGTTTATGGTTTTTGTGTTTATGGGTTTTGGATTTATCGGTTTTTTTATGCGTTTTGGGATTATGGGTTATGGGTTTATTGGCTTTGGGTTTATGGGTTTTGGGTTTATGGGTTTTGGGTTTATGGGTTTTGGGATTTTGGGTTTTAGGTTTATGGGTTTCGGGTTTATGGGTTTATGGGTTTATGGGTTTTCGGTTTATGGGTTTTGGATTTATGGGTTTTTTGTTTATGGGTTTTGGGTTTATGGGTTTTGGATTTATGGGTTTCTGGTTTATGGGTTTCGGGTTTATGGGTGTCGGGTTTATGGGTTTTGGGATTATGGGTTTTGGGTTTATGGGTTTTTGGTTTATTGGTCTTGGGTTTATGGGTTTTGGGTTATAGGTTTTGGGTTTTAGGGGTTTTAGGTTTATGGGATTATGGGTTTTGGGTTTATGGGCTTTGGGTTTATGGGTTTTCGGTTTATGGGTTTATGGCTTTTGGATTTATGGGTTTTGGGTTTTTGGGTTTTAGGTTTATGGGTTTCGGGTTTATGGGTTTATGGGTTTTGGGTTTATGGGTTTTGGGTTGATGGGTTTTGGGTTGATGGGTTTTGGGTTGATGGGTTTTGGTTTTATGGGTTTATGGGTTTATGGGTTTTGGGTTTATGGGTTTTGGGTTTATGGGTTTTGGGTTTATGGGTTTTGGGTTTATGGGTTTTGGGTTTATGGGTTTTCGGTTTATGGGTTTTGGGTTTATGGGTTTCGGGTTAATGGGTTTTGGGTTTATGGGTTTTGGGTTTTGGGTTTTGGGTTTATGTGTTTTGGGTTGATGGGTTTTGGGTTTTTGGGTTTATGGGTTTTCGGTTTATGGGTTTTCGGTTTATGGGTTTTGGGTTTATGGGTTTTGGGTTTATGGGTTTTGGGTTTATGGGTTTTGGGTTTATGGGTTTTGGGTTTATGGGTTTTGGGTTTATGGGTTTTGGGATTATGGGTTTTGGGTTTATGGGTTTTGGGTTTATGGGTTTTGGGTTTATGGGTTTTTGGTTTATTGGTTTTGAGTTTATGGGTTTTCGGTTTATGGGTTTTGGGTTTTTGGGTTTCGGGTTTATGGGTTTTGGGTTTATGGGTTTTGGGTTTATGGGTTTTGGGTTTATGGGTTTTGGGTTTATGGGTTTTGGGTTTATGGATATTGGGTTTATGGGTTTTGGGTTTATGGGTTTTCGGTTTATGGGTTTTGGGTTTTTGGCTTTCGGGTTTATGGGTTTTGGATTTATGGGCTTTGGGTTTTACGGTTTTGGGTTTATGGGGTTTGGGTTTGTGGGTTTCTGGTTTATGGGGTTATGGGTTTCGGGTTTTTGGGTTTCTGGTTTATGGGTTTCGGGTTTATGGGTTTCGGGTTTATGGCTTTCGGGTTTATGGGTTTCGGGTTTATGGGTTTATGGGTTTAGAATTTATGGGTTTTGGGTTTATGGGTTAATGTGTTTTGGGTTAATGGGTTTTGGGTTTATGGGTTTTGGGTTTATGGGTTTCGGGTTTATGGGTTTTGGGTTTATGGGTTTGGGATTTATGGGTCCTGGGATTATGGGTTTTGGGTTTATGGGTTGTTGCGTCGCAACATCTCTCAACGCATTCTCTTATAAATACGTTGCTTCTGCGCCTGCGCGCGCAATAAGCGTGTGTGTGTGTGTGCATGTATGTAAGCGCAGCGATCGCACCGCTCGGGGCGATCGCTTGAACTCGCTGGCTTGACAGCCAGTTAACGGCCAGACCGGATCGCGTGCGGAGCTCCCTCGCGTCTCTATTTTTTTCGAGTACGGTTTGTGTGTCCTTGCGCACGTGCTCTCAGCTCATCTAGAGCTCCGTGTACCAACGGGTGCATATTCTGCACATTACTCGGCCTCGTGCTCCGTGTACTAACGGGTGCATACTTTGCACATTACTCGGCCTCTTCTAGGTCTTACCGCTGCTGACGGTGTGCTCGCTAGCACAATCAGCAATCTTTATCTGTGTGATTGAATGCAGGTGAACACTTGTGTGTGAATGCGTTTGATGCATGTGCGCGTGTACTCGCCCTGCGTGCGGTCACTTTCGCGTGATTTATTGTTATCATAGTGTATCTCTAGTGTTTGAATAAATTCAGGGTTTTTTATGCCGAAAGGCTTTTTCCCTTACATAGTCGTAATCATTAAGAAACACCTAAAAGTCATCTTCCTTTCCAGTTAATTCAAGTCAATAGAAATATCTAAAGTCAAATTAATAAAAAACAGTAACTAGGCCTCTTTGTGCTTCACACAAAAGGCCAGGATTAATCATGGTGCCTCCTGTGAGGTAGAAATCTCTACCTCTTTTTCAACTTGTTTCCGCGGAATTCAAAGAAAGGGTGACCGCGCGAAGTGTGCAGTGCGCGCGTGAACGTGAGGAATCAAGGGGAAATCGAAGGCGTGCTCGTGCGACTTGTCGTTGCACGACCTTTCTTTTGTCTCTACCTCCCCTCGTTTCGACCTCGCGCCAACAACAAGTCGACGCAGCGGTGCATCAACACAGCGGCGTAACAACACACAGTCGTCGGCCGCCTCGAGATTCAACTTTGCCGTTGCTTCCGACCAGGGGGACTTCATGCTGCCGGCCATCAGCCTCGATTCGGCGAAATTAAGATAAGTCTATTTACTTCCTCGACTGCATATTAGACGCGCGTACAATTATTCCTATTGTGTCGATATACTATATATTGTACGTGACGACATATTATATATTATAATATATAATATGTTCTGATATAATATATCATTATATGCGACAATTAACTTCACCATTTATATTAAAGCATTTATCGCGCAACAGTATTTATTTATTTAATTAATTAACTCGTTTTAACTAATATTGTTTTTTCACAATTAGTTTATTAATATCTCGCGTTTGAATTAAAATTCAAACTTTACAATTTAATTGTTTAATTAATTGTCTCGTTTAAACTAATGTTGTTTTTCACAATTAATTATTAACATCTCGCGTTTGAATTAAAATTCAAACTTTATAATTTAATTGTTTAATTAATTATCTCGTTTAAACTAATATTGTTTTTTCACAATTAGTTTATTAATATCTCGCGTTTGAATTAAAATTCAAACTTTACAATTTAATTGTTTAATTAATTGTCTCGTTTAAACTAATGTTGTTTTTCACAATTAATTATTAACATCTCGCGTTTGAATTAAAATTCAAACTTTATAATTCATTTGTTTAATTAATTATTTCGTTTAAACTAATATTGTTTTTTCACAATTAGTTTATTAATATCTCGCGTTTGAATTAAAATTCAAACTTTATAATTCATTTATTTAATTAATTATCGCGTTCTAACTAATATTGTTCTTCACGATTAATTTATTAATATTTCGCGTTTAATTTAAAATCCATATTTTATAATTTGTTTATTTTACACTTAGCTCTTGTTAAACAAGTTGAAATTCTTAAAATGGCTACAAAGGCCGAAAAACGCGCACAGTACATTGAACAAAAGAGTCTATCGTTAGCAAGGTCAATTAAATCTCTTCAAGATTTTTTGGAAGAAAATCCGACTGATGCACTCAATGCAGAGTGCCGTTTAAAACACATTCAAAGTGTATTCGCCGGGTACACTCAAAATCACGAGGAATTACTCGCGTTGAACCCTGACAGTCCTCGTGTCGACGCGTTTGCACAAATTGAGTCAGACTATTACGCTGTTTCGACCCAAGTACACAAATTGAAAACGCCTGTCTCTATTGCGAATTCAACTGCGATGAATGCCACCAATCTGACATTCACAGAGAGGCATGATTTACCGAAACTTCCGGTGGTTCAAATCCCGAAATTTGACGGTCGTCACGAAAACTGGACTACGTGGAAAAATAGCTTTCAATCTTTGGTCCACAATCGCGCGGAAATCACTGCCTACGTAAAACATTCACAACTTCGTAATGTCGTGCAGGGCCTCGCCGCGCGGGTCATAGAAGAATTCGAGATTAGCGACGCGAATTACCCTCTTGCTTGGGAAGCCTTGTGCAACGCTTACGATCAGAAGCGTATCGTCGTAAACGAGCACGTTAGTAAACTTTTTACTTTACCTAAGGTCACCGAGGCCAAGTCAGATGCGTTAGCGGAGCTCATGTATACCGTGCGTCAAAACGTAAAATTGTTGCAAACGTTAGGGATTGACATCCATGAAGTAGTAATAATTCACGCATTGGAACGTAGCTTACCAAACAGCGTAAAGTCAAGATGGGTAGATCGTCTATCGAGCGACAAGCTACCTAAGTTGCAAGATCTTTATGATTTCATTCAGAACACCGTGTTCAAATTGCGTGAGATGGAAGACGGTTCTAAGGTAGGGCGAACGAATAAAAAACGGGCAGGAGACAACGACACCTTACCCTTTTCTAAGAGGAAGCAGCCTAATGCGCGCACTTTGGTCACAACGTCCAGCGCTGCAAGCGGTGCATGCGTCAAATGCAAACAAGCGCACAAACTGTATTTTTGTCCGGAATTCAAAGGCCTTCAACAAAAGGATAAATGGGAGTTGATTAAAACCCATAAACTCTGCCGCAATTGCCTTTGCGCGCATTCTTCCCCTTGCTCCAGCCTTGGACGATGCAAAAAGTGCCAGAAAGACCATCACACGTTGCTTCACACTGACAAGAAATTCAAAGGCGTCAAATCTGAAAATTCTCACCCCGCGAAAGATTCTGAACGTCCCAAACCTTCTCAAACATGACTATTTTCTCGTCACACATACGCTTCTAACGCGTATGATTCAGATTCTCAACTTATGACGACTGCCGTTTTAAGATTTCAGTCATCCCAAGGACATAGTTTCATGGCATGCGCTCTTTTAGATACTTGCTCAAATGCTAACTTAATGACTTCTAGTTTCGCTTCTCGTTTACAGTTAACAACTAATCAATGTTTCGTGAACATCGGAGCAGTTGACGATGCTTGCACTGTTTCGGATAAATTCGCTAAAGCCACCTTTTATTCAACTTACAATAACATTAAATTTCAATTAAACTTCTTGATTGTACCGAAAATCGCTGATAAAGTGCCTAATGAAACTTTTCCTCGGGAAAATTTTGACATACCTAAAAACATAAAATTAGCTGATCCCAGTTTCACATTCCTAAATCTATCGACGTTCTGTTAGCCTCAGGTACTACCTTGTCGTCTCTTGCAATAGGTCAGATAAAATTAGGTGACCATCAGTCACAGATCACACTTCAAAAAACGTCCTTTGGTTGGGTGGTAGCCGGAGGTTCAATGTCCAATGGGCCCCCCGATAGGGTTCCCTGTAATGCCGTAAAATTAGATCAGCTTCTTGAAAAATTCATGGCCATCGAGGATCTTGACTATCGACCAGTTACGGCTCCCGACGACGTCGCTAGCGAGGAACACTATATTAAACACACAACTCGCGATAGCTCAGGTCGTTACACCGTTCGGTTACCGTTTCGAGGCGACAAATTTGAGTTAGGAACGTCCAAGCCGCAAGCGTTGAAACGGTTTCACGCGTTAGAAAGGAGGTTCGAAGCCAACCACACTCTCAAGGCGGAATACGAGAAGGAGATCGAGAGCTACTTGAAACTAGGTCACATGACGCTGTGTGAGGACGACGACGACAATGATGGCTATTATTTACCCCATCACGCAGTCATCAAGGAGTCGAGCGACACCACCAAGTGTAGGGTAGTTTTCGATGCGTCCGCAAAAACCACGACTGGTATTTCATTGAACGACATCTTGTTGACCGGACCTACCATCCAGGAAACCCTTTTGAAACAGGTCTTGCGCTTCCGTACGCACCCGTTCGTGGTCACCGCCGACATAGAAAAAATGTATAGGCAGATTTGGGTTCATCCCGATGACAGGAAGTTTCAAAAGATTCTTTGGTATCACGAAGGCAGGATTAGGTCGTTCCACTTGAACACGGTAACATTTGGAGTCAAATGCGCCCCCTTTTTAGCGATCCGGACCTTACAACAACTGGCCAAGGACGAGGAACTCAACTTTCCAAGGGCTGCGATGCTGCTTCGCCGAAACTTCTACGTCGATGATTTTCTTTCAGGTGCAGATACCCTGGACAACATCTGGGCAATCCGAGACGACATGATTCAGCTCCTCGGTCGCGGGGGATTTGTAATCCGTAAGTGGTCTTCTAACCACCCGTCCGCTTTGCAAAACATAGATAAAAGAATTTTCGACCTAGACTGTGGGATTCAGAATAATTCGGTAAAAAAGACTCTCGGAGTAGGGTGGGATTCTCAACGTGACACGTTTACATACTCCGTCGCCCCGGAGGATCCTGCGGATACCTCGACTAAGAGAAAGCTTTTGTCTCAAATCGCGAAGGTTTTCGACCCCTTAGGATTGTTAGGTCCTTTAACACTGTACGCAAAAACCTTAATACAGGATTGTTGGAGAGCCAACCTCACGTGGGACGAATCGCTACCCCAAGACATCCATACGAAATGGACCGCGTTGGCCAACCAACTTCCCTCGCTACAGGAAATTGGCATGCCTAGATATTTGCGCTGCGAAAATCCAACCTCTACCGAAATTCACGGCTTCTGTGATGCGTCCATGCACGGGTATGGCGCGTGTCTATTCATCCGTTCTACCGATTCGCTAGGACACGTCACTATTAGATTAGCTTGTAGCAAATCCAAAGTCGCTTCATTGAGACACAACACGATCCCTCGATTAGAACTAGCTGGCGCAGCACTTTTGAAAAGAATCTATGTCGAATCAAGAGATCAGCTGGGTTTTTCCATTGAGCGGGTTGTCTTCTGGTCGGACTCCATGATTGTTTTATGCTGGTTAAAAAAGGCTCCTCATATGTTGAAAACATATGAGGCTAATAGAGTAAAAGACATCCAAGAATTGGGTGAGGAGGTCGAGTGGAGACATATCCGTTCGGGAGACAACCCAGCTGACTCACTGTCTAGAGGACAATTACCTATCGAGCTTCTAAAGAACAACCTCTGGGCGTCAGGTCCTCAGTGGCTAGCCCTGTCTGACGACAACTGGCCTCAGTCGCCAACAACACATTTCCCGAATAACCTCCCGGGTTTCAAAGACGGAATTGTTCTAACCACCACTCTCACTGAGAGTAACATCTATTCCAGATTTTCCGATTACGGTTGCTTAATCAGATCGATAGCTTATCTTTTGCGTTGGAGGAAAGGGGGACCAACCCCGAACGACCCCACAAACACCGATAGGTCGTCGATAGGCGTTCGTTATCTTACACCTGCGGAAATAGCTCATGCCGAATGCCTTATTCTCCTTCTCATCCAGCGGGAAAGCTTTGCTCCCGAAATTAAAATCCTCAATTCTGAAAAGCCCGATCCCGTAGGAAAAATCTCCGGTGCGTTCAAAAGGCGAACTAAGTTCGACGAGATCAACCCTTTTCTAGATAGCGATGGTTTAATCCGGGTAGGCGGACGTCTGAAAAATTCTAATCTCCCGTTCAATCAAAAACATCCGATACTGCTTCCACAAACTCATCACGTCTCCGATCTTATCATTCGCGATGCTCATCAACGAAATCTCCAAGGCAGGATTCATTCCACTCTCTACGCGGTTCGCGAAAGATTTTGGATTCTAAACGGAAAGAATCAGGTTAGACACGTCATACACCGATGCGTTCCGTGCATCCGTCAAAAACCGAAGTTCCCTCACGCGAAAATGGCAGACTTACCAGAGTCTAGAGTAGTTCTCAATACCGCGTTCGCCGCGACGGGCGTAGACTTTTTCGGTCCAATTTTAATCAAAGAGAAGAAAGATCGGAATCGTAGTTTTATTAAAGCATATGGCTGTGTGTTCGTGTGCATGGCCTCTAAGGCTGTTCACATTGAAGTTGCTTCCGATCTCTCAACTCAGGGTTTTTTAGCATGTTTTCGACGGTTCATCAGCATTCGCGGTAAACCGCAGGTGATGCAATCCGATAACGGAACGAATTTTGTAGGAGCGAACAGCGAACTCCAGAAAATTTACGATTTGCATGCGACGTCGGAGTTTAAGGACGCGATTCAAAGTTACGCTACATCCGAACGCATTGAATGGAACTTTAATCCACCTCTCTCCCCACATTTCGGCGGACTGTGGGAGGCCGCGGTTAAGAGTTTCAAACATCATCTCAATCGCGTGATAAAGGGTCAAACGCTCACGTATGAGCAACTCGACACTTTGTTGAAAGAAATCGCAGCCGTTTTGAATTCCCGACCGTTGTACGCAAATTCCGCGGATCCGAACGACGCGTTAGCTATAACGCCTGCACATCTGTTGATCGGACGTCCGTACAACCTTTTACCCGAACCTGATTTTGTTTCAGTTCCTGACAACCGCCTAACCATCCACCAACGCATTTCTAAGGCCAGACAAGATTTTTGGAAAAGATGGCAAAAGGAGTACTTGCACGAATTGCAGGTTCGCAAAAAATGGTTGACATCTACTGCCATTCTGACAACCGGTTCTGTCGTCGTGTCAATGGAAGACACCCCTGCATGCGCAAGATGGCCGCTGGGCGTGGTCGTCGAGGTTCACCCTGGGAGCGACGGCATTGTTCGAGTGGCGACAATCAAGATGGCGTCGGGACTTTTTAAGCGGAACATCACGCGTCTTTGCGTTTTACCGTTAGAGCAGGAAGTTGCGATTCCGGCAGAGTCTCAAACCCACTCCCTCCAAACGTAATACGCCCCAGATGTGCGCTCGGTGGTTTGCCCAAAAAGAGTCGAACCATCGGGTATTCTGGAAGTGCGAACTATAAGCCTGGTCCGAGAAGGGTAGAATTCGGAAGTTCTACAGCCAGAAGCTCAGGAGTCATGCCGAGAGGGTGACTCTTGCGACGCGATACCTGGTCCGGTAAACTGGGTTCCTGTTTGCGAGGAGACTCTGACCCATTCACTTTTTCTTTTCCTTGCGATAAATGCGGTCCGACAGCGACATTTTAATTAAATTGATGTTCCATAAATTAAATATAGGATGTAACTATTCAATTTCGTATGCGTTGTACTTAAAACTACACTAGTCAATCATAATGAGTCTAATCAACGAGGCAGTCCCTCGAAAGGAAACTGACCCTCATGCTTCCTATCGATCCAAAGATCACCAAAGATGCGAATAGATCTAATTTGTTACTTATTAGTTAAGTCTAACACTGCTCTACTGTTGTGATTCAAACTAGTTTCGCAGCTGTTGCTGGCAGTATGTTGCGTCGCAACATCTCTCAACGCATTCTCTTATAAATACGTTGCTTCTGCGCCTGCGCGCGCAATAAGCGTGTGTGTGTGTGTGCATGTATGTAAGCGCGGCGATCGCACCGCTCGGGGCGATCGCTTGAACTCGCTGGCTTGACAGCCAGTTAACGGCCAGACCGGATCGCGTGCGGAGCTCCCTCGCGTCTCTATCTTTTCGAGTACGGTTTGTGTGTCCTTGCGCACGTGCTCTCAGCTCATCTAGAGCTCCGTGTACCAACGGGTGCATATTCTGCACATTACTCGGCCTCGTGCTCCGTGTACTAACGGGTGCATACTTTGCACATTACTCGGCCTCTTCTAGGTCTTACCGCTGCTGACGGTGTGCTCGCTAGCACAATCAGCAATCTTTATCTGTGTGATTGAATGCAGGTGAACACTTGTGTGTGAATGCGTTTGATGCATGTGCGCGTGTACTCGCCCGGCGTGCGGTCACTTTCGCGTGATTTATTGTTATCATAGTGTATCTCTAGTGTTTGAATAAATTCAGGGTTTTTTATGCCGAAAGGCTTTTTCCCTTACATAGTCGTAATCATTAAGAAACACCTAAAAGTCATCTTCCTTTCCAGTTAATTCAAGTCAATAGAAATATCTAAAGTCAAATTAATAAAAAACAGTAACTAGGCCTCTTTGTGCTTCCCACAAAAGGCCAGGATTAATCATGGGTTTTGGGTGTTGGATTTATGGGTTTCGGGTTTATGGGTTTCGGGTTTATGAGTTTTGGGTTTATGGATTTTGGGTTTATGGGTTTCGGGTTTCTGGGTTTCTGGTTTATGGGTTTCGGGTTTATGGGTTTTTGGTTTGTGGGTTTCTGGTTTATGGGTTTTGGGTTTATGGTTTTCGGGTTTTTGGGTTTTGGGTTTAACGGTTTTTGGTTTATGGGTTTCGGGTTTATGGGTTTTGGGTTTATGGGTTTTGGGTTTATAAGTTTTGGGTTTATGGGCTTTGGATTTATGGGTTTTCGGTTTATGGGTTTTGGGTTTTGGGTTTTGGGTTTATGGGTTTTGGGTTTATGGGTTTTGGGTTTTTGGGTTTTGGGTTTATGGGTTTTGGGTTTTTGGGTTTTAGGTTTATGGGTTAATGGGTTTTGGGTTTATGGGTTTTGGGTTTATGGGTTTTGGGTTTATGGGTATTGGGTTTATGGGTATTGGGTTTATGGGTTTTGGGTTTATGGGTTTTGGGTTTATGGGTTTTGGGTTTATGGGTTTTGGGTTTATGGGTTTTGGGTTTATGGGTTTTGGGTTTATGGGTTTTGGGTTTATGGGTTTTGGGTTTATGGGTTTTGGGTTTACGGGTTTTCGGTTTATGGGTTTTGGGTTTACTGGTTTTAGGTTTATGGGTTGTGGGTTTATGGGTTTTGGGTTTACGGGTGTTGGGTTTATGGGTTTTGGGTTTATGGGTTTATGGGTTTTGGGTTTATGGGTTTTGGGTTTATGGGTTTTGGGTTTATGGGTTTTGGGTTTTGGGTTTATGGATTTTGGGTTTATGGGTTTCGGGTTTCTGGGTTTCTGGTTTATGGGTTTCGGGTTTATGGGTTTTTGGTTTGTGGGTTTCTGGTTTATGGGTTTTGGGTTTATGGTTTTCGGGTTTTTGGGTTTTGGGTTTAACGGTTTTTGGTTTATGGGTTTCGGGTTTATGGGTTTTGGGTTTATGGGTTTTGGGTTTATAAGTTTTGGGTTTATGGGCTTTGGGTTTATGGGTTTTCGGTTTATGGGTTTTGGGTTTTGGGTTTATGGGTTTTGGGTTTATGGGTTTTGGGTTTTTGGGTTTTGGGTTTATGGGTTTTGGGTTTTTGGGTTTTAGGTTTATGGGTTAATGGGTTTTGGGTTTATGGGTTTTGGGTTTATGGGTTTTGGGTTTATGGGTTTTGGGTTTATGGGTTTTGGGTTTATGGGTTTTGGGTTTATGGGTTTTGGGTTTATGGGTTTTGGGTTTATGGGTTTTGGGTTTATGGGTTTTGGGTTTATGGGTTTTGGGTTTATGGGTTTTGGGTTTATGGGTTTTGGGTTTATGGGTTTTGGGTTTATGGGTTTTGGGTTTATGGGTTTTGGGTTTATGGGTTTTGGGTTTATGGGTTTTGGATTTATGGGTTTTTTGTTTATGGGTTTTGGGTTTATGGGTTTTGGATTTATGGGTTTCTGGTTTATGGGTTTCGGGTTTATGGGTTTCGGGTTTATGGGTTTTGGGATTATGGGTTTTGGGTTTATGGGTTTTGGGTTTATGGGTTTTGGGTTTATGGGTTTTGGGTTATATGTTTTGGGTTTTTGGGTTTTAGGTTTATGGGTTTATGGGTTTTGGGTTTATGGTTTTTGTGTTTATGGGTTTTGGATTTATGGGTTTTTTGTTAATGCGTTTTGGGATTATGGGTTTTGGGTTTATGGGCTTTGGGTTTATGGATTTTCGGTTTATGGGTTTTGGGTTTATGGGTTTTGGGTTTATGGGTTTTGGATTTATGGGTTTTGGGTTTTAGATTTATGGGTTTCGGGTTTATGGGTTTATGGGTTTTGGGTTTATGGGTTTTGGGTTGATGGGTTTTGGGTTTATGGGTTTATGGGTTTATGGGTTTTGGGTTTTGGGTTTTGGGTTTATGGGTTTTCGGTTTATGGGTTTTCGGTTTATGGGTTTTGGGTTTATGGGTTTTGGGTTTATGGGTTTTGGGTTTATGGGTTTTGGGAGTATGGGTTTTGGGTTTATGGGTTTTAAGTTTATGGGTTTTGGGTTTATGGGTTTTGGGTTTCTGGGTTTTGGGTTTATGGGTTTTGGGTTTATGGGTTTTGGGTTTATGGGTTTTGGGTTTATGGGTTTTGGGTTTATGGGTTTTGGGTTTATGGGTTTTGGGTTTATGGGTTTTGGGTTTATGGGTTTTGGGTTTATGGGTTTTGGGTTTATGGGTTTTGGGTTTATGGGTTTTGGGTTTATGGGTTTTGGGTTTATGGGTTTTGGGTTTATGGGTTTTGGGTTTAACGGTTTTTGGTTTATGGGTTTCGGGTTTATGGGTTTTGGGTTTATGGGTTTTGGGTTTATAAGTTTTGGGTTTATGGGCTTTGGGTTTATGGGTTTTCGGTTTATGGGTTTTGGGTTTTGGGTTTATGGGTTTTGGGTTTATGGGTTTTGGGTTTTTGGGTTTTGGGTTTATGGGTTTTGGGTTTTTGGGTTTTAGGTTTATGGGTTAATGGGTTTTGGGTTTATGGGTTTTGGGTTTATGGGTTTTGGGTTTATGGGTTTTGGGTTTATGGGTTTTGGGTTTATGGGTTTTGGGTTTATGGGTTTTGGGTTTATGGGTTTTGGGTTTATGGGTTTTGGACTTATGGGTTTTTTGTTTATGGGTTTTGGGTTTATGGGTTTTGGATTTATGGGTTTATGGGTTTTGGGTTTATGGGTTTTGGGTTATATGTTTTGGGTTTTTGGGTTTTAGGTTTATGGGTTTATGGGTTTTGGGTTTATGGGTTTTGGGTTTTTGGGTTTTAGGTTTATGGGTTTCGGGTTTATGGGTTTATGGGTTTTGGGTTTATGGGTTTTTGGTTATAGGTTTTGGTTTTTGGGTTTTAGGTTTATGGGTTTATGGGTTTTGGGTTTATGATTTTTGGGTTTATGGGTTTTGGATTTATGGGTTTTTTGTTTATGGGTTTTAGGTTTATGGGTTTATGGGTTTTGGGTTTATGATTTTTGGGTTTATGGGTTTTGGATTTATGGGTTTTTTGTTTATGGGTTTTGGGTTTATGGGTTTTGGATTTATGGGTTTCTGGTTTATGGGTTTCGGGTTTATGGGTTTCGGGTTTATGGGTTTTGGGATTATGGGTTTTGGGTTTATGGGTTTTGGGTTTATGGGTTTTGGGTTTATGGGTTTTGGGTTTATGGGTTTTGGGTTTTGGGTTTTGGGTTTATGGGTTTTGGGTTTATGGGTTTTGGGTTTATGGGTTTTGGGTTTATGGGTTTTGGGTTTATGGGTTTTGGGTTTATGGGTTTTGGGTTTATGGGTTTTGGGTTTATGGGTTTTGGGTTTATGGGTTTTGGGTTTATGGGTTTTGGGTTTATGGGTTTTGGGTTTATGGGTTTTGGGTTTATGGGTTTTGGGTTTATGGGTTTCTGGTTTATGGGTTTCGGGTTTATGGGTTTCGGGTTTATGGGTTTTGGGATTATGGGTTTTGGGTTTATGGGTTTATGGGTTTTGGGTTTATGGGTTTTGGGTTATAGGTTTTGGGTTTTTGGGTTATGGGTTTTGGGTTTATGGGTTTTGGGTTTATGGGTTTTGGGTTTATAAGTTTTGGGTTTATGGGCTTTGGGTTTATGGGTTTTCGGTTTATGGGTTTTGGGTTTTGGGTTTATGGGTTTTGGGTTTATGGGTTTTGGGTTTATGGGTTTTGGGTTTATGGGTTTTGGGTTTATGGGTTTTGGGTTTATGGGTTTTGGGTTTATGGGTTTTGGGTTTATGGGTTTTGGGTTTATGGGTTTTGGGTTTATGGGTTTTGGGTTATAGGTTTTGGGTTTTTGGGTTTTAGGTTTATGGGTTTATGGGTTTTGGGTTTATGGTTTTTGTGTTTATGGGTTTATGGGTTTATGGGTTTTGGGTTTATGGTTTTTGTGTTTATGGGTTTATGGGTTTTGGGTTTATGGGTTTTGGGTTTATGGGTTTTGGGTTTATGGTTTTTGTGTTTATGGGTTTATGGGTTTTGGGTTTATGGTTTTTGGGTTTATGGGTTTTGTATTTATGGGTTTTTTGTTTTATGGGTTTTGGGTTTATGGGTTTTGGATTTATGGGTTTCTGGTTTATGGGTTTCGGGTTTATGGGTTTAGGGTTTATGGGTTTTGGGTTTATGGGTTTTCGGTTTATGGGTTTTGGGTTTATGGGTTTTGGGTTTATGGGTTTTGGGTTTTTGGGTTTTAGGTTTATGGGTTTCGGGTTTATGGGTTTATGGGTTTTGGGTTTATGGGTTTTGGGTTATAGGTTTTGGGTTTTTGGGTTTATGGGTTTTGGGTTATAGGTTTTGGGTTTTTGGGTTTTAGGTTTATGGGTTTATGGGTTTTGGGTTTATGATTTTTGGGTTTATAGGTTTTGGATTTATGGGTTTTTTGTTTATGGGTTTTTTGTTTATGGGTTTTGGGTTTATGGGTTTTGGATTTATGGGTTTCTGGTTTATGGGTTTCGGGTTTATGGGTTTCGGGTTTATGGGTTTCGGGTTTATGGGTTTCGGGTTTATGGGTTTATGGGTTTTGGGTTTATGGGTTTTGGGTTATAGGTTTTGGGTTTTTGGGTTTTAGGTTTATGGGTTTATGGGTTTTGGGTTTATGATTTTTGGGTTTATAGGTTTTGGATTTATGGGTTTTTTGTTTATGGGTTTTTTGTTTATGGGTTTTGGGTTTATGGGTTTTGGATTTATGGGTTTCTGGTTTATGGGTTTCGGGTTTATGGGTTTCGGGTTTATGGGTTTTGGGATTATGGGTTTTAGGTTTATGGGTTTATGGGTTTTGGGTTTATGATTTTTGGGTTTATGGGTTTTGGATTTATGGGTTTTTTGTTTATGGGTTTTGGGTTTATGGGTTTTGGATTTATGGGTTTCTGGTTTATGGGTTTCGGGTTTATGGGTTTCGGGTGTATGGGTTTTGGGATTATGGGTTTTGGGTTTATGGGTTTCTGGTTTATGGGTTTCGGGTTTCTGGGTTTCGGGTTTTTGGGTTTTGGGATTATGGGTTTATGGGTTTTGGGTTTATGGGTTTTGGGTTATATGTTTTGGGTTTTTGGGTTTTAGGTTTATGGGTTTATGGGGTTTGGGTTTATGGGTTTTGGGTTTTGGGTTTTTGGGTTTTAGGTTTATGGGTTTCGGGTTTATGGGTTTCGGGTTTATGGGTTTTGGGTTTATGGGTTTTCGGTTTATGGGTTTTGGGTTTATCGGTTTTGGGTTTACGGGTTTTGGGTTTTTGGGTTTTAGGTTTATGGGTTTATGGGTTTTGGATTTATGATTTTTGGGTTTATGGGTTTTGGATTTATGGGTTTTTTGTTTATGGGTTTTGGGTTTATGGGTTTTGGATTTATGGGTTTCTGGTTTATGGGTTTCGGGTTTATGGGTTTCGGGTTTATGGGTTTTGGGATTATGGGTTTTAGGTTTATGGGTTTATGGGTTTTGGGTTTATGATTTTTGGGTTTATGGGTTTTGGATTTATGGGTTTTTTGTTTATGGGTTTTGGGTTTATGGGTTTTGGATTTATGGATTTTGGGTTTATAGGTTTTCGGTTTTTGGGTTTTAGGTTTATGGGTTTATGGGTTTTGGGTTTATGGTTTTTGGGTTTATGGTTTTTGGGTTTATGGGTTTTGGATTTATGGGTTTTTTGTTTTATGGGATTTGGGTTTATGGGTTTTGGATTTATGGGTTTCTGGTTTATGGGTTTCGGGTTTATGGGTTTCGGGTTTATGGGTTTTGGGTTTATGGGTTTTCGGTTTATGGGTTTTGGGTTTATGGGTTTTGGATTTATGGGTTTCTGGTTTATGGGTTTCGGGTTTATGGGTTTCGGGTTTATGGGTTTTGGGTTAATGGGTTTTCGGTTTATGCGTTTTGGGTTTATGGATTTTTAATTTTATGGGTATTGGGTTTTTGGATTTTAGGTTTATGGGTTTCGGGTTTATGGGTTTATGGGTTTTGGGTTTTTGGGTTTTAGGTTTATGGGTTTCGGGTTTATGGGTTTATGGGTTTTGGGTTTATGGGTTTTTGGTTATAGGTTTTGGTTTTTGGGTTTTAGGTTTATGGGTTTATGGGTTTTGGGTTTATGATTTTTGGGTTTATGGGTTTTGGATTTATGGGTTTTTTGTTTATGGGTTTTGGGTTTATGGGTTTTGGATTTATGGGTTTCTGGTTTATGGGTTTCGGGTTTATGGGTTTCGGGTTTATGGGTTTTGGGATTATGGGTTTTAGGTTTATGGGTTTATGGGTTTTGGGTTTATGATTTTTGGGTTTATGGGTTTTGGATTTATGGGTTTTTTTTTATGGGTTTTGGGTTTATGGGTTTTGGATTTATGGATTTTGGGTTTATAGGTTTTCGGTTTTTGGGTTTTAGGTTTATGGGTTTATGGGTTTTGGGTTTATGGGTTTTGGGTTTTTGGGTTTTAGGTTTATGGGTTTCGGGTTTATGGGTTTATGGGTTTTGGGTTTATGGGTTTTTGGTTATAGGTTTTGGTTTTTGGGTTTTAGGTTTATGGGTTTATGGGTTTTGGGTTTATGATTTTTGGGTTTATGGGTTTTGGATTTATGGGTTTTTTGTTTATGGGTTTTGGGTTTATGGGTTTTGGATTTATGGGTTTCTGGTTTATGGGTTTCGGGTTTATGGGTTTCGGGTTTATGGGTTTTGGGATTATGGGTTTTAGGTTTATGGGTTTATGGGTTTTGGGTTTATGATTTTTGGGTTTATGGGTTTTGGATTTATGGGTTTTTTGTTTATGGGTTTTGGGTTTATGGGTTTTGGATTTATGGGTTTCTGGTTTATGGGTTTCGGGTTTATGGGTTTCGGGTTTATGGGTTTTGGATTTATGGGTTTTTTTTTATGGGTTTTGGGTTTATGGGTTTTGAATTTATGGGTTTCTGGTTTATGGGTTTCGGGCTTATGGGTTTTGGGATTATGGGTTTATGGGTTTTGGGTTTATGGATTTTGGGTTATATGTTTTGGGTTTTTGGGTTTTAGGTTTATGGGTTTATGGGTTTTGGGTTTATGGGTTTTGGGTTTTGGGTTTTTGGGTTTTAGGTTTATGGGTTTCAGGTTTATGGGTTTCGGGTTTATGGGTTTTGGGTTAATGGGTTTTCGGTTTATGCGTTTTGGGTTTATGGATTTTTAATTTTATGGGTATTGGGTTTTTGGATTTTAGGTTTATGGGTTTCGGGTTTATGGGTTTATGGGTTTTGGGTTTATGGGTTTTGGGTTATATGTTTTGGGTTTTTGGGTTTTAGGTTTATGGGTTTATGGGTTTTGGGTTTATGATTTTTGGGTTTATGGGTTTTGGATTTATGGGTTTTTTGTTTATGGATTTTGGGTTTATGGGTTTTGGATTTATGGGTTTCTGGTTTATGGGTTTCGGGATTATGGGTTTCGGGTTTATGGGTTTTGGGATTATGGGTTTTAGGTTTATGGGTTTATGGGTTTTGGGTTTATGATTTTTGTGTTTATGGGTTTTGGATTTATGGGTTTTTTGTTTATGGGTTTTGGGTTTATGGGTTTTGGATTTATGGATTTTGGGTTTATAGGTTTTCGGTTTTTGGATTTTAGGTTTATGGGTTTATGGGTTTTGGGTTTATGGTTTTTGGGTTTATGGTTTTTGGGTTTATGGGTTTTGGATTTATGGGTTTTTTGTTTTATGGGTTTTGGGTTTATGGGTTTTGGATTTATGGGTTTCTGGTTTATGGGTTTCGGGTTTATGGGTTTCGGGTTTATGGGTTTTGGGTTTATGGGTTTTCGGTTTATGGGTTTTGGGTTTATGGGTTTTGGGTTTATGGGTTTTGGATTTATGGGTTTCTGGTTTATGGGTTTCGGGTTTATGGGTTTCGGGTTTATGGGTTTTGGGATTATGGGTTTTGGGTTTATGGGTTTTGGGTTTATGGGTTTTGGGTTATATGTATTGGGTTTTTGGGTTGTAGGTTTATGGGTTTATGGGTTTTGGGTTTATGGGTTTTGGGTTTTTGGGTTTTAGGTTTATGGGTTTCGGGTTTATGGGTTTATGGGTTTTGGGTTTATGGGTTTTGGGTTTTTGGGTTTTAGGTTTATGGGTTTATGGGTTTTGGGTTTATGATTTTCGGGTTTATGGGTTTTGGATTTATGGGTTTTTTGTTTATGGGTTTTGGGTTTATGGGTTTTGGATTTATGGGTTTCTGGTTTATGGGTTTCGGGTTTATGGGTTTCGGGTTTATGGGTTTCGGGTTTATGGGTTTTGGGATTATGGGTTTTAGGTTTATGGGTTTTGGTTTATGATTTTTGGGTTTATGGGTTTTGGATTTATGGGTTTTTTGTTTATGGGTTTTGGATTTATGGGTTTCTGGTTTATGGGTTTCGGGTTTATGGGTTTCGGGTTTATGGGTTTTGGGATTATGGGTTTTGGGTTTATGGGTTTTGGGTTTATGGGTTTTGGGTTTATGGGTTATATGTTTTGGGTTTTTGGGTTTTAGGTTTATGGGTTTATGGGTTTTGGGTTTATGGTTTTTGTGTTTATGGGTTTTGGATTTATGGGTTTTTTGTTAATGCGTTTTGGGATTATGGGTTTTGGGTTTATGGGCTTTGGGTTTATGGGTTTTCAGTTTATGGGTTTTGGGTTTATGGGTTTTGGATTTATGGGTTTTGGGTTTTTGGGTTTTAGGTTTATGGGTTTCGGGTTTATGGGTTTATGGGTTTTGGATTTATGGGTTTTGGGTTTTTGGGTTTTAGGTTTATGGGTTTCGGGTTTATGGGTTTATGGGTTTTGGGTTTATGGGTTTTGGGTTGATATGTTTTGGGTTTATGAGTTTATGGGTTTATGGGTTTTGGGTTTTAGGTTTTGGGTTTATGGGTTTTCGGTTTATGGGTTTTCGGTTTATGGGTTTTGGGTTTATGGGTTTTGGGTTTATGGGTTTTGGGTTTATGGGTTTTGGGTTTATGGGTTTTGGGATTATGGGTTTTGGGTTTTTGGGTTTTAGGTTTATGGGTTTCGGGTTTATTGGTTTATGGGTTTTGGGTTTATGGGTTTTGGGTTGATGCGTTTTGGGTCTATGGGTTTTGGGTTTATGGGTTTATGGGTTTTGGGTTTATGGGTTTTGGGTTTATGGGTTTTGGGTTTATGGGTTTTGGGTTTTCGGTTTATGGGTTTTGGGTTTATGGATTTATGGGTTTTGGATTTATGGGTTTTTTGTTTATGGGATTTGGGTTTATGGGTTTTGGGTTTATGGGTTTTGGGTTTTTGGGTTTTAGCTTTATGGGTTTCGGGTTTATGGGTTTATGGGTTTTGGGTTTTAGGTTTATGGGTTTCGGGTTTATGGGTTTATGGGTTTTGGGTTTATGGGTTTTGGGTTTATGCGTTTTGGGTTTATGGGTTTTGGGTTTATGGGTTTATGGGTTTTGGGTTTATGGGTTTTGGGTTTATGGGTTTTGGGTTTTTGGGTTTTAGGTTTCTGGGTTTATGGGTTTTGGGTTTATGGTTTTTGGGTTTATGGGTTTTGGATGTATGGGTTTTTTGTTTTATGGGATTTGGGTTTATGGGTTTTGGATTTATGGGTTTCTGGTTTATGGGTTTCGCGTTTATGGGTTTCGGGTTTATGGGTTTTGGGTTTATGGGTTTTGGGTTTATGGGTTTTGGGTTTAGGGGTTTTGGGTTTATGGGTTTTGGGTTTATGGGTTTTGGGTTATAGGTTTTGGGTTTATGGGTTTGGGTTTATGGGTTTTGGGTTTATGGGTTTTGGGTTTATGGGTTTTGGGTTATAGGTTTTGAGTTTTTGGGTTTTAGGTTTATGGGTTTATGGGTTTTGGATTTATGGTTTTTGTGTTTATGGGTTTATGGGTTTTGGGTTTATGGTTTTTGGGTTTATGGTTTTTGGGTTTATGGGTTTTGGATTTATGGGTTTTTTTTTTTATGGGTTTTGGGTTTATGGGTTTTGGATTTATGGGTTTCAGGTTTATGGGTTTCGGGTTTATGGGTTTCGGGTTTATGGGTTTTGGGTTTATGGGTTTTCGGTTTATGGGTTTTGGGTTTATGGGTTTTGGGTTTATGGGTTTTGGGTTTTTGGGTTTTAGGTTTATGGGTTTCGGGTTTATGGGTTTATGGGTTTTGGGTTTATGGGTTTTGGGTTATAGGTTTTGGGTTTTTGGGTTTTAGGTTTATGGGTTTATTGGTTTTGGGTTTATGATTTTTGGGTTTATGGGTTTTGGATTTATGGGTTTTTTGTTTATGGGTTTTGGGTTTATGATTTTTGGGTTTATGGGTTTTGGATTTATGGGTCTTTTGTTTATGGGTTTTGGGTTTATGGGTTTTGGATTTATGGGTTTCTGGTTTATGGGTTTCGGGTTTATGGGTTTTGGGTTTATGGGTTATGGGATTATGGGTTTTGGGTTTATGGGTTTTGGGTTTATGGGTTTTGGGTTATATGTTTTGGGTTTTTGGGTTTTAGGTTTATGGGTTTATGGGTTTTGGGTTTATGGGTTTTGGGTTTTTGGGTTTTAGATTTATGGGTTTCGGGTTTATGGGTTTATGGGTTTTGGGTTTATGGGTTTTGGGTTATAGGTTTTGGGTTTTTGGGTTTTAGGTTAATGGGTTTGTGGGTTTTGGGTTTATGATTTATGGGTTTATGGGTTTTGGATTTATGGGTTTTTTGTTTCTGGGTTTTGGGTTTATGGGTTTTGGATTTATGGGTTTCTGGTTTATGGGTTTATGGGTTTTGGGTTTATGATTTTTGGGTTTATGGGTTTTGGATTTATGGGTTTTTTGTTTATGCGTTTTGGGTTTATGGGTTTTGGATTTATGGGTTTCTGGTTTATGGGTTTCGGGTTTATGGGTTTCGGGTTTATGGGTTTTGGGATTATGGGTTTTAGGTTTATGGGTTTATGGGTTTTGGGTTTATGATTTTTGGGTTTATGGGTTTTGGATTTATGGGTTTTTTGTTTATGGGTTTTGGGTTTATGGGTTTTGGATTTATGGGTTTCTGGTTTATGGGTTTCGGGTTTATGGGTTTCGGGTTTATGGGTTTTGGGATTATGGGTTTTGGGTTTATGGGTTTATGGGTTTTGGGTTTATGGGTTTTGGGTTATAGGTTTTGGGTTTTTGGGTTATGGGTTTTGGATTTATGGGTTTTTTGTTTATGGGTTTTGGGTTTATGGGTTTTGGATTTATGGGTTTCTGGTTTATGGGTTTCGGGTTTATGGGTTTCGGGTTTATGGGTTTTGGGATTATGGGTTTTGGGTTTATGGGTTTTGGGTTTATGGGTTTTGGGTTATATGTTTTGGGTTTTTGGGTTTTAGGTTTATGGGTTTATGGGTTTTGGGTTTATGGGTTTTGGGTTTTTGGGTTTTAGGTTTATGGGTTTCGGGTTTATGGGTTTATGGGTTTATGGGTTTTGGGTTATAGGTTTTGGGTTTTTGGGTATTAGGTTTATGGGTTTATGGATTTGGGTTTATGATTTTTGGGTTTATGGGTTTTGGATTTATGGGTTTTTTGTTTATGGGTTTTGGGTTTATGGGTTTTGGGATTATGGGTTTTGGGTTTATGGCTTTTGGGTTTATGGGTTTTGGGTTTATGGGTTTTGGGTTATATGTTTTGGGTTTTTGGGTTTTAGGTTTATGGGTTTATGGGTTTTGGGTTTATGGTTTTTGTGTTTATGGGTTTTGGATTTATGGGTTTTTTGTTAATGCGTTTTGGGATTATGGGTATTGGGTTTATGGGCTTTGGGTTTATGGGTTTTCGGTTTATGGGTTTTGGGTTTATGGGTTTTGAATTTATGGGTTTTGGGATTTTGGGTTTTAGGTTTATGGGTTTCGGGTTTATGGGTTTATGGGTTTTGGATTTATGGGTTTTGGGTTTTTGGGTTTTAGGTTTATGGGTTTCGGGTTTATGGGTTTATGGGTTTTGGGTTTATGGGTTTTGGGTTGATATGTTTTGGGTTTATGGGTTTATGGGTTTATGGGTTTTGGGTTTTAGGTTTTGGGTTTATGGGTTTTCGGTTTATGGGTTTTCGGTTTATGGGTTTTGGGTTTATGGGTTTTGGGTTTATGGGTTTTGGGTTTATGGGTTTTGGGATTATGGGTTTTGGGTTTTTGGGTTTTAGGTTTATGGGTTTCGGGTTTATTGGTTTATGGGTTTTGGGTTTATGGGTTTTGGGTTGATGCGTTTTGGGTCTATGGGTTTTGGGTTTATGGGTTTATGGGTTTTGGGTTTATGGGTTTTGGGTTTATGGGTTTTGGGTTTTCGGTTTATGGGTTTTGGGTTTATGGATTTTGGATTTATGGGTTTTTGGGTTTTAGGTTTATGGGTTTCGGGTTTATGGGTTTATGGGTTTTGGGTTTATGGGTTTTGGGTTTATGGGTTTTGGGTTTATGGGTTTTGGGTTTATGGGTTTTGGGTTTATGGGTTTTGGGTTTATGGGTTTTGGATTTATGGGTTTTTTGTTTATGGGTTTTGGGTTTATGGGTTTTGGGTTTATGGGTTTTGGGTTTTTGGGTTTTAGCTTTATGGGTTTCGGGTTTATGGGTTTATGGGTTTTGGGTTTTAGGTTTATGGGTTTCGGGTTTATGGGTTTCTGGGTTTTGGGTTTATGGGTTTTGGGTTGATGCGTTTTGGGTTTATGGGTTTTGGGTTTATGGGTTTATGGGTTTTGGGTTTATGGGTTTTGGGTTTATGGGTTTTGGGTTTTTGGGTTTTAGGTTTATGGGTTTATGGGTTTTGGGTTTATGGTTTTTGGGTTTATGGGTTTTGGATTTATGGGTTTTTTGTTTTATGGGTTTTGGGTTTATGGGTTTTGGATTAATGGGTTTCTGGTTTATGGGTTTCGCGTTTATGGGTTTCGGGTTTATGGGTTTTGGGTTTATGGGTTTTGGGTTTATGGGTTTTGGGTTTAGGGGTTTTGGGTTTATGGGTTTTGGGTTTATGGGTTTTGGGTTATAGGTTTTGGGTTCATGGGTTTTGGGTTTATGGGTTTTGGGTTTATGGGTTTTGGGTTTATGGGTTTTGGGTTATAGGTTTTGAGTTTTTGGGTTTTAGGTTTATGGGTTTATGGGTTTTGGATTTATGGTTTTTGTGTTTATGGGTTTATGGGTTTTGGATTTATGGGTTTTTTGTTTTATGGATTTTGGGTTTATGGGTTTTGGATTTATGGGTTTCTGGTTTATGGGTTTCGGGTTTATGGGTTTCGGGTTTATGGGTTTTGGGTTTATGGGTTTTGGGTTTTTGGGTTTTGGGATTATGGGTTTTGGGTTTATGGGTTTATGGGTTTTGGGTTTATGGATTTTGGGTTATAGGTTTTGGGTTTTTGGGTTATGGGTTTTGGGTTTATGGGTTTTGGGTTTATGGGTTTTGGGTTATAGGTTTTGGGTTTATGGGTTTTGGGTTTATGGGTTTTGGGTTTATGGGTTTTGGGTTTATGGGTTTTGGGTTTATGGGTTTTGGGTTATAGGTTTTGGGTTTTTGAGTTTTTGGTTTATGGGTTTATGGGTTTTGGGTTTATGGTTTTTGTGTTTATGGGTTTATGGGTTTATGGGTTTTGGGTTTATGGTTTTTGTGTTTATGGGTTTATGGGTTTTGGGTTTATGGGTTTTGGGTTTATGGTTTTTGTGTTTATGGGTTTATGGGTTTTGGGTTTATGGTTTTTGGGTTTATGGGTTTTGTATTTATGGGTTTTTTGTTTTATGGGTTTTGGGTTTATGGGTTTTGGATTTATGGGTTTCTGGTTTATGGGTTTCGGGTTTATGGGTTTCGGGTTTATGGGTTTTAGGTTTATGGGTTTCGGGTTTATGGGTTTATGGGTTTTGGGTTTATGGGTTTTGGGTTATAGGTTTTGGGTTTTTGGGTTTTAGGTTTATGGGTTTATGGGTTTTGGGTTTATGATTTTTGGGTTTATGGGTTTTGGATTTATGGGTTTTTTGTTTATGGGTTTTGGGTTTATGGGTTTTGGATTTATGGGTTTCTGGTTTATGGGTTTCGGGTTTATGGGTTTCGGGTTTATGGGTTTTGGGATTATGGGTTTATGGGTTTTGGGTTTATGGGTTTTGGGTTATATGTTTTGGGTTTTTGGGTTTTAGGTTTATGGGTTTATGGGTTTTGGGTTTATGGGTTTTGGGTTTTTGGGTTTTAGGTTTATGGGTTTCGGGTTTATGGGTTTATGGGTTTTGGGTTTATGGGTTTTGGGTTATAGGTTTTGGGTTTCTGGGTTTTAGGTTTATGGGTTTATGGGTTTTGGGTTTATGACTTTTGGGTTTATAGGTTTTGGATTTATGGGTTTTTTGTTTATGGGTTTTGGGTTTATGGGTTTTGGATTTATGGGTTTCTGGTTTATGGGTTTCGGGTTTATGGGTTTCGGGTTTATGGGTTTTGGGATTATGGGTTTTAGGTTTATGGGTTTATGGGTTTTGGGTTTATGATTTTTGGGTTTATGGGTTTTGGATTTATGGGTTTTTTGTTTATGGGTTTTGGGTTTATGGGTTTTGGATTTATGGGTTTCTGGTTTATGGGTTTCGGGTTTATGGGTTTCGGGTTTATGGGTTTTGGGATTATGGGTTTTGGGTTTATGGGTTTATGGGTTTTGGGTTATATGTTTTGGGTTTTTGGGTTTATGGGTTTTGGGTTTTTTTCGTTTTGGGTTATATGTTTTGGGTTTTTGGGTTCTAGGTTTATGGGTTTATGGGTTTTGGGTTTATGGGTTTTGGGTTTTTGGGTTTTAGGTTTCTGGGTTTCGGGTTTATGGGTTTATGGGTTTTGGGTTTTTGGGTTTTAGGTTTCTGGGTTTCGGGTTTATGGGTTTATGGGTTTTGGGTTTATGGGTTTTGGGTTATAGGTTTTGGGTTTTTGGGTTTTAGGTTTATGGGTTTATGGGTTTTGGGTTTATGATTTTTGGGTTTATGGGTTTCGGATTTATGGGTTTTGGATTTATGGGTTTTTTGTTTATGGGTTTTGGGTTTATGGGTTTTGGATTTATGGGTTTCTGGTTTATGGGTTTCGGGTTTATGGGTTTCGGGTTTATGGGTTTTGGGATTATGGGTTTTGGGTTTATGGGTTTTGGGTTTATGGGTTTTGGGTTATATGTTTTGGGTTTTTGGGTTTTAGGTTTATGGGTTTATGGGTTTTGGGTTTATGGGTTTTGGGTTTTTGGGTTTTAGGTTTCTGGGTTTCGGGTTTATGGGTTTATGGGTTTTGGGTTTATGGGTTTTTGGTTTATGGGTTTTGGGTTATAGGTTTTGGGTTTTTGGGTTTTAGGTTTATGGGTTTATGGGTTTTGGGTTTATGATTTTTGGGTTTATGGGTTTTGGATTTATGGGTTTTTTGTTTATGGGTTTTGGGTTTATGGGTTTTGGATTTATGGGTTTCTGGTTTATGGGTTTCGGGTTTATGGGTTTCGGGTTTATGGGTTTTGGGATTATGGGTTTTGGGTTTATGGGTTTTGGGTTTATGGGTTTTGGGTTTATGGGTTTTGGGTTATATGTTTTGGGTTTTTGGGTTTTAGATTTATGGGTTTATGGGTTTTGGGTTTATGGTTTTTGTGTTTATGGGTTTTGGATTTATGGGTTTTTTGTTAATGCGTTTTGGGATTATGGGTTTTGGGTTTATGGGCTTTGGGTTTATGGGTTTTCGGTTTATGGGTTTTGGGTTTATGGGTTTTGGATTTATGGGTTTTGGGTTTTTGGGTTTTAGGTTGATGGGTTTCGGGTTTATGGGTTTATGGGTTTTGGGTTTATGGGTTTTGGGTTGATGGGTTTTGGGTTTATGGGTTTATGGGTTTTCGGTTTATGGGTTTTGGGTTTATGGGTTTTGGGTTTATGGGTTTTGGGTTTATGGGTTTTGGGTTTATGGGTTTTGGGTTTATGGGTTTATGGGTTTTGGGTTTTTGGGTTTTAGGTTTATGGGTTTATGGGTTTTGGGTTTATGGTTTTTGGGTTTATGGGTTTTGGGTTTATGGTTTTTGGGTTTATGGGTTTTGGGTTTATGGGTTTCGGGTTTCTGGGTTTCTGGTTTATGGGTTTCGGGTTTATGGGTTTTTGGTTTGTGGGTTTCTGGTTTATGGGTTTTGGGTTTATGGTTTTCGGGTTTTTGGGTTTTGGGTTTAACGGTTTTGGGTTTATGGGTTTCGGGTTTATGGGTTTTGGGTTTATGGGTTTTGGGTTTATGGGTTTATGGGTTTTGGGTTTATGATTTTTGGGTTTATGGGTTTTGGATTTATGGGTTTTTTGTTTATGGGTTTTGGGTTTATGGGTTTTGGATTTATGGGTTTCTGGTTTATGGGTTTCGGGTTTCTGGGTTTCGGGTTTTTGGGTTTTGGGATTATGGGTTTATGGGTTTTGGGTTATAGGTTTTGGGTTTTTGGGTTTTAGGTTTATGGGTTTATGGGTTTTGGGTTTATGGGTTTTGGGTTATAGGTTTTGGGTTTTTGGGTTTTAGGTTTATGGGTTTATGGGTTTTGGATTTATGATTTTTGGGTTTATGGGTTTTGGATTTATGGGTTTTTTGTTTATGGGTTTTGGGTTTATGGGTTTTCGGTTTATGGGTTTTGGGTTTATCGGTTTTGGGTTTATGGGTTTTGGGTTTTTGGGTTTTAGGTTTATGGGTTTCGGGTTTATGGGTTTATGGGTTTTGGGTTTATGGGTTTTGGGTTATAGGTTTTGGGTTTTTGGGTTTTAGGTTTATGGGTTTATGGGTTTTGGATTTATGATTTTTGGGTTTATGGGTTTTGGATTTATGGGTTTTTTGTTTATGGGTTTTGGGTTTATGGGTTTTGGATTTATGGGTTTCTGGTTTATGGGTTTCGGGTTTATGGGTTTCGGGTTTATGGGTTTTGGGATTATGGGTTTTGGGTTTATGGGTTTTCGGTTTATGGGTTTTGGGTTTATGGGTTTTGGGTTGATGCGTTTTGGGTTTATGGGTTTTGGGTTTATGGGTTTATGGGTTTATGGGTTTTGGGTTTATGGGTTTTGGGTTTTTGGGTTTTGGGTTTATGGGTTTTGGGTTTATGGGTTTTGGGTTTATGGGTTTTGGGTTTATGGGTTTATGGGTTTTGGGTTTTTGGGTTTTAGGTTTATGGGTTTATGGGTTTTGGGTTTATGGTTTTTGGGTTTATGGGTTTTGGGTTTTTGGGTTTTAGGTTGATGGGTTTCGGGTTTATGGGTTTTGGATTTATGGGTTTTTTGTTTATGGGTTTTGGGTTTATGGGTTTTGGATTTATGGGTTTCTGGTTTATGGGTTTCGGGTTTATGGGTTTCGGGTTTATGGGTTTTGGGATTATGGGTTTTGGGTTTATGGGTTTTGGGTTTATGGGTTTTGGGTTATATGTTTTGGGTTTTTGGGTTTTAGGTTTATGGGTTTATGGGTTTTGGGTTTATGGGTTTTGGGTTTTTGGGTTTTAGGTTTCTGGGTTTCGGGTTTATGGGTTTTTGGGTTTTGGGTTTATGGGTTTTGGGTTATAGGTTTTGGGTTTTTGGGTTTTAGGTTTATGGGTTTATGGGTTTTGGGTTTATGATTTTTGGGTTTATGGGTTTTGGATTTATGGGTTTTTTGTTTATGGGTTTTGGGTTTATGGGTTTTGGATTTATGGGTTTCTGGTTTATGGGTTTCGGGTTTATGGGTTTCGGGTTTATGGGTTTCGGGTTTATGGGTTTTGGGATTATGGGTTTTGGGTTTATGGGTTTTGGGTTTATGGGTTTTGGGTTATATGTTTTGGGTTTTTGGGTTTTAGGTTTATGGGTTTATGGGTTTTGGGTTTATGGGTTTTGGGTTTTTGGGTTTTAGGTTTCTGGGTTTCGGGTTTATGGGTTTTTGGGTTTTGGGTTTATGGGTTTTGGGTTATAGGTTTTGGGTTTTTGGGTTTTAGGTTTATGGGTTTATGGGTTTTGGGTTTATGATTTTTGGGTTTATGGGTTTTGGATTTATGGGTTTTTTGTTTATGGTTTTTGTGTTTATGGGTTTTGGATTTATGGGTTTTTTGTTAATGCGTTTTGGGATTATGGGTTTTGGGTTTATGGGCTTTGGGTTTATGGGTTTTCGGTTTATGGGTTTTGGGTTTATGGGTTTTGGATTTATGGGTTTTGGGTTGATGGGTTTTGGGTTTATGGGTTTATGGGTTTTCGGTTTATGGGTTTTGGGTTTATGGGTTTTGGGTTTATGGGTTTTGGGTTTATGGGTTTTGGGTTTATGGGTTTTGGGTTTATGGGTTTTGGGTTTATGGGTTTTGGGTTTATGGGTTTATGGGTTTTGGGTTTTTGGGTTTTAGGTTTATGGGTTTATGGGTTTTGGGTTTATGGTTTTTGGGTTTATGGGTTTTGGGTTTATGGTTTTTGGGTTTATGGGTTTTGGGTTTATGGGTTTCGGGTTTCTGGGTTTCTGGTTTATGGGTTTCGGGTTTATGGGTTTTTGGTTTGTGGGTTTCTGGTTTATGGGTTTTGGGTTTATGGTTTTCGGGTTTTTGGGTTTTGGGTTTAACGGTTTTGGGTTTATGGGTTTCGGGTTTATGGGTTTTGGGTTTATGGGTTTTGGGTTTATGGGTTTATGGGTTTTGGGTTTATGGGTTTTGGATTTATGGGTTTTTTGTTAATGCGTTTTGGGATTATGGGTATTGGGTTTATGGGCTTTGGGTTTATGGGTTTTCGGTTTATGGGTTTTGGGTTTATGGGTTTTGGGTTTATGGGTTTTGGGATTATGGGTTTTGGGTTTTTGGGTTTTAGGTTTATGGGATTCGGGTTTATTGGTTTATGGGTTTTGGGTTTATGGGTTTTGGGTTGATGCGTTTTGGGTCTATGGGTTTTGGGTTTATGGGTTTATGGGTTTTGGGTTTATGGGTTTTGGGTTTATGGGTTTTGGGTTTTCGGTTTATGGGTTTTGGGTTTATGGATTTTGGATTTATGGGTTTTAGGTTTATGGGTTTCGGGTTTATGGGTTTATGGGTTTTGGGTTTATGGGTTTCGGGTTTATGGGTTTTTGGTTTGTGGGTTTCTGGTTTATGGGTTTTGGGTTTATGGTTTTCGGGTTTTTGGGTTTTGGGTTTAACGGTTTTGGGTTTATGGGTTTCGGGTTTATGGGTTTTGGGTTTATGGGTTTTGGGTTTATGGGTTTATGGGTTTTGGGTTTATGGGTTTTGGATTTATGGGTTTTTTGTTAATGCGTTTTGGGATTATGGGTATTGGGTTTATGGGCTTTGGGTTTATGGGTTTTCGGTTTATGGGTTTTGGATTTATGGGTTTTGGGTTTTTGGGTTTTAGGTTTATGGGTTTCGGGTTTATGGGTTTATGGGTTTTGGGTTTTTGGGTTTTAGGTTTATGGGTTTCGGGTTTATGGGTTTATGGGTTTTGGGTTTATGGGTTTTGGGTTGATATGTTTTGGGTTTATGGGTTTATGGGTTTATGGGTTTTGGGTTTTAGGTTTTGGGTTTATGGGTTTTCGGTTTATGGGTTTTCGGTTTATGGGTTTTGGGTTTATGGGTTTTGGGTTTATGGGTTTTGGGTTTATGGGTTTTGGGATTATGGGTTTTGGGTTTTTGGGTTTTAGGTTTATGGGATTCGGGTTTATTGGTTTATGGGTTTTGGGTTTATGGGTTTTGGGTTGATGCGTTTTGGGTCTATGGGTTTTGGGTTTATGGGTTTATGGGTTTTGGGTTTATGGGTTTTGGGTTTATGGGTTTTGGGTTTTCGGTTTATGGGTTTTGGGTTTATGGATTTTGGATTTATGGGTTTTAGGTTTATGGGTTTCGGGTTTATGGGTTTATGGGTTTTGGGTTTATGGGTTTTGGGTTTATGGGTTTTGGGTTTATGGGTTTTGGGTTTATGGGTTTTGGGTTTATGGGTTTTGGGTTTATGGGTTTTGGATTTATGGGTTTTTTGTTTATGGGTTTTGGGTTTATGGGTTTTGGGTTTATGGGTTTTGGGTTTTTGGGTTTTAGCTTTATGGGTTTCGGGTTTATGGGTTTATGGGTTTTGGGTTTTAGGTTTATGGGTTTCGGGTTTATGGGTTTCTGGGTTTTGGGTTTATGGGTTTTGGGTTGATGCGTTTTGGGTTTATGGGTTTTGGGTTTATGGGTTTATGGGTTTTGGGTTTATGGGTTTTGGGTTTATGGGTTTTGGGTTTTTGGGTTTTAGGTTTATGGGTTTATGGGTTTTGGGTTTATGGTTTTTGGGTTTATGGGTTTTGGATTTATGGGTTTTTTGTTTTATGGGTTTTGGGTTTATGGGTTTTGGATTAATGGGTTTCTGGTTTATGG
The DNA here is from genome assembly GCA_949152435.1 of Gastracanthus pulcherrimus. NCBI lineage: Eukaryota > Metazoa > Arthropoda > Insecta > Hymenoptera > Pteromalidae > Gastracanthus > Gastracanthus pulcherrimus. The sequence continues at coordinate 101,523,214 of OX424573.1, forward strand.
GTTTCGCGTTTATGGGTTTCGGGTTTATGGGTTTTGGGTTTATGGGTTTTGGGTTTATGGGTTTTGGGTTTAGGGGTTTTGGGTTTATGGGTTTTGGGTTTATGGGTTTTGGGTTATAGGTTTTGGGTTCATGGGTTTTGGGTTTATGGGTTTTGGGTTTATGGGTTTTGGGTTTATGGGTTTTGGGTTATAGGTTTTGAGTTTTTGGGTTTTAGGTTTATGGGTTTATGGGTTTTGGATTTATGGTTTTTGTGTTTATGGGTTTATGGGTTTTGGATTTATGGGTTTTTTGTTTTATGGATTTTGGGTTTATGGGTTTTGGATTTATGGGTTTCTGGTTTATGGGTTTCGGGTTTATGGGTTTCGGGTTTATGGGTTTTGGGTTTATGGTTTTTGGGTTTATGGGTTTCGCGTTTATGGGTTTCGGGTTTATGGGTTTTGGGTTTATGGGTTTTGGGTTTATGGGTTTTGGGTTTAGGGGTTTTGGGTTTATGGGTTTTGGGTTTATGGGTTTTGGGTTATAGGTTTTGGGTTTATGGGTTTTGGGTTTATGGGTTTTGGGTTTATGGGTTTTGGGTTTATGGGTTTTGGGTTATAGGTTTTTTGTTTTATGGGTTTTGGGTTTATGGGTTTTGGATTTATGGGTTTCAGGTTTATGGGTTTCGGGTTTATGGGTTTATGGGTTTTGGGTTTATGGGTTTTGGGTTATAGGTTTTGGGTTTTTGGGTTTTAGGTTTATGGGTTTGTGGGTTTTGGGTTTATGATTTATGGGTTTATGGGTTTTGGATTTATGGGTTTTTTGTTTATGGGTTTTGGGTTTATGGGTTTTGGATTTATGGGTTTTGGGTTTATGGGTTTTGGGTTATATGTTTTGGGTTTTTGGGTTTTAGGTTTATGGGTTTATGGGTTTTGGGTTTATGGGTTTTGGGTTTTTGGGTTTTAGATTTATGGGTTTCGGGTTTATGGGTTTATGGGTTTTGGGTTTATGGGTTTTGGGTTATAGGTTTTGGGTTTTTGGGTTTTAGGTTTATGGGTTTGTGGGTTTTGGGTTTATGATTTATGGGTTTATGGGTTTTGGATTTATGGGTTTTTTGTTTATGGGTTTTGGGTTTATGGGTTTTGGATTTATGGGTTTCTGGTTTATGGGTTTATGGGTTTTGGGTTTATGATTTTTGGGTTTATGGGTTTTGGATTTATGGGTTTTTTGTTTATGCGTTTTGGGTTTATGGGTTTTGGATTTATGGGTTTCTGGTTTATGGGTTTCGGGTTTATGGGTTTCGGGTTTATGGGTTTCGGGTTTATGGGTTTTGGGATTATGGGTTTTGGGTTTATGGGTTTTGGGTTATATGTTTTGGGTTTTTGGGTTTTAGGTTTATGGGTTTATGGGTTTTGGGTTTATGGGTTTTTGGGTTTTATGTTTATGGGTTTTGGGTTTATGGGTTTTGGGTTTATGGGTTTTGGGTTTATGGGTTTTGGGTTTATGGGTTTTGGGTTTATGGGTTTTGGGTTTATGGGTTTTGGGTTTATGGGTTTTGGGTTTATGGGTTTTGGGTTTATGGGTTTTGGGTTTATGGGTTTTGGGTTTATGGGTTTTGGGTTTATGGGTTTTGGGTTTATGGGTTTTGGGTTTATGGGTTTTGCGTTTAAGGGTTTCGGGTTTATGGGTTTTGGGTTTATGGGTTTTTGGTTTATTGGTTTTGGGTTTTGGGTTTTGGGTTTTGGGTTTATGGGTTTTGGGTTGATGGGTTTCGGGTATATGGGTTTCGGGTTTATGGGTTTTGGGTTTATGGGTTTTGGGTTTATGGGATTTGGATTCATGGGTTTTGCGTTTAAGGGTTTCGGGTTTATGGGTTTTGGGTTTATGGGTTTTTGGTTTATTGGTTTTGGGTTTATAGGTTTTGGTTTATGGGTTTCTGGTTTATGGGTTTCAGGTTTATGGGATTTGGGTTTATGGGTTTTGGGTTGATGGGTTTCGGGTTTATGGGTTTCGGGTTTATGGGTTTTGGGTTTATGGGTTTTGGCTTTATGGGTTTTTGGTTTATTGGTTTTGGGTTTATAGGTTTTGGGTTTATGGGTTTCTGGTTTATGGGTTTTGGGTTTATGGGTTTTGGGTTTATGGGTTTTGGGTTGATGGGTTTCGGGTTTATGGGTTTCGGGTTTATGGGTTTTGGGTTTATGGGTTTTGGGTTTATGGGTTTTGGATTCATGGGTTTTGCGTTTAAGGGTTTCGGGTTTATGGGTTTTGGGTTTATGGGTTTTTGGTTTATTGGTTTTGGGTTTATAGGTTTTGGTTTATGGGTTTCTGGTTTATGGGTTTCAGGTTTATGGGTTTTGGGTTTATGGGTTTGGGATTTATGGGTTCTGGGTTTATGGGTTTTGGGTTTATGCGTTTCGGGTTTTGGATTTATGGATTTCGGGTTTATGGGTTTCGGGTTTATGGGTTTATGGGTTTTGGGTTTATTGGTTTTGGGTTGATGGGTTTTGGGTTTATGGGTTTATGGGTTTATGGGTTTTGGGTTTTGGGTTTTGGGTTTATGGGTTTTGGGTTGATGGGTTTCGGGTTTATGGGTTTCGGGTTTATGGATTTTGGGTTTATAGGTTTTCGGTTTATGGGTTTATGGGTTTTAGGTTTATGGGTTTATGGTTTTTGGGTTTATGGTTTGTGGGTTTATGGGTTTATGGGTTTTCGGTTTATGGATTTTGGGCTTATGGGTTACGGGTTTCTGGGTTTCTGGTTTATGGGTTCGGGTTTATGGGTTTTGGGTTTATGGGTTTTGGGTTTATGGGTTTTGGATTCATGTGTTTTGCGTTTAAGGGTTTCGGGTTTATGGGTTTTGGGTTTATGGGTTTTTGGTTTATTGGTTTTGGGTTTTGGGTTTTGGGTTTATGGGTTTTGGGTTGATGGGTTTCGGGTTTATGGGTTTCGGGTTTATGGGTTTTTGGTTTATTGGTTTTGGGTTTATAGGTTTTGGTTTATGGGTTTCTGGTTTATGGGTTTCAGGTTTATGGGTTTTGGGTTTATGGGTTTGGGATTTATGGGTTCTGGGTTTATGGGTTTTGGGTTTATGCGTTTCGGGTTTTGGATTTATGGATTTCGGGTTTATGGGTTTTCGGTTTATGGGTTTATGGGTTTTAGGTTTATGGGTTTATGGTTTTTGGGTTTATGGTTTGTGGGTTTATGGTTTGTGGGTTTATGGGTTTATGGGTGTTCGGTTTATGGATTTTGGGCTTATGGGTTACGGGTTTCTGGGTTTCTGGTTTATGGGTTCGGGTTTATGGCTTTTTGGTTTGTGGATTTCTGGTTTATGGGTTTTGGGTTTATGGTTTTCGGGTTTTTGGGTTTTGGGTATAACGGTTTTGGGTTTATGGGTTTCGGGTTTATGGGTTTTGGGTTTATGGGTTTTGGGTTTATGGGTTTTGGGTTTATGGGTTTATGGGTTTTGGGTTTATGGGTTTCGGGTTTATGGGTTTTGGGTTTATGGGTTTTGGGTTTATGGGTTTTGGGTTTATGGGTTTATGGGTTTTGGGTTTATGGGTTTTGGGTTTTTGGGTTTCGGGTTTATGGGTTTTGGGTTGATGGGTTTCGGGTTTATGGGTTTCGGGTTTATGGGTTTTGGGTTTATAGGTTTTCGGTTTATGGGTTTATGGGTTTTAGGTTTATGGGTTTATGGTTTTTGGGTTTATGGTTTGTGGGTTTATGAGTTTATGGGTTTTGGATTTATGGGTTTTGGGTATATGGGTTTTGGGTTTATGGGTTTGGGATTTATGGGTTCAGGGTTTATGGGTTTTGGGTTTATGGGTTTCGGGTTTTGGATTTATGGATTTCGGGTTTATGGGTTGCGGGTTTATGGGTTTCGGGTTTATGGGTTTATTGATTTTGGGTTTATGGGTTTATGGGTTTTGGGTTTATGGGTTTCGGGTTCATTGATTTTGGGTTTATGGGTTTATGGGTTTATGGTTTTTGGGTTTATGGTTTGTGGGTTTATGGGTTTATGGGTTTTCGGTTTATGGATTTTGGGTTTATGGGTTTCGGGTTTCTGGGTTTCTGGTTTATGGGTTCGGGTTTATGGGTTTTTGGTTTGTGGATTTCTGGTTTATGGGTTTTGGGTTTATGGTTTTCGGGTTTTTGGGTTTTGGGTTTAACGGTTTTGGGTTTATGGGTTTCGGGTTTATGGGTTTTGGGTTTATGGGTTTTGGGTTTATGGGATTATGGGTTTTGGATTTATGGGTTTTGGGTATATGGGTTTTGGGTTTATGGGTTTGGGATTTATGGGTTCTGGGTTTTGGGTTTATGGGTTTCGGGTTTTGGATTTATGGATTTCGGGTTTATGGGTTTCGGGTTTATGGATTTTGGGTTTATGGGTTTTGGATTCATGGGTTTTGCGTTTAAGGGTTTCGGGTTTATGGGTTTTGGGTTTATGGGTTTTTGGTTTATTGGTTTTGGGTTTATAGGTTTTGGGTTTATGGGTTTCTGGTTTATGGGTTTCGGGTTTATGGGTTTATTTAATTTGGGTTTATGGGTTTATGGGTTTTGGGTTTATGGGTTTCGGGCTTATTGATTTTGGGTTTATGGGTTTATTGGTTTTGGGTTTATGGGTTTCGGGTTTATGGGTTTTGGACTTATGGGTTTTGGGTTTATTTAATTTGGGTTTATGGGTTTATGGGTTTTGGGTTTATGGGTTTCGGGCTTATTGATTTTGGGTTTATGGGTTTATTGGTTTTGGGTTTATGGGTTTCGGGTTTATGGGTTTTGGACTTATGGGTTTTGGGTTTAACGGTTTTGGGTTTATGGGTTTCGGGTTTATGGGTTTTGGGTTCATGGGTTTTAGGTTTATGGGTTTTGGGTTTATGGGTTTTGGGTTTATGGGTTTTGGGTTTATGGGTTTTGGGTTTATGGGTTTTGGGTTATATGTTTTGGGTTTTTGGGTTTTAGGTTTATGGGTTTATGGGTTTTGGGTTTATGGGTTTTGGGTTTTTGGGTTTTAGATTTATGGGTTTCGGGTTTATGGGTTTATGGGTTTTGGGTTTATGGGTTTTGGGTTATAGGTTTTGGGTTTTTGGGTTTTAGGTTTATGGGTTTATGGGTTTTGGGTTTATGATTTTTGGGTTTATGGGTTTTGGATTTATGGGTTTTTTGTTTATGGGTTTTGGGTTTATGGGTTTTGGATTTATGGGTTTCTGGTTTATGGGTTTATGGGTTTTGGGTTTATGATTTTTGGGTTTATGGGTTTTGGATTTATGGGTTTTTTGTTTATGCGTTTTGGGTTTATGGGTTTTGGATTTATGGGTTTCTGGTTTATGGGTTTCGGGTTTATGGGTTTCGGGTTTATGGGTTTTGGGATTATGGGTTTTAGGTTTATGGGTTTATGGGTTTTGGGTTTATGATTTTTGGGTTTATGGGTTTTGGATTTATGGGTTTTTTGTTTATGGGTTTTGGGTTTATGGGTTTTGGATTTATGGGTTTCTGGTTTATGGGTTTCGGGTTTATGGGTTTCGGGTTTATGGGTTTTGGGATTATGGGTTTTGGGTTTATGGGTTTTGGGTTATATGTTTTGGGTTTTTGGGTTTTAGGTTTATGGGTTTATGGGTTTTGGGTTTATGGGTTTTGGGTTTTTGGGTTTTAGGTTTATGGGTTTCGGGTTTATGGGTTTATGGGTTTTGGGTTTCGGGTTTATGAGTTTCGGGTTTATGGGTTTTGGGTTTATGGGTTTTGGGTTTATGGGTTTTGGATTCATGGGTTTTGCGTTTAAGGGTTTCGGGTTTATGGGTTTTGGGTTTATGGGTTTTTGGTTTATTGGTTTTGGGTTTATAGGTTTTGGGTTTATGGGTTTCTGGTTTATGGGTTTCGGGTTTATGGGTTTTGGGTTTATGGGTTTTGGGTTTATGGGTTTTGGATTCATGGGTTTTGCGTTTAAGGGTTTCGGGTTTATGGGTTTTGGGTTTATGGGTTTTTGGTTTATTGGTTTTGGGTTTTGGGTTTATGGGTTTTGGGTTGATGGGTTTCGGGTTTATGGGTTTCGGGTTTATGGGTTTTGGGTTTATGGGTTTCGGGTTTATGGATTTTGGGTTTATAGGTTTTCGGTTTATGGGTTTATGGGTTTTAGGTTTATGGGTTTATGGTTTTTGGGTTTATGGTTTGTGGGTTTATGGGTTTATGGGTTTTCGGTTTATGGATTTTGGGTTTATGGGTTTCGGGTTTCTGGGTTTCTGGTTTATGGGTTCGGGTTTATGGGTTTTTGGTTTGTGGATTTCTGGTTTATGGGTTTTGGGTTTATGGTTTTCAGGTTTTTGGGTTTTGGGTATAACGGTTTTGGGTTTATGGGTTTCGGGTTTATGGGTTTTGGGCTTATGGGTTTTGGGTTTATGGGTTTTGGGTTTATGGGTTTATGGGTTTTAGGTTTATGGGTTTATGGTTTTTGGGTTTATGGTTTGTGGGTTTATGGGTTTATGGGTTTTGGATTTATGGGTTTTGGGTATATGGGTTTTGGGTTTATGGGTTTGGGATTTATGGGTTCTGGGTTTATGGGTTTTGGGTTTATGGGTTTCGGGTTTTGGATTTATGGATTTCGGGTTTATGGGTTGCGGGTTTATGGGTGTCGGGTTTATGGGTTTATTGATTTTGGGTTTATGGGTTTATGGGTTTCGGGTTTATGGGTTTTGGGATTATGGGTTTTAGGTTTATGGGTTTATGGGTTTTGGGTTTATGATTTTTGGGTTTATGGGTTTCGGGTTTATGGGTTTTGGGATTATGGGTTTTGGGTTTATGGGTTTTGGGTTTATGGGTTTTGGGTTATATGTTTTGGGTTTTTGGGTTTTAGGTTTATGGGTTTATGGGTTTCGGGTTTATGGGTTTTGGGTTTTTGGGTTTTAGGTTTATGGGTTTCGGGTTTATGGGTTTATGGGTTTTGGGTTTATGGGTTTTGGGTTATAGGTTTTGGGTTTTTGGGTTTTAGGTTTATGGGTTTATGGGTTTTGGGTTTATGATTGTTGGGTTTATGGGTTTTGGAATTATGGGTTTTTTGTTTATGGGTTTTGGGTTTATGGGTTTTGGATTTATGGGTTTCTGGTTTATGGGTTTCGGGTTTATGGGTTTCGGGATTACGGGTTTTGGGATTATGGGTTTTGGGTTTACGGGTTTTGGGTTTATGGGTTTTGGGTTTATGGGTTTTGGGTTATATGTTTTGAGTTTTTGGGTTTTAGGTTTATGGGTTTATGGGTTTTGGGTTTATGGTTTTTGTGTTTATGGGTTTTGGATTTATGGTTTTTTTTTAATGCGTTTTGGGATTATGGGTTTTGGGTTTATGGGCTTTGGGTTTATGGGTTTTCGGTTTATGGGTTTTGGGTTTATGGGTTTTGGATTTATGGGATTTTGGATTTATGGGTTTCTGGTTTATGGGTTCATGGGTTTTGGGTTTATGATTTTTGGGTTTATGGGTTTTGGATTTATGGGTTTTTTGTTTATGCGTTTTGGGTTTATGGGTTTTGGATTTATGGGTTTCTGGTTTATGGGTTTCGGGTTTATGGGTTTCGGGTTTATGGGTTTTGGGATTATGGGTTTTAGGTTTATGGGTTTATGGGTTTTGGGTTTATGATTTTTGGGTTTATGGGTTTTGGATTTATGGGTTTTTTGTTTATGGGTTTTGGGTTTATGGGTTTTGGATTTATGGGTTTCTGGTTTATGGGTTTCGGGTTTATGGGTTTCGGGTTTAGGGGTTTTGGGATTATGGGTTTTGGGTTTATGGGTTTTGGGTTATATGTTTTGGGTTTTTGGGTTTTAGGTTTATGGGTTTATGGGTTTTGGGTTTATGGGTTTTGGGTTTTTGGGTTTTAGGTTTATGGGTTTCGGGTTTATGGGTTTATGGGTTTTGGGTTTATGGGTTTTGGGTTATAGGTTTTGGGATTATGGGTTTTAGGTTTATGGGTTTATGGGTTTTGGGTTTATGATTTTTGGGTTTATGGGTTTTGGGTTTATGGGTTTTTTGTTTATGGGTTTTGGGTTTATGGGTTTTGGATTTATGGGTTTCTGGTTTATGGGTTTCGGGTTTATAGGTTTCGGGTTTAGGGGTTTTGGGATTATGGGTTTTGGGTTTATGGGTTTTGGGTTATATGTTTTGGGTTTTTGGGTTTTAGGTTTATGGGTTTATGGGTTTTGGGTTTATGGGCTTTGGGTTTATGGGTTTTCGGTTTATGGGTTTTTGGTTTATGGGTTTTGGATTTATGGGTTTTGGGTTTTTGGGTTTTGGTTTATGGGTTTTGGGCTTATGGGTTTTGGGTTTATGGGTTTTGGGTTTATGGGTATATGGGTTTATAGGTTTTCGGTTTATGGGTTTATGGGTTTTAGGTTTATGGGTTTTAGGTTTATGGGTTTATGGTTTTTGGGTTTATGGTTTGTGGGTTTATGGGTTTATGGGTTTTCGGTTTATGGATTTTGGGTTTATGGGTTTCGGGTTTCTGGGTTTCTGGTTTATGGGTTCGGGTTTATGGGTTTTTGGTTTGTGGATTTCTGGTTTATGGGTTTTGGGTTTATGGTTTTCGGGTTTTTGGGTTTTGGGTATAACGGTTTTGGGTTTATGGGTTTCGGGTTTATGGGTTTTGGGCTTATGGGTTTTGGGTTTATGGGTTTTGGGTTTATGGGTATATGGGTTTATAGGTTTTCGGTTTATGGGTTTATGTGTTTTAGGTTTATGGGTTTTAGGTTTATGGGTTTATGGTTTTTGGGTTTATGGTTTGTGGGTTTATGGGTTTATGGGTTTTGGATTTATGGGTTTTGGGTATATGGGTTTTGGGTTTATGGGTTTGGGATTTATGGGTTCTGGGTTTATGGGTTTTGGGTTTATGGGTTTCGGGTTTTGGATTTATGGATTTCGGGTTTATGGGTTGCGGGTTTATGGGTTGCGGGTTTATGGGTTTCGGGTTTATGGGTTTATTGATTTTGTGTTTATGGGTTTATGGGTTTCGGGTTTATGGGTTTTGGGATTATGGGTTTTAGGTTTATGGGTTTATGGGTTTTGGGTTTATGATTTTTGGGTTTATGGGTTTTGGATTTATGGGTTTTTGTTTATGGGTTTTGGGTTTATGGGTTTTGGATTTATGGGTTTCTGGTTTATGGGTTTCGGGTTTATGGGTTTCGGGTATATGGGTTTTGGGATTATGGGTTTTAGGTTTATGGGTTTATGGGTTTTGGGTTTATGATTTTTGGGTTTATGGGTTTTGGATTTATGGGTTTTTGTTTATGGGTTTTGGGTTTATGGGTTTTGGATTTATGGGTTTCTGGTTTATGGGTTTCGGGTTTATGGGTTTCGGGTTTATGGGTTTTGGGATTATGGGCTTTGGGTTTATGGGTTTTGGGTTTATGGGTTTTGGGTTATATGTTTTGGGTTTTTGGGTTTTAGGTTTATGGGTTTATGGGTTTCGGGTTTATGGGTTTTGGGTTTTTGGGTTTTAGGTTTATGGGTTTCGGGTTTATGGGTTTATGGGTTTTGGGTTTATGGGTTTTGGGTTATAGGTTTTGGGTTTTTGGGTTTTAGGTTTATGGGTTTATGGGTTTTGGGTTTATGATTGTTGGGTTTATGGGTTTTGGAATTATGGGTTTTTTGTTTATGGGTTTTGGGTTTATGGGTTTTGGATTTATGGGTTTCTCGTTTATGGGTTTCGGGTTTATGGGTTTCGGGTTTATGGGTTTTGGGATTATGGGTTTTGGGTTTACGGGTTTTGGGTTTATGGGTTTTGGGTTTATGGGTTTTGGGTTATATGTTTTGAGTTTTTGGGTTTTAGGTTTATGGGTTTATGGGTTTTGGGTTTATGGTTTTTGTGTTTATGGGTTTTGGATTTATGGTTTTTTTTTAATGCGTTTTGGGATTATGGGTTTTGGGTTTATGGGCTTTGGGTTTATGGGTTTCGGGTTTATGGGTTTTGGGATTATGGGTTTTGGATTTATGGGTTTTGGATTTATGGGTTTCTGGTTTATGGGTTTATGGGTTTTGGGTTTATGATTTTTGGGTTTATGGGTTTTGGATTTATGGGTTTTTTGTTTATGTGTTTTGGGTTTATGGGTTTTGGATTTATGGGTTTCTGGTTTATGGGTTTCGGGTTTATGGGTTTCGGGTTTATGGGTTTTGGGATTATGGGTTTTAGGTTTATGGGTTTATGGGTTTTGGGTTTATGATTTTTGGGTTTATGGGTTTTGGATTTATGGGTTTTTTGTTTATGGGTTTTGGGTTTATGGGTTTTGGATTTATGGGTTTCTGGTTTATGGGTTTCGGGTTTATGGGTTTATGGGTTTTGGGTTATAGGTTTTGGGTTTTTGGGTTTTAGGTTTATGGGTTTATGGGTTTTGGGTTTTTGGGTTTTAGGTTTATGGGTTTCGGGTTTATGGGTTTATGGGTTTTGGGTTTATGGGTTTTGGGTTATAGGTTTTGGGTTTTTGGGTTTTAGGTTTATGGGTTTATGGGTTTTGGGTTTATGATTGTTGGGTTTATGGGTTTTGGATTTATGGGTTTTTTGTTTATGGGTTTTGGGTTTATGGGTTTTGGATTTATGGGTTTCTGGTTTATGGGTTTCGGGTTTATGGGTTTCGGGTTTATGGGTTTTGGGATTATGGGTTTTGGGTTTATGGGTTTTGGGTTTATGGGTTTTGGGTTTATGGGTTTTGGGTTTATGGGTTTTGGATTCATGGGTTTTGCGTTTAAGGGTTTCGGGTTTATGGGTTTTGGGTTTATGGGTTTTTGGTTTATTGGTTTTGGGTTTTGGGTTTTGGGTTTATGGGTTTTGGGTTGATGGGTTTCGGGTTTATGGGTTTCGGGCTTATGGGTTTTGGGTTTATGGGTTTTGGGTTTATGGGTTTTGGATTCAGGGGCTTTGCGTTTAAGGGTTTCGGGTTTATGGGTTTTGGGTTTATGGGTTTTTGGTTTATTGGTTTTGGGTTTATAGGTTTTGGGTTTATGGGTTTCTGGTTTATGGGTTTCGGGTTTATGGGTTTATGGGTTTTGGGTTTATGGGTTTGGGATTTATGGGTTCTGGGTTTATGGGTTTTGGGTTTATGGGTTTCGGGTTTTGGATTTATGGATGTCGGGTTTATGGGTTTCGGGTTTATGGGTTTATGGGTTTATGGGTTTTGGGTTGATGGGTTTTGGGTTTATGGGTTTATGGGTTTATGGGTTTTGGGTTTTGGGTTTTGGGTTTATGGGTTTTGGGTTGATGGGTTTCGGGTTTATGGGTTTCGGGTTTATGGATTTTGGGTTTATAGGTTTTCGGTTTATGGGTTTATGGGTTTTAGGTTTATGGGTTCTAGGTTTATGGGTTTATGGGTTTTAGGTTTATGGGTTTTAGGTTTATGGGTTTATGGTTTTTGGGTTTATGGTTTGTGGGTTTATGGGTTTATGGGTTTTGGATTTATGGGTTTTGGGTATATGGGTTTTGGGTTTATGGGTTTGGGATTTATGGGTTCTGGGTTTATGGGTTTTGGGTTTATGGGTTTCGGGTTTTGGATTTATGGATTTCGGGTTTATGGGTTGCGGGTTTATGGGTTGCGGGTTTATGGGTTTCGGGTTTATGGGTTTATTGATTTTGTGTTTATGGGTTTATGGGTTTCGGGTTTATGGGTTTTGGGATTATGGGTTTTAGGTTTATGGGTTTATGGGTTTTGGGTTTATGATTTTTGGGTTTATGGGTTTTGGATTTATGGGTTTTTGTTTATGGGTTTTGGGTTTATGGGTTTTGGATTTATGGGTTTCTGGTTTATGGGTTTCGGGTTTATGGGTTTCGGGTATATGGGTTTTGGGATTATGGGTTTTAGGTTTATGGGTTTATGGGTTTTGGGTTTATGATTTTTGGGTTTATGGGTTTTGGATTTATGGGTTTTTGTTTATGGGTTTTGGGTTTATGGGTTTTGGATTTATGGGTTTCTGGTTTATGGGTTTCGGGTTTATGGGTTTCGGGTTTATGGGTTTTGGGATTATGGGCTTTGGGTTTATGGGTTTTGGGTTTATGGGTTTTGGGTTATATGTTTTGGGTTTTTGGGTTTTAGGTTTATGGGTTTATGGGTTTCGGGTTTATGGGTTTTGGGTTTTTGGGTTTTAGGTTTATGGGTTTCGGGTTTATGGGTTTATGGGTTTTGGGTTTATGGGTTTTGGGTTATAGGTTTTGGGTTTTTGGGTTTTAGGTTTATGGGTTTATGGGTTTTGGGTTTATGATTGTTGGGTTTATGGGTTTTGGAATTATGGGTTTTTTGTTTATGGGTTTTGGGTTTATGGGTTTTGGATTTATGGGTTTCTCGTTTATGGGTTTCGGGTTTATGGGTTTCGGGTTTATGGGTTTTGGGATTATGGGTTTTGGGTTTACGGGTTTTGGGTTTATGGGTTTTGGGTTTATGGGTTTTGGGTTATATGTTTTGAGTTTTTGGGTTTTAGGTTTATGGGTTTATGGGTTTTGGGTTTATGGTTTTTGTGTTTATGGGTTTTGGATTTATGGTTTTTTTTTAATGCGTTTTGGGATTATGGGTTTTGGGTTTATGGGCTTTGGGTTTATGGGTTTCGGGTTTATGGGTTTTGGGATTATGGGTTTTGGATTTATGGGTTTTGGATTTATGGGTTTCTGGTTTATGGGTTTATGGGTTTTGGGTTTATGATTTTTGGGTTTATGGGTTTTGGATTTATGGGTTTTTTGTTTATGCGTTTTGGGTTTATGGGTTTTGGATTTATGGGTTTCTGGTTTATGGGTTTCGGGTTTATGGGTTTCGGGTTTATGGGTTTTGGGATTATGGGTTTTAGGTTTATGGGTTTATGGGTTTTGGGTTTATGATTTTTGGGTTTATGGGTTTTGGATTTATGGGTTTTTTGTTTATGGGTTTTGGGTTTATGGGTTTTGGATTTATGGGTTTCTGGTTTATGGGTTTCGGGTTTATGGGTTTATGGGTTTTGGGTTATAGGTTTTGGGTTTTTGGGTTTTAGGTTTATGGGTTTATGGGTTTTGGGTTTTTGGGTTTTAGGTTTATGGGTTTCGGGTTTATGGGTTTATGGGTTTTGGGTTTATGGGTTTTGGGTTATAGGTTTTGGGTTTTTGGGTTTTAGGTTTATGGGTTTATGGGTTTTGGGTTTATGATTGTTGGGTTTATGGGTTTTGGATTTATGGGTTTTTTGTTTATGGGTTTTGGGTTTATGGGTTTTGGATTTATGGGTTTCTGGTTTATGGGTTTCGGGTTTATGGGTTTCGGGTTTATGGGTTTTGGGATTATGGGTTTTGGGTTTATGGGTTTTGGGTTTATGGGTTTTGGGTTTATGGGTTTTGGGTTATATGTTTTGGGTTTTTGGGTTTTAGGTTTATGGGTTTATGGGTTTTGGGTTTATGGTTTTTGTGTTTATGGGTTTTGGATTTATGGGTTTTTTGTTAATGCGTTTTGGGATTATGGGTTTTGGCTTTATGGGCTTTGGGTTTATGGGTTTTCGGTTTATGGGTTTTGGGTTTATGGGTTTTGGATTTATGGGTTTTGGGTTTTTGGGTTTTAGGTTTATGGGTTTCGGGTTCATGGGTTTATGGGTTTTGGGTTGATGGGTTTTGGGTTTATGGGTTTATGGGTTTATGGGTTTTGGGTTTTGGGTTTTGGGTTTTGGGTTTATGGGTTTTGGGTTTATGGGTTTTGGGTTTATGGGTTTTGGATTTATGGGTTTTGGGTTTATGGGTTTATGGGTTTATGGGTTTTGGGTTTTGGGTTTATGGGTTTTGGGTTTATGGGTTTTGGGTTTATGGGTTTTGGGTTTATGGGTTTTGGGTTTATGGGTTTTGGGTTTATGGGTTTTGGGTTTATGGGTTTTGGGTTTATGGGTTTTGGGTTTATGGGTTTTGGGTTTATGGGTTTTGGGTTTATGGGTTTTGGATTCATGGGTTTTGCGTTTAAGGGTTTCGGGTTTATGGGTTTTGGGTTTATGGGTTTTTGGTTTATTGGTTTTGGGTTTTGGGTTTTGGGTTTATGGGTTTTGGGTTGATGGGTTTCGGGTTTATGGGTTTCGGGATTATGGGTTTTGGGTTTATGGGTTTTGGGTTTATGGGTTTTGGATTCATGGGTTTTGCGTTTAAGGGTTTCGGGTTTATGGGTTTTGGGTTTATGGGTTTTTGGTTTATTGGTTTTGGGTTTATAGGTTTTGGGTTTATGGGTTTCTGGTTTATGGGTTTCGGGTATATGGGTTTTGGGTTTATGGGTTTTGGGTTTATGGGTTTTGGATTCATGGGTTTTGCGTTTAAGGGTTTCGGGTTTATGGGTTTTGGGTTTATGGGTTTTTGGTTTATTGGTTTTGGGTTTTGGGTTTTGGGTTTATGGGTTTTGGGTTGATGGGTTTCGGGTTTATGGGTTTCGGGCTTATGGGTTTTGGGTTTATGGGTTTTGGGTTTATGGGTTTTGGATTCATGGGTTTTGCGTTTAAGGGTTTTGGGTTTATGGGTTTTGGGTTTATGGGTTTTTGGTTTATTGGTTTTGGGTTTTGGGTTTTGGGTTTATGGGTTTTGGGTTGATGGGTTTCGGGTTTATGGGTTTCGGGCTTATGGGTTTTGGGTTTATGGGTTTTGGGTTTATGGGTTTTGGATTCATGGGTTTTGCGTTTAAGGGTTTCGGGTTTATGGGTTTTGGGTTTATGGGTTTTTGGTTTATTGGTTTTGGGTTTATAGGTTTTGGGTTTATGGGTTTCTGGTTTATGGGTTTCGGGTTTATGGGTTTATGGGTTTTGGGTTTATGGGTTTGGGATTTATGGGTTCTGGGTTTATGGGTTTTGGGTTTATGGGTTTCGGGTTTTGGATTTATGGATTTCGGGTTTATGGGTTTCGGGTTTATGGGTTTATGGGTTTATGGGTTTTGGGTTGATGGGTTTTGGGTTTATGGGTTTATGGGTTTATGGGTTTTGGGTTTTGGGTTTTGGGTTTTGGGTTTATGGGTTTTGGGTTGATGGGTTTCGGGTTTATGGGTTTCGGGTTTATGGATTTTGGGTTTATAGGTTTTCGGTTTATGGGTTTATGGGTTTTAGGTTTATGGGTTCTAGGTTTATGGGTTTATGGTTTTTGGGTTTATGGTTTGTGGGTTTATGGGTTTATGGGTTTTCGGTTTATGGATTTCGGGTTTTTGGGTTTTGGGTATAACGGTTTTGGGTTTATGGGTTTCGGGTTTATGGGTTTTGGGCTTATGGGTTTTGGGTTTATGGGTTTTGGGTTTTTGGGTTTATGGTTTGTGGGTTTATGGGTTTATGGGTTTTGGATTTATGGGTTTTGGGTATATGGGTTTTGGGTTTATGGGTTTGGGATTTATGGGTTCTGGGTTTATGGGTTTTGGGTTTATGGGTTTCGGGTTTTGGATTTATGGATTTCGGGTTTATGGGTTGCGGGTTTATGGGTTTCGGGTTTATGGGTTTATTGATTTTGGGTTTATGGGTTTATGGGTTTCGGGTTTATGGGTTTTGGGATTATGGGTTTTAGGTTTATGGGTTTATGGGTTTTGGGTTTATGATTTTTGGGTTTATGGGTTTTGGATTTATGGGTTTTTGTTTATGGGTTTTGGGTTTATGGGTTTTGGATTTATGGGTTTCTGGTTTATGGGTTTCGGGTTTATGGGTTTCGGGTTTATGGGTTTTGGGATTATGGGTTTTGGGTTTATGGGTTTTGGGAATATGGGTTTTAGGTTTATGGGTTTATGGTTTTTGGGTTTATGATTTTTGGGTTTATGGGTTTTGGATTTATGGGTTTTTTGTTTATGGGTTTTGGGTTTATGGGTTTTGGATTTATGGGTTTCTGGTTTATGGGTTTCGGGTTTATGGGTTTCGGGTTTATGGGTTTTGGGATTATGGGTTTTAGGTTTATGGGTTTATGGGTTTTGGGTTTATGGGTTTTGGGTTTTTGGGTTTTAGGTTTATGGGTTTCGGGTTTATGGATTTATGGGTTTTGGGTTTATGGGTTTTGGGTTATAGGTTTTGGGTTTTTGGGTTTTAGGTTTATGGGTTTATGGGTTTTGGGTTTATGATTGTTGGGTTTATGGGTTTTGGAATTATGGGTTTTTTGTTTATGGGTTTTGGGTTTATGGGTTTTGGATTTATGGGTTTCTGGTTTATGGGTTTCGGGTTTATGGGTTTCGGGTTTATGGGTTTTGGGATTATGGGTTTTGGGTTTACGGGTTTTGGGTTTATGGGTTTTGGGTTTATGGGTTTTGGGTTATATGTTTTGAGTTTTTGGGTTTTAGGTTTATGGGTTTATGGGTTTTGGGTTTATGGGTTTGGGATTTATGGGTTCTGGGTTTATGGGTTTTGGGTTTATGGGTTTCGGGTTTTGGATTTATGGATTTCGGGTTTATGGGTTTCGGGTTTATGGGTTTATGGGTTTTGGGTTTATGGGTTTTGGGTTTATGGGTTTATGGGTTTATGGGTTTATGGGTTTTGGGTTTTGGGTTTATGGGTTTTGGGTTGATGGGTTTCGGGTTTATGGGTTTCGGGTTTATGGATTTTGGGTTTATAGGTTTTCGGTTTATGGGTTTATGGGTTTTAGGTTTATGGGTTTATGGTTTTTGGGTTTATGGTTTGTGGGTTTATGGGTTTATGGGTTTTCGGTTTATGGATTTTGGGTTTATGGGTTTCGGGTTTCTGGGTTTCTGGTTTATGGGTTCGGGTTTATGGGTTTTTGGTTTGTGGATTTCTGGTTTATGGGTTTTGGGTTTATGGTTTTCGGGTTTTTGGGTTTTGGGTATAACGGTTTTGGGTTTATGGGTTTCGGGTTTATGGGTTTTGGGCTTATAGGTTTTGGGTTTATGGGTTTTGGGTTTATGGGTTTATGGGTTTTAGGTTTATGGGTTTATGGTTTTTGGGTTTATGGTTTGTGGGTTTATGGGTTTATGGGTTTTGGATTTATGGGTTTTGGGTATATGGGTTTTGGGTTTATGGGTTTGGGATTTATGGGTTCTGGGTTTATGGGTTTTGGGTTTATGGGTTTCGGGTTTTGGATTTATGGATTTCGGGTTTATGGGTTGCGGGTTTATGGGTTGCGGGTTTATGGTTTTCGGGTTTATGGGTTTATTGATTTTGGGTTTATGGGTTTATGGGTTTCGGGTTTATGGGTTTTGGGATTATGGGTTTTAGGTTTATGGGTTTATGGGTTTTGGGTTTATGATTTTTGGGTTTATGGGTTTTGGATTTATGGGTTTTTGTTTATGGGTTTTGGGTTTATGGGTTTTGGATTTATGGGTTTCTGGTTTATGGGTTTCGGGTTTATGGGTTTCGGGTTTATGGGTTTTGGGATTATGGGTTTTGGGTTTATGGGTTTTGGGATTATGGGTTTTAGGTTTATGGGTTTATGGGTTTTTGGTTTATTGGTTTTGGGTTTTGGGTTTTGGGTTTATGGGTTTTGGGTTGATGGGTTTCGGGTTTATGGGTTTCGGGTTTATGGGTTTTGGGTTTATGGGTTTTGGGTTTATGGGTTTTGGATTCATGGGTTTTGCGTTTAAGGGTTTCGGGTTTATGGGTTTTGGGTTTATGGGTTTATGGGTTTTTGGTTTATTGGTTTTGGGTTTATAGGTTTTGGGTTTATGGGTTTCTGGTTTATGGGTTTCGGGTTTATGGGTTTATGGGTTTTGGGTTTATGGGTTTGGGATTTATGGGTTCTGGGTTTATGGGTTTTGGGTTTATGGGTTTCGGGTTTTGGATTTGTGGATTTCGGGTTTATGGGTTTCGGGTTTATGGGTTTATGGGTTTATGGGTTTTGGGTTGATGGGTTTTGGGTTTATGGGTTTATGGGTTTATGGGTTTTGGGTTTTGGGTTTTGGGTTTATGGGTTTTGGGTTGATGGGTTTCGGGTTTATGGGTTTCGGGTTTATGGATTTTGGGTTTATAGGTTTTCGGTTTATGGGTTTATGGGTTTTAGGTTTATGGGTTTTAGGTTTATGGGTTTATGGTTTTTGGGTTTATGGTTTGTGGGTTTATGGGTTTATGGGTTTTCGGTTTATGGATTTCGGGTTTTTGGGTTTTGGGTATAACGGTTTTGGGTTTATGGGTTTCGGGTTTATGGGTTTTGGGCTTATGGGTTTTGGGTTTATGGGTTTTGGGTTTTTGGGTTTATGGTTTGTGGGTTTATGGGTTTATGGGTTTTGGATTTATGGGTTTTGGGTATATGGGTTTTGGGTTTATGGGTTTGGGATTTATGGGTTCTGGGTTTATGGGTTTTGGGTTTATGGGTTTGGGATTTATGGGTTCTGGGTTTATGGGTTTTGGGTTTATGGGTTTCGGGTTTTGGATTTATGGATTTCGGGTTTATGGGTTGCGGGTTTATGGGTTTCGGGTTTATGGGTTTATTGATTTTGGGTTTATGGGTTTATGGGTTTCGGGTTTATGGGTTTTGGGATTATGGGTTTTAGGTTTATGGGTTTATGGGTTTTGGGTTTATGATTTTTGGGTTTATGGGTTTTGGATTTATGGGTTTTTGTTTATGGGTTTTGGGTTTATGGGTTTTGGGTTTATGGGTTTTGGGTTTATGGGTTTTGGGTTATATGTTTTGAGTTTTTGGGTTTTAGGTTTATGGGTTTATGGGTTTTGGGTTTATGGGTTTGGGATTTATGGGTTCTGGGTTTATGGGTTTTGGGTTTATGGGTTTCGGGTTTTGGATTTATGGATTTCGGGTTTATGGGTTTCGGGTTTATGGGTTTCGGGTTTATGGGTTTATGGGTTTTGGGTTTATGGGTTTTGGGTTTATGGGTTTATGGGTTTATGGGTTTTGGGTTTTGGGTTTTGGGTTTATGGGTTTTGGGTTGATGGGTTTCGGGTTTATGGGTTTCGGGTTTATGGATTTTGGGTTTATAGGTTTTCGGTTTATGGGTTTATGGGTTTTAGGTTTATGGGTTTATGGTTTTTGGGTTTATGGTTTGTGGGTTTATGGGTTTATGGGTTTTCGGTTTATGGATTTTGGGTTTATGGGTTTCGGGTTTCTGGGTTTCTGGTTTATGGGTTCGGGTTTATGGGTTTTTGGTTTGTGGATTTCTGGTTTATGGGTTTTGGGTTTATGGTTTTCGGGTTTTTGGGTTTTGGGTATAACGGTTTTGGGTTTATGGGTTTCGGGTTTATGGGTTTTGGGCTTATAGGTTTTGGGTTTATGGGTTTTGGGTTTATGGGTTTATGGGTTTTAGGTTTATGGGTTTATGGTTTTTGGGTTTATGGTTTGTGGGTTTATGGGTTTATGGGTTTTGGATTTATGGGTTTTGGGTATATGGGTTTTGGGTTTATGGGTTTGGGATTTATGGGTTCTGGGTTTATGGGTTTTGGGTTTATGGGTTTCGGGTTTTGGATTTATGGATTTCGGGTTTATGGGTTGCGGGTTTATGGGTTGCGGGTTTATGGGTTTCGGGTTTATGGGTTTATTGATTTTGGGTTTATGGGTTTATGGGTTTCGGGTTTATGGGTTTTGGGATTATGGGTTTTAGGTTTATGGGTTTATGGGTTTTGGGTTTATGATTTTTGGGTTTA
Organism: Gastracanthus pulcherrimus; assembly: GCA_949152435.1. NCBI lineage: Eukaryota > Metazoa > Arthropoda > Insecta > Hymenoptera > Pteromalidae > Gastracanthus > Gastracanthus pulcherrimus. The sequence goes on from OX424573.1 coordinate 101,542,686, forward strand.
TGGGTTTTGGATTTATGGGTTTTTGTTTATGGGTTTTGGGTTTATGGGTTTTGGATTTATGGGTTTCTGGTTTATGGGTTTCGGGTTTATGGGTTTCGGGTTTATGGGTTTTGGGATTATGGGTTTTGGGTTTATGGGTTTTGGGATTATGGGTTTTAGGTTTATGGGTTTATGGTTTTTGGGTTTATGATTGTTGGGTTTATGGGTTTTGGAATTATGGGTTTTTTGTTTATGGGTTTTGGGTTTATGGGTTTTGGATTTATGGGTTTCGGGTTTATGGGTTTTGGGATTATGGGTTTTGGGTTTACGGGTTTTGGGTTTATGGGTTTTGGGTTTATGGGTTTTGGGTTATATGTTTTGAGTTTTTGGGTTTTAGGTTTATGGGTTTATGGGTTTTGGGTTTATGGTTTTTGTGTTTATGGGTTTTGGATTTATGTTTTTTTTTAATGCGTTTTGGGATTATGGGTTTTGGGTTTATGGGCTTTGGATTTATGGGTTTCTGGTTTATGGGTTTATGGGTTTTGGGTTTATGATTTTTGGTTCTATGGGTTTTGGATTTATGGGTTTTTTGTTTATGCGTTTTGGGTTTATGGGTTTTGGATTTATGGGTTTCTGGTTTATGGGTTTCGGGTTTATGGGTTTCGGGTTTATGGGTTTTGGGAATATGGGTTTTAGGTTTATGGGTTTATGGGTTTTGGGTTTACGATTTTTGGGTTTATGGGTTTTGGATTTATGGGTTTTTTGTTTATGGGTTTTGGGTTTATGGGTTTTGGATTTATGGGTTTCTGGTTTATGGGTTTCGGGTTTATGGGTTTCGGGTTTAGGGGTTTTGGGATTATGGGTTTTGGGTTTATGGGTTTTGGGTTATATGTTTTGGGTTTTTGGGTTTTAGGTTTATGGGTTTATGGGTTTTGGGTTTATGGGTTTTGGGTTTTTGGGTTTTAGGTTTATGGGTTTCGGGTTTATGGGTTTATGGGTTTTGGGTTTATGGGTTTTGGGTTATAGGTTTTGGGTTTTTGGGTTTTAGGTTTATGGGTTTATGGGTTTATGGGTTTTGGGTTTATGATTGTTGGGTTTATGGGTTTTGGATTTATGGGTTTTTTGTTTATGGGTTTTGGGTTTATGGGTTTTGGATTTATGGGTTTCTGGTTTATGGGTTTCGGGTTTATGGGTTTCGGGTTTATGGGTTTTGGGATTATGGGTTTTGGGTTTATGGGTTTTGGGTTTATGGGTTTTGGGTTTATGGGTTTTTTGTTAATGCGTTTTGGGATTATGGGTTTTGGTTTTATGGGCTTTGGGTTTATGGGTTTTCGGTTTATGGGTTTTGGGTTTATGGGTTTTGGATTTATGGGTTTTGGGTTTTTGGGTTTTAGGTTTATGGGTTTCGGGTTTATGGGTTTATGGGTTTTGGGTTTATGGGTTTTGGGTTGATGGGTTTTGGGTTTATGGGTTTTGGGTTTATGGGTTTATGGGTTTATGGGTTTTGGGTTTTGGGTTTTGGGTTTATGGGTTTTGGGTTTATGGGTTTTGGGTTTATGGTTTTTGTGTTTATGGGTTTTGGATTTATGGGTTTTTTGTTAATGCGTTTTGGGATTATGGGTTTTGGGTTTATGGGCTTTGGGTTTATGGGTTTTCGGTTTATGGGTTTTGGGTTTATGGGTTTTGGATTTATGGGTTTTGGGTTTTTGGGTTTTAGGTTTATGGGTTTCGGGTTTATGGGTTTATGGGTTTTGGGTTTATGGGTTTTGGGTTGATGGGTTTTGGGTTTATGGGTTTATGGGTTTATGGGTTTTGGGTTTTGGGTTTATGGGTTTTGGGTTTATGGGTTTTGGGTTTTGGGTTTATGGGTTTTTGGTTTATTGGTTTTGGGTTTATAGGTTTTGGGTTTATGGGTTTCTGGTTTATGGGTTTCGGGTTTATGGGTTTATGGGTTTTGGGTTGATGGGTTTGGGATTTATGGGTTCTGGGTTTATGGGTTTTGGGTTTATGGGTTTCGGGTTTTGGATTTATGGATTTCGGGTTTATGGGTTTCGGGTTTATGGGTTTATGGGTTTTGGGTTTATGGGTTTTGGGTTGATGGGTTTTGGGTTTATGGGTTTATGGGTTTATGGGTTTTGGGTTTTGGGTTTTGGGTTTATGGGTTTTGGGTTGATGGGTTTCGGGTTTATGGGTTTCGGGTTTACGGATTTTGGGTTTATAGGTTTTCGGTTTATGGGTTTATGGGTTTTAGGTTTATGGGTTTATGGTTTTTGGGTTTATGGTTTGTGGGTTTATGGGTTTTCGGTTTATGGATTTTGGGTTTATGGGTTTCGGGTTTCTGGGTTTCTGGTTTATGGGTTCGGGTTGATGGGTTTTTCGTTTGTGGATTTCTGGTTTATGGGTTTTGGGTTTATGGTTTTCGGATTTTTGGGTTTTGGGTTTATGGGTTTATGGGTTTTGGGTTTATGGGTTTTGGGTTGATGGGTTTTGGGTTTATGGGTTTATGGGTTTATGGGTTTTGGGTTTTGGGTATTGGGTTTATGGGTTTTGGGTTGATGGGTTTCGGGTTTATGGGTTTCGGGTTTACGGATTTTGGGTTTATAGGTTTTCGGTTTATGGGTTTATGGGTTTTAGGTTTATGGGTTTTCGGTTTATGGATTTTGGGTTTATGGGTTTCGGGTTTCTGGGTTTCTGGTTTATGGGTTCGGGTTGATGGGTTTTTCGTTTGTGGATTTCTGGTTTATGGGTTTTGGGTTTATGGTTTTCGGATTTTTGGGTTTTGGGTATAACGGTTTTGGGTTTATGGGTTTCGGGTTTATGGGTTTTGGGCTTATGGGTTTTGGGTTTATGGGTTTATGGGTTTATGGGTTTTAGGTTTATGGGTTTATGGTTTTTGGGTTTATGGTTTGTGGGTTTATGGGTTTATGGGTTTTGGATTTATGGGTTTTGGGTATATGGGTTTTGGGTTTAAGGGTTTGGGATTTATGGGTTCTGGGTTTATGGGTTTTGGGTTTATGGGTTTCGGGTTTTGGATTTATGGATTACGGGTTTATGGGTTGCGGGTTTATGGGTTTCGGGTTTATGGGTTTATTGATTTTGGGTTTATGGGTTTATGGGTTTATGGGTTTTGGGTTTATGGGTTTCGGGTTTATTGATTTTGGGTTTATGGGTTTATGGGTTTATGGTTTTTGGGTTTATGGTTTGTGGGTTTATGGGTTTATGGGTTTTCGGTTTATGGATTTTGGGTTTATGGGTTTCGGGTTTTTGGGTTTTGGGTTTAACGGTTTTGGGTTTATGGGTTTCGGGTTTATGGGTTTTGGGTTTATGGGTTTTGGGTTTTGGGTTTAACGGTTTTGGGTTTATGGGTTTCGGGTTTATGGGTTTTGGGTTCATGGGTTTCTGGTTTATGGGTTTCGGGTTTATGGGTTTCGGGTTTATGGGTTTTGGGATTATGGGTTTTGGGTTTATGGGTTTTGGGTTTATGGGTTTTGGGTTTATGGGTTTTGGGTTATATGTTTTGGGTTTTTGGGTTTTAGGTTTATGGGTTTATGGGTTTTGGGTTTATGGGTTTTGGGTTTTTGGGTTTTAGGTTTATGGGTTTCGGGTTTATGGATTTATGGGTTTTGGGTTTATGGGTTTTGGGTTATAGGTTTTGGGTTTTTGGGTTTTAGGTTTATGGGTTTATGGGTTTTGGGTTTATGATTGTTGGGTTTATGGGTTTTGGAATTATGGGTTTTTTGTTTATGGGTTTTGGGTTTATGGGTTTTGGATTTATGGGTTTCTGGTTTATGGGTTTCGGGTTTATGGGTTTCGGGTTTATGGGTTTTGGGATTATGGGTTTTGGGTTTACGGGTTTTGGGTTTATGGGTTTTGGGTTTATGGGTTTTGGGTTATATGTTTTGAGTTTTTGGGTTTTAGGTTTATGGGTTTATGGGTTTTGGGTTTATGGTTTTTGTGTTTATGGGTTTTGGATTTATGGTTTTTTTTAATGCGTTTTGGGATTATGGGTTTTGGGTTTATGGGCTTTGGATTTATGGGTTTCTGGTTTATGGGTTTATGGGTTTTGGGTTTATGATTTTGGGGTCTATGGATTTTGGATTTATGGGTTTTTTGTTTATGCGTTTTGGGTTTATGGGTTTTGGATTTATGGGTTTCTGGTTTATGGGTTTCGGGTTTATGGGTTTCGGGTTTATGGGTTTTGGGAATATGGGTTTTAGGTTTATGGGTTTATGGGTTTTGGGTTTAAGATTTTTGGGTTTATGGGTTTTGGATTTATGGGTTTTTTGTTTATGGGTTTTGGGTTTATGGGTTTTGGATTTATGGGTTTCTGGTTTATGGGTTTCGGGTTTATGGGTTTCGGGTTTAGGGGTTTTGGGATTATGGGTTTTGGGTTTATGGGTTTTGGGTTATATGTTTTGGGTTTTTGGGTTTTAGGTTTATGGGTTTATGGGTTTTGGGTTTATGGGTTTTGGGTTTTTGGGTTTTAGGGTTTTAGGTTTATGGGTTTCGGGTTTATGGGTTTATGGGTTTTGGGTTTATGGGTTTTGGGTTATAGGTTTTGGGTTTTTGGGTTTTAGGTTTATGGGTTTATGGGTTTATGGGTTTTGGGTTTATGATTGTTGGGTTTATGGGTTTTGGATTTATGGGTTTTTTGTTTATGGGTTTTGGGTTTATGGTTTTCGGATTTTTGGGTTTTGGGTATAACGGTTTTGGGTTTATGGGTTTCGGGTTTATGGGTTTTGGGCTTATGCGTTTTGGGTTTATGGGTTTCGGGTTTCTGGGTTTCTGGTTTATGGGTTCGGGTTGATGGGTTTTTGGTTTGTGGATTTCTGGTTTATGGGTTTTGGGTTTATGGTTTTCGGATTTTTGGGTTTTGGGTATAACGGTTTTGGGTTTATGGGTTTCGGGTTTATGGGTTTTGGGCTTATGGGTTTTGGGTTTATGGGTTTATGGGTTTATGGGTTTTAGGTTTATGGGTTTATGGTTTTTGGGTTTATGGTTTGTGGGTTTATGGGTTTATGGGTTTTTGATTTATGGGTTTTGGGTATATGGGTTTTGGGTTTAAGGGTTTGGGATTTATGGGTTCTGGGTTTATGGGTTTTGGGTTTATGGGTTTCGGGTTTTGGATTTATGGATTACGGGTTTATGGGTTGCGGGTTTATGGGTTTCGGGTTTATGGGTTTATTGATTTTGGGTTTATGGGTTTATGGGTTTTGGGTTTATGGGTTTCGGGTTTATTGATTTTGGGTTTATGGGTTTATGGGTTTATGGTTTTTGGGTTTATGGTTTGTGGGTTTATGGGTTTATGGGTTTTCGGTTTATGGATTTTGGGTTTATGGGTTTCGGGTTTTTGGGTTTAACGGTTTTGGGTTTATGGGTTTCGGGTTTATGGGTTTTGGGTTTATGGGTTTTGGGTTTTGGGTTTAACGGTTTTGGGTTTATGGGTTTCGGGTTTATGGGTTTTGGGTTCATGGGTTTTAGGTTTATGGGTTTTGGGTTTATGGGTTTTGGGTTTATGGGTTTTGGGTTTATGGGTTTTGGGTTTATGGGTTTTGGGTTTATGGGTTTTTGGTTTATTGGTTTTGGGTTTATAGGTTTTGGGTTTATGGGGTTTGGGTTTATAGGTTTTGGGTTTATGGGTTTATGGGTTTTAGATTTATGGGTTTATGGTTTTTGGGTTTATGGTTTGTGGGTTTATGGGTTTTGGGTTTATGGTTTTCGGGTTTTTGGTTTCTGTATATGGGTTTCGGGTTTATGGGTTTCGGGTTTATTGGATTTTGTTTATGGGTTTTGGGTTTATGGGTTTATCGGTTTTGGGTTTATGGGTTTATGGTTTTTGGGTTAATGGTTTGTGGGTTTATGGGTTTATGGGTTTTGGATTTATGGGTTTTGGGTATATGGGTTTTGGGTTTATGGGTTTGGGATTTATGGGTTCTGGGTTTATGGGTTTTGGGTTTATGGGTTTCGGGTTTTGGATTTATGGATTTCGGGTTTATGGGTTTCGGGTTTATGGGTTTCGGGTTTATGGGTTTATTGATTTTGGGTTTATGGGTTTATGGGTTTTGGGTTTATGGGTTTCGGGTTTATTGATTTTGGGTTTATGGGTTTATGGTTTTTGGGTTTATGGTTTGTGGGTTTATGGGTTTATGGGTTTTCGGTTTATGGATTTTGGGTTTATGGGTTTCGGGTTTCTGGGTTTCTGGTTTTTGGGTTCGGGTTTATGGGTTTTTGGTTTGTGGATTTCTGGTTTATGGGTTTTGGGTTTATGGTTTTCGGGTTTTTGGGTTTTGGGTTTAACGGTTTTGGGTTGATGGGTTTCGGGTTTATGGGTTTTGGGTTTATGGGTTTTGGGTTTATGGGTTTTGGGTTTATGGGTTTTGGGTTTATGGGTTTTGGGTTTATGGGTTTTGGATTATGGGTTTTGGGTTTATGGGTTTATGGGTTTTGGGTTTATGGGATTTGGGTTTATGGGTTTTCGGTTTATGGGTTTTGGGTTTATGGATTTTGGATTTATGGATTTTGGGTTTATGGGTTTCGGGTTTATGGGTTTTGGATTTATGGGCTTTGGGTTTTAGGGTTTTGGGTTTATGGGTTTTGGGTTTGTGGGTTTTGGATTTATGAGCTTTGGGTTTTTGGGTTTCTGGTTTATGGGTTTCGGGTTTATGGGTTTCGGGTTTATGGGTTTATGGGTTTAGAATTTATGGGTTTTGGGTTTATGGGTTAATGGGTTTTGGATTTATGGGTTTTGGGTTTATGGGTTTTGGGTTTATGGGTTTCGGGTTTATGGGTTTTGGGTTTATGGGTTTGGGATTTATGGGTCCTGGGATTATGGGTTTTTGGTTTATGGGTTTCGGGTGTTGGATTTATGGGTTTCGGGTTTATGGGTTTCGGGTTTATGAGTTTTGGGTTTATAGGTTTTCGGTTTATGGGTTTATGGGTTTTAGGTTTATGGGTTTATGGTTTTTGGGTTTATGGTTTGTGGGTTTATGGGTTTATGGGTTTGGGTTTATGGGTTTGGGATTTATGGGTCCTGGGATTATGGGTTTTTGGTTTATGGGTTTCGGTTGTTGGATTTATGGGTTTCGGGTTTATGGGTTTCGGGTTTATGGGTTTTGGGTTTATAGGTTTTCGGTTTATGGGTTTAAGGGTTTTAGGTTTATGGGTTTATGGTTTTTGGGCTTATGGTTTGTGGGTTTATGGGTTTATGGGTTTTCGGTTTATGGATTTTGGGTTTATGGGTTTCTGGGTTTCTGGTTTATGGGTTCGGGTTTATGGGTTTTTGGTTTGTGGATTTCTGGTTTATGGGTTTTGCGTATATCGGTTTTGGGTTTATGGGTTTGGGATTTATGGGTTCTGGGTTTATGGGTTTTGGGTTTATGGGTTTCGGGTTTTGGATTTATGGATTTCGGGTTTATGGCTTTCGGGTTTATGGGTTTTCGGTTTATGGGTTTTGGATTCATGGGTTTTGCGTTTAAGGGTTTCGGGTTTATGGGTTTTGGGTTTATGGGTTTTTGGTTTATTGGTTTTGGGTTTATAGGTTTTGGGTTTATCGGTTTCTGGTTTATGGGTTTCGGGTTTATGGGTTTATTGATTTTGGGTTTATGGGTTTTGGGTTTATGGGTTTCGGGTTTATTGATTTTGGGTTTATGGGTTTATTGGTTTTGGGTTTATGGGTTTCGGGTTTATGGGTTTTGGACTTATGGGTTTTGGGTTTAACGGTTTTGGGTTTATGGGTTTCGGGTTTATGGGTTTTGGGTTTATGGGTTTTAGGTTTATGGGTTTTGGGTTTATGGGTTTTGGGTTTATGGGTTTTGGGTTTATGGGTTTTGGGTTTATGGGTTTTGGGTTTATGGGTTTTTGGTTTATTGGTTTTGGGTTTATCGGTTTCTGGTTTATGGGTTTCGGGTTTATGGGTTTATTGATTTTGGGTTTATGGGTTTTGGGTTTATGGGTTTCGGGTTTATTGATTTTGGGTTTATGGGTTTATGGGTTTCTGGTTTATGGGTTTCGGGTTTATGGGTTTATGGGTTTTGGGTTTATGGGTTTGGGATTTATGGGTTCTGGGTTTATGGGTTTTGGGTTTATGGGTTTCGGGTTTTGGATTTATGGATTTCGGGTTTATGGGTTTATGGGTTTTGGGTTTATGGGTTTTGGGTTGATGGGTTTTGGGTTTATGGGTTTATGGGTTTATGGGTTTATGGGTTTTGGGTTTTGGGTTTTGGGTTTATGGGTTTTGGGTTGATGGGTTTCGGGTTTATGGGTTTCGGGTTTATGGGTTTTGGGTTTATAGGTTTTCGGTTTATGGGTTTTGGGTTTATGGGTTTCGGGTTTATGGGTTTTGGGTGTATAGGATTTGGGTTTATGGGTTTTTGGTTTCTGGATTTCTGGTTTATGGGTTTTGGGTTTATGGGTTTTGGGTTTATGGTTTTCGGGTTTTTGGGTTTTGGGTTTAACGGTTTTGGGTTTATGGGTTTCGGGTTTATGGGTTTTGGGTGTATAGGATTTGGGTTTATGGGTTTTGGGTTTATGGGTTTATGGGTTTTGGGTATATGGGTTTTGGGTTTTTGGGTTTCGGGTTTATGGGTTTTGGGTTGATGGGTTTCGGGTTTATGGGTTTCGGGTTTATGGGTTTTGGGTTTATAGGTTTTCGGTTTATGGGTTTATGGGTTTTAGGTTTATGGGTTTATGGTTTTTGGGTTTATGGTTTGTGGGTTTATGGGTTTATGGGTTTTGGATTTATGGGTTTTGGGTATATGGGTTTTGGGTTTATAGGTTTTCGGTTTATGGGTTTATGGGTTTTAGGTTTATGGGTTTATGGTTTTTGGGTTTATGGTTTGTGGGTTTTGGGTTTATGGGTTTTGGGTTGATGGGTTTTGGGTTTATGGGTTTATGGGTTTATGGGTTTATGGGTTTTGGGTTTTGGGTTTTGGGTTTATGGGTTTTGGGTTGATGGGTTTCGGGTTTATGGGTTTCGGGTTTATGGGTTTTGGGTTTATAGGTTTTCGGTTTATGGGTTTATGGGTTTTAGGTTTATGGGTTTATGGTTTTTGGGTTTATGGTTTGTGGGTTTATGGGTTTATGGGTTTTCGGTTTATGGATTTTGGGTTTATGGGTTTCGGGTTTCTGGGTTTCTGGTTTATGGGTTCGGGTTTGTGGGTTTTTGGTTTGTGGATTTCTGGTTTATGGGTTTTGGGTTTATGGGTTTTGGGTTTATGGTTTTCGGGTTTTTGGGTTTTGGGTTTAACGGTTTTGGGTTTATGGGTTTCGGGTTTATGGGTTTTGGGTTTATGGGTTTTGGGTTTATGGGTTTTGGATTTATGGGTTTATGGTTTTTGGGTTTATGGTTTGTGGGTTTATGGGTTTATGGGTTTATGGTTTGTGGGTTTATGGGTCTATGGGTTTTCGGTTTATGGATTTTTGGTTTATGGGTTTCGGGTTTCTGGGTTTCTGGTTTATGGGTTCGGGTTTATGGGTTTTTGGTTTGTGGATTTCTGGTTTATGGGTTTTGGGTTTATGGTTTTCGGGTTTTTGGGTTTTGGGTATAACGGTTTTGGGTTTATGGGTTTCGGGTTTATGGGTTTTGGGTTTATGGGTTTTGGGTTAATGGGTTTTGGGTGTATGGGTTTCGGGTTTCTGGGTCTCTGGTTTATGGGTTCGGGTTTATGGGTTTTTGGTTTGTGGATTTTTGGTTTATGGGTTTTGGGTTTATGGTTTTCGGGTTTATGGTTTTCGGGTTTTTGGGTTTTGGGTTTAACGGTTTTGGGTTTATGGGTTTCGGGTTTATGGGTTTTGGGTTTATGGGTTTTGGGTTTATGGGTTTATGGGTTTTGGATTTATGGGTTTTGGGTATATGGGTTTTGGGTTTATGGGTTTGGGATTTATGGGTTCTGGGTTTATGGGTTTTGGGTTTATGGGTTTCGGGTTTTGGATTTATGGATTTCGGGTTTATGGGTTTCGGGTTTATGGGTTTTGGGTTTATGGGTTTTGGATTCATGGGTTTTGCGTTTAAGGGTTTCGGGTTTATGGGTTTTGGGTTTATGGGTTTTTGGTTTATTGGTTTTGGGTTTATAGGTTTTGGGTTTATGGGTTTCTGGTTTATGGGTTTCGGGTTTATGGGTTTATTGATTTTGGGTTTATGGGTTTATGGGCTTTGGGTTTATGGGTTTCGGGTTTATTGATTTTGGGTTTATGGGTTTATGGGTTTATGGGTTTATGGTTTTTGGGTTTATGGTTTGTGGGTTTATGGGTTTATGGGTTTTAGGTTTATGGATTTTGGGTTTATGGGTTTCGGGTTTCTGGGTTTCTGGTTTATGGGTTCGGGTTTATGGGTTTTTGGTTTGTGGATTTCTGGTTTATGGGTTTTGGGTTTATGGTTTTCGGGTTTTTGAGTTTTGGGTTTAACGGTTTTGGGTTTATGGGTTTCGGGTTTATGGGTTTTGGGTTTATGGGTTTTGGGTTTATGGGTTTATGGGTTTTGGATTTATGGGTTTTGGGTATATGGGTTTTGGGTTTATGGGTTTTGGGTTTATGGGTTTTGGGTTTATGGGTTTTGGGTTTATGGGTTTCGGGTTTATGGGTTTTGGGTTTATGGGTTTGGGATTTATGGGTCCTGGGATTATGGGTTTTGGGTTTATGGGTTTCGGGTGTTGGATTTATGGGTTTCGGGTTTATGGGTTTCGGGTTTATGGGTTTTGGGTTTTGGATTTATGGATTTCGGGTTTATGGGTTTTGGGTTTATGGGTTTTTGGTTTATTGGTTTTGGGTTTATAGGTTTTGGGTTTATGGGTTTCTGGTTTATGGGTTCCGGGTTTATGGGTTTTGGGTTTATGGGTTTTGGGTTTTTGGGTTTCGGGTTTATGGGTTTTGGATTTATGGGCTTTGGGTTTAACGGTTTTGGGTTTATGGGTTTCGGGTTTTTGGGTTTCTGGTTTATGGGTTTCGGGTTTATGGGTTTCGGGTTTATGGGTTTTGGGTTTATGGGTTTTGGATTCATGGGTTTATGGTTTTTGGGTTTATGGTTTGTGGGTTTATGGGTTTATGGGTTTTCGGTTTATGGATTTTGGGTTTATGGGTTTCGGGTTTCTGGGTTTCTGGTTTATGGGATCGGGTTTATGGGTTTTTGGTTTGTGGATTTCTGGTTTATGGGTTTTGGGTTTATGGTTTTCGGGTTTTTGAGTTTTGGGTTTAACGGTTTTGGGTTTATGGGTTTCGGGTTTATGGGTTTTGGGTTTATGGGTTTTGGGTTTATGGGTTTATGGGTTTTGGATTTATGGGTTTTGGGTATATGGGTTTTGGGTTTATGGGTTTTGGGTTTATGGGTTTTGGGTTTATGGGTTTTGGGTTTATGGGTTTCGGGTTTATGGGTTTTGGGTTTATGGGTTTGGGATTTATGGGTCCTGGGATTATGGGTTTTGGGTTTATGGGTTTCGGGTGTTGGATTTATGGGTTTCGGGTTTATGGGTTTCGGGTTTATGGGTTTTGGGTTTTGGATTTATGGATTTCGGGTTTATGGGTTTTGGGTTTATGGGTTTTTGGTTTATTGGTTTTGGGTTTATAGGTTTTGGGTTTATGGGTATCTGGTTTATGGGTTTCGGGTTTATGGGTTTATGGGTTTTGGGTTTATGGGTTTTGGGTTTTTGGGTTTCGGGTTTATGGGTTTTGGATTTATGGGCTTTGGGTTTAACGGTTTTGGGTTTATGGGTTTCGGGTTTTTGGGTTTCTGGTTTATGGGTTTCGGGTTTATGGGTTTCGGGTTTATGGGTTTTGGGTTTATGGGTTTTGGATTCATGGGTTTTGCGTTTAAGGGTTTCGGGTTTATGGGTTTTGGGTTTATGGGTTTTTGGTTTATTGGTTTTGGGTTTATAGGTTTTGGGTTTATGGGTTTCTGGTTTATGGGTTTCGGGTTTATGGGTTTATGGGTTTTGGGTTTTTGGGTTTTGGGTTTTTGGGTTTCGGGTTTATGGGTTTTGCATTTATGGGCTTTGGGTTTAACGGTTTTGGGTTTATGGGTTTCGGGTTTTTGGGTTTCTGGTTCATGGGTTTCGGGTTTATGGGTTTCGGGTTTATGGGTTTATGGGTTTAGAATTTATGGGTTTATGGGTTAATGGGTTTTGGATTAATGGGTTTTGGGTTTATGGATTTTGGGTTTATGGGTTTTGGGTTTATGGGTTTCGGGTTTATGGGTTTTGGGTTTATGGGTTTGGGATTTATGGGTCCTGGGATTATGGGTTTTGGGTTTATGGGTTTCGGGTGTTGGATTAATGGGTTTCGGGTTTATGGGTTTCGGGTTTATGGGTTTTGGGTTTTGGATTTATGGATTTCGGGTTTATGGGTTTTGGGTTTATGGGTTTTGGATTCATGGGTTTTGCGTTTATGGTTTTCGGGTTTTTGGTTTCTGTATATGGGTTTTGGGTTTATGAGTTTTGGGTTTATGGGTTTCGGGTTTATGGCTTTTGGATTTATGGGCTTTGGGTTTTAGGGTTTTGGGTTTATGGGTTTTGGGTTTGTGGGTTTCTGATTTATGGGTTATGGGTTTCTGGGTTTCGGGTTTTTGGGTTTCTGGTTTATGGGTTTCGGGTTTATGGGTTTCGGGTTTATGGGTTTATGGGTTTAGAATTTATGGGTTTTGGGTTTATGGGTTTTGGGTTTATGGGTTTTTGGTTTAGGGGTTTTGGGTTTATGGGTTTATGGGTTTTGGGTTTATGGGTTTTGGATTTATGGGTTTTGAGTTTATGGGTTTTGGGTTCATGGGTTTATGGGTTTGGGGTTTATGATTTTTGGGTTTATGGGTTTTGGGTTTATGGGTTATGGGTTTATGGGTTTATGGTTTTTGGGTTTATGGGTTTTGGATTTATCGGTTTTTGGTTTATGGGTTTTGGGGTATGGGTTTCGGGTTTATGGGTTTCGGGTTTAAGGGTTTATGGGTTTTGGGTTTATGGGTTAATGGGTTTTGGGTTAATGGGTTTTGGGTTTTGGGTTTATGGGTTATGGGTTTATGGGTTTCGGGTTTATGGGTTTTGGGTTTATGGGTTTGGGATTTATGGGTTCTGGGTTTATGGGTTTTGGGTTTCTGGGTTTCTGGTTTTGGATTTATGGGTTTTGGATTTATGGGTTTTGGGTTTATGGGTTAATGGGTTTTGGGATAATGGGTTTTGGGTTTATGGGTTTTGGGTTTATGGGTTTTGGGTTTATGGGTTTTGGGTTTATGGGTTTTGGATTTTGGGTTTATGGGTTTTGGGTTTTGGGTTTATGGGTTTTGGATTTATGGGTTTTGAGTTTATGGGTTAATGGGTTTTGGGATAATGGGTTTTGGGTTTATGGGTTTCGGGTTTTGGGTTTATGGGTTTTGGATTTATGGGTTTTGGGTTTATGGGTTTTGGGTTTATGGGTTTATGGTTTTTGGGTTTTGGGTTTATGGGTTAATGGGTTTTGGGTTAATGGGTTTTGGGTTTATGGGTTAATGGGTTTTGGGATAATGGGTTTTGGATTTATGGGTTTTGGGTTTGTGGGTTTCTGGTTTATGGTTTATGGTTTTATGGGTTTATGGGTTTCTGGTTTATGGGTTTCGGGTTTATGGTTTTATTGATTTTGGGTTTATGGGTTTCAGGTGTTGGATTTATGGGTTTCGGGTTTATGGGTTTCGGGTTTATGGGTTTCGGGTTTATGGGTTTCGGGTTTATGGGTTTCGGGTTTATGGGTTTCTGGTTTATGGGTTTCGGGTTTATGGGTTTATGGGTTTAGAATTTATGGGTTTATGGGTTTTGGGTTAATGGGTTTTGGGTTTATGGATTTTGGGTTTATGGGTTTTGGGTTTATGGGTTTCGGGTTTATGGGTTTTGGGTTTATGGGTTTGGGATTTATGGGTCCTGGGATTATGGGTTTTGGGTTTATGGGTTTCGGGTGTTGGATTTATGGGTTTCGGGTTTATGGGTTTCGGGTTTATGGGTTTTGGGTTTTGGATTTTGGATTTATGGATTTCGGGTTTATGGGTTTTGGGTTTATGGGTTTTGGATTCATGGGTTTTGCGTTTATGGTTTTCGGGTTTTTGGTTTCTGTATATGGGTTTTTGGTTTATGGGTTTTGGGTTTATGGGTTTCGGGTTTATGGGTTTTGGATTTATGGGCTTTGGGTTTTATGGTTTTGGTTTTATGGGTTTTGGGTTTGTGGGTTTTGGGTATATGGGTTTTGGATTTGTGGGTTTTGAGTTTATGGGTTAATGGGTTTTGGGATAATGGGTTTTGGGTTTATGGGTTTCGGGTTTTGGGTTTATGGGTTTTGGATTTATGGGTTTTGGGTTTATGGGTTTTTGGTTTATGGGTTTATGGGTTTTGGGTTTATGATTTTTGGGTTTATGGGTTTTGGGTTTATGGGTTTTGGGTTTATGGGTTTATGGTTTTTGGGTTTTGGGTTTATGGGTTAATGGGTTTTGGGTTAATGGGTTTTGGGTTTATGGGTTAATGGGTTTTGGGATAATGGGTTTTGGATTTATGGGTTTTGGGTTTGTGGGTTTCTGGTTTATGGTTTATGGTTTTATGGGTTTATGGGTTTCTGGTTTATGGGTTTCGGGTTTATGGTTTTATTGATTTTGGGTTTATGGGTTTCGGGTGTTGGATTTATGGGTTTCGGGTTTATGGGTTTCGGGTTTATGGGTTTCGGGTTTATGGGTTTCGGGTTTAAGGGTTTCGGGTTTATGGGTTTCGGGTTTATGGGTTTCGGGTTTATGGGTATATGGGTTTAGAATTTATGGGTTTATGGGTTAATGGGTTTTGGGTTAATGGGTTTTGGGTTTATGGATTTTGGGTTTATGGGTTTTGGGTTTATGGGTTTCGGGTTTATGGGTTTTGGGTTTATGGGTTTGGGATTTATGGGTCCTGGGATTATGGGTTTTGGGTTTATGGGTTTCGGGTGTTGGATTTATGGGTTTCGGGTTTATGGGTTTCGGGTTTATGGGTTTTGGGTTTTGGATTTATGGATTTCGGGTTTATGGGTTTTGGGTTTATGGGTTTTGGATTCATGGGTTTTGCGTTTATGGTTTTCGGGTTTTTGGTTTCTGTATATGGGTTTTGGGTTTATGGGTTTTGGGTTTATGGGTTTCGGGTTTATGGGTTTTGGATTTATGGGCTTTGGGTTTTAGGGTTTTGGGTTTATGGGTTTTGGGTTTGTGGGTTTTGGATTTATGAGCTTTGGGTTTTTGGGTTTCTGGTTTATGGGTTTCGGGTTTATGGGTATCGGGTTTATGGGTTTATGGGTTTAGAATTTATGGGTTTTGGGTTTATGGGTTAATGGGTTTTGGATTTATGGGTTTTGGGTTTATGGGTTTTGGGTTTATGGGTTTCGGGATTATGGGTTTTGGGTTTATGGGTTTGGGATTTATGGGTCCTGGGATTATGGGTTTTTGGTTTATGGGTTTCGGGTGTTGGATTTATGGGTTTCGGGTTTATGGGTTTCGGGTTTATGAGTTTTGGGTTTATAGGTTTTCGGTTTATGGGTTTATGGGTTTTAGGTTTATGGGTTTATGGTTTTTGGGTTTATGGTTTGTGGGTTTATGGGTTTATGGGTTTGGGTTTATGGGTTTGGGATTTATGGGTCCTGGGATTATGGGTTTTTGGTTTATGGGTTTCGGTTGTTGGATTTATGGGTTTCGGGTTTATGGGTTTCGGGTTTATGGGTTTTGGGTTTATAGGTTTTCGGTTTATGGGTTTAAGGGTTTTAGGTTTATGGGTTTATGGTTTTTGGGCTTATGGTTTGTGGGTTTATGGGTTTATGGGTTTTCGGTTTATGGATTTTGGGTTTATGGGTTTCTGGGTTTCTGGTTTATGGGTTCGGGTTTATGGGTTTTTGGTTTGTGGATTTCTGGTTTATGGGTTTTGCGTATATCGGTTTTGGGTTTATGGGTTTGGGATTTATGGGTTCTGGGTTTATGGGTTTTGGGTTTATGGGTTTCGGGTTTTGGATTTATGGATTTCGGGTTTATGGCTTTCGGGTTTATGGGTTTTCGGTTTATGGGTTTTGGATTCATGGGTTTTGCGTTTAAGGGTTTCGGGTTTATGGGTTTTGGGTTTATGGGTTTTTGGTTTATTGGTTTTGGGTTTATAGGTTTTGGGTTTATCGGTTTCTGGTTTATGGGTTTCGGGTTTATGGGTTTATTGATTTTGGGTTTATGGGTTTTGGGTTTATGGGTTTCGGGTTTATTGATTTTGGGTTTATGGGTTTATTGGTTTTGGGTTTATGGGTTTCGGGTTTATGGGTTTTGGACTTATGGGTTTTGGGTTTAACGGTTTTGGGTTTATGGGTTTCGGGTTTATGGGTTTTGGGTTTATGGGTTTTAGGTTTATGGGTTTTGGGTTTATGGGTTTTGGGTTTATGGGTTTTGGGTTTATGGGTTTTGGGTTTATGGGTTTTGGGTTTATGGGTTTTTGGTTTATTGGTTTTGGGTTTATCGGTTTCTGGTTTATGGGTTTCGGGTTTATGGGTTTATTGATTTTGGGTTTATGGGTTTTGGGTTTATGGGTTTCGGGTTTATTGATTTTGGGTTTATGGGTTTATGGGTTTCTGGTTTATGGGTTTCGGGTTTATGGGTTTATGGGTTTTGGGTTTATGGGTTTGGGATTTATGGGTTCTGGGTTTATGGGTTTTGGGTTTATGGGTTTCGGGTTTTGGATTTATGGATTTCGGGTTTATGGGTTTATGGGTTTTGGGTTTATGGGTTTTGGGTTGATGGGTTTTGGGTTTATGGGTTTATGGGTTTATGGGTTTATGGGTTTTGGGTTTTGGGTTTTGGGTTTATGGGTTTTGGGTTGATGGGTTTCGGGTTTATGGGTTTCGGGTTTATGGGTTTTGGGTTTATAGGTTTTCGGTTTATGGGTTTTGGGTTTATGGGTTTCGGGTTTCTGGGTTTCTGGTTTATGGGTTCGGGTTTATGGGTTTTTGGTTTGTGGATTTCTGGTTTATGGGTTTTGGGTTTATGGGTTTTGGGTTTATGGTTTTCGGGTTTTTGGGTTTTGGGTTTAACGGTTTTGGGTTTATGGGTTTCGGGTTTATGGGTTTTGGGTGTATAGGATTTGGGTTTATGGGTTTTGGGTTTATGGGTTTATGGGTTTTGGGTATATGGGTTTTGGGTTTTTGGGTTTCGGGTTTATGGGTTTTGGGTTGATGGGTTTCGGGTTTATGGGTTTCGGGTTTATGGGTTTTCGGTTTATGGGTTTATGGGTTTTAGGTTTATGGGTTTATGGTTTTTGGGTTTATGGTTTGTGGGTTTATGGGTTTATGGGTTTTGGATTTATGGGTTTTGGGTATATGGGTTTTGGGTATATGGGTTTTGGGTTTATAGGTTTTCGGTTTATGGGTTTATGGGTTTTAGGTTTATGGGTTTATGGTTTTTGGGTTTATGGTTTGTGGGTTTTGGGTTTATGGGTTTTGGGTTGATGGGTTTTGGGTTTATGGGTTTATGGGTTTATGGGTTTTGGGTTTTGGGTTTTGGGTTTATGGGTTTTGGGTTGATGGGTTTCGGGTTTATGGGTTTCGGGTTTATGGGTTTTGGGTTTATAGGTTTTCGGTTTATGGGTTTATGGGTTTTAGGTTTATGGGTTTATGGTTTTTGGGTTTATGGTTTGTGGGTTTATGGGTTTATGGGTTTTCGGTTTATGGATTTTGGGTTTATGGGTTTCGGGTTTCTGGGTTTCTGGTTTATGGGTTCGGGTTTGTGGGTTTTTGGTTTGTGGATTTCTGGTTTATGGGTTTTGGGTTTATGGGTTTTGGGTTTATGGTTTTCGGGTTTTTGGGTTTTGGGTTTAACGGTTTTGGGTTTATGGGTTTCGGGTTTATGGGTTTTGGGTTTATGGGTTTTGGGTTTATGGGTTTATGGGTTTTGGATTTATGGGTTTATGGTTTTTGGGTTTATGGTTTGTGGGTTTATGGGTTTATGGGTTTATGGTTTGTGGGTTTATGGGTTTATGGGTTTTCGGTTTATGGATTTTGGGTTTATGGGTTTCGGGTTTCTGGGTTTCTGGTTTATGGGTTCGGGTTTATGGGTTTTTGGTTTGTGGATTTCTGGTTTATGGGTTTTGGGTTTATGGTTTTCGGGTTTTTGGGTTTTGGGTATAACGGTTTTGGGTTTATGGGTTTCGGGTTTATGGGTTTTGGGTTTATGGGTTTTGGGTTAATGGGTTTTGGGTGTATGGGTTTCGGGTTTCTGGGTCTCTGGTTTATGGGTTCGGGTTTATGGGTTTTTGGTTTGTGGATTTTTGGTTTATGGGTTTTGGGTTTATGGTTTTCGGGTTTTTGGGTTTTGGGTTTAACGGTTTTGGGTTTATGGGTTTCGGGTTTATGGGTTTTGGGTTTATGGGTTTTGGGTTTATGGGTTTATGGGTTTTGGATTTATGGGTTTTGGGTATATGGGTTTTGGGTTTATGGGTTTGGGATTTATGGGTTCTGGGTTTATGGGTTTTGGGTTTATGGGTTTCGGGTTTTGGATTTATGGATTTCTGGTTTATGGGTTTTGCGTATATCGGTTTTGGGTTTATGGGTTTTGCGTATATCGGTTTTGGGTTTATGGGTTTGGGATTTATGGGTTCTGGGTTTATGGGTTTTGGGTTTATGGGTTTCGGGTTTTGGATTTATGGATTTCGGGTTTATGGCTTTCGGGTTTATGGGTTTTCGGTTTATGGGTTTTGGATTCATGGGTTTTGCGTTTAAGGGTTTCGGGTTTATGGGTTTTGGGTTTATGGGTTTTTGGTTTATTGGTTTTGGGTTTATAGGTTTTGGGTTTATCGGTTTCTGGTTTATGGGTTTCGGGTTTATGGGTTTATTGATTTTGGGTTTATGGGTTTTGGGTTTATGGGTTTCGGGTTTATTGATTTTGGGTTTATGGGTTTATTGGTTTTGGGTTTATGGGTTTCGGGTTTATGGGTTTTGGACTTATGGGTTTTGGGTTTAACGGTTTTGGGTTTATGGGTTTCGGGTTTATGGGTTTTGGGTTTATGGGTTTTAGGTTTATGGGTTTTGGGTTTATGGGATTTGGGTTTATGGGTTTTGGGTTTATGGGTTTTTGGTTTATTGGTTTTGGGTTTATAGGTTTTGGGTTTATGGGGTTTGGGTTTATAGGTTTTGGGTTTATGGGTTTATGGGTTTTAGATTTATGGGTTTATGGTTTTTGGGTTTATGGTTTGTGGGTTTATGGGTTTTGGGTTTATGGTTTTCGGGTTTTTGGTTTCTGTATATGGGTTTCGGGTTTATGGGTTTCGGGTTTATGGGTTTCGGGTTTATGGGATTTTGTTTATGGGTTTTGGGTTTATGGGTTTTGGGTTTATCGGTTTTGGGTTTATGGGTTTTCGGTTTATGGGTTTTGGGTTTATGGGTTTTGGGTTTATGGGTTTTGGGTTTATGGGTTTTTGGTTTATTGGTTTTGGGTTTATAGGTTTTAGGTTTATGTGGTTTGGGTTTATAGGTTTTGGGTTTATGTGGTTTGGGTTTATAGGTTTCGGGTTTATGGGTTTATGGGTTTTATATTTATGGGTTTATGGTTTTTGGTTTTATGGTTTGTGGGTTTATGGGTTTTGGGTTTATGGTTTTCGGGTTTTTGGTTTCTGTATATGGGTTTCGGGTTTATGGGTTTCGGGTTTATGGGTTTTTTGTTTATGGGTTTTGGGTTTATGGGTTTTGGGTTTATCGGTTTTGGGTTTATGGGTTTTGGGTTTATGGGTTTTGGGTTTATGGGTTTTGGGTTTATGGGTTTTGGTTTTACGGTTTGTGGGTTTATGGGTTTTGAGTTTATGGTTTTCGGGTTTTTGGGTTTTGGGTTTAACGGTTTTGGGTTTATGGGTTTCGGGTTTATGGGTTTTGGGTTTATGGGTTTTGGGTTTATCGGTTTTGGGTTTATGGGTTTTGGGTTTATGGGTTTTGGGTTTATGGTTTATGGGTTTCGGGTTTATGGGTTTCGGGTTTATGGGTTTATGGGTTTAGAATTTATGGGTTAATGGGTTTTGGGTTAATGGGTTTTGGGTTTAACGGTTTGTGGGTTTATGGGTTTTGAGTTTATGGTTTTCGGGTTTTTGGGTTTTGGGTTTAACGGTTTTGGGTTTATGGGTTTCGGGTTTATGGGTTTTGGTTTTACGGTTTGTGGGTTTATGGGTTTTGAGTTTATGGTTTTCGGGTTTTTGGGTTTTGGGTTTAACGGTTTTGGGTTTATGGGTTTCGGGTTTATGGGTTTTGGGTTTATGGGTTTATGGGTTTTGGTTTTACGGTTTGTGGGTTTATGGGTTTCGGGTTTATGGTTTTCGGGTTTTTGGGTTTTGGGTTTAACGGTTTGTGGGTTTATGGGTTTTGAGTTTATGGTTTTCGGGTTTTTGGGTTTTGGGTTTAACGGTTTTGGGTTTATGGGTTTCGGGTTTATGGGTTTTGGTTTTACGGTTTGTGGGTTTATGGGTTTTGAGTTTATGGTTTTCGGGTTTTTGGGTTTTGGGTTTAACGGTTTTGGGTTTATGGGTTTCGGGTTTATGGGTTTTGGGTTTATGGGTTTTGGGTTTATCGGTTTTGGGTTTATGGGTTTTGGGTTTATGGGTTTTGGGTTTATGGGTTTCGGGTTTATGGGTTTTTGGTTTGTGGGTTTCTGGTTTATGGGTTTTGGGTTTATGGGTTTTGGGTTTATGGGTTTTGGGTTTATGGGTTTAGGGTTTATGGGTTTTGGGTTTATGGGTTTTGGGTTTATGGGTTTTGGGCTTATGTGTTTCGGGTTTATGGGTTTCGGGTTTATGGGTTTTGGGTTTTGGATTTATGGATTTCGGGTTTATGGGTTTTGGGTTTATGGGTTTTGGATTCATGGGTTTTGCGTTTATGGTTTTCGGGTTTTTGGTTTCTGTATATGGGTTTTGGGTTTATGGGTTTTGGGTTTATGGGTTTCGGGTTTATGGGTTTTGGATTTATGGGCTTTGGGTTTTAGGGTTTTGGGTTTATGGGTTTTGGGTTTGTGGGTTTCTGGTTTATGGGTTATGCGTTTATGGGTTTCGGGTTTTTGGGTTTCTGGTTTATGGGTTTCGGGTTTATGGGTTTCGGGTTTATGGGTTTATGGGTTTAGAATTTATGGGTTTTGGGTTTATGGGTTTTTGGTTTAGGGGTTTTGGGTTTATGGGTTTATGGGTTTTGGGTTTATGGGTTTTGGGTTTATGGTTTTTGGGTTTATGGGTTTTGGATTTATCGGTTTTTGGTTTATGGGTTTTGGGGTATGGGTTTCGGGTTTATGGGTTTTGGGTTCATGGGTTTATGGGTTTTGGGTTTATGATTTTTGGGTTTATGGGTTTTGGGTTTTTGGATTTTAGGTTTATGGGTTTTGGGTTTTGGGTTTATGGGTTTTGGATTTATGGGTTTTGGGTTTATGGGTTAATGGGTTTTGGGATAATGGGTTTTGGATTTATGGGTTTTGGGTTTATGGGTTTATGGTTTTTGGGTTTATGGGTTTTGGATTTATAGGTTTTGGGTTTATGGGTTTTGGGCTTATGGGTTTTGGGTTTATTGGTTTCGGGTTCATATGTTGGAAACCAAGACCATAAATGTTCAAACATGAAGCCCATAAACCCAAAACAAAAAATGCAAAACCCATTTACACAGTGCCCAAAACTCAAAACCCAAATCACGAAAATCCCAAAACGCATAGACCAAAAACATATAAACCAATATACTTAAATACGATAAACACGAAAACCGTGACCCATAAACCAATAACCTAGAATCCCAAAACACATCCAGAAATTCTAATACCCTAAGGACACAAACGCAAAACCAACATAGGATAAACACACAAATCGTGAACCAAGAAGCTCTAAATATATAAACTCAAAACCAAGAAATCCTAATCCACAAAACCTAAACTGAAAAATCGTAAACCACCATAATCCAATAAACCAAACAGCTACAAACGTTTAACTCAAACCCAAAATACAGGAACCCTTAAGCTAATACCCATAAACCAAACACGCATAAACCCACAGACCCTAAAGCAAAAAGCAATATACCCAGACCCATAAATCGTAAATACATATATCCTAAACTCAAAAACTCTAAACCCATAACCATTAAACTCATAAACCGAACACCCATCAACTCAAAATCATTATCCGAAAACCCGCGAACACAAAACCTAACAGCCACAAATCAAAACCCAAAAACCAAAAAGCCCATATATCCAAAACTCATAAACTCAAAGCCCATAAATCCAAAACCCACAAACGCATAACCCACATACCGTAAAGCAACAAACCATAAACCCTAAATGAACCAACCATAAACCCACAAAACCCATAAACACAAAAACCCCTTATCCCGTAAACCTTAAACCCATGAACCCAATAAACCCTTATCCCGTAAACCCTACACCCATAAACCATAAACCCATAAATCCTAAACCAATAAACTATAAACCCTTAAACCCTAAATGCATGAACCCTAAACCCATTGACCCAAAACCCATTACCCTAAAACCCATTGGCCCAAAACCCATTACCCTAAAACCCATTGGCCCAAAACCCATTGGCCCAAAACCCATTAACCCAAAACCCATTAACCCAAAACCCATTAACCCAAAACCCATTAACCCAAAACCCATTAACCCAAAACCCATTAACCCAAAACCCATTAACCCAAAACCCATTAACCCAAAACCCATTAACCCAAAACCCATTAACCCAAAACCCATTAACCCAAAACCCATTAACCCAAAACCCATTAACCCAAAACCCATTAACCCAAAACCCATTAACCCAAAACCCATTAACCCAAAACCCATTAACCCAAAACCCATTAACCCAAAACCCATTAACCCAAAACCCATTAACCCAAAACCCATTAACCCAAAACCCATTAACCCAAAACCCATTAACCCAAAACCCATTAACCCAAAACCCATTAACCCAAAACCCATTAACCCAAAACCCATTAACCCAAAACCCATTAACCCAAAACCCATTAACCCAAAACCCATTAACCCAAAACCCATTAACCCAAAACCCATTAACCCAAAACCCATTAACCCAAAACCCATTAACCCAAAACCCATTAACCCAAAACCCATTAACCCAAAACCCATTAACCCAAAACCCATTAACCCAAAACCCATTAACCCAAAACCCATTAACCCAAAACCCATTAACCCAAAACCCATTAACCCAAAACCCATTAACCCAAAACCCATTAACCCAAAACCCATTAACCCAAAACCCATTAACCCAAAACCCATTAACCCAAAACCCATTAACCCAAAACCCATTAACCCAAAACCCATTAACCCAAAACCCATTAACCCAAAACCCATTAACCCAAAACCCATTAACCCAAAACCCATTAACCCAAAACCCATTAACCCAAAACCCATTAACCCAAAACCCATTAACCCAAAACCCATTAACCCAAAACCCATTAACCCAAAACCCATTAACCCAAAACCCATTAACCCAAAACCCATTAACCCAAAACCCATTAACCCAAAACCCATTAACCCAAAACCCATTAACCCAAAACCCATTAACCCAAAACCCATTAACCCAAAACCCATTAACCCAAAACCCATTAACCCAAAACCCATTAACCCAAAACCCATTAACCCAAAACCCATTAACCCAAAACCCATTAACCCAAAACCCATTAACCCAAAACCCATTAACCCAAAACCCATTAACCCAAAACCCATTAACCCAAAACCCATTAACCCAAAACCCATTAACCCAAAACCCATTAACCCAAAACCCATTAACCCAAAACCCATTAACCCAAAACCCATTAACCCAAAACCCATTAACCCAAAACCCATTAACCCAAAACCCATTAACCCAAAACCCATTAACCCAAAACCCATTAACCCAAAACCCATTAACCCAAAACCCATTAACCCAAAACCCATTAACCCAAAACCCATTAACCCAAAACCCATTAACCCAAAACCCATTAACCCAAAACCCATTAACCCAAAACCCATTAACCCAAAACCCATTAACCCAAAACCCATTAACCCAAAACCCATTAACCCAAAACCCATTAACCCAAAACCCATTAACCCAAAACCCATTAACCCAAAACCCATTAACCCAAAACCCATTAACCCAAAACCCATTAACCCAAAACCCATTAACCCAAAACCCATTAACCCAAAACCCATTAACCCAAAACCCATTAACCCAAAACCCATTAACCCAAAACCCATTAACCCAAAACCCATTAACCCAAAACCCATTAACCCAAAACCCATTAACCCAAAACCCATTAACCCAAAACCCATTAACCCAAAACCCATTAACCCAAAACCCATTAACCCAAAACCCATTAACCCAAAACCCATTAACCCAAAACCCATTAACCCAAAACCCATTAACCCAAAACCCATTAACCCAAAACCCATTAACCCAAAACCCATTAACCCAAAACCCATTAACCCAAAACCCATTAACCCAAAACCCATTAACCCAAAACCCATTAACCCAAAACCCATTAACCCAAAACCCATTAACCCAAAACCCATTAACCCAAAACCCATTAACCCAAAACCCATTAACCCAAAACCCATTAACCCAAAACCCATTAACCCAAAACCCATTAACCCAAAACCCATTAACCCAAAACCCATTAACCCAAAACCCATTAACCCAAAACCCATTAACCCAAAACCCATTAACCCAAAACCCATTAACCCAAAACCCATTAACCCAAAACCCATTAACCCAAAACCCATTAACCCAAAACCCATTAACCCAAAACCCATTAACCCAAAACCCATTAACCCAAAACCCATTAACCCAAAACCCATTAACCCAAAACCCATTAACCCAAAACCCATTAACCCAAAACCCATTAACCCAAAACCCATTAACCCAAAACCCATTAACCCAAAACCCATTAACCCAAAACCCATTAACCCAAAACCCATTAACCCAAAACCCATTAACCCAAAACCCATTAACCCAAAACCCATTAACCCAAAACCCATTAACCCAAAACCCATTAACCCAAAACCCATTAACCCAAAACCCATTAACCCAAAACCCATTAACCCAAAACCCATTAACCCAAAACCCATTAACCCAAAACCCATTAACCCAAAACCCATTAACCCAAAACCCATTAACCCAAAACCCATTAACCCAAAACCCATTAACCCAAAACCCATTAACCCAAAACCCATTAACCCAAAACCCATTAACCCAAAACCCATTAACCCAAAACCCATTAACCCAAAACCCATTAACCCAAAACCCATTAACCCAAAACCCATTAACCCAAAACCCATTAACCCAAAACCCATTAACCCAAAACCCATTAACCCAAAACCCATTAACCCAAAACCCATTAACCCAAAACCCATTAACCCAAAACCCATTAACCCAAAACCCATTAACCCAAAACCCATTAACCCAAAACCCATTAACCCAAAACCCATTAACCCAAAACCCATTAACCCAAAACCCATTAACCCAAAACCCATTAACCCAAAACCCATTAACCCAAAACCCATTAACCCAAAACCCATTAACCCAAAACCCATTAACCCAAAACCCATTAACCCAAAACCCATTAACCCAAAACCCATTAACCCAAAACCCATTAACCCAAAACCCATTAACCCAAAACCCATTAACCCAAAACCCATTAACCCAAAACCCATTAACCCAAAACCCATTAACCCAAAACCCATTAACCCAAAACCCATTAACCCAAAACCCATTAACCCAAAACCCATTAACCCAAAACCCATTAACCCAAAACCCATTAACCCAAAACCCATTAACCCAAAACCCATTAACCCAAAACCCATTAACCCAAAACCCATTAACCCAAAACCCATTAACCCAAAACCCATTAACCCAAAACCCATTAACCCAAAACCCATTAACCCAAAACCCATTAACCCAAAACCCATTAACCCAAAACCCATTAACCCAAAACCCATTAACCCAAAACCCATTAACCCAAAACCCATTAACCCAAAACCCATTAACCCAAAACCCATTAACCCAAAACCCATTAACCCAAAACCCATTAACCCAAAACCCATTAACCCAAAACCCATTAACCCAAAACCCATTAACCCAAAACCCATTAACCCAAAACCCATTAACCCAAAACCCATTAACCCAAAACCCATTAACCCAAAACCCATTAACCCAAAACCCATTAACCCAAAACCCATTAACCCAAAACCCATTAACCCAAAACCCATTAACCCAAAACCCATTAACCCAAAACCCATTAACCCAAAACCCATTAACCCAAAACCCATTAACCCAAAACCCATTAACCCAAAACCCATTAACCCAAAACCCATTAACCCAAAACCCATTAACCCAAAACCCATTAACCCAAAACCCATTAACCCAAAACCCATTAACCCAAAACCCATTAACCCAAAACCCATTAACCCAAAACCCATTAACCCAAAACCCATTAACCCAAAACCCATTAACCCAAAACCCATTAACCCAAAACCCATTAACCCAAAACCCATTAACCCAAAACCCATTAACCCAAAACCCATTAACCCAAAACCCATTAACCCAAAACCCATTAACCCAAAACCCATTAACCCAAAACCCATTAACCCAAAACCCATTAACCCAAAACCCATTAACCCAAAACCCATTAACCCAAAACCCATTAACCCAAAACCCATTAACCCAAAACCCATTAACCCAAAACCCATTAACCCAAAACCCATTAACCCAAAACCCATTAACCCAAAACCCATTAACCCAAAACCCATTAACCCAAAACCCATTAACCCAAAACCCATTAACCCAAAACCCATTAACCCAAAACCCATTAACCCAAAACCCATTAACCCAAAACCCATTAACCCAAAACCCATTAACCCAAAACCCATTAACCCAAAACCCATTAACCCAAAACCCATTAACCCAAAACCCATTAACCCAAAACCCATTAACCCAAAACCCATTAACCCAAAACCCATTAACCCAAAACCCATTAACCCAAAACCCATTAACCCAAAACCCATTAACCCAAAACCCATTAACCCAAAACCCATTAACCCAAAACCCATTAACCCAAAACCCATTAACCCAAAACCCATTAACCCAAAACCCATTAACCCAAAACCCATTAACCCAAAACCCATTAACCCAAAACCCATTAACCCAAAACCCATTAACCCAAAACCCATTAACCCAAAACCCATTAACCCAAAACCCATTAACCCAAAACCCATTAACCCAAAACCCATTAACCCAAAACCCATTAACCCAAAACCCATTAACCCAAAACCCATTAACCCAAAACCCATTAACCCAAAACCCATTAACCCAAAACCCATTAACCCAAAACCCATTAACCCAAAACCCATTAACCCAAAACCCATTAACCCAAAACCCATTAACCCAAAACCCATTAACCCAAAACCCATTAACCCAAAACCCATTAACCCAAAACCCATTAACCCAAAACCCATTAACCCAAAACCCATTAACCCAAAACCCATTAACCCAAAACCCATTAACCCAAAACCCATTAACCCAAAACCCATTAACCCAAAACCCATTAACCCAAAACCCATTAACCCAAAACCCATTAACCCAAAACCCATTAACCCAAAACCCATTAACCCAAAACCCATTAACCCAAAACCCATTAACCCAAAACCCATTAACCCAAAACCCATTAACCCAAAACCCATTAACCCAAAACCCATTAACCCAAAACCCATTAACCCAAAACCCATTAACCCAAAACCCATTAACCCAAAACCCATTAACCCAAAACCCATTAACCCAAAACCCATTAACCCAAAACCCATTAACCCAAAACCCATTAACCCAAAACCCATTAACCCAAAACCCATTAACCCAAAACCCATTAACCCAAAACCCATTAACCCAAAACCCATTAACCCAAAACCCATTAACCCAAAACCCATTAACCCAAAACCCATTAACCCAAAACCCATTAACCCAAAACCCATTAACCCAAAACCCATTAACCCAAAACCCATTAACCCAAAACCCATTAACCCAAAACCCATTAACCCAAAACCCATTAACCCAAAACCCATTAACCCAAAACCCATTAACCCAAAACCCATTAACCCAAAACCCATTAACCCAAAACCCATTAACCCAAAACCCATTAACCCAAAACCCATTAACCCAAAACCCATTAACCCAAAACCCATTAACCCAAAACCCATTAACCCAAAACCCATTAACCCAAAACCCATTAACCCAAAACCCATTAACCCAAAACCCATTAACCCAAAACCCATTAACCCAAAACCCATTAACCCAAAACCCATTAACCCAAAACCCATTAACCCAAAACCCATTAACCCAAAACCCATTAACCCAAAACCCATTAACCCAAAACCCATTAACCCAAAACCCATTAACCCAAAACCCATTAACCCAAAACCCATTAACCCAAAACCCATTAACCCAAAACCCATTAACCCAAAACCCATTAACCCAAAACCCATTAACCCAAAACCCATTAACCCAAAACCCATTAACCCAAAACCCATTAACCCAAAACCCATTAACCCAAAACCCATTAACCCAAAACCCATTAACCCAAAACCCATTAACCCAAAACCCATTAACCCAAAACCCATTAACCCAAAACCCATTAACCCAAAACCCATTAACCCAAAACCCATTAACCCAAAACCCATTAACCCAAAACCCATTAACCCAAAACCCATTAACCCAAAACCCATTAACCCAAAACCCATTAACCCAAAACCCATTAACCCAAAACCCATTAACCCAAAACCCATTAACCCAAAACCCATTAACCCAAAACCCATTAACCCAAAACCCATTAACCCAAAACCCATTAACCCAAAACCCATTAACCCAAAACCCATTAACCCAAAACCCATTAACCCAAAACCCATTAACCCAAAACCCATTAACCCAAAACCCATTAACCCAAAACCCATTAACCCAAAACCCATTAACCCAAAACCCATTAACCCAAAACCCATTAACCCAAAACCCATTAACCCAAAACCCATTAACCCAAAACCCATTAACCCAAAACCCATTAACCCAAAACCCATTAACCCAAAACCCATTAACCCAAAACCCATTAACCCAAAACCCATTAACCCAAAACCCATTAACCCAAAACCCATTAACCCAAAACCCATTAACCCAAAACCCATTAACCCAAAACCCATTAACCCAAAACCCATTAACCCAAAACCCATTAACCCAAAACCCATTAACCCAAAACCCATTAACCCAAAACCCATTAACCCAAAACCCATTAACCCAAAACCCATTAACCCAAAACCCATTAACCCAAAACCCATTAACCCAAAACCCATTAACCCAAAACCCATTAACCCAAAACCCATTAACCCAAAACCCATTAACCCAAAACCCATTAACCCAAAACCCATTAACCCAAAACCCATTAACCCAAAACCCATTAACCCAAAACCCATTAACCCAAAACCCATTAACCCAAAACCCATTAACCCAAAACCCATTAACCCAAAACCCATTAACCCAAAACCCATTAACCCAAAACCCATTAACCCAAAACCCATTAACCCAAAACCCATTAACCCAAAACCCATTAACCCAAAACCCATTAACCCAAAACCCATTAACCCAAAACCCATTAACCCAAAACCCATTAACCCAAAACCCATTAACCCAAAACCCATTAACCCAAAACCCATTAACCCAAAACCCATTAACCCAAAACCCATTAACCCAAAACCCATTAACCCAAAACCCATTAACCCAAAACCCATTAACCCAAAACCCATTAACCCAAAACCCATTAACCCAAAACCCATTAACCCAAAACCCATTAACCCAAAACCCATTAACCCAAAACCCATTAACCCAAAACCCATTAACCCAAAACCCATTAACCCAAAACCCATTAACCCAAAACCCATTAACCCAAAACCCATTAACCCAAAACCCATTAACCCAAAACCCATTAACCCAAAACCCATTAACCCAAAACCCATTAACCCAAAACCCATTAACCCAAAACCCATTAACCCAAAACCCATTAACCCAAAACCCATTAACCCAAAACCCATTAACCCAAAACCCATTAACCCAAAACCCATTAACCCAAAACCCATTAACCCAAAACCCATTAACCCAAAACCCATTAACCCAAAACCCATTAACCCAAAACCCATTAACCCAAAACCCATTAACCCAAAACCCATTAACCCAAAACCCATTAACCCAAAACCCATTAACCCAAAACCCATTAACCCAAAACCCATTAACCCAAAACCCATTAACCCAAAACCCATTAACCCAAAACCCATTAACCCAAAACCCATTAACCCAAAACCCATTAACCCAAAACCCATTAACCCAAAACCCATTAACCCAAAACCCATTAACCCAAAACCCATTAACCCAAAACCCATTAACCCAAAACCCATTAACCCAAAACCCATTAACCCAAAACCCATTAACCCAAAACCCATTAACCCAAACCCATTAACCCAAAACCCATTAACCCAAAACCCATTAACCCAAAACCCATTAACCCAAAACCCATTAACCCAAAACCCATTAACCCAAAACCCATTCAACCCAAAACCCATTAACCCAAAACCCATTAACCCAAAACCCATTAACCCAAAACCCATTAACCCAAAACCCATTAACCCAAAACCCATTAACCCAAAACCCATTAACCCAAAACCCATTAACCCAAAACCCATTAACCCAAAACCCATTAACCCAAAACCCATTAACCCAAAACCCATTAACCCAAAACCCATTAACCCAAAACCCATTAACCCAAAACCCATTAACCCAAAACCCATTAACCCAAAACCCATTAACCCAAAACCCATTAACCCAAAACCCATTAACCCAAAACCCATTAACCCAAAACCCATTAACCCAAAACCCATTAACCCAAAACCCATTAACCCAAAACCCATTAACCCAAAACCCATTAACCCAAAACCCATTAACCCAAAACCCATTAACCCAAAACCCATTAACCCAAAACCCATTAACCCAAAACCCATTAACCCAAAACCCATTAACCCAAAACCCATTAACCCAAAACCCATTAACCCAAAACCCATTAACCCAAAACCCATTAACCCAAAACCCATTAACCCAAAACCCATTAACCCAAAACCCATTAACCCAAAACCCATTAACCCAAAACCCATTAACCCAAAACCCATTAACCCAAAACCCATTAACCCAAAACCCATTAACCCAAAACCCATTAACCCAAAACCCATTAACCCAAAACCCATTAACCCAAAACCCATTAACCCAAAACCCATTAACCCAAAACCCATTAACCCAAAACCCATTAACCCAAAACCCATTAACCCAAAACCCATTAACCCAAAACCCATTAACCCAAAACCCATTAACCCAAAACCCATTAACCCAAAACCCATTAACCCAAAACCCATTAACCCAAAACCCATTAACCCAAAACCCATTAACCCAAAACCCATTAACCCAAAACCCATTAACCCAAAACCCATTAACCCAAAACCCATTAACCCAAAACCCATTAACCCAAAACCCATTAACCCAAAACCCATTAACCCAAAACCCATTAACCCAAAACCCATTAACCCAAAACCCATTAACCCAAAACCCATTAACCCAAAACCCATTAACCCAAAACCCATTAACCCAAAACCCATTAACCCAAAACCCATTAACCCAAAACCCATTAACCCAAAACCCATTAACCCAAAACCCATTAACCCAAAACCCATTAACCCAAAACCCATTAACCCAAAACCCATTAACCCAAAACCCATTAACCCAAAACCCATTAACCCAAAACCCATTAACCCAAAACCCATTAACCCAAAACCCATTAACCCAAAACCCATTAACCCAAAACCCATTAACCCAAAACCCATTAACCCAAAACCCATTAACCCAAAACCCATTAACCCAAAACCCATTAACCCAAAACCCATTAACCCAAAACCCATTAACCCAAAACCCATTAACCCAAAACCCATTAACCCAAAACCCATTAACCCAAAACCCATTAACCCAAAACCCATTAACCCAAAACCCATTAACCCAAAACCCATTAACCCAAAACCCATTAACCCAAAACCCATTAACCCAAAACCCATTAACCCAAAACCCATTAACCCAAAACCCATTAACCCAAAACCCATTAACCCAAAACCCATTAACCCAAAACCCATTAACCCAAAACCCATTAACCCAAAACCCATTAACCCAAAACCCATTAACCCAAAACCCATTAACCCAAAACCCATTAACCCAAAACCCATTAACCCAAAACCCATTAACCCAAAACCCATTAACCCAAAACCCATTAACCCAAAACCCATTAACCCAAAACCCATTAACCCAAAACCCATTAACCCAAAACCCATTAACCCAAAACCCATTAACCCAAAACCCATTAACCCAAAACCCATTAACCCAAAACCCATTAACCCAAAACCCATTAACCCAAAACCCATTAACCCAAAACCCATTAACCCAAAACCCATTAACCCAAAACCCATTAACCCAAAACCCATTAACCCAAAACCCATTAACCCAAAACCCATTAACCCAAAACCCATTAACCCAAAACCCATTAACCCAAAACCCATTAACCCAAAACCCATTAACCCAAAACCCATTAACCCAAAACCCATTAACCCAAAACCCATTAACCCAAAACCCATTAACCCAAAACCCATTAACCCAAAACCCATTAACCCAAAACCCATTAACCCAAAACCCATTAACCCAAAACCCATTAACCCAAAACCCATTAACCCAAAACCCATTAACCCAAAACCCATTAACCCAAAACCCATTAACCCAAAACCCATTAACCCAAAACCCATTAACCCAAAACCCATTAACCCAAAACCCATTAACCCAAAACCCATTAACCCAAAACCCATTAACCCAAAACCCATTAACCCAAAACCCATTAACCCAAAACCCATTAACCCAAAACCCATTAACCCAAAACCCATTAACCCAAAACCCATTAACCCAAAACCCATTAACCCAAAACCCATTAACCCAAAACCCATTAACCCAAAACCCATTAACCCAAAACCCATTAACCCAAAACCCATTAACCCAAAACCCATTAACCCAAAACCCATTAACCCAAAACCCATTAACCCAAAACCCATTAACCCAAAACCCATTAACCCAAAACCCATTAACCCAAAACCCATTAACCCAAAACCCATTAACCCAAAACCCATTAACCCAAAACCCATTAACCCAAAACCCATTAACCCAAAACCCATTAACCCAAAACCCATTAACCCAAAACCCATTAACCCAAAACCCATTAACCCAAAACCCATTAACCCAAAACCCATTAACCCAAAACCCATTAACCCAAAACCCATTAACCCAAAACCCATTAACCCAAAACCCATTAACCCAAAACCCATTAACCCAAAACCCATTAACCCAAAACCCATTAACCCAAAACCCATTAACCCAAAACCCATTAACCCAAAACCCATTAACCCAAAACCCATTAACCCAAAACCCATTAACCCAAAACCCATTAACCCAAAACCCATTAACCCAAAACCCATTAACCCAAAACCCATTAACCCAAAACCCATTAACCCAAAACCCATTAACCCAAAACCCATTAACCCAAAACCCATTAACCCAAAACCCATTAACCCAAAACCCATTAACCCAAAACCCATTAACCCAAAACCCATTAACCCAAAACCCATTAACCCAAAACCCATTAACCCAAAACCCATTAACCCAAAACCCATTAACCCAAAACCCATTAACCCAAAACCCATTAACCCAAAACCCATTAACCCAAAACCCATTAACCCAAAACCCATTAACCCAAAACCCATTAACCCAAAACCCATTAACCCAAAACCCATTAACCCAAAACCCATTAACCCAAAACCCATTAACCCAAAACCCATTAACCCAAAACCCATTAACCCAAAACCCATTAACCCAAAACCCATTAACCCAAAACCCATTAACCCAAAACCCATTAACCCAAAACCCATTAACCCAAAACCCATTAACCCAAAACCCATTAACCCAAAACCCATTAACCCAAAACCCATTAACCCAAAACCCATTAACCCAAAACCCATTAACCCAAAACCCATTAACCCAAAACCCATTAACCCAAAACCCATTAACCCAAAACCCATTAACCCAAAACCCATTAACCCAAAACCCATTAACCCAAAACCCATTAACCCAAAACCCATTAACCCAAAACCCATTAACCCAAAACCCATTAACCCAAAACCCATTAACCCAAAACCCATTAACCCAAAACCCATTAACCCAAAACCCATTAACCCAAAACCCATTAACCCAAAACCCATTAACCCAAAACCCATTAACCCAAAACCCATTAACCCAAAACCCATTAACCCAAAACCCATTAACCCAAAACCCATTAACCCAAAACCCATTAACCCAAAACCCATTAACCCAAAACCCATTAACCCAAAACCCATTAACCCAAAACCCATTAACCCAAAACCCATTAACCCAAAACCCATTAACCCAAAACCCATTAACCCAAAACCCATTAACCCAAAACCCATTAACCCAAAACCCATTAACCCAAAACCCATTAACCCAAAACCCATTAACCCAAAACCCATTAACCCAAAACCCATTAACCCAAAACCCATTAACCCAAAACCCATTAACCCAAAACCCATTAACCCAAAACCCATTAACCCAAAACCCATTAACCCAAAACCCATTAACCCAAAACCCATTAACCCAAAACCCATTAACCCAAAACCCATTAACCCAAAACCCATTAACCCAAAACCCATTAACCCAAAACCCATTAACCCAAAACCCATTAACCCAAAACCCATTAACCCAAAACCCATTAACCCAAAACCCATTAACCCAAAACCCATTAACCCAAAACCCATTAACCCAAAACCCATTAACCCAAAACCCATTAACCCAAAACCCATTAACCCAAAACCCATTAACCCAAAACCCATTAACCCAAAACCCATTAACCCAAAACCCATTAACCCAAAACCCATTAACCCAAAACCCATTAACCCAAAACCCATTAACCCAAAACCCATTAACCCAAAACCCATTAACCCAAAACCCATTAACCCAAAACCCATTAACCCAAAACCCATTAACCCAAAACCCATTAACCCAAAACCCATTAACCCAAAACCCATTAACCCAAAACCCATTAACCCAAAACCCATTAACCCAAAACCCATTAACCCAAAACCCATTAACCCAAAACCCATTAACCCAAAACCCATTAACCCAAAACCCATTAACCCAAAACCCATTAACCCAAAACCCATTAACCCAAAACCCATTAACCCAAAACCCATTAACCCAAAACCCATTAACCCAAAACCCATTAACCCAAAACCCATTAACCCAAAACCCATTAACCCAAAACCCATTAACCCAAAACCCATTAACCCAAAACCCATTAACCCAAAACCCATTAACCCAAAACCCATTAACCCAAAACCCATTAACCCAAAACCCATTAACCCAAAACCCATTAACCCAAAACCCATTAACCCAAAACCCATTAACCCAAAACCCATTAACCCAAAACCCATTAACCCAAAACCCATTAACCCAAAACCCATTAACCCAAAACCCATTAACCCAAAACCCATTAACCCAAAACCCATTAACCCAAAACCCATTAACCCAAAACCCATTAACCCAAAACCCATTAACCCAAAACCCATTAACCCAAAACCCATTAACCCAAAACCCATTAACCCAAAACCCATTAACCCAAAACCCATTAACCCAAAACCCATTAACCCAAAACCCATTAACCCAAAACCCATTAACCCAAAACCCATTAACCCAAAACCCATTAACCCAAAACCCATTAACCCAAAACCCATTAACCCAAAACCCATTAACCCAAAACCCATTAACCCAAAACCCATTAACCCAAAACCCATTAACCCAAAACCCATTAACCCAAAACCCATTAACCCAAAACCCATTAACCCAAAACCCATTAACCCAAAACCCATTAACCCAAAACCCATTAACCCAAAACCCATTAACCCAAAACCCATTAACCCAAAACCCATTAACCCAAAACCCATTAACCCAAAACCCATTAACCCAAAACCCATTAACCCAAAACCCATTAACCCAAAACCCATTAACCCAAAACCCATTAACCCAAAACCCATTAACCCAAAACCCATTAACCCAAAACCCATTAACCCAAAACCCATTAACCCAAAACCCATTAACCCAAAACCCATTAACCCAAAACCCATTAACCCAAAACCCATTAACCCAAAACCCATTAACCCAAAACCCATTAACCCAAAACCCATTAACCCAAAACCCATTAACCCAAAACCCATTAACCCAAAACCCATTAACCCAAAACCCATTAACCCAAAACCCATTAACCCAAAACCCATTAACCCAAAACCCATTAACCCAAAACCCATTAACCCAAAACCCATTAACCCAAAACCCATTAACCCAAAACCCATTAACCCAAAACCCATTAACCCAAAACCCATTAACCCAAAACCCATTAACCCAAAACCCATTAACCCAAAACCCATTAACCCAAAACCCATTAACCCAAAACCCATTAACCCAAAACCCATTAACCCAAAACCCATTAACCCAAAACCCATTAACCCAAAACCCATTAACCCAAAACCCATTAACCCAAAACCCATTAACCCAAAACCCATTAACCCAAAACCCATTAACCCAAAACCCATTAACCCAAAACCCATTAACCCAAAACCCATTAACCCAAAACCCATTAACCCAAAACCCATTAACCCAAAACCCATTAACCCAAAACCCATTAACCCAAAACCCATTAACCCAAAACCCATTAACCCAAAACCCATTAACCCAAAACCCATTAACCCAAAACCCATTAACCCAAAACCCATTAACCCAAAACCCATTAACCCAAAACCCATTAACCCAAAACCCATTAACCCAAAACCCATTAACCCAAAACCCATTAACCCAAAACCCATTAACCCAAAACCCATTAACCCAAAACCCATTAACCCAAAACCCATTAACCCAAAACCCATTAACCCAAAACCCATTAACCCAAAACCCATTAACCCAAAACCCATTAACCCAAAACCCATTAACCCAAAACCCATTAACCCAAAACCCATTAACCCAAAACCCATTAACCCAAAACCCATTAACCCAAAACCCATTAACCCAAAACCCATTAACCCAAAACCCATTAACCCAAAACCCATTAACCCAAAACCCATTAACCCAAAACCCATTAACCCAAAACCCATTAACCCAAAACCCATTAACCCAAAACCCATTAACCCAAAACCCATTAACCCAAAACCCATTAACCCAAAACCCATTAACCCAAAACCCATTAACCCAAAACCCATTAACCCAAAACCCATTAACCCAAAACCCATTAACCCAAAACCCATTAACCCAAAACCCATTAACCCAAAACCCATTAACCCAAAACCCATTAACCCAAAACCCATTAACCCAAAACCCATTAACCCAAAACCCATTAACCCAAAACCCATTAACCCAAAACCCATTAACCCAAAACCCATTAACCCAAAACCCATTAACCCAAAACCCATTAACCCAAAACCCATTAACCCAAAACCCATTAACCCAAAACCCATTAACCCAAAACCCATTAACCCAAAACCCATTAACCCAAAACCCATTAACCCAAAACCCATTAACCCAAAACCCATTAACCCAAAACCCATTAACCCAAAACCCATTAACCCAAAACCCATTAACCCAAAACCCATTAACCCAAAACCCATTAACCCAAAACCCATTAACCCAAAACCCATTAACCCAAAACCCATTAACCCAAAACCCATTAACCCAAAACCCATTAACCCAAAACCCATTAACCCAAAACCCATTAACCCAAAACCCATTAACCCAAAACCCATTAACCCAAAACCCATTAACCCAAAACCCATTAACCCAAAACCCATTAACCCAAAACCCATTAACCCAAAACCCATTAACCCAAAACCCATTAACCCAAAACCCATTAACCCAAAACCCATTAACCCAAAACCCATTAACCCAAAACCCATTAACCCAAAACCCATTAACCCAAAACCCATTAACCCAAAACCCATTAACCCAAAACCCAAAACCCATTAACCCAAAACCCATTAACCCAAAACGCATGGGAATAGAAATTCTCACTTTTTGGCGTAATTTTACAAGAGCAATACGCTGCGAACGCGATAAATATTCTTTTTATAATACATGAATAAAAAAGACCATTTCGATGCCTATAAAGTGCAGCGAAAATAGAGTTTTCCAATCGGCAAATAAAGGGTACCGTAAATACTCATTTTTGCTACCATTAATTGGTAGCGAAAATACTCATTTTCGCTACCTTTTATTTTCGGTAGCGAAAATGAGTATTTTTGGTACCCTTTATTTATTTTTGCTCCATTTCCTTAATAAAGCTTTTAGAAAATTTGGAAACTGTTGACAAATTTTAGAAAATTCTGGAAAATTTTGTAAAATACTGGTAAATTTTGAAAATTTAATATATATACTTTCATACATATATACTCCGCAACAAAATTAACGCAACACCTAATTCCGACTAAAAAAGGGCGCAAATTCAAAGATCGATATCTGAAGTAAAAAATGTCGTAAGGGGGTCAATTTTTTTTTTAAATTAATGGTTGAAGTCTCTACTTTAAGATGATGGAACTCGATTTTTGATTTGAGACAGATTGCTAGAATGACTTGACTTCGTAGATCGATATCTCATGTTGAAAATGCCATATACACGGGTTCGAATGTTATTTCTTGGTTGATTCTGATCGAATCGAAATGGAAAACTCGTATCCGAGGGAAACGAATATTACCGTCGACTTTAGCGTTATTCAATAAGTATCACGAGGAGGTAGTCGATCGGGTTTAGCTTATCATACGTGTGTGTATTTGTGTGTGTGCGTGTGTGTATTTGTGTGTGTGCGTGTGTGTATTTGTGTGTGTGCGTGTGCATGTGTGTGGGGGGGGGGGCTTAAAAGGGCCGATTACTAATTGTACAGAAAGCCCTAAATATCTTGTGTTGCCACCGCGGTTTCGAATAACCTCAGCTAATCTTGCAGGCATATTAATGCAAGCTCTTATCATGCCTTGAGGTATCTCGTGCCATATCTCATTTAGAGCTAGCCCCAGTTCCTCAAGATTCCTTGGCTGTCTCTGCCTACTGCGCAATCGTCTACCCATCATGTCCTATACATGTTCAATTGGATTAAGATCCGGACTATTCGATGGATGCGGCAGTATCTCCAAGTGGTGTTCTCGGATGTAAGCCTGAGTAATTCTTGCGGAATGGGGTGGTGCATTATTTTGCATGAAAATGAAATTTGGACCTATGAGGCGACTCATTGGAAGCACGTGAGGCTCCAAAATTTCATCGATGTAGCGTCTAGCTGTTTACCCGGGAGGTGGAACCACAATAAGATCAGTGCGATCGTTTAAAGAGATTCCTCCTCATACCATGACGGAACCACCGGAAAAAATCCTGATCGGTTGAATATGGTTTGGCTCAAAACGCTCCCTCCTACGACGCCAAATTCGTATTCGAGCATCATTACCATACAGGCAAAATCGTGACTCGTCTGTGAACAAGATGTTCCTCCACTGTCTATCCGTCCATTGTCCATAAGTTCTAGCATAGTGCAGACGAGATCTACGATGTCTTGATGTGAGAAAGGGTACTCTAGCACGAATTCGCGATCTTAAACCTGCTTCGTGAAGACGTCTCCTTACTGTTTGCAAACTGATTTGCCTGTGTGGCAAGGCATCGTTATGAATTGGTTGCGCATTTCTTACCGGTTCACGTAAGGTTGCTCGTATTCTACGACGGTCCTCGCGAGAATATGTTACGCGTCTCCTACTTTGCCCCGTCCTTCTGCGATAAGCACCTGTTTCATTGAATCGAGACAGAACTCGAGAAACAGTCGAAAAATGAACCCCCATTCGTCTTGCTACATCACGTCGACTAAGTCCAGCTTCAGAAAGTGCAACAATTTGCGCGGATTGAATTTCATTCAACGGAGGCATTTTTATTTTGCCAAGAAATCGATTTGAACAGTTTTAAAATACTGCCGCAAGAATCAAAACCCGTAGCCCTTAACTGAAAAAATTTTACAATTTCGCCAAACGGTATTTTTTAAAGAATGGTAGATTTGTAAAAGAACCGTGTTCGTTAAAATTTGGACACGGTCAGAGATGGACTAGAAATTTTTTTTTTACATTACTGATTTCAGGAAACAATATGCAACGGATGAGAAATTATATAAATTTGTACACTTCCTATTTTTTAGGAGATATTCGATGTAAGATAAAAGTTATAAAATAATAACGTTTACAAATTTTAAGAATTTGTATTTTACATTTAGCTTGAGTTAAATCTGATCGACTATCTCCTCGTGGTGAGTTTTCCATTTCGATTTGATCAGAATCAACCAAGAAATAACATTCGAACCCGTGCATATGGCATTTTCAAACTGAGATATCGATCTACAAAATCGAGTCCTTCTACACCGCTGATTCAATCGTAGAGTGGATCGAATTTATCAAATTTTTCACGACAAAACGCGATTTTTTAATACAATTTTTAAAACTGTAAAATCGTAAAAAAAATCGTAGCGGGTCATTCTTTTTTTAAATTAAAGAGAAAGAGTTGTACTTTAAGATGCAATGATCATAATTATCGAAAAAAATCACCCACGCGCGGGCGCACTGCGAAAGTTTACGATTTTTGAGCTTTAAAAAATTACCTTGAATTTCAAGGTCACGTAAGTAAGGGTTGCGACAAATCGAAAATCGAGTTCCACCATCTTAAAGTACAGACTTCAACCTTTAATTTAAAAAAAAAATTGTCCCCCTTACGACATTTTTTACTTAAGATATCGATCTTCGAATTTGCGCCCTTTTTTAGTCGGAATTAGGTGTTGCGTTAATTTTGTTGCGGAGTGTACATACATATATTATGACATAGACTTAATATATGTATGTATATGTATGCAAGTATATATATTAAATTTTCAAAATTTACCAGTATTTTACAAAATTTTCCTCAATTTTCTAAAATTTGTCAACCGTTTCCATATATATTGTTATGATCGGGTTCGGGTAATGAGAATGGCAACACATATTTATAGAAAAGGACACTTGAACTTGGACTCTTTATTCGAACGTAAACACAACTGTTCTCAACAGCTATCAGAATCAGACTGACTATAAACAATAACATCCGCGACGTCGTTGATCTCGGTGCTAGGGGTTGCTATGTACGTTCGAGCTCGGTCACAACATTGCCCTCTCTTTTTCAGATTGTCGTCCCGACAATCATAACCATCCATTCTTCAAGCGGGTTGATCCTCTTACAATCCAATGATGACTTACAGGAACCGACACCAACATCCTCTACCTTGACCCATCCTTGGCATCAAGTTACCGAGCAATGCTTACAGATACGATACCAATCATCACTTAACAGGACTAAGATGGATCCGTCTCTTGAACAATCTACTTCAATCATCCTTCTTATTTGGTCGAAATCGGTCTTCAGACAAGAGGGGGGAAGTTGACATGCTGTGGAACCTCACCTAAAGTCCCTGCTCTGGTATTTACCTTCCCGCCCACGGGAAAAACCACAGCTCAAAAGAACCGTGAGCAGAGCAGTCTTCATTATCGGGTATTTCTCTCAGTGTAAGTCTCAAGACGATTGATATTGACTATTTTGGATTTATGTCTTGGTGAACGACGAATACAATAAACGACGTCATTAATTTTCCTCACAACTTCCCAATGTCCTACCCAATTTGACTGGAGTTTTGGTGCTTTTCCTTTGGTTCTTTTACGGTTGAAGAACCAAACTGTTTGGCCTTGGAAATATTCAATGTTCAGAGCTCGTTTGTCGTACCAAGACTTCGTTCTTTCCGATTGTAAGTGAATCCGGTCTCGTGCCATTTTCTGGATCTCGCTGAGTTTCCTCCGAATTTTGTGTACGTAATCCCCGTCTCCTTCAATCCTGACCTCCTCTGGTAGACATCCTCGAATCAAGTCCAAAGGAAGCCTTAGATCGAAACCGGTGTACATCTCAGCTCGAGTAGTTCCAGTCGTCGCATGTTTGGAGGATCTGTAAGCTAACAAAAATAGTAAAACCCAGCGATCCCAGTCTTTTTGATTTTCATGTATATATTTTGTGAGATAGTGTAGAAGTGTTTGGTGTTGTC
Source organism: Gastracanthus pulcherrimus (assembly GCA_949152435.1). Classification (NCBI taxonomy): domain Eukaryota; kingdom Metazoa; phylum Arthropoda; class Insecta; order Hymenoptera; family Pteromalidae; genus Gastracanthus; species Gastracanthus pulcherrimus. The sequence goes on from OX424573.1 coordinate 101,584,936, forward strand.
TTTCTACTTGTCCATTTGATTGTGGGTGTAATGGTGTGGTTCTTGTCTTCTTGATTCCTAACAACTCAGATAAATTTTTAATCAATTTCGAATCCAATTTCGTTCCTTGATCAGTATTTACCTCTAAAGGTACCCCATACCTACAAACAATCTGATCAACAAAAATCTCAGCAATGGTTTTTGTTCTCATATTTGAGAGAGGATCATTATCTAACCATCCATTATCAACAAAGAAAATGATATGAGAAAGCTTCAACCCATTTTGAAAAACAGTTTGTCACAACTAAGAGTTATTTATTGCCCAAAGAAGAAAGTGGAAATGGGCCTAAGATATCGATTTGAAGTCTTTCAAATGGAACTCCTGAATTATAAATTTTCATCTCACCATGACCTTTATCTGGAGGATCTTTCTTTGAAACACAGACTTCACAAGATTTACACCAATTTTCTACATCTCTTTTACAAGTAGCCCAATAAAATCTTTTTCTAATTTTATCTGAAGTCTTGTTTACTCCGAAAAGTCCTCCAGATGGTGAATCTTTAATTTTATGTTGAGGAACAACTAATTGACGGATTTAGTAATCTAAATTTGTTGAAACCCATTTTCTATACAAAATCCCATTAATTAGTACTAACGAATCCCATTGAGAACAATAGATTTTGGTGAATTCGCCCATCGATGAAATCTCTTGCCATTCTGGTTTCTTCTGTAATTCTTTCGTTTGATAAATGAAAGTAATAGCTTCATCTTCTGCCTGACTATTTTTCCATTCTTCTGATGTGTTTTCTTCAAAAATGATACGGCAAATTTTTTCTACATTAATGAATTTTTCTTCTACCCCGGAACAATATTTGCAGGAGAAATCTTCACAAGGCCGTCTTGAAAGTCCATCAGCATTTCCATGTCAATTGCCTTTCCTGTGCATAATTTTGTAGTTGTATTGATCCAATTTCCCTAACCAACGAGCCAATTGTCCATCTAATTCCTTAAACGACAATAACCAAGTTAAAGAAGAATGATCAGTCCTAATAATGAAAGGTTTACCGATAAGGTAAGGATGAAAATTTTTTAACGATTCTATAATAGCAAGGAGTTTACGTCGAGTGACACAATAATTTCTCTCTGATTTTGAAAGGCCTCTACTATAGTAACCTATGACACGTTCGGTTCTATCTTGTTTCTGAGAAAGAACCGACCCAATTCCACGGTCAGAAGCGTCAGTATCTAAAATAAATTCAGAAGAAAGAGAAGGAAATGCCAGAATTGGAGGTGTTGTAAGAACCTCTTTCAATCTTGAAAAAGCTTTTTGATATTCATCTGACCATATGAACTTAGCCGATTTTTCAGTTAATCTATATAAAGGTTTAGCTATGTCAGCAAAATGTTTAATAGTCGCCTATAATAACCACAGAAATTCACGAAACTCAACACAGCCTTTTTGTTATGAGGAATTGGCCAGTTTACAACAGATTCAATCTTCTTTGGATTAGCTGTTTTTCCTTCTTCTGAAACGATGTATCCTAAATATTCAACTTGCCTGCTGAAGAAAACACATTTCTTCTTATTAAAGACGTAATCCTGCTTCTTGAAAACGAACAAACACTTTCTTCAGGTTAATTATTAACTCATCAAATGACTTTCCCAATACCATAACGTCATTCAAATAGACTAAACAGAATTTTTAAAGATAGTCTCTGGGTAATTTTTCCATTAAACGTTGAAAAGTCGCAGGTGCGTTGCATAAACCAAATGGCATAACTGTAAATTGCCAAAGTCCTTTTCCGATTGAGGAAGCCGTGATTTTCCTATTCTCTTCTCGAATCTTGATTTGCCAGTATCCACTTTTCAAGTCCAAAGTACAAAACCACGAATATCCTGCAAGTTTATCAAGAGTATCGTCAACTCTTGGTAAAGGGTACGAATCCTTAATTGTAATTGCATTAATTTTTTGAAAATTAATACATAAACGAATTTTTCCATCCTTCTTCTTCTTGGGAACTACAGGTGAACAATACGAGCTGTCTGATTCTTCCATAACCCCTTGAGAATGCATATCAGCAACACATTCATCCAATTCCTTAACTTGATGAATAGGGGGTCTTCGAATAGGTTGTTTAATTGGTTGATTATGGAGTAATTGAATTCTATGCTCAACCAAATTACATTTTCCAGTAACGTCATCATCTTGAAAAATCTCTTCAAATTCATGAAGAAGATCCGCAAACTTCCGTCGTTGATCTTGATCCAAGTTCTCTGAGTTCTTGTCAAAAATTTCTTGTAATGTCTCTGGTACATCCTCACTAGAATCAACTATTCTCGAAATCTGTTTATTGATGATTGAACTTGGAGTATGTCAAATAATTTTAGGTATCGAATCTGTAACACCAGTTGTACCAAGAACATCACTACCAAGTATACAATTATCAATAATATTTCCAACAAAAACATCTAAATTAGCTGAATGGTGACCCAATTTTATCGAAGCTGAAATCAAAAATTCAACTGGTACCTTTTCTCCAGTCGGATACTTAAGAGTTGTAAAATTAATAGGAATTCTTTTATCTTTAGACTCTATAAATTTCGGTTTTTTAATAGTCACATCAGAACCAGAATCTACTTTAAAAATACAAGTTTTGTCATTAATTAAACCATCAAAATAAAATTTATTTGAGTTCCTATTAATTCTTCCAACATTATAATCAATCAGACAAGAGTGTGTGTTTGTTGGAGTCTTGTCAAGTTCTATTCAACTCGCTCCAGAAAGTTCAACATAACCTAGTTTCCCTGGTCGCTCATCTGATTTGGACAATTTGATCTAAAATGTCCTTTTTTACTACACGTCCAACATTCAATATCCTTAAAGAAATCTGGAGATCTCTGTTTGTCCGAAGATTGAGGACCTTTAGACTGTGAATTCGAAGAGTTGATTCCAGTCTTATATGTGTCATTCGTTCTCCTTGAAGTCTGAGATCTCTTATCTAAATCACGAATAACCTTCACTTCCATAGCGCGAGCAAGAGCAATTTTCAGAAAAGTTATCCTTTCTAAACGAAGGATCTCCCTGATTGATGAATCAAAAATAGCAACTATAAATTGGGCACAAGCGATTTTATCTTGGACTGCAAATGGACATTCCGGAAAAACCAAAGCAGAAAGTCTCTCAAGATCGGCAGCCAATGTTGGGAAATCTTCACCAAAACATTGACTTCTGTTCTGAAATTATGCGTAATAAGTGGGTGCTAAGTGTTTATCACCAAAACGAAGATCAAGACGGGAAACTAAAACATCAAAATTTGACGCAGTCGAATCAGATTCAACGAGAATTGATTTTGCTCTTCCTTTCAAACAAGAAATAAGAGCTGCTGATTTATTTGCAGGTGTCCAATTGTTTGCTCTAGTGATGACTTGAAATTGAATAAAAAATTCACGAAGAGGTGATGATCCATCATAATCATCAGCTTTCAATTTAAAAAAAAAATCCGTTCCCGAGTGGATAGGTCTAGTGTTCGGTGAAACAGAATTATCTACATTTGAACCTAAACCACGAGTATTAGTCATCAAAGGATCAATAACAGAAGTTCCTAACCTAAGTCTATTCTGATTTAAAGATAACCCAGTGTCATTGATTCTAGCGTTCTCTGTTGCTGTTGTATATGAATGTATATCTCTATTCTGTAAATGACTTAGCAGATTAATTTGGCGTTGCTGTTCTCGCTATTCTGCCAGCAGTGTGTTATTCAGGGTCCGAAGTCACGATATCTCTTTGTTAAAGTCAGTCCTATCCCTCTGCTCTCGGTCACCGAATAGTTCTCTTCGAACTTGTTGATCCCTCAATAGCCTAATCTGTGCTTCAAGTTCCTCATTGTGATGATGAGCATCCAACGATTCCAAATCTAGAACATGGAGTTCCCTTTGTAAATTCAATGCATCCTCGTTGCATAGATGGAGTTCTTGAGTAATTTCCTCTACAGGTTTCTTCAAGCTTGTTATCTCCAAATTCGTTTCAGTGAGAGACGATTGAGGCTGCTCAGTTGAAAGAGTTTTCGGGGATGGAACTGGTGTTCTTGATACCACTGACATCTTGCCGGAACGTAAAAGCATAAACTTTCTACTAAATCACTTTTTCGCAAAACACTATCCCGGCTGAGCCCCCAAAATGTTATGATCGGGTTCGGGTAATGAGAATAACAACACGTATTTATAGAAAAGCACACTTGAACTCGGACTCTTTATTCGAACGTAAACACAACTGTTCTCAACAGCTATCAGAATCAGACTGACTATAAACAATAACATCCGCGACGTCGTTGATCTCGTTGCTAGGGGTTGCTATACTTCTCGGTGTTCGAATCGCGCAACGTATATATATATATATATATTGTTGTGACCGAGCTCGAACGTTGCGCGATTCGAACACCGAGAAGTATAGCAACCCCTAGCAACGAGATCACCGACGTCGCAGATGTTATTGTTTATAGTCAGTCTGATTCTGATAGCTGTTGAGAACAGTTGTGTTTACGTTCGAATAAAGAGTCCGAGTTCAAGTGTGCTTTTCTATAAATACGTGTTGTTATTCTCATTACCCGAACCCGATCAAAACATTTATATATATATATATATATATATATTTATATATATATATATATATATTTATATTATAACGGGGTGTTAAATTATTAATGTATTAACAATTTAATCAGCATCCTGAGGGCATGCGGCACAGGCAGCGCGTGTGCGCGGCTTGCGACGGACCGCCGCTGTAACCTGCCCTGGTGTAGCTGCGCAGGTACTTTCCGTGTATACGCCAAATCCGCGAGGATTCGGCTTTGTGCGGAGTTTCCTCGACGCATGGGGTTTTCGGGACCTGAAAGGCGCGCGAAAACGCGGAGACTAATGCTGTCGTATACGCACAGCAATGTAGCCGAACTCGGTGCGGGGAGCAGGCGGGTCCGAGTTAATCAAGGCACACTTATTTTATAACAATAATAAAATAAACTATATTCTGAAACGGAGAATGGATAACAATTTACAATTACTTTACATATAAAAGAAGTCGGCAATAATAAGATAACAATCGCGTAGGTCGAGTGTCGCATGTGTGTTCAACACGACCGCTGTTGAACACACTGTCGAATTCGCCGAGGGTTACGAATCCGCGCGTCCCTCCGTCCAGTGAGCTGCGCGGAGCTCCTTTCGTCTCGAGGGCACGGTACGTTATTCGCAGCGCGGCCCTGTGATCGTTCGCGGTCGCCGCGGGCTAGCCCTTACCTCTATTACTAGAGTGCGTCGTACTCGCGGTGTGCGTCATCCGTGGCGTAGGTCTCGATCTTCTCGACGAGGCTCCGGTGTTGTTTTCTTGTCTCTCTCTGCCTCTTCGTCTCTGCCGAAAACAGGCAGATGGTCGGCGTACTCGGTGTCGTCCCACGATGGCGTCGAAGCGTCTCTCGTCGGCGGCGCGGCACACGGTGTGAGGAGTCGAACGGTAGTGTCTTCCTCTCCGCCGCCGTCGCCCCTCCGCTCCTTCTGGCTCTCGTCTTCCCACCTGTTGCCGCGCGCGGGCATGAGATGGCGTCTCATGCCCCTTTCGCATCTTCCCGTTCACGAATATAAGCCGCTCGTTACATCCCCCTCCCAGACGTTGCTTGCCTCGGTAAGCAACTTCTGCCAATCGAAAGCACGAAGTCGCGAAACGAACGGGGAATGGGTCGTACAAAACGAGGTTGAAGAAGATAACTCTAACTCTAGTTAAATTCTATATTTTTTTATTTTTTTTATTTTCTCTCTTTACTTTTGTTGCGGTCGTCCAGGGCCTTCACGATCCCATCGTGGACCTTCCCTACGTTTGGGCACCTGAACGGCCATCGAACTCCCGGCCTGTGGCATATGCCACAGTACCGGGTCTTGCCCGCTGCAGAAGTCTTCGGAGGTGGGGCCCCTTTCGATTTTCCCTCGGCCCCGGCGGAGGCCCTCGGTTACGGCGAGGGGTCGCTTGGGACCCGTGGGAACCCCGTCCCATCTTCTTCCCGCTGTAATCAGGCTAGCTCTGTCTGGGCTTCCACGGCGGGCCGGGTGCAGATGTCGACCTCGCGCCTGGCGGCCGCCAAGCGCGCGGCTGCCTCTTCGGCTTGCTGCAGCCTCTTTTTCCGTTCTTCCAACCATAGGGGAATATACCCCGACAACTAGCGATGCCTCTGAAAGGGGGTTGTCCATCCTCCCGTATAGTTGGAAGCTTCTCGATATTGGGCGCTGTAAGGGTCCCATGCCGCAATGGCCTCGCGCATGGATCGGCGATACTCCGACCAAGAAGACTTAGTCGTTCTCGAGACCCAAGGCCAGACAGGAATGTCCAACGCGCATGGGAGCGGACCGAGAGGACGCTCGAGAGGGAAAAGTCTATTAACCCAAAACCCATTAACCCAAAACCCATTAACCCAAAACCCATTAACCCAAAACCCATTAACCCAAAACCCATTAACCCAAAACCCATTAACCCAAAACCCATTAACCCAAAACCCATTAACCCAAAACCCATTAACCCAAAACCCATTAACCCAAAACCCATTAACCCAAAACCCATTAACCCAAAACCCATTAACCCAAAACCCATTAACCCAAAACCCATTAACCCAAAACCCATTAACCCAAAACCCATTAACCCAAAACCCATTAACCCAAAACCCATTAACCCAAAACCCATTAACCCAAAACCCATTAACCCAAAACCCATTAACCCAAAACCCATTAACCCAAAACCCATTAACCCAAAACCCATTAACCCAAAACCCATTAACCCAAAACCCATTAACCCAAAACCCATTAACCCAAAACCCATTAACCCAAAACCCATTAACCCAAAACCCATTAACCCAAAACCCATTAACCCAAAACCCATTAACCCAAAACCCATTAACCCAAAACCCATTAACCCAAAACCCATTAACCCAAAACCCATTAACCCAAAACCCATTAACCCAAAACCCATTAACCCAAAACCCATTAACCCAAAACCCATTAACCCAAAACCCATTAACCCAAAACCCATTAACCCAAAACCCATTAACCCAAAACCCATTAACCCAAAACCCATTAACCCAAAACCCATTAACCCAAAACCCATTAACCCAAAACCCATTAACCCAAAACCCATTAACCCAAAACCCATTAACCCAAAACCCATTAACCCAAAACCCATTAACCCAAAACCCATTAACCCAAAACCCATTAACCCAAAACCCATTAACCCAAAACCCATTAACCCAAAACCCATTAACCCAAAACCCATTAACCCAAAACCCATTAACCCAAAACCCATTAACCCAAAACCCATTAACCCAAAACCCATTAACCCAAAACCCATTAACCCAAAACCCATTAACCCAAAACCCATTAACCCAAAACCCATTAACCCAAAACCCATTAACCCAAAACCCATTAACCCAAAACCCATTAACCCAAAACCCATTAACCCAAAACCCATTAACCCAAAACCCATTAACCCAAAACCCATTAACCCAAAACCCATTAACCCAAAACCCATTAACCCAAAACCCATTAACCCAAAACCCATTAACCCAAAACCCATTAACCCAAAACCCATTAACCCAAAACCCATTAACCCAAAACCCATTAACCCAAAACCCATTAACCCAAAACCCATTAACCCAAAACCCATTAACCCAAAACCCATTAACCCAAAACCCATTAACCCAAAACCCATTAACCCAAAACCCATTAACCCAAAACCCATTAACCCAAAACCCATTAACCCAAAACCCATTAACCCAAAACCCATTAACCCAAAACCCATTAACCCAAAACCCATTAACCCAAAACCCATTAACCCAAAACCCATTAACCCAAAACCCATTAACCCAAAACCCATTAACCCAAAACCCATTAACCCAAAACCCATTAACCCAAAACCCATTAACCCAAAACCCATTAACCCAAAACCCATTAACCCAAAACCCATTAACCCAAAACCCATTAACCCAAAACCCATTAACCCAAAACCCATTAACCCAAAACCCATTAACCCAAAACCCATTAACCCAAAACCCATTAACCCAAAACCCATTAACCCAAAACCCATTAACCCAAAACCCATTAACCCAAAACCCATTAACCCAAAACCCATTAACCCAAAACCCATTAACCCAAAACCCATTAACCCAAAACCCATTAACCCAAAACCCATTAACCCAAAACCCATTAACCCAAAACCCATTAACCCAAAACCCATTAACCCAAAACCCATTAACCCAAAACCCATTAACCCAAAACCCATTAACCCAAAACCCATTAACCCAAAACCCATTAACCCAAAACCCATTAACCCAAAACCCATTAACCCAAAACCCATTAACCCAAAACCCATTAACCCAAAACCCATTAACCCAAAACCCATTAACCCAAAACCCATTAACCCAAAACCCATTAACCCAAAACCCATTAACCCAAAACCCATTAACCCAAAACCCATTAACCCAAAACCCATTAACCCAAAACCCATTAACCCAAAACCCATTAACCCAAAACCCATTAACCCAAAACCCATTAACCCAAAACCCATTAACCCAAAACCCATTAACCCAAAACCCATTAACCCAAAACCCATTAACCCAAAACCCATTAACCCAAAACCCATTAACCCAAAACCCATTAACCCAAAACCCATTAACCCAAAACCCATTAACCCAAAACCCATTAACCCAAAACCCATTAACCCAAAACCCATTAACCCAAAACCCATTAACCCAAAACCCATTAACCCAAAACCCATTAACCCAAAACCCATTAACCCAAAACCCATTAACCCAAAACCCATTAACCCAAAACCCATTAACCCAAAACCCATTAACCCAAAACCCATTAACCCAAAACCCATTAACCCAAAACCCATTAACCCAAAACCCATTAACCCAAAACCCATTAACCCAAAACCCATTAACCCAAAACCCATTAACCCAAAACCCATTAACCCAAAACCCATTAACCCAAAACCCATTAACCCAAAACCCATTAACCCAAAACCCATTAACCCAAAACCCATTAACCCAAAACCCATTAACCCAAAACCCATTAACCCAAAACCCATTAACCCAAAACCCATTAACCCAAAACCCATTAACCCAAAACCCATTAACCCAAAACCCATTAACCCAAAACCCATTAACCCAAAACCCATTAACCCAAAACCCATTAACCCAAAACCCATTAACCCAAAACCCATTAACCCAAAACCCATTAACCCAAAACCCATTAACCCAAAACCCATTAACCCAAAACCCATTAACCCAAAACCCATTAACCCAAAACCCATTAACCCAAAACCCATTAACCCAAAACCCATTAACCCAAAACCCATTAACCCAAAACCCATTAACCCAAAACCCATTAACCCAAAACCCATTAACCCAAAACCCATTAACCCAAAACCCATTAACCCAAAACCCATTAACCCAAAACCCATTAACCCAAAACCCATTAACCCAAAACCCATTAACCCAAAACCCATTAACCCAAAACCCATTAACCCAAAACCCATTAACCCAAAACCCATTAACCCAAAACCCATTAACCCAAAACCCATTAACCCAAAACCCATTAACCCAAAACCCATTAACCCAAAACCCATTAACCCAAAACCCATTAACCCAAAACCCATTAACCCAAAACCCATTAACCCAAAACCCATTAACCCAAAACCCATTAACCCAAAACCCATTAACCCAAAACCCATTAACCCAAAACCCATTAACCCAAAACCCATTAACCCAAAACCCATTAACCCAAAACCCATTAACCCAAAACCCATTAACCCAAAACCCATTAACCCAAAACCCATTAACCCAAAACCCATTAACCCAAAACCCATTAACCCAAAACCCATTAACCCAAAACCCATTAACCCAAAACCCATTAACCCAAAACCCATTAACCCAAAACCCATTAACCCAAAACCCATTAACCCAAAACCCATTAACCCAAAACCCATTAACCCAAAACCCATTAACCCAAAACCCATTAACCCAAAACCCATTAACCCAAAACCCATTAACCCAAAACCCATTAACCCAAAACCCATTAACCCAAAACCCATTAACCCAAAACCCATTAACCCAAAACCCATTAACCCAAAACCCATTAACCCAAAACCCATTAACCCAAAACCCATTAACCCAAAACCCATTAACCCAAAACCCATTAACCCAAAACCCATTAACCCAAAACCCATTAACCCAAAACCCATTAACCCAAAACCCATTAACCCAAAACCCATTAACCCAAAACCCATTAACCCAAAACCCATTAACCCAAAACCCATTAACCCAAAACCCATTAACCCAAAACCCATTAACCCAAAACCCATTAACCCAAAACCCATTAACCCAAAACCCATTAACCCAAAACCCATTAACCCAAAACCCATTAACCCAAAACCCATTAACCCAAAACCCATTAACCCAAAACCCATTAACCCAAAACCCATTAACCCAAAACCCATTAACCCAAAACCCATTAACCCAAAACCCATTAACCCAAAACCCATTAACCCAAAACCCATTAACCCAAAACCCATTAACCCAAAACCCATTAACCCAAAACCCATTAACCCAAAACCCATTAACCCAAAACCCATTAACCCAAAACCCATTAACCCAAAACCCATTAACCCAAAACCCATTAACCCAAAACCCATTAACCCAAAACCCATTAACCCAAAACCCATTAACCCAAAACCCATTAACCCAAAACCCATTAACCCAAAACCCATTAACCCAAAACCCATTAACCCAAAACCCATTAACCCAAAACCCATTAACCCAAAACCCATTAACCCAAAACCCATTAACCCAAAACCCATTAACCCAAAACCCATTAACCCAAAACCCATTAACCCAAAACCCATTAACCCAAAACCCATTAACCCAAAACCCATTAACCCAAAACCCATTAACCCAAAACCCATTAACCCAAAACCCATTAACCCAAAACCCATTAACCCAAAACCCATTAACCCAAAACCCATTAACCCAAAACCCATTAACCCAAAACCCATTAACCCAAAACCCATTAACCCAAAACCCATTAACCCAAAACCCATTAACCCAAAACCCATTAACCCAAAACCCATTAACCCAAAACCCATTAACCCAAAACCCATTAACCCAAAACCCATTAACCCAAAACCCATTAACCCAAAACCCATTAACCCAAAACCCATTAACCCAAAACCCATTAACCCAAAACCCATTAACCCAAAACCCATTAACCCAAAACCCATTAACCCAAAACCCATTAACCCAAAACCCATTAACCCAAAACCCATTAACCCAAAACCCATTAACCCAAAACCCATTAACCCAAAACCCATTAACCCAAAACCCATTAACCCAAAACCCATTAACCCAAAACCCATTAACCCAAAACCCATTAACCCAAAACCCATTAACCCAAAACCCATTAACCCAAAACCCATTAACCCAAAACCCATTAACCCAAAACCCATTAACCCAAAACCCATTAACCCAAAACCCATTAACCCAAAACCCATTAACCCAAAACCCATTAACCCAAAACCCATTAACCCAAAACCCATTAACCCAAAACCCATTAACCCAAAACCCATTAACCCAAAACCCATTAACCCAAAACCCATTAACCCAAAACCCATTAACCCAAAACCCATTAACCCAAAACCCATTAACCCAAAACCCATTAACCCAAAACCCATTAACCCAAAACCCATTAACCCAAAACCCATTAACCCAAAACCCATTAACCCAAAACCCATTAACCCAAAACCCATTAACCCAAAACCCATTAACCCAAAACCCATTAACCCAAAACCCATTAACCCAAAACCCATTAACCCAAAACCCATTAACCCAAAACCCATTAACCCAAAACCCATTAACCCAAAACCCATTAACCCAAAACCCATTAACCCAAAACCCATTAACCCAAAACCCATTAACCCAAAACCCATTAACCCAAAACCCATTAACCCAAAACCCATTAACCCAAAACCCATTAACCCAAAACCCATTAACCCAAAACCCATTAACCCAAAACCCATTAACCCAAAACCCATTAACCCAAAACCCATTAACCCAAAACCCATTAACCCAAAACCCATTAACCCAAAACCCATTAACCCAAAACCCATTAACCCAAAACCCATTAACCCAAAACCCATTAACCCAAAACCCATTAACCCAAAACCCATTAACCCAAAACCCATTAACCCAAAACCCATTAACCCAAAACCCATTAACCCAAAACCCATTAACCCAAAACCCATTAACCCAAAACCCATTAACCCAAAACCCATTAACCCAAAACCCATTAACCCAAAACCCATTAACCCAAAACCCATTAACCCAAAACCCATTAACCCAAAACCCATTAACCCAAAACCCATTAACCCAAAACCCATTAACCCAAAACCCATTAACCCAAAACCCATTAACCCAAAACCCATTAACCCAAAACCCATTAACCCAAAACCCATTAACCCAAAACCCATTAACCCAAAACCCATTAACCCAAAACCCATTAACCCAAAACCCATTAACCCAAAACCCATTAACCCAAAACCCATTAACCCAAAACCCATTAACCCAAAACCCATTAACCCAAAACCCATTAACCCAAAACCCATTAACCCAAAACCCATTAACCCAAAACCCATTAACCCAAAACCCATTAACCCAAAACCCATTAACCCAAAACCCATTAACCCAAAACCCATTAACCCAAAACCCATTAACCCAAAACCCATTAACCCAAAACCCATTAACCCAAAACCCATTAACCCAAAACCCATTAACCCAAAACCCATTAACCCAAAACCCATTAACCCAAAACCCATTAACCCAAAACCCATTAACCCAAAACCCATTAACCCAAAACCCATTAACCCAAAACCCATTAACCCAAAACCCATTAACCCAAAACCCATTAACCCAAAACCCATTAACCCAAAACCCATTAACCCAAAACCCATTAACCCAAAACCCATTAACCCAAAACCCATTAACCCAAAACCCATTAACCCAAAACCCATTAACCCAAAACCCATTAACCCAAAACCCATTAACCCAAAACCCATTAACCCAAAACCCATTAACCCAAAACCCATTAACCCAAAACCCATTAACCCAAAACCCATTAACCCAAAACCCATTAACCCAAAACCCATTAACCCAAAACCCATTAACCCAAAACCCATTAACCCAAAACCCATTAACCCAAAACCCATTAACCCAAAACCCATTAACCCAAAACCCATTAACCCAAAACCCATTAACCCAAAACCCATTAACCCAAAACCCATTAACCCAAAACCCATTAACCCAAAACCCATTAACCCAAAACCCATTAACCCAAAACCCATTAACCCAAAACCCATTAACCCAAAACCCATTAACCCAAAACCCATTAACCCAAAACCCATTAACCCAAAACCCATTAACCCAAAACCCATTAACCCAAAACCCATTAACCCAAAACCCATTAACCCAAAACCCATTAACCCAAAACCCATTAACCCAAAACCCATTAACCCAAAACCCATTAACCCAAAACCCATTAACCCAAAACCCATTAACCCAAAACCCATTAACCCAAAACCCATTAACCCAAAACCCATTAACCCAAAACCCATTAACCCAAAACCCATTAACCCAAAACCCATTAACCCAAAACCCATTAACCCAAAACCCATTAACCCAAAACCCATTAACCCAAAACCCATTAACCCAAAACCCATTAACCCAAAACCCATTAACCCAAAACCCATTAACCCAAAACCCATTAACCCAAAACCCATTAACCCAAAACCCATTAACCCAAAACCCATTAACCCAAAACCCATTAACCCAAAACCCATTAACCCAAAACCCATTAACCCAAAACCCATTAACCCAAAACCCATTAACCCAAAACCCATTAACCCAAAACCCATTAACCCAAAACCCATTAACCCAAAACCCATTAACCCAAAACCCATTAACCCAAAACCCATTAACCCAAAACCCATTAACCCAAAACCCATTAACCCAAAACCCATTAACCCAAAACCCATTAACCCAAAACCCATTAACCCAAAACCCATTAACCCAAAACCCATTAACCCAAAACCCATTAACCCAAAACCCATTAACCCAAAACCCATTAACCCAAAACCCATTAACCCAAAACCCATTAACCCAAAACCCATTAACCCAAAACCCATTAACCCAAAACCCATTAACCCAAAACCCATTAACCCAAAACCCATTAACCCAAAACCCATTAACCCAAAACCCATTAACCCAAAACCCATTAACCCAAAACCCATTAACCCAAAACCCATTAACCCAAAACCCATTAACCCAAAACCCATTAACCCAAAACCCATTAACCCAAAACCCATTAACCCAAAACCCATTAACCCAAAACCCATTAACCCAAAACCCATTAACCCAAAACCCATTAACCCAAAACCCATTAACCCAAAACCCATTAACCCAAAACCCATTAACCCAAAACCCATTAACCCAAAACCCATTAACCCAAAACCCATTAACCCAAAACCCATTAACCCAAAACCCATTAACCCAAAACCCATTAACCCAAAACCCATTAACCCAAAACCCATTAACCCAAAACCCATTAACCCAAAACCCATTAACCCAAAACCCATTAACCCAAAACCCATTAACCCAAAACCCATTAACCCAAAACCCATTAACCCAAAACCCATTAACCCAAAACCCATTAACCCAAAACCCATTAACCCAAAACCCATTAACCCAAAACCCATTAACCCAAAACCCATTAACCCAAAACCCATTAACCCAAAACCCATTAACCCAAAACCCATTAACCCAAAACCCATTAACCCAAAACCCATTAACCCAAAACCCATTAACCCAAAACCCATTAACCCAAAACCCATTAACCCAAAACCCATTAACCCAAAACCCATTAACCCAAAACCCATTAACCCAAAACCCATTAACCCAAAACCCATTAACCCAAAACCCATTAACCCAAAACCCATTAACCCAAAACCCATTAACCCAAAACCCATTAACCCAAAACCCATTAACCCAAAACCCATTAACCCAAAACCCATTAACCCAAAACCCATTAACCCAAAACCCATTAACCCAAAACCCATTAACCCAAAACCCATTAACCCAAAACCCATTAACCCAAAACCCATTAACCCAAAACCCATTAACCCAAAACCCATTAACCCAAAACCCATTAACCCAAAACCCATTAACCCAAAACCCATTAACCCAAAACCCATTAACCCAAAACCCATTAACCCAAAACCCATTAACCCAAAACCCATTAACCCAAAACCCATTAACCCAAAACCCATTAACCCAAAACCCATTAACCCAAAACCCATTAACCCAAAACCCATTAACCCAAAACCCATTAACCCAAAACCCATTAACCCAAAACCCATTAACCCAAAACCCATTAACCCAAAACCCATTAACCCAAAACCCATTAACCCAAAACCCATTAACCCAAAACCCATTAACCCAAAACCCATTAACCCAAAACCCATTAACCCAAAACCCATTAACCCAAAACCCATTAACCCAAAACCCATTAACCCAAAACCCATTAACCCAAAACCCATTAACCCAA
Source organism: Gastracanthus pulcherrimus (assembly GCA_949152435.1). NCBI lineage: Eukaryota > Metazoa > Arthropoda > Insecta > Hymenoptera > Pteromalidae > Gastracanthus > Gastracanthus pulcherrimus. The sequence continues at coordinate 101,600,597 of OX424573.1, forward strand.
AACCCATTAACCCAAAACCCATTAACCCAAAACCCATTAACCCAAAACCCATTAACCCAAAACCCATTAACCCAAAACCCATTAACCCAAAACCCATTAACCCAAAACCCATTAACCCAAAACCCATTAACCCAAAACCCATTAACCCAAAACCCATTAACCCAAAACCCATTAACCCAAAACCCATTAACCCAAAACCCATTAACCCAAAACCCATTAACCCAAAACCCATTAACCCAAAACCCATTAACCCAAAACCCAAAACCCATTAACCCAAAACCCATTAACCCAAAACGCATGGGAATAGAAATTCTCACTTTTTGGCGTAATTTTACAAGAGCAATACGCTGCAAACGCGATAAATATTCTTTTTATAATACATGAATAAAAAAGACCATTTCGATGCCTATAAAGTGCAGCGAAAATAGAGTTTTCCAATCGGCAAATAAAGGGTACCGTAAATACTCATTTTTGCTACCATTAATTGGTAGCGAAAATACTCATTTTCGCTACCTTTTATTTTCGGTAGCGAAAATGAGTATTTTTGGTACCCTTTATTTATTTTTGCTCCATTTCCTTAATAAAGCTTTTAGAAAATTTGGAAACTGTTGACAAATTTTAGAAAATTCTGGAAAATTTTGTAAAATACTGGTAAATTTTGAAAATTTAATATATATACTTTCATACATATATACTCCGCAACAAAATTAACGCAACACCTAATTCCGACTAAAAAAGGGCGCAAATTCAAAGATCGATATCTGAAGTAAAAAATGTCGTAAGGGGGTCAATTTTTTTTTAAATTAATGGTTGAAGTCTCTACTTTAAGATGATGGAACTCGATTTTTGATTTGAGACAGATTGCTAGAATGACTCGACTTCGTAGATCGATATCTCATGTTGAAAATGCCATATACACGGGTTCGAATGTTATTTCTTGGTTGATTCTGATCGAATCGAAATGGAAAACTCGTATCCGAGCGAAACGAATATTACCGTCGACTTTAGCGTTATTCAATAAGTACCACGAGGAGGTAGTCGATCGGGTTTAGCTTATCATACGTGTGTGTATTTGTGTGTGTGCGTGTGTGTATTTGTGTGTGTGCGTGTGCATGTGTGTGGGGGGGGGGGGGGGGCTTAAAAGGGCCGATTACTAATTGTACAGAAAGCCCTAAATATCTTGTGTTGCCACCGCGGTTTCGAATAACCTCAGCTAATCTTGCAGGCATATTAATGCAAGCTCTTATCATGCCTTGAGGTATCTCGTGCCATATCTCATTTAGAGCTAGCCCCAGTTCCTCAAGATTCCTTGGCTGTCTCTGCCTACTGCGCAATCGTCTACCCATCATGTCCTATACGTGTTCAATTGGATTAAGATCCGGACTATTCGATGGATGCGGCAGTATCTCCAAGTGGTGTTCTCGGATGTAAGCCTGAGTAATTCTTGCGGAATGGGGTGGTGCATTATTTTGCATGAAAATGAAATTTGGACCTATGAGGCGACTCATTGGAAGCACGTGAGGCTCCAAAATTACATCCGCGACGTCGTTGATCTCGTTGCTAGGGGTTGCTATACTTCTCGGTGTTCGAATCGCGCAACGTATATATATATATATATATTGTTGTGACCGAGCTCGAACGTTGCGCGATTCGAACACCGAGAAGTATAGCAACCCCTAGCAACGAGATCACCGACGTCGCGGATGTTATTGTTTATAGTCAGTCTGATTCTGATAGCTGTTGAGAACAGTTGTGTTTACGTTCGAATAAAGAGTCCGAGTTCAAGTGTGCTTTTCTATAAATACGTGTTGTTATTCTCATTACCCGAACCCGATCAAAACATTTATATATATATATATATATATATATATATATATATATATATATATATATATATATATATATATATATATTTATATTATAACGGGGTGTTAAATTATTAATGTATTAACAATTTAATCAGCATCCTGAGGGCATGCGGCACAGGCAGCGCGTGTGCGCGGCTTGCGACGGACCGCCGCTGTAGCCTGCCCTGGTGTAGCTGCGCAGGTACTTTCCGTGTATACGCCAAATCCGCGAGGATTCGGCTTTGTGCGGAGTTTCCTCGACGCATGGGGTTTTCGGGACCTGAAAGGCGCGCGAAAACGCGGAGACTAATGCTGTCGTATACGCACAGCAATGTAGCCGAACTCGGTGCGGGGAGCAGGCGGGTCCGAGTTAATCAAGGCACACTTATTTTATAACAATAATAAAATAAACTATATTCTGAAACGGAGAATGGATAACAATTTACAATTACTTTACATATAAAAGAAGTCGGCAATAATAAGATAACAATCGCGTAGGTCGAGTGTCGCATGTGTGTTCAACACGACCGCTGTTGAACACACTGTCGAATTCGCCGAGGGTTACGAATCCGCGCGTCCCTCCGTCCAGTGAGCTGCGCGGAGCTCCTTTCGTCTCGAGGGCACGGTACGTTATTCGCAGCGCGGCCCTGTGATCGTTCGCGGTCGCCGCGGGCTAGCCCTTACCTCTATTACTAGAGTGCGTCGTACTCGCGGTGTGCGTCATCCGTGGCGTAGGTCTCGATCTTCTCGACGAGGCTCCGGTGTTGTTTTCTTGTCTCTCTCTGCCTCTTCGTCTCTGCCGAAAACAGGCAGATGGTCGGCGTACTCGGTGTCGTCCCACGATGGCGTCGAAGCGTCTCTCGTCTGCGGCGCGGCACACGGTGTGAGGAGTCGAACGGTAGTGTCTTCCTCTCCGCCGCCGTCGCCCCTCCGCTCCTTCTGGCTCTCGTCTTCCCACCTGTTGCCGCGCGCGGGCATGAGATGGCGTCTCATGCCCCTTTCGCATCTTCCCGTTCACGAATATAAGCCGCTCGTTACATCCCCCTCCCAGACGTTGCTTGCCTCGGTAAGCAACTTCTGCCAATCGAAAGCACGAAGTCGCGAAACGAACGGGGAATGGGTCGTACAAAACGAGGTTGAAGAAGATAACTCTAACTCTAGTTAAATTCTATATTTTTTTATTTTTTTTATTTTCTCTCTTTACTTTTGTTGCGGTCGTCCAGGGCCTTCACGATCCCATCGTGGACCTTCCCTACGTTTGGGCACCTGAACGGCCATCGAACTCCCGGCCTGTGGCATATGCCACAGTACCGGGTCTTGCCCGCTGCAGAAGTCTTCGGAGGTGGGGCCCCTTTCGATTTTCCCTCGGCCCCGGCGGAGGCCCTCGGTTACGGCGAGGGGTCGCTTGGGACCCGTGGGAACCCCGTCCCATCTTCTTCCCGCTGTAATCAGGCTAGCTCTGTCTGGGCTTCCGCGGCGGGCCGGGTGCAGATGTCGACCTCGCGCCTGGCGGCCGCCAAGCGCGCGGCTGCCTCTTCGGCTTGCTGCAGCCTCTTTTTCCGTTCTTCCAACCATAGGGGAATATACCCCGACAACTAGCGATGCCTCTGAAAGGGGGTTGTCCATCCTCCCGTATAGTTGGAAGCTTCTCGATATTGGGCGCTGTAAGGGTCCCATGCCGCAATGGCCTCGCGCATGGATCGGCGATACTCCGACCAAGAAGACTTAGTCGTTCTCGAGACCCAAGGCCAGACAGGAATGTCCAACGCGCATGGGAGCGGACCGAGAGGACGCTCGAGAGGGAAAAGTCTTCTTGGTCGGCGTATCGCCGATCCATGTGCGAGGTCTCGAGAACGACTCAAGGCCAGAGGCGAGGGAGGATGAGGGAGAACAAGAGCTCCCAGCCTTAGGTACCCCGGGTAAGCCACACCGCCCAGCCTCTTAATCCTCCTCCCACTCCTCGATGACAACCGAGTTCTGGGTTTGAAGCTGGCGGCTTTTTTCTTCCTCCTCGAGCCGTCGACGTTCGCTGAAGACGTGCAGGGCGGCCGCCACTACACCGTCTACCATGCGCCCTAGACGGAGCTCTAGAAGGGCTCCCGTCACCTCTTCCAGGATATCCTTTGACGGTGCCATCTGAAACAAAATACATCGAATATGGTTTTCGGTTATATAGGCCGCAATCATCGTCTTAAGAGTCCTATTTTCCCTTTCCACTGGGTTTGTTCTCGGGCAGTACGGGGGGGTTGTGATATGGTAGATACCTTGTTGCACGAGATATTCGTCGACAGCCTTACTTTTAAATTGTGTGCCGTTGTCCGAAAGCGATAACCTGGATGTATGGCCGGAATTTCTCGATGACCCATACCACTGCGAGACATTCGCGTTCGGGTACTCTGTAATTCCTTTCTGCCGAATTTAACGTTCTGCTAGCAAATTCTAGCACACGCTCTCCCTCTTTCGTTTCTTGGAGGAGTACTGCACCAATGCCTGTGTTGCAAGCGACAGTGTTGACTATGAACTGTTTATCCGATTTTGTAGGACAGAGGCTGAGGCGATCAGCGCCTTCAGATGTCGAATGCGGTTTGTTGGTCTGCGAGCCACTCGTACTTTTGGTTTTTCTTTAAAAGTAGAGTCAAAGGCTCAGCCAACGTTGCGTAGTCCTTCATGAATCTTCTATACCATGAAGACATACCCAGAAAGCGCCTCAATTGTTTTAAATTTTTGGGAGCCGGGTAATTCATCACCGGTTCAATCTTTTCTGGGTCTGGCCTGATACCATCCCGGTTCACCAAGACTCCCAAATATCTGGCTTCTGGTTTGCAGAACACGCATTTCTCTCTGTTCACAATTAGTCCTGCGGCATTCAACTTCGCAAGGACCAATTTCAGCAGGCGTTTGTGTTCTTCGAACGTTACCGAGATTATGATAATATCATCCAGATATGCAAGGACATATGGCTCTAAATCTGGACCAATCACCATATCGATCAATCTTTGCACCCGCGTAAGATAAACCGAACGGCATTCTTAGAAACTGGAACAGCCGGATACGTATCCCGCTTCGTCTGCGCATTACCCTTGCGGTAGTAAACGCAGAACCTGTAGGTTCCATTCTTTTTCCTTACCATCACCACTGGGCTTGACAAACCACTATTAGATGGCTCGATTATCCCTTGATCTAGCATCTCCTTTACGTGCTGGTGCATTTCTTGCTATATTTTCTCTGAGACCGGTAATACTTTTGCTTTATGGGCTTTACTGATTCAATGGCTATATGATGCTCGATGTCACATGTTAAGCCACAAGTGTCTCTTCGGCCTTGCAGGGATTCGTCTAGGAGACTCTCTAGTTCCTGGCGCTGCAAATCCGTGATATCGGCAACAGTGACCGATGATATGGCGGCTACGCCAGCTTTCACAATAGCTACTTCCAGCTGTACTGTAGCTTGGATGCCCTTGAAATACAATACGTCTTTGTCTGGGTCGAGTATCGCACTAAACTTCTTTACGAAGTTCACACCTACGTAACATTCGTCCTATAGGTGCAGGACGATACCCACGCGCTCGTCCCGCGTTTCTCCTGCGACTGTTGTGGGGAGTGTCTGATAGTTTCACTCTTTATGCATACTCGGTCGAGAGATCTTTTCCACATGTGCTGGCTATCAGTAAGCTGACTGCCCCCATTACAGTGCTACATGCTCCATTGTCGTATAGGGCTCGAATCGTGAAGTCTCCGATTTCTATCCGTAGCCACCAGCGAGTCTTATCTTCTACCCGATATGCTCGCTTTTGCGGTTGCATGGGCTCGGGTTCCACTTTGGTGGACCTCGAGCCTGGAAGAGATGACCCGGTCTCGTTGATCTCATCTTCGGGATAAGACCTGGGGGTTTGTTGTCGTGTGTCAGAGTTTATCACCGTCGCTTCAGCTTCGGTTGTTTGTGCTGCCACAGACGTTCTTTTTGATTTATCCTCTCCTTCGGAAAAGGTTTTTCTCGTTCGGGTTGATTGTCCTTCGGGAAAGGTTGTTCTCGTTCGGGTTGATTGTCCTTCTGGATTATTCTTTGGTCCCCGCTGACTTTGGTTCTCTTTCCTCTCTTCCGAGAGGTTGGAGATTATCTGCCAGTCTTGTACGATCTCGCCTTCGGGTAACGATTCCTCTGAACGTGGCTGGACATCTATTCTCCCCTTCGGCACTTCCGGGCCAATTGGGGTTGGGGCCGTAGAGACCGTGCATCCTTCTGGATGCGTCGCGAGTCTCTTTGTTGGAACTGTTTCCTCTCCTTTTCTTAAGAGGATAGCGCTCCGATGCCCCTCCAAATCGACTTCGCCTTCAGGCGAAAGGTCGCTTTGGGATTTGTTCATGTTCGCATTCCCCATCGCTGCTTCGGCTTCGATGAGGATCATCGCTACGGGGACCGTAGTGGATTTAAGAATGGCTGCGGTCCTTAATCGCCATTCCTCTTTTCGTTTCCCGAGCATTTGGGACAATACTTCTTCATAAAGCCCAATTCTCCACAGCCATAACACTTTATCGGTTGGGTTGGGTAAAACAGTTGCTTGGGTCGCCCCGGCGGCGCGTCGGGGCGCTTTGACCGGTGCTGCTCTTCCGCTTTCCTTGGAGGAGATTTGCTTTGCTGTCTGGAGTTTGATGACCTCTTGGGGCTTCTATATCCCCCCTTCCCTTGCGTCCTTCTGGACTGAGAGTTCTCGTTCATGCTCGGCTGTTGCAGATATTTTAGCTTCTCATCCAACATCTTGGCGAACATGGCCGTGAAGTCTGGCATGACAGGTTTTATTTCCTTTGTCGATACAGCAGAAATTTCGGTTTTCTTCTTCAATTGTCTGATGGCTGGTTTATAAGCCAGTTCGGGAAGCAGTGGCGCTTCTGGTGCTGGCGGCAGACGGTACGCTCTTTCTTGCTCCAGTATTTGCTCTGCGTCCGTTGCCGCATCTAGTAGCGTTTCTACGCTTATTATGTCGGACCTCCTGACTAGCTTTTGAAGATCTAATCGCATATTTCGGTGCAACAGGTCCAGTTCGTACGTCTCCTCAAGCCGTGGGGATAGCTTAGTCATAATCCCTATCAGGCATGTGAAGTAGTCTCGAACGTCTCTTGGGTTGCCACCACACCTTGTCGTTTGGCCGAGGGTTTCCGACCAGGGTCTTGGGCTTGACGCACCATGGTCCCGTCGTCCCTCGCCAGTTGTGTTGTGACGTGTATTTCACGTCCCAATAATATTAAATACGGGCAGTCAATCGCGACCCAGTCGCCCGTCACCAGAGCCGAGCATTTCTCACATTCAATGAGTATTGTTATTAATGGGGTATTGTTATTATTTGTTGAGGGAATGAGGATAAGGAGTCGCGACCGAAGAAGGCCGCAGACCGGCACACACACGCACACACCCATACCAGCGGCACCAGCTGATCGCCGCAGCGACGACTGCTTGGAGCGAGCAACGGCGACGAGTATACACACACAGGCACAGCACCAACATCACTGCACACTGTACGCGCGACTCTCTCTCTCTCTCGATTGCTCTTTCTTCCTCGCCTCTCGAGGATGATGAGCCGCTGCCCGCGCACACACATACACACACGCGCGCGCGGCCGCCCTCTCTCCCGATGCACGCAGACGCGGGAGGAGAGAGGATTCACAGCGGCAGCGGCGGCTTCCTCGAGGCACACCAACTCGGCTGTAGTCAAGAGAGAGAGAGAGAGAGAGATATACCGACTCGGCTGTCGACAGAGGGGAGAGCTAGCAGCCGCCGCGCCGCGAGCCGCATGAAGCTGCCGGCCTCTCCTAGCGTAGGCCGACGCGCGCACGTCGCCGCTGCCAACTGTGTTGGTCCGGCGGCGATAAAACCGAAAGCGCCCGATATAGATATACACGCCGGGTTGCCCGCGCGTGTATATCTAGCAATTCATAATTGCCCGCGCTGCGTAAGCAGGGCGGTATTAGCGAGGCGAGCCAATGAGGAGTAGCGACTCAAATCACCGCGGACTTGGCCTTGATTTTTGCATCTAGGGAAAATCAAGGCCAATCACCGTAAAGGAAAGGGCGGAAGCAACAGGAGTTGAGCTGAAGTTGCGCGAGAAGAAAAGCCAAAATTTTGGAAGAGATTTCCGCCCTCTCCGGTTTTGATGATTGACTGCCCGGCCTTCAAGAGAGAGAGTCGAACATTGTTGGATTACCGTTAGAGAAGGAAGACCGCGTGGAGAAAACCTGTAAAGAGAAAAAGGACCGGCGAGCGATAGTTTTTTTGGAGAGTCTTTTTGGCGACCTGCGACCTGAGAGGACAAACACCGCGGACGCGCCTGATTAACCACGGTGAGTGGGCTGTAATTGCCGAGCTTCCCTCGGCACTTGCAAGCGAATTTTAACATTAATGTACTTCGCCGCCATGTGCTCGGGGCACATATAAAATTAAGCCGTGGTGGTGTGACACCGAGAGATACAATTCAGTGCGGGTCGGACCAGTAACGAATTTACACCTTATTGTGGGGAAATTTCCACGACTCAGGAAGACGGGAGACGAGGTTAATATGATAGTAGCGAGGGACGCGTGACTCGGCTAGCGTAGCCATTTTTGTGTATCGCGACCGCGTAGATGTAAGGATATTGTAACTTGCGACCGGTAGTGTTAACCGACGAGGAGAAATAAATTTATATATATATTTAAAGAAAAATTTGTGGGAAATTATTATAATTTGTGCATTCCTGATTTTTCCTATTCACGGAACTTCCTCTGGGAAAAAGGGGGCTCGTGACGAGTTAGCCGCGCTTTACCTGGCGCCCATTAATTGAGAAAAATTTGGTAAAGTGTCGAGACAAAAGGTAAGCATCACTAAGGTAATGGTTTCGAATTTTCAGTAACGAATGCCATGTTACAAATGGCGCCCAACGTGGGGCTCGAACCCACGACCCTGAGATTAAGAGTCTCATGCTCTACCGACTGAGCTAGCCAGACTGCCCGGCCTTCAAGAGAGAGAGTCGAACATTGTTGGATTACCGTTAGAGAAGGAAGACCGCGTGGAGAAAACCTGTAGAGAGAAAAAAGGACCGGCGAGCGATAGTTTTTTTGGAGAGTCTTTTTGGCGACCTGCGACCTGAGAGGACAAACACCGCGGACGCGCCTGATTAACCACGGTGAGTGGGCTGTAATTGCCGAGCTTCCCTCGGCACTTGCAAGCGAATTTTAACATTAATGTACTTCGCCGCCATGTGCTCGGGGCACATATAAAATTAAGCCGGGGTGGTGTGACACCGAGAGATAAAATTTAGTGCGGGTCAGACCAGTAACGAATTTTCACCTTATTGTGGGGAAATTTCCGCGACTCAGGAAGACGGGAGACGAGGTTAATATGATAGTAGTGAGGGACGCGTGACTCGGCTAGCGTAGCCATTTTTTGTGTATCGCGACCGCGTAGATGTAAGGGTATTGTAACTTGCGACCGGTAGTGTTAACCGACAAGGAGAAATAAATTTATATATATATTTAAAGAAAATTTTGTGGGAAATTATTATAGTTTGTGCATTCCTGATTTTTCCTATTCACGGAACTTCCTCTGGGAAAAAGGGGGCTCGTGACGAGTTAGCCGCGCTTTACCTGGCGCCCATTAATTGAGAAAAATTTGGTAAAGTGTCGAGACAAAAGGTAAGCATCACTAAGGTAATGGTTTCGAATTTTCAGTAACGAATGCCACGTTACAAATGGCAAATTATTTTTTGAAAATTTTTCGATTTAGAGAATTTTCCGGAAAATTTTTTTGGATTTTTTTGAGAATTTTCCGAAGTTATTTTTTGAAAATTTTTCGATTTGAGAATTTTCCGGAAAATTTTTTTTGGGATTTTTGAGAATTTCCCGAAATTATTTTTTGAAAATTTTTCGATTTTGGCAATTTTCCGGAAATTTTTTTTGGATATTTTTGTGAATTTTCCGAAGTTATTTTTTTTGAAAATTTTTGATTTTCGGAATTTTTCGGAAATTTTTTTTGTTTATGTGAGGAATGTTCTAAAGGAAGGAAGAGTTTTTTTGAGATTTTGAGAATTTTCGAAGATATTTTTTTTTTTTTTTTTTTAAGGGTTTTTGGTTGAAAAATTTTTTTTTGGATTTGAGAGTTTTTTTTGATATTCTTGAAAATTTTTCGAAAATTTCTGAGCGATTTATTGAGGGCTTTCACAGGTTGGGTGTGTAGTGAAGAAAATTTTCGTTTCAATTGAGACCTTTCGTAGGATTCTTTTGAGTATTGAAAATTTTCGGTTATTAGAGGAAACTTGTAGCGATATATAAAGAAAATAGCGAATTACCAGTGTAAGCGGAAGGCTGCGGCGACGCACTGAATATAATAGCGATAAATAGAGAAGGTGGGGAAAATAGGAGACAAATTCAGAAAATCTTTGTTGGAGATTTGGTGAAATTTGAGTAATGAGCTAGAGTGATAGATAAATTAATTTGGTGTAATTTTCTGAATTCTGTCCTATTTTTCAAGTCTCCTCAACGACTTAAAGTAGTAGAGTAGGAGTCACACCACCGTATAGGGAAAATTCATTTTGCGAACACCTCCACAAAATATTATTGCTGTGCTACTACCCCCAAATCGATTAGTAAGAACGATTTAGAATTAGTTAAGAGTAAAATTTTTGTAACAACTACTGGAAATTGGGTATAAAAATACAACAACTAAAGTTATTGTATTTATAGTATAACTACTGTGTCAAAGGAAAAATTGATTATTACATATATTTATATTTATTTAATTGTATTGGAAATTATTTACTGAAAATTGATTGCGACCAAGAAGAAACCTCAGATTATTACTTCAGATATAAACAAGAAGAGAAGACCAAGAACTACTGAAAACTGAATAGCGACTTTATTAGATTCGCGTCAGGGTATTTCAGCAGCTACTCAAGAGCTAGGCAAACAAATTTCGAGTAGGCATTTTCAGCTAAAGGAACCGATAAAGAAGACCTCAAGAAAAGAAGCTATTTTCTTTGTTTATCTCCTTTTGTCCCTTTAGCAAAAGTACATACGGTAATCTCCAGAGTAACATACATATATAAATATACATATTATTATTATAAATCATTATAAAAATTGAAAATTAGTGACACAGTAGTTAGGCAGGAAAATTGTCCCGTAAAAGAGTTAAGACTGATTCCTTTATTTGCGACCTCTCCATTCACGTGCACCAGGTATTGCAAGTTAAATCCCCGTCTTTGAAAAGATTCCAAAGACTTGGGCGGGCCCTCCCAACATAGCGAATACTGCAGTAATTGTAGAGTGTAAATAGCGACCAAACCGCTGCTTTTGTTTTCGTCCCTTAGTGTACGAGTAGAGTACAAAATGAACACAAGACAAGCAGCAAAGAAGGATCCGCGCATACGCCAGCGAATGGCAGTATCAAGTAGAATAAATGGGATGGACCCGAGCGAACTTATAATAATTCTAGATCAGATGGGACTTAGCATATCTGGGACAACAGCCCAACTTAGAGACAGACTCTTGCGGGCAAGTATTAGGTCAGTGGAACCAGAGGCAGCAGTAAATTGGGATACAGTATGGGACGAAAGACCATGGGATCAGGTACCAGCAACATCGGCGGCCATAATGCGAGAGGAATCTTTTGAACAAATACCTCAGAAGAAGAAAAGAGGTAGGAAGCCTAAGAGAAGGACCAAAGATGTAGAGTTGCAAAGCACGGAAACGGAGTATAGCCAAGAAGAGGGACAGGCAATCACGGAGCAGATTCAAGAAGTCACAACACAACAACAAACGACCGATGTACCAGTAGTTACGCTAGAAACGATAAGCAAAGCGACCACCACTATTACTACGACGACACCAGTTCGTACACGGGGACCAACGGATAGCTTCGCGATGCAGATGGTGTCTGCAAACACACGACCAACAGTGCAAACAGGGTTTCCACCGCAACTCTTGGCGATGAGCAGTCATACACAGCTGGCATATACTCCGGGACTAATGAAGATGATACCAACCGGCTACCAATGGAGGCTACCAGAGCCACTTTTCCATTATACAGGAAATCATCCATCACCGGATTCCAGTACGGGAACTCCCGCGGTACCAATGATCCAGAGACCAATACAATTGATTACATCAGCGTCAACGGCTTCGGAACCAACGGTACCTTCGATGCCAACCACCGCAGCGCCGTCGGTCACACGACCCCCTGCAATGGCACAAGCAACGAACGTCGGGGCCGGTCCGGGGACTAGTCAGAGGGGGCAACCCCTAGCAAGAAGTGACAATCCGACAGGAACATCACAAAGCCAAACGCCACTGCAGGGGATAAACCCGAATGACAGTATTCAATATATTGGACAAGTAAAACATAGAGACCCCATAACCAGTAACCCAAGAAATGGAAACTCAACAGATAGGAGCGACGTAAGCAACAAAGAAGAAGATAAGAATCGAGAAGAAGATGCCATTCAACGAGGGGCAGGACCATACGAACGGCTACTGCAGGAGTTTGAACATCTGAAAATGGCACAACATAGACCAATTCTCCTCCGAGAACCGGTATACGCGCCACAACCTCCAGTAGTCCCACCTCCGGTAGCACACCCACAGGATTACGTAGACACTCCGAGACCACCGAGGGGATCTCAAGAGAGAAGAGAGCGACCCAGAAATCACGAAGTGGCAGAGATTCGGAGGCCTAAGGTGAACACCGTTCGTAGGCCAACAGACCAGCAAACCGAAGCATCAAAACAGAGAAGAGGAGAACGAAAGCGACTGTCATCGAGTAGCTCGGAAAGTAGCGTACTAGACCGAAGATTAGTAAAGAAGAAAGATAGCCGTAAAATGAAAAACCGTAGACATAGGAGTTCGAGTAATAGTACCACAAGCAGCGACGGTAATACAACGTCATCAGATTCAGATAGCGACCACAATAAAAGAAGTACAAAACACAGGAGAGGCCACAAACGGAACCAGTCGATATCGACTAGCGATTCGGAATATGAAGATAAGAACATGAAACAAAAAAATAGGAAAAGTCATTCGAACGCAGATATAGCGGGGAAGAATGTTAAAATATTGCAGAGCTGGAACCTAAAGTTCAATGGGGAAGATAAGGAGCCAGAGGAAATGTTGGACCGGCTGCAGGATTGCAAAGCAAGCCTAGCCATGAGCGACAGGGAGCTGTTGAATGCTTTACCATCGATCTTTTCGAAAAATGCTAGCAGATGGTATCGGTCCAAGCGACCAGACTTAAAATCATGGAAAGACTTTAAAAAAGCATTCAGAAGGCAGTATTTGGGTCACAGAGATGAAGAAGACACGATGACGGACTTACGGAACAGATCGATGGCAAAAGGAGAAAAGATTGCCAATTATATATCCTGCGTAGAATACATTGTCGACCACTTTAAGCGACCCCCTTCCAGGAAAACAATAGTAAAACAGGCCTACAAGGGCTTGAGGAAAGACTATCGACACTTCATGGCGGGGAAAGAAATCAAGACGCTCAAGGATATAGAGAAACTAGGAAGAATTTGGGAAAAGGAGAAAGAACTAGATGACCGGTTTGAAGAGCCTCCACCAAAGGAGAAGATGAGCATACCAGGTGCAGCATACTCTGGGACACCCTCAGTCCGTAAGGTAGCGGCAGCCTACGAGAAATCGAACCCAGAAAGCGACACTAGCGACAGCACATCAGCGACAACCAAACCGGCGAGAAAGAGAAATTGGAATAGAAAAGCGAAGAAAAAACAAAAACAAATAAATGCGGTAGCCGCTGCCAAGGAGAATCAAAGGCCTGAGGCCAACGTACAAGCGACTCCAGTACAGCCAGCCTCACACAACGCGACCGCAACGATGACGCACAGCACACCGCTAAATCCACTGCGACCGAGTTTTGTGCCCGCTTGGCAATGGTCTCCTCCCCAGAATGTTAACTCGTTTCAGGGTAGAGGTGGTCAAGCCCAAGGATTCACCGGCCAAGGCACCTATAATATGAGAGGAAATAGAGACCAAAATGGGCCTTCTGCTCAAAATATACCAGTATATGGTGCATGCTATACATGCCAGACGGTAGGGCACCGAGCAAGAGAATGTCCACAAAGGACATGCTACTTGTGTAGGGCTATGGGACACTATGCAAGCGAATGTCCCAATAGACAGCCGGCGTGGCAGTCTTCTCCAAATAATCAGGCCTGGGACCTGGACGAGGAATTGACCGTGAGTGGAGAGGTTGCCGGGTTGAGGGAAGTCCCCTACCCTCCCCCTATCTCAGCTCGGAGGCATCGGTATAACCCGCGCCGGCAACTCCAGTTAGATGATTACGAGTCGCCGGTGGCGGAGAGGGTGGCAGCCATGCGCGCGCAGTCACCACCCCCGGGACCGGCGCTTCTCAGCAGTCGGCGGCCGGTGTCCGTCGAGCCGGTGGAGACCCGCCGGGTGAAGCTCACGGGCATTATGTTTAGCCACGGACTAGTCCCCATACCCTCTGACCCGATGCTTGACCCTCCTGAGGGGGCTTGCAACAATTGTTGGCAGAAGGGGCATATATCGTCAAGGTGTCCGAGGCCCCGCCAAAATACTTGGTGTCGAAACTGCGGCAGGCGGGGCGTAAAAGTGACGAGCTGCCCCAGATGCAGTGAGCCTCACCGGGACTGGGTCCGGTGGAAGTATGAGGGGGGATCGGCCCCGCTGGGCATGAGCCTACGAGACGAACCTCGCGATCCTCTGCCGGGGACGGGTACGGCGTCGTCGACAGCCGGGGGACCGGCTCCGGCTCGGGGGGTCTCGCAACCGTCTACGTTGCCCTCAGCGACGGTATCCCCGCCGGAGCGGAGTCTTAGGAACCCAGAGAGACCGACGCCAGCCCCGCGTCATGTACTGCACCCACCACCAGACCCACCAAGCGACCACTCTAGGGCTGCCGCCCCGCAAGAGGATATCATGGGGAGGATCCAGCGGCTGGCGGAGAGCCTTTCGGACCTTCCGCCACACGATCGAGCTGCCCTGCTACGAGCCACCTTGGAGGCCCACCGCCTCGAGAAGAGCCATAGAAGCGACCCATAGAAGGAGGGCAACCTGACGATCTAGCGACCATCATGATAATAGCGACCATCCGAGACCCTAAGCATCGGCGACCAAAGGGGCATAACCTGAGAACTAGTAGCGACCGAAACCTGGAGTGACGGAGGCATACCCATGCCCAGTAAGTTGTTAAAAGGCTTATTATATATTTATTTATTTGGAATTTTTTTATTTTTATGATTTCCCCTAGGGTCGCGCGATCTATGAGCGCGGTTGCTCTGTGGTCGGATTGGGAGTAGTAAGGTGGAGGTTTTAATACATTTTTTTTTGTTTTCAGTGATTAGTTTAAGTGTATAGATGTATATATATATATTGTTTTTTTTTTGCAAAAGCTTTGGTGCCGAGGGTTGTTCGGAAATCGCGTTGATGGGATACAATGGCCCACTTAGAGTCTCGTTGATTATTGGAATAACCAGTCCACTCCTGGCGGTGTGTCCCGTTTAGGGGGGGAGAGTTTGTGACGTGTATTTCACGTCCCAATAATATTAAATACAGGCAGTCAATCGCGACCCAGTCGCCCGTCACCAGAGCCGAGCATTTCTCACATTCAATGAGTATTGTTATTAATGGGGTATTGTTATTATTTGTTGAGGGAATGAGGATAAGGAGTCGCGACCGAAGAAGGCCGCAGACCGGCACACACACGCACACACCCATACCAGCGGCACCAGCTGATCGCCGCAGCGACGACTGCTTGGAGCGAGCAACGGCGACGAGTATACACACACAGGCACAGCACCAACATCACTGCACACTGTACGCGCGACTCTCTCTCTCTCTCGATTGCTCTTTCTTCCTCGCCTCTCGAGGATGATGAGCCGCTGCCCGCGCACACACATACACACACGCGCGCGCGGCCGCCCTCTCTCCCGATGCACGCAGACGCGGGAGGAGAGAGGATTCACAGCGGCAGCGGCGGCTTCCTCGAGGCACACCAACTCGGCTGTAGTCAAGAGAGAGAGAGAGAGAGAGATATACCGACTCGGCTGTCGGCAGAGGGGAGAGCTAGCAGCCGCCGCGCCGCGAGCCGCATGAAGCTGCCGGCCTCTCCTAGCGTAGGCCGACGCGCGCACGTCGCCGCTGCCAACTGTGTTGGTCCGGCGGCGATAAAACCGAAAGCGCCCGATATAGATATACACGCCGGGTTGCCCGCGCGTGTATATCTAGCAATTCATAATTGCCCGCGCTGCGTAAGCAGGGCGGTATTAGCGAGGCGAGCCAATGAGGAGTAGCGACTCAAATCACCGCGGACTTGGCCTTGATTTTTGCATCTAGGGAAAATCAAGGCCAATCACCGTAAAGGAAAGGGCGGAAGCAACAGGAGTTGAGCTGAAGTTGCGCGAGAAGAAAAGCCAAAATTTTGGAAGAGATTTCCGCCCTCTCCGGTTTTGATGATTGACTGCCCGGCCTTCAAGAGAGAGAGTCGAACATTGTTGGATTACCGTTAGAGAAGGAAGACCGCGTGGAGAAAACCTGTAAAGAGAAAAAGGACCGGCGAGCGATAGTTTTTTTGGAGAGTCTTTTTGGCGACCTGCGACCTGAGAGGACAAACACCGCGGACGCGCCTGATTAACCACGGTGAGTGGGCTGTAATTGCCGAGCTTCCCTCGGCACTTGCAAGCGAATTTTAACATTAATGTACTTCGCCGCCATGTGCTCGGGGCACATATAAAATTAAGCCGTGGTGGTGTGACACCGAGAGATACAATTCAGTGCGGGTCGGACCAGTAACGAATTTACACCTTATTGTGGGGAAATTTCCACGACTCAGGAAGACGGGAGACGAGGTTAATATGATAGTAGCGAGGGACGCGTGACTCGGCTAGCGTAGCCATTTTTGTGTATCGCGACCGCGTAGATGTAAGGATATTGTAACTTGCGACCGGTAGTGTTAACCGACGAGGAGAAATAAATTTATATATATATTTAAAGAAAAATTTGTGGGAAATTATTATAATTTGTGCATTCCTGATTTTTCCTATTCACGGAACTTCCTCTGGGAAAAAGGGGGCTCGTGACGAGTTAGCCGCGCTTTACCTGGCGCCCATTAATTGAGAAAAATTTGGTAAAGTGTCGAGACAAAAGGTAAGCATCACTAAGGTAATGGTTTCGAATTTTCAGTAACGAATGCCATGTTACAGTGTATAAGTGTTCTTGGTTGGCACTTAAGCGGTCTACCGAGTGATCTGGGCTCGCTCTGTTTGTCGTGTACGTGTCTTGGAAGTTCACTAATCGCCGATTATCTTCATGCCTCATACTGGATAGGATTTTATCTTTCTTCAGGTTTTCAAACTGCTCTCTGAGATATCGCGTTTCGTGAATTAATTCCGCCAGCGTGAAAGATACATCTTTTGGTATTTGAAATTGATTTCCATTCGCTCATACCAATCAGCGAATGGAAATCAATTTCAAATACCAAAAGATGTATCTTTCACGCTGGCGGAATTAATTCACGAAACGCGATATCTCAGAGAGTTATCATTTCTTCACTCTGTGCTCCTGTTTCTCCAGATGTAGCGGTGTGATCGACCCTTTCTGAATGATCTTGTCCTTGGGTAGTGTTCTCGGGAGGACCACGCAGTGTTAGTTCAAGATTTTTGTGAACTTCTAAGTCAAAGAGTAACGCGGCAAGTCTGTGGTCTTTCGCGTTACCTGTGTGCGTGCCCTCCTCGACCTCCGCTGAAATGGTCGCATCGATAAATTGCCGGTGCAATCGGGCTCGGCCATTGATGGCATCCGTTTCTGGCTCTTGAGTTGCTTCAAAGTCGTTAACCGAGTAGTTGCCTAGCAAACATTTTTCCAATCTGTGTGCGCGAGCGAAGTGATGGCCTTCTGTCGACAGCTTCAGCTGTGATAGTGTTTCCTCTATCTTTTGGCCACTTGACTCCATAATCCACTCTTCTACATACGAGACTGTGGCGTCTGACATCTTGTAAGAAATATCCTCTGAATTATACTGATCTTAAGCTGTTGCTTTGTCTGTATTGTTTCTTGCTTACCTATTTTTTGCTTTGCAAGATTCCAGATTTCGCTAGTGTGTGCGAGGATGTAATAATACGGTGGCACAAGGAAAATTCTGCAATCGAATTTTCCTTGTTGTAGCTGAGTGTACGAATTTCGCAAATCCTATCGTTTTCCAATTCGTAGTTTTCGCTATCAATTTGTTTTGTCGGTTCAATCAATCACGGGTATTCTATTTGTAAAAGAAAATATAAAAGTAATGTTTTAGTTCGTCACTAAACTCTCCTGAGTTCAAATCTCGTTTTATAACACGGAAGTGTGTGTCAAATTTTTCGTTAATTGTTTAGAAACGAAAAATAAGCTCAGTCTTTGTTTCTCCTATTTTTTCTGTTATGATTACGAGGGTAGTTCAATAAGTCTTTAGAATGACCAACAGATGGCGCGCGAATCGCTCCAAATCATCTGTTTTCAGTCAGCACCACTCCCGACTAGATATATGGTGCAGTCACAGTCCACATCTTCTGAGTTTACGTGTTTTTATAACCAATTGAAAAAAAAAATTGCTTGTTAAGAAAAATGGAAAAAAACGAGTTCAGAGCGGTAATTAAACATTTTCATTTAAAGGGTTTAACTCCATATGAGATAAAAAATGAATTGGACTCAGTTCATGGCACATCTGCCCCTGCCTTAGCAACGGTTTATAACTGGGTAAATGAATTTAAGCGTGGTCGTACATCAATAAGTGACGAACCACGTTCAGGAAGGCCCGTAGAAGCAACTACTCCCGAAATCATCAATAAAATCCACGATATGGTGTTGAAGGATAGAAGATTAAAAGTGCGTGAGTTAGCTGAGGCCACAAGGATATCTATAGGTGCAGTTGTTTCAATTCTACATGAAAAATTAGGCATGAAAAAGCTATCGGCAAGATGGGTGCCGCGTTTGCTCTCAGCTGAGAATAAACGCAATAGAGTGGTCAACTCTGAGGCTCTTTTGGCGCGCATAAGTCGGAATCCTGAGGAATTTTTTCGTCGATTTGTGACTGTGGATGAAACATGGATACACCACTACACTCCTGAGACAAAGGAACAATCCAAACAGTGGATTTCCACAGGCGAACCAGCTCCAAAGAAGGCAAAGACCGTAAAGTCAGCTGGTAAGGTTATGGCTACAGTTTTTTGGGATGCACGTGGAATTATACTTATTGACTACTTGGAAAAGGGTAAAACAATTACTGGTGAATATTATGCATCATTATTAGAGCAGCTGAAAGAAGAAATTAAAAAAAAACGACCACATTTGGCGAGAAAAAAAATTCTCTTTCATCACGACAACGCCCGAGTTCACACATGCTTCGTTTCAATGGCTAAAATTGAAGAACTAAAATTCGAATTGGTCGAACACCCACCGTATTCACCAGATTTAGCCCCCAGTGACTTTTTCTTATTTCCAAACTTGAAAAAATGGCTCGGTAGACAGAGATTTACGGACAACGAAGACGTCATTGCCTCTGTAAGTGCTTCTTTTGAGGAACTTCCGAAAACGCACTTTTCTGAAGGATTAAAAAAACTTAAAAAGCGATTGACCAAGTGTATAGAGCTCCAAGGAGATTATGTTGAAAAATAAAAAAAAATTTACCCAAAAAAAATTGTTTTTATACTTTATTCTAAAGACTTATTGAACTACCCTCGTATATTTATCCCGAAAAATATTTAAAAAATTATTTTATGTAAAGAAAATCTAAAGCTGAATCGAGCTACTTCTTCAATAACAGAAAAATTAATTTTCCCAAAAGAAATCTAAAAATTCGGAAATATTCGATTTTCATAAATTATAATAATGCGTCGTATTCTGATTCGGTCACCCATCCAAGTACTGACTGCGACCAACGCAATCTCTCCCACTCCTTCTCGCTCTCGTCTTCCCACCTGTTGCCGCGCCCGGACATGCGATGGTGTCTCATGCCCCTTTCGCGTCTTCCCGTTCACGAATATACGCGGCTCGTTACAATATATATACATATAGCACCGATAAAGATGACCTCAAGAAAAGAAGTTTTCTTTGTATTATCTCCTTTTCTCTCTTTAGCAAAACTAAAGTACGTTAATCTCCAGAGTAACATTATATATATATATATATATATATATATATATATATATATTAAAACATTCAAGTCTTTCAATGCCGCCGTTTCTGGCCACCCCGGCGCTGCCATCGTTTCTTTTATCCCCTCCAAGCCCATGCACGTAGCGAATATAGCATACAGAAGCTCTATATTTTATATAGATTCTCTGTATGGGTATAGGGCGAGTGCCTAAAAAAGATATACCTTAATTCAAATTTCGTGTAGGAAAAGAAACGTAGTTCTATGCTCTTAATACATTGAAAGTTAATCTATGATATTATTTCAAACATACCAATAAGCCCGTAAAACTAAAACTCAAAAATTGAAAAATCGCTAAAAAAATAAAGACACATCGGAAAACAAAAATAGTCCATTGAGCAACTAGGGGGGAAAAGGGGCTTTTTCTAACCGAGGATGATGATTGAGGAGGAGCGGAACTCGAGGGCGCCGAAGGCGCCCGAGACGTACACAAGTGCTCAAATCATCATCCGAGTCTGAAAAGTCCTGTCCACCTGTATTACACACCGTATTTATTTTAACAAGGGTGTAAATATGGCACTTTTCATGCATGCAAATGGAATAGGGAAATGGGCATTTCGAGTCGTCCAGCTGACCTACGAAATAGAAAGAATAAGTTTTTTCACAATTTTGATTTTTTTTTCAAATTTTGATTTTCTTAAAAAATTTTAAATTATTCATAATTTTTTAATTTTGTTCAACATTTGTAACGTATAAAATTTTGGCATTATTTTCAGAGATTTTTAGAAGCAGGAGGGAATCATTTCCTCTCGCTTCGGCAAAGACGCTGAGAATGCCTAGTTTTCCATTCATTTTGCCAGCATGGAGAAGGGTCTTTTTCACGCACGCATTAAGAAAACAATATTATTCCCACCTCAGGCATGAAATGGCCCCTTTATCATGCCTGTAAACTAGGTGAAAATTTACGTACTTCAACCGTGTTTGATCAAAGTGTTGAGAAATATCCATTTCTCCCCTAAAAAGTGGTAATAAATTAAAAACAGGTGAGAAATGGATATTTCTCACTCGAAATGTGGTGAAAATTGAATATTTCTCATCTGGTTATCATTGCTCACCTAAATAGACGCGAGAAAGGAAATTTCTCACCTGTTTCAGAAAAGAAATGGAAATTATTAAAAACCCCGTAAAAAGGTCAAATCATACCTTTGTCCAAAAAAAATACGTTGTGTAATACGGGCAGAAAAGCTATTTAAAACTCGGGTGAGGTGTTGGCAGCACTCCCCACACAGTACACAATGTTTCAGTGAAATGTTTCAGGAAATATTTCAAAGAAAGCTTACTGTAAATTTGTTTAAACATTATCAAAAATTTGCCAAAGCCTTTCTGAAATATTACTATCAAATATTTACAAAACCTTACAGAAATATTTCATGATAGGTTTATAAAATTATAACAAAAAACGTTTCAGAAAATGATTCAGAAATGTTTTAGAAACTTTTTTGCAGGTTATTTTGGTACAATAAAATTTCTTTTAAGAATTTAAGAAAATATTTTCTAAACTTTTACGAAACATTTTTGAAAATTTTACATGAATTTTAACAAAAGCATTTCCTAAAATGTTCCATGAAATGTGATTCAAATGTTTCGACAATTATTCTCAACTATATCGTTTACAGAAACTTTTAATAAACTTATTTAGAAAGCACGCTCGAAGATTGTCGAGAGGTTCTTACCCACACAGCATGGAAAATTGTTAATTTTTTATTTTATTTTCATATTTTATTTATTTACTGTTATATATTTATTATTATTTTACATATTTAATATTCCATTGAAATATTTTAAGAAAGATTTAAAATTAAATCTTTCATAAATATTGCCGCAATATCAATTATATTATTTCAAATTATTGATACGAAATATTTCATTCCAATATTGAGGAAATCTTACAACTATATTTTAGAAAATATCTGTAGATACCCAGTATATAATCTTTCTCAAAAACTTTAAGAAATCTTCCGGTACTCTTTCACGAAATATTGCAGGAAATATTTTTAAATTCGTTCAAAAAACATATTGTTTATAATAATTTTAAAGCAATACAGTAATATTTCAAGAAATATTACTTTTATAGTTCGAAAAAGGTGACAGAACATGTTTGGAAATATTCCAGAAATATTTCAGCAATATATTATAAACTATTTCGATGAAATCATTTCGAAAGATATTATTTAAATATTTCTTGATATATTCCGAAAATATTTCAGTAATATTTGAATATAATATTTAAAAAAAACCACGTCTGGAAATATTCCAGAAATATTTAAGCAATAATTTTAATTTAATAATATAAATAAAATAAGCAAAATTAATTAAAAACAGTTACTAATAATTTCTAAATTGAAATGATTTTATTCCGAAAAGTTAATATTGAACAAATAGAAAATGTCAGATATAGTTAAATTAATTTAATTGCTTATTGATATTAATTTTATTATTCGATAATGAATATATCAATATGTATTACATTGGATAATGTTTTACTGAAAGCAAGTACGATTTTTTAAAAATGGCTTACAAAGCGTGAAAAAAATTATAAAAATGTGGAATTGCTAAAATAGGAATTTGCAAGTAAATATTTCAGACAAATTAATATAGATGCACATATTTGTTTATATTCTTTGAGTCTTTCAAATACTTAGATAATTTAGAAAATCAACAATAAATATTATGAGTGTAACTAAATTTTTGTTTATTAAAATATAAAGATTATAATATTTTGTGTTAAATATATTTCTTTTAATAATTTTTGAAGAGGTTCAGGACTAATTTATTTCGAATTGTTGGTTCATAATAACGTACAAAGTAGAAAAGTAAAGACTGTTCCATTATCGCTCATTTTCCGTATAATAAGAGAAATTTTTTATGAATCCTACAACCGAAAATAGAAAAGTTAAGACTAAACATACTTTCTATTATAGAATTTATAAAATCTCGTAAAAAAGCGATATTATAGGCAACATTTGTATTAATAACATGTTAACCTAAATTTTTATTTTTGATATTTCCTTCGCTTGTTTTTCATATTTCGAGCCCAAAACATGTTTTGGAGATCTTCTTAACGTTTGAATTTGATTCATAAAATATTGCTCCTTTGATTTATGGTTAATAGTATTAAGAGCCTTTTTCCTTTCTCAAAATTTTTTATTAAATATTACAAATAGAGCTAAATAAATGCTACATCTATCTTAACATATTATTAGCGCCTTATTTTACGCAAAAAGTTTTGAATTGCCAAACCAAAAGGAAAAATTTTAGTTGAGGGAGTACTATAGGTTTCGAATTAGTGTTCCGAAATTTTGTTTCCTACTATGATTTCACCTTAATCTGACCGATTTCTCAATTTCCAATCTATCACGTCAATTCTCACGCGACTCGTATGTTTTCACGTGACTTCTATATTCTCACGTGACTTCTACGTTCTATGTAAACTATCACACAATATCTGAATTTTCACGTAAACTATCGCACAATATCTGAATTTTCACGTAAACTATCGCATAATATCTGATTTTTCACGTAAACTATTACCTAGCATTGAGTTTGTAATCTCTTTCGTGATATTTAAATTCTCTAAAGATTTCTTATTTCGCAATTACGCAATTCCTAATTTTCCCATACGAATCTTAATTTATCGAGTTATCTGTCATGCTATTATTATAGTAATCATATGCTATTACTATAGTAATCTCATGAGAATTTACGTGAGAACTTAGAGATAACAGATCACTTTACACATTAAGATTCGTATCTGAAATTAGGAATTGCGTATTAAATCACGAACGATGTTAGAAATCTCGTTAGAATTTATGTGAGAATTGGAAAATCGCGGGAGATCACTTAAGGGGGTATGAGCGAAAAGTAATTTTAAACTTTAAGACCCAAATCTATTTTGTAATTGTTAATAAAGATTATTTGAATCCAGAGACAAATTTTCAGTATAGGTTGCCTTGCGTTTCGAAAAGATATTTAATTCTAAAGTTCGCCCGTTTAGCCCGTTTAATATGCAGAAAACGCATTTTTCGCGTTTGAAATGAAAAATTCATGCATTTGTAGGAAACTTTTCTAGATTATTAAAGTATCAAATTAATCTTTAGCTTTCCAATTTTATGTGCATACAATACAAAAATAGGGTTGCCTGGCGTTTTAGAGAGATATTTGTAGAATAACGCAAAAAAGTACTCAAAACAGAGAAACACCTTAGAGGTTAGAGTCAAATCAAGGTCTATATTGATCTTTTCAGAAAGAAATAAGATAAATATGCGTTTAATATAAATATGAATATTCAAAGTTTTTTAAATATTTAATTTGTTAACATGATACATTGTCATAAACTTCTCTATTAAATAACGTTTTTTCGTAAGTTACTGCTTTGACTAGTATGCCGCTCGGACCTCCTTAAGAAATTAGGAGTCGCCGGAGATTTCGCGTGAGAAATAGAAAATCTTTTGAGAATTTAAATATCACAAAAAAGATTTGATATCACGTAAATAATCACATAGTGAGAAATCATAAGAGAATTTACGTGAAAATTCACATATTGTGTGATAGTTTACGTAAGTACATAGGAGTCGCGTGACAAATCACGTGATAAATTGGAAATTACGTGAGAAACCATCTGAAAAATTGGAAACTACGTGAAAAATCACGCGAAAAATTATATCATAATCTCACGTGATTTGTCACGTGACGTCTTACGCGATTTGTCACGCGATTTTTTTTAGTAGGGAAACTTTCTCATAAATTTTTAGAAAGCTACACCAACCCAGACAAAATATAAGAATTTTATATTTACATTTTTAACACGTAACCTTACAGGGACTCACGTTTTCGACAGTTGCAAGCATGAATTTCATGAAAACTGCTGTTCTGATTTCAACGAAACTTTGAGAAATATATGGGTGATTCAGCCGTAACTTGCACACTTTGCGTCCAGGTCTCTTAGACACTTCTAAATGCGAGAAAAAAATCCTTCTTAATTTTTACATAACCAACTATAATTGTTAAAAGCCGGAAATGTACATAATAGTTTTATCTTTTAAAAGAAATCAATAAATTATGTCTCAAATGTCACTTACGTAACGTGTCCAAAATTCAAATTTCGATATAAAACGGCACTCTATGCAGAAAAAAGGTAGGTAAAAATTCCTCCATGTACATAGTAAACTACTGAGTTAATAATATACATTTGTATTGGTTTTAAACTCTAAATTCGGTAATTATCATTAAAGCAAGGTGCATACAAAAAGTACAAAATATTAATGACAACAGTATCTACCCCATTAACCAGGCTTGCCGCGGCAAAACCGCGGCAATAGTTGCTGTGCAATGTTTGTTAGCAATTTGCTTCCAACTTACGCTCAAGAAATGAAGAATATCAAGGATTGATGTCAATATGCCGTAAAATTGACTGCACATGCTAGCCACCAAATTGCTGCCATATACGGACGCAGATTTACTTACATTTGATGTGTAACTGTTGCTGCAAGTTTTGTACATCAATTTGCTTTCAACTTGTTTTCAATATTATTAATATATTATATTATTTTATTTTCAATATTACTCACGTAATATTCAATAAAATTACTCATATATGCGACAGTGCAAGAGAGAAAGGGAAGAAATTAATAACAGCATATTGATGGGAATTTGTGTAACACTAAAATCGAGAAATGTGACGACAATATGCTGTCAATGTATGCCTATGATACGCCTGCAAATCATGAGCAATAGTTGCTGTAATTTTGCCTTCACTTTGCCCTCATAATTTACTTCAATACTTGATACAAATTTTCCAGCATATACGGACGCAGTTTTACGTCAAACTTACGGAAATCGATAGCAAAACGTGTATGTCAAATTGCTAACAATTTGAAATACATCTGGCTAATGGGGTACACCATAAAGCGCAGTAGTTTACTATAATAGACCATCCTCGCGGTGGATTCGCAAACTATATGTTACGATTCATCAAACATATTCGGAGAAAGATCTGGGATTTAAAAATTTCGCGAATATAAATAGTTTTCTCACATCCAATTTCAGTATAAAGCAGTAGAGGTCAGTTCTGTAACACTACTAAATGACTATCTAGATACTGTTTATTAGATGTTTCACTGTAAGTAAAAAGTGATTTTCATTACTTAATAATAAAGTACATAAAATTTATTTGCAAAAAAGTTTGTATGTTAAGTCTAGAAGTTATGTAAGTTATTACGTCTATAAGTCAGTTCCGTAACAGGACAGTTCAGTAACACCCTATGAAAAGTATTATCAAAATAAAGGACATTTTCAATCATTATCACAAAAAACTAATAACACTACGTGATTCTATGACTAGAAGCACATAAAGAGTTATATGAAGTTAACTCTTATAATTTCAGGGGAATCAATGCTGGGGGTAAAAATCGAGAATTCTTACTAATCTGACACTTTTATTCTTGTTCTAGGCAAGTTGCAATGGAATCACGCATATATTCAATATGCCATAAATATAATGCACAAATCCAAATGCTGAATCGCCAATTATGGCCTACCACGGAAGTCATAAACGACCAAACACTCATTTGACCCACGGAGTACCGATAGTACTTTCTTAGATGAATTTTATAAATGAAATACTGATTGGTCCATGTTTTTCTAGAAATAGATAAAAAAATCAGTTGTACATTTTCCCTTCAATACGCTTAAATTCTACATATTTGTCAATTGGTTTTAATAGGAAAAACTATTGTAAAACTTCCTCCAGGAGGAAACAAACGTCATATCTAAAATCTAAAGCTATAGCAATTTATCTCATTACTACATGTTTATTAATTATTGTTGCATAATTTAATATATTAGAACAGATTTTTACTCTTCTAGGTGAAGATAAACACGTTAATACAAAAATTAAAATTATATTTATTATAATGAAAAATATATAATAATTTAAAATTTACGTAATAATATTTTCTAAATATAAAAATTAATGTTTCTTGAATAAAATTACACTGTCAACGAAATCAAACAAAATTATATAATTATAATATAATAATTCTCTATAATATAAATATTTTCCAGAATTCTTTTTGTTTTCCCATTTTCCAACATTCCTTGTTGCAAATTTGTGATTCCCAAAAAATTTCTTACGATGTTGTCAAGCACAGAGAAGACATATAAGGGAAACTACAATACAGAACTTTGTTCTACCAGCATCGTAGAAATATAGACAATATAATATAATTTTTTTTTAATTATACCGATTATTTATAAATTATGTAGGATTTATTTTTATAATATTCAAATACAATTCAATATAATATAATGTACTTCACACAGTTATCATTCTAACGATTACTTGTAAAATATAAGAAAAATTTCTTTAAAGCATTTTAAAGTTCCACCGTGAAGGAGTGATTACAGCGCTGGAGTCTCACGCAGCAGGTCGCCGGTTCGATTTCCAGTCACATCAGTTTTTTTAATCATAAAATATGTCACGTATTTATAATGCATATTATCTAATAATGTTAAATAATAATAATAATAAATCAATGTACTACAAATCCTATAATAAATATTTCTAAAAGGTTATATTAATACTTCGTGGAATATTCTAGTAATGTGAATAAAGCTTTCGGGTTGTGTTACCAAAACATATTTCCATAATATTTTAGAAATATTTCATGCTGTGTGGGAACCCACTATGAAATGTTTCTGTAACATTTTAAAAAGGTTTCACTAGCGACTGTGTGGGAAACATACCCAAAATGTTTAATGAAATATCTTTGCAAGTACTTGGAACGGACATAACAAGATTTCGAAAAGCTTTCATTGATATATTTCTGAAAGGTTTCAAATCTTTCATGAAACCGTGCGGAAAGTTTAATGTAATATTGTGTGCTGTGTGCTTTATCTCGGGCGCCTTTGGCGTCCTCTACTCCGACTCGTGCTGTACACCTCACCTTCACTAGAGATAGCTCATTTTCGCACGCACGCATGCACGCGTATACTCATACGCACGCACACACACGCACGCACATGTGCATACACACACGCACGCACGCATACACGCACACACATACACTCGCATCCATACAGACAATTGTAAAATTAGTGTATTTGGAAAAAATGAAAGATTTATAAGAATCAATAGAGTTTCACGATTCCTCCTCAGGGAAGTATTTCTATATAATATGCAAGAATAATGGCAATTTAGAAAATAAAATCTGCAAGTAATGACAAGTCAAATAGCGTAAAAGTTTTGACAGTAGAAGTTAAAATTTTCCGTTTAAAATAATACCTTAAAAAATTGCCATTTTATCTACAATCTACTTAAGATAACAATATGACAAAGTTAAAATCAATTGTCAATATATATGCGATGAATGAATATGTTTATTCTCGTAATAACGTTAATTTAATATTGAAGTTTTGATATTAAAAAATTCATTGTAATTTTCTGCGTATTGTAATATATATTTTTGCAAAAACAATGCATTAATTAAGTTATAATTAATCAGATACTTTAACAAAAGAATGTTCAAATGATGCAGATCTTTTGTAACACATAAGAGTTATAAGTTTTAACTATCCCTAGATATGCGTTACATTATTTATTTAAAACTTTTAAATTTGTGTGACAAAATGTCTGCCTTAACTACTTCAAAATTGTATAAATATAAAGCAATAAGCCGAACTAGTAGTTAGTGGTGATACTTACAAAACTAAAATACAGTTAGGTAACATAAGCTTATAATTTATTTCCCTCTTTTTCGCTGTACGCCCGCTTGAGTCTACTGAGAAGGCAGGAAGTTATAATTTCGCAATACGAGTAAAGAAGGGATAATTCCGTGGTTTAACGAACGAATATACATAATTAATTACGTGGACACGCAGACATAATTAGCACAATTGACCATCACGTTAAATCATTACCTTCGACGAATAAGTTTATAATTTTATTTTTATAGTAATTGTAATGCATGAAAAAAAAGCTAAAACCAAAATTTAACGTATATAATAAAAGTGTTAAATTTCTATCAAATTATTTATTGAACTTAGGGTTGGGGAGTACTGATTGCATACTTATAAGTTAAGTTAAAAAGTAAAAATGTTAGTAACTTTTAACTTAACTTAGTTAGTTTTTAAATCACTTAACTTTTAATTTAACTAATTATAAATATTTGATGAGCAACTTGTAACTTCTTTACTTTTTTTATAAGTTAATGTACATAAAAATTACGTACAAAAAAGGTCACCAATATCCCTAAATTTTAGAAAACAATAAAGTATACATAAGCTTTAAATAATTAAATTATCATCTAATAAACTGCCGATTACAAAACCACTAATCCTAAAAAAGTAACATTTAAAAACCAAAATAGGTAGGGGGTTCTACATATATTCTTGTTCAATTATGGGGGCAGGCCTGGGTTAAACCTAAAAAATAATTTATTTTACTAGTCCAATAACCTTTTTATGTTTAAAAGCAATTATTCTGAAAATATTTGTGCTATATATAGTTACAAGGGGGGACCACGGAGTCCGGGTCACTGATTTTGATGAAACTTTAGGGATCGTTTTCTGGTACCTAAAAACGAAGCCCAATACTCGTGGTTTTATCCCATGGGTCTTTGTACGGTAGATACGACGTATTTCATTAACCTTGATAGTATATCATTATATTTTTTTTAGCATTGCCTATATAAGCAATGCTAATGTTTTTTGGCACTGTATGAGATTTAAAGTCTCATGGGATAAAACAACGGATACTGGAAGAATAAGAACGTGCACGTGTCGAGAAATAGTACATTGTGCAACTAGGGGGAAAAGTTGGCTTTCTCTTAGCCAAGGATGATGATTGCGCATGAGTGCTTTCGGTACTCTCGACTTCCACTCGTGCTAAAATCATCATCCGAGTCTGAAAAACTCTTTCCCACCCTGTTAAACACCGTATTTATTGTAATTAGTGCATGAATTGACACTTTTTTATGTATGTAAGAGGGATGGGGAATTCGGAATTTTGAGTCATCCACCATACCAATGAAAATAAAAATAATAAATTTATGTAATTTCAAAATTTTCAAAAATTCGATTTTTTACTTTTCTTTCTGCCAGAGCGGGAAGAAAGTAGTTTTCCTCCCGCTACTCGAAGACCCTCGACATTCTCAATTTTTCATTCACTTTACATGCATGGAAAAGGGCTTTTTTCATCCACGTGTTGTAAAAAGACTTTTTCTTAATACGTGCAAAGAAAAAAGATATATGAATGTTTGAAAAGCTACGAAAATATATTTTACATTCTTACTCATATAATAGTTAGAGGTTTACCGGAAAATGAGGTATATATGATTCTCTGCTTTGTAAAATTAATTTGGTGATTTTCAAAAATGTTGCGATTTTGTGTCTCACGCATGTTTCAGATGGAAATAGAAAACCGCTGCCAATTCATTGGCACTTAGCTTCCTCCAACCTTGCTAATTGTTTCTATATGTATTTATTTGTTCTATTTACTTCTGCGTTGGAAAATCAAACCGTCCTTTTTTATAAATAACGAGATAGATTTAAACTATTAAATTACCATTTAAATATATGCAAAAGTATAATTCGTCGTTTTGGACGAACAAACGGCTATCTGCAAATCGTTGTGGAAAAAGCGGATATCTACGAATTTTGCGGAAAAAGCGGCTATTTGCAAATTTTGCGAGAAAAGCGGCTATTTGCAAATATTGTAGAAAAAGAGGCTATCTGCAAATTTTGCGGGAAAAACTACATTTTTTCTATACCAATTTTAAGTTAGTAGCACTGCCGAAAATTTCACTTTTACACACGATCTTTTCTCATCATTTCGTTTTAATGAAATTTTTTAGTCCAGGGGTTTTTGAGGTCACAGATTGCGAATTAAATGTCAAAAATTCGAAAAACAAATTGGCGGAACCAACAACATAATGTGTTAACTCAATTTTACTAATATTTTGATAAAAATTGGTGAACATTGATATATCAGTAATTTTCTGCAAACGTGTACATTTTATGTAAACTCCATGGCAGTTTTTAAATTTTGTGTATCTAATTTTTCTTGTAACGTTTTTTATTGACTTGTTAATAATTTCAGTTATTCAAGAAGGCAATAGACTTTCAAATTATCTTATTAAAATTTTTAAAATACATCTCTAATAGAGAAATATTCGTTACCACGGAGTTTGCAGAAAAAAATATAGGGACAAACTTTAATCAAGAAAATATCCTTCAAAAAATGTTTTTGAATCAACGTAATGAGTAATACAGTTTAATATTAATACAACTAAATAACTGCGCGTTATTATTTATGTATTTAAAAAATATGTAATGTACTTATAAGGCAATTATATATAGCAATCAGTTTAGGGATATCCATAGAGATCAAAATTGAAGCTAAATTAGGAACAGGCTAGCTGCAGCATGAGTGTCTTGGCAATTTAAGTGGTGACAAAAGTCAGAAAAGCTGCTTACAGTCGAATAAATATACTCTTACCGTTAAAGATTACATTACTAGGTGTAGGGGAGATGCGGAGTGATTCGCGCACCTAAGCTTCATTGTTGATTATTTAAATGAAAAGAAAGTTATAACTTAAAAAAAAATATTCAAAATGCTAGGTAAACCTGTTTTCTTTATAAATAAAATTTTTTATTTATATAGCATTCGTAAATTATTAATATTAACGGTTAGAAAAAAAAATTTTGTCCCATTCAACCCAACGATAACGAGTTGGTTGGCGCACACATTATAGCATCATAAAAATGGTTTTAAATTAAAATTAATAGTTTATAAATGCTTTATTCAATAGATTATAAATACTTTATAAGCAAAACAACTCATGTGCAAAGAAAATAGAATATGTTATGTTAAGGATACATCAAAAAATTTTCAGACACTCATTTAACCAAATAAAAAAGATATGAGCACTTTGAGATTCAAAATGTTCCGCGCGTCTCAATTTTTAATCGATCGATCTGAAATTTTAAACACAAGTTCATATACATATTATTTTAACATCAACAGAAGCATTTTTTGATTTGCAAAGATTTACAAGTTTTATACAGTTTACTATCTGCTATCTAAAAGAAAAAATTAAAAAAATTTTTAACTTTTCTAACTAATAATGTTGTAAGTAGATAAAGATACATCGAATTTTAAAACCGCTCAGATAATATTCAACTAATATGTATATGAACTTGTGTGTAAAGTTTCCGATCGATTGATTACAAACTGAGACGCGTGGAGCATTTTGAATATCAAAACATCGAGTTACGTGATAAAACGAGTCAAAGTTTCTGAAAAATATGTAAATCATATGTGACCTCATCAATTAATATGCTCATATCTTTTTTATTTTGTTAAATAAGTGTCTGAAAAATGTTTCACGTATTCTTCACACATATACGATACAAAATAAATAATAAGAAATTTTTTTATTGCGCTTTCCCTGCAAAATTTCCACAACTATTAGCAGATAGTCGATTGTTCGTTCAAACCGACGAATTTATATTATGAAAAAATATTGGAATTGTATAAAAACTTAAGTAGTTTTTACACATCAAATAAAATAAACCGACTGGTGGCAGAGAAAATTTGAAAATGTATAAATCTAGTTCCTTTTAATAATATTTACGCGGTCGAACCTGACAGTGTTATCAAACGCAAAGGTTTTTGTATAAAAACCAACAAAATATTCAAAATATTCAATTGATACTATGTCGTTTATAGTAATGCTTAGATTTCAGTAAAATCGACTAACAATATAGAGGAAGATGCGGCGTCAGTGGTACCCTAACTTCTAATTAAGATTGTAAAAAAAGTTGAGATATTTAGACACTTAAAAAAGTGAAATAAATATAAATCACACTTTTTTAAGTGTCTGAAATAGATAAACACAGCATGAGTATCATTCCCGATCTCTGCTATTTCTTTTTTCTACGATAACCACAGCCACACTCGTCTGCCGCAATCGTCGTACGCAATTCGGGTGCAATTCTGCTGCACTCGCGAGTGCAGTATTTCATCCCCCTTAGTCGCACTTGTTGACTGCACTTCTCCTTCAATCCTGCCGCGCTCGTATGCCACAATCGTCGTGCAGCAGAAACCTAGTCGAAGTGTGAAGCAGACCATGCACTTTCGGCGCAATCGCGAGAGCTCCAGACTGTGTTGCCACGGTATCAGCCGAAACAACATAGGTTAGGTGAATAGAATATTTTTCAAGTGATAATCAACCTTAAATTATTCAAATAAGTACTTATACATTCGAAAAATATAACAATAGTACTGTTATTTTTCATTCAAACTTGATTTTCGCAAGAAATATATATTGTTTTAATAGAAATAAGCAAAAATAAACGTGTCCATGTGCTAGGACAGCCATGTCGAGTTATTAGGACAAATGTTCTTTGCTTGTCTAACTACTAGTGCACTAGTCTACGGTACATTTTTATTAATTTTTCTTGTAATAAAGTGTAAATTAGCAGTTTATGAGGTTAATTTGATAGACAATAATACTATCTTTCAGTAGGATACAAAATCTTCTAGTATAGTGCTAAATTTAGCGTTATACATTAACGCATATATTTCACTTGCCCTTGAGTGTCCAGTTACTGGTACTTTTACCTTGCGTCAAAAAGAAAAAAAATAAGCCCTGAAACATTCATTTTTACCGTGGATTACTCCAGATATAGAGGAATATATGCATACACACACACATACACACTCATACACGCGCGCACACACACACACACACATACACACACACACACACACACACACACACACAGACACACACAAATACACACACACATACACACTCATACACACACACACACAAACACACACACACACACACACATTTTCTAAAAATAGTGTATTTTGATTCTCAGTATCTCAAAACGTGTTTCTAACATGTTTTTAGCAAAACTTTTTTTTTACCATCGCAAAGCTTCCTCTATGAGGAAGCAAAAGTGAGAGATGGAGAACTATCCAGCCAAAAGGGGAATGTGCCTAGGGTAAATATTAATTTGACATTATACAATGCAAGCTCAAATGCTAATAGTAAAAATACAAAATTTTAATATTTTTTAAAACTTCTTAAAATAATTTATTTAAAGAAAAACGTGAATTCTTATATTCGTTGTAACTAATTTTTAAAATGCATTTCACTCAACACTATAAATTTGAATTTTCAAAATAGTTAGCATAAATTTTTAATGAATCGGTCTGAAAATGTTTTACATGTCTATTTTGACACATTTTGAACAAAACTACAGAGAGATATTTCACTAAAACAAATATATAACGGTTAATTTATGATATTTCTAACTAAAAAATCAGCTAATTTTTTGTAAAAATTGTTTAATAAATCTTGAACATCAGTAATAATAAATATAAATTGAAAAAAAATTTTGTTCTCAATGTACATTTTTCAATACTATTATAATATATAATATGTCATTAGTTTTCTTTGCATTAAACAAAAAATTGTTGCGCAGTAAGATATTATAAAATTCGTGTTTTATCACTGGTTTAATAGCTATAAATGGCGGTCAAGGCAGTTAATTATATTGGGTGGGGCGTAGAACATCCGTATTTTATGTATGTAATCATATAATCACAGAAAAAAAATTTCCTATATTTAAAAAAATTACTTGAAAACGTATACTCTTCCCTTAACTTTTTTATGATTTTAAATTTTACATTTGCCGTCTTGGGCAACGAACTAATGTGAAAAACAAGATTAGATAGTGGATATGATTTTCGTTGGCTATTATTACTTATACGACAGTCAGAAGTTGCATAGTTCATGGCATAATCAGGTAACACCATAGACTATGCACCTGCTGATGGTCATTAATAATCAACACGTTTGTCGAAAAAGTAGCTCTCTTCCCTTATAGATGTATGTATCATAATTGGTTCTATAAAGTTTCTATACCTTGTGACTCCAAACTGTTTATATATTTATAGGAGACGAAAATAGTAGCTTTAGTCTTGGTCTTATTTAGTCTGAGTTATGCGCCGTCCGCTCAATCAGCAACCGCTTCCGCAGCACGGCCCAAGATCGCCAGTCCCTCATCGATGTTATCAGAGTGTATCTGGATGTAGATCTGAAGGTCGTCTGCGTAGTATATGTCTCAAGCATCGTGGATCACCCTTTTTGAATACTTTATTAAGCTCAACAAACAGTTCTTTTATGTCATTGATGTAAAGATAGAAAAGCAAGGACCCTAACACGGATCCCTGGGGCACTCCCAGATTTGTTGACAATCAAGGTGACCTGGTGTCAGAGCGCTCAATAACAGCTTGTTTTCTACTCAAAATGTATGATGTAATTCAAATTAATCCATGCATGGAGAACCCCAGAGCTCGCAGCTTTGCTCAGCTGGCGATATTGTGTCAAAAGCCCTGCTGTAGTCAAACAGTGACAGTAAAGTCATAAGTCTCTTGTCAATTTCTGTTCTTACATCTTCCATTAGTTTAAGTAAAGTATCTTATCATATTATATTATACTATATTATATTATATTTTATTATATATGGCTCTGGGGTCATTTTAACGCAATATATGGAATGGAGATATAAAAGTAAAAATATGTGTATAGTAAGATCGAGTAGGAACAGTAACTTTCAGACTTATTTAACTTACATTTTACGAAGCATCACGAGAGAGAGAGAGAGAGAGAGCGAGAGAGAGATAGAGAGAGGGAGAGAGAGAGGGAGAGAGAGAGAGAGAGAGGGAGAGGTATCACTGGATGAAATAGATGACCAATCAATAACTACTGTCCTCATTATTTCGTGCATGCTGCCTACTTGCGTTACTCAATTCCTTATCCCTCTAGATTCGTGGCAGTCCTGAGGATTGAGGCTAGCTGGGGACACGCTGCCGACGCAGAACTTATGCGTATCGGCGGAAGCGGAGAAAACTCCACTTGTAACAGGGGGGTTGCTTGGTATCTACGAGTCCAGCAGTGCGCTTTGAAGACGCACGTAGGGTGTTAAAGAAACCGAGAGCAGTAAAACGCGAGAAACAACATTTTCTCTCTACTGGTTTTCTCAAGTCAAAAAATAGAATTGTCGCGCGCTATTTTCGAACAGTAAACTCCTCATAGCTGAGCTCTATATAATATCTCGAGCTATATAGGAGCACAAGGGGCATGCAAACGAGAACGTGAACAGCGAAGATCGATGCTGTTTACGTTAAGCCGAGCAGCAAAGCTCGGCTGAATTGCTGAATGGTGCACGGAGCATGAAAAATAGAGCGAGAAGCTCAGTTTCGCCGGCTTATTGTGGTGGTCGAAAATTATTTCGGGATAATTTTCGTAGCTGTCCGCGATACAATACGCAAATGTGTGCGAATCGAAGAGGCGAGTAGGCCCACGATGGGCAGTAGAAAAACGTTTCAATTTGCAGTGGGAAAAAACCCACGTGCTATTCCCCGTACTGCACAACTAAGTGTATATTGCGCCAATGCTATACAAACGGCTTTATGTGCGCGCAAGTAGCGTCACACATGGCAAGCAATTTGCACAGCCGCGCGCAGATAAACTGCGTATGCGTAACCTGGTGTGTGTGTGTGTGAGA
Source organism: Gastracanthus pulcherrimus (assembly GCA_949152435.1). Lineage (NCBI taxonomy): Eukaryota > Metazoa > Arthropoda > Insecta > Hymenoptera > Pteromalidae > Gastracanthus > Gastracanthus pulcherrimus. The sequence goes on from OX424573.1 coordinate 101,637,233, forward strand.
GTGCGAACACCCCTTTTAAGATTTTCTTTTTTTTAAAGTGCTTTCAGCAGTATGTGTGACGTGTGAAGCACATACAGTGCATGTGTGTTGCAAAATTAGTTTGCAAATAAAAAGTTCAAAATTCAAATTCGTTTTTATTGGTGGAAATTCTTTTTGTTATTTATGCAAAATTTTTGGAGAATTCCTTTTTCGAACTTTGATTTTCTTTTTTGACTATACAATATTTTTAAAAAAAATTTTTTGTGAGTTTTGGAATGTTTTTAAAAATTTCTTTTTGAATTTGTTTTAGATATTGAAAATGTTGCGAACATATTTCTTTGTGGTAGAATATAATGATTTAGTTTGTAATTAATTTTTGATTCCTCATACTGGAACATGTTTTGAGACATTGGGAATAAAAATATACTATTTATGGAGAAACGCTGTATGGATGTGTATGTGTCTATGTGTGTGTGTGCGTATTGGTGTGTGTGTGTGTGTGTGTGTGTGTGTGTGTTTGTGTGTATTTGTGTGTGTACGTGTGCGTGTGTGTGAGTGTGTGTGTTTGTGTGTGTTTGTGTGAGTGTGTGTGTGTTTGTGTGTGTGTTTGTATGTGTTTGATTGTATGTGCGTGTGTGTGCGTGTCTGTCTGTATGTGTGTATGTGTGGTGTGTGCCTGAGTGTGTGTGTGTGGTTGTGGATGAATATTACTCTCAACATTTACAGTTACAATTAATGTTTCGTGGCGAAATTTTAAATAAGTATCATTTATTTCTTCTGTTATACACAAAATCGTTTTTTGTTCAAACGGTGATATCTCGGAAATATAAGATGGAAAATTTTGAAAAAAAATTTTAGATCATTAGGAATATGGAGGAAAATATTCTGTAAAATTTTCTAGCATTAATCTTTTTCTTTCATCCAGAAAAAAATAATTTTGTAAAAAAAATCGTTCTTTGGCGAAGGATTATTTGAGTAAAACGTCATTATTTCGTCTCAAAATCTTCTAAAAGGTAGCTTTCTACTGTCTCTTGGGACTGTTCGTAGCCCAGATTATAAGAAAATTTATATTCCGAGTTATTTGAGGTTATGGTTTTGTCAAAACTTTTTTTGATCGTTTAGATCTCGAGAACAGCGTGATAAATTTTTGCTAATCAGGACTAATTGTTTTCGTTTTCTAATTAGAATTCGGAATTAAAAACAAATTTTAAAATTTATTGATCCGTTTTTGTTTTAGAACGATTTCTTTATTTTACAATATTCTGAAATCTATGAGATACATTATTTTAGTATGTTAGAAATATATTGATTGCTTCAGTATAAATGCATTTGAAATAGCATAGAATTACATATCTTCTCCAACATGACATTTTTTACAAGCTATCTTCCTTCTTTTGATATACTCGAATACGTCATTTTTTTTAAACGGTGATTTTTTGGAAACATGTATTATGGAAATCCTTTAAAATTAATTGAGCTGAAAAAGACAGCTTTCCACTATATCTTGGCTGAGCTCTTTCCAAGGCTATGAGGTTTATTATCTTTCAAAATATTTGAAAAGTTTTATTACTCATACATTTGGGAGCGCCTTAGTAACGACCGCAAGCTCCTCTACACGAACACTCATCTACAAGGTACGAGTAATAAAGTCATCCTTCCAGCTGTACATATTAAGCTAGGTTCTGTTAAACAGTTGATCAAAGCCATGAAGAACTTACCAGAAGGAAGTCGTTCCTTTATGTACATTTTTGAGAAGTTTCTGAAGCTAAGATCAGTGAAGGAGTCTTCGATGACATACAGATAAGGAAACTGTTGATGGTTGAAGAATTAGAAAGAAGAATGCAAAATAAGGAGCGAGCGGTATGGCAAAGTTTTAGAGAAGTTCGACAAAAATTGCTAGGAAATAATAAAGATGCTGATTACAAAAATATTGTGAATAGAATATTAAGCATGTTAAACCATTAGTTTCTATATCGTATGAGTTCGATATCAACGATGAGTTAAAAAGAGTGTTTAGTCTTTTTCTGATAATAAGCCTAAATTTATTGATGTATATACAAGATTACACTCACAAAGTGCGTCGCTTTATAAAGTCGTCAAACGATTTTCTAGTCAAAATAAATAAATACGCATGTAATGCGCCGTCAAATTACAAACATACATACATTCTAAATTTGTACTAAAGCCTGGCTACTCGTGTGCTCCGTACTAGTCGCCGCAATAGTGTAGGCCTTACACAAAGCCCAACCATGGAAATCCTGCGTTCTCGTTCCGAACTGTGATTCGTTTACGACCTTATGTACACATATAATACGCCTGTGTAAATAAACGCTTTAAGTAATTATTTTAACACGTTACATGTAGTTAAATAACTCACCCCTTTCGGGTACTTAGTTCATTCGCGCGACCAGCTTTATTCAAGAGTCATTCGCGTTCAATCTATCCGGACATTATATTTTTATTATTCCATTTAAAATTTAAGATAAGACCGCGGACACCGATATTAACTTAATTGCTCTTACCTTAAATTCAAGCAGCCAGACGCGTAGACTAGGACAGACATTATCGGTAGACGAAAAGATCTGCCACGTACGATCTCGTCCTGGCAAGTGAGTAATCACTCAACGCGTCTGCGAGTGCGTCGCGATGCGTTTCACGAAGATCTGCGCACATGTGTTGGAATTACCTGCGATGTCAATTTTGCCAATTTATAAGCCAGCGCGGGACTTATGAGCCGTTACGAGCAATTTAAAAAAAAAATGGTATGTCTAATGAATTTAAAAATCCCATTTCTTCACTCCCATATTGGTTACTACCCAGAAAAATTCGGGGACTTCAGCGAGGAACAGGGTGAGAGATTTCACCAATACTTCAAGGATGTCGAAAATAGATACTAAGGTTATAGGAACATAAATATGATGTCGTTCTATTGCTGGTCTCTCAAGAGCGATCTTATTAATCCACATAAAAGTAAATCTCTTCTTATATCTTTTGCCAGTAAACGAACACGTCATTCATGAATTTTTGTTATTGAGAGCGTAGATTCCTTTCCAGGGGGCTGTGAATTTAAGTTCTCACGTGAATAAAACACGGAGGCTAAATGAGAACTAAGAGAGGACAAAAAGAGGATTGTACCATAGAACAAAATTTTTTCGTTTGAGAGGACATGAGAGGACATTGGAGAATATATAGCGAAAAAATCAAAATATTCACATAACATCAATACTAGTATATGTATAAATAAACAACAAAATATAACCTTAAAATCATTACAAAGACAGAAGAGTTCGATTTAAATACTATATAACCTTGAACTTTTATACACAGGCAGAAAAAAATAGATCTAAGTACCCCATAATTTAAAAAGCTTATACACATTTTTTGCCAGCTTTGCTGTGTATATATTTTGAAACCCCCCATACGTGCCAAATAATTTTTGTATATATCATTACCTGGATATTCACAAACCATGACAAGCTACTAGGTTCATTAGCTTTTTAAGAATATTGTCGACCTTTATATGACATCTAAAGGTCACTGGGAACCGTGGGTCAAACTATGTTTCCCGCTATTTCAGAATCCAAGGTCATAAAGATGATATCTCTGTAATTAACGAAGTTGATCTTGAAATGACTTTGATCCTGACGTGTATATATCATAAGGACCACGGATTCGCGATCAGAGCACCCGAAAATATATAGATCACATAGTTTGGTCCAAGGACTTTTCCGATTTCATTTTGTGGTCCTATGTAATCGATTCTCTCTTTATTTCAGATCGTAACAGGAGCCCTGGAGGAGAAGGAGATCGACGGAGCGGTGACGAGTTATGATTGCACCTCCATTCCGTCTTTTGAAAGCCAATGAAGAGTGCTCCAGAAGAAGATCCCCGTATCGTAGTTCTATAGATTCATATATATATATAGAAGCGATAACAATCAATCATTATATTATTCCAGATGGAGGCACTCAACGAGATTGCGCAAGGAGGAGGCTTCCTCCCAACGAGGAAGATGTCCGAGTTGGATAAGAACCATACATTCGTGGTTACAGCGCTCGCTCCTGTCACCACGAAGTATGGATCGAGAATAATCATCGTTTTAGACAGGGAGTTCCAGATGTTTCTCCCATCTAGCGTGTCCACGGCCCTCAACATGGATAATACACTGTTCTACGATATGGTAGCAGCAGCGAATAAACTACAGCTGTTTCTCACCTACAAGGGTAACAATGTAGTGGAGTTCAGTAATGCACACAAAAAAATAAATAAAAAGTGGAAGCTCATGGAGGGATAGTGAGTCACTTGCGCATTTTCTACTCTGAACTTTCACGTTCTAAGTTATGGATTCTCAAGCGACGTTATTGTTTTCGGTTGTATCCCACAGGTAAGGGCAAAGGTGGAGACACTCGTCAATTCCATAAAAAAAAAATTTCTTCTTTTTTTACATATCGGTTTTATTAATCCAACTGTTGTGAGAACTATCAAACTCTAACCACCTGACGTAGACTTGAAAATTCCACGTTTCTTCAAAACTTTTTCCACTAAGTATACATCTGGATACTTAGCCTTTGAGAGTTCTTGTTCGTAGAATCGACTGGTGATGGGTTGATCTTGATAGTCTGTCAGATGATAAGTCACTGGATTTGTGACTGCTACTCTACTTACGGTGAATATCTTCGTAGACCAGTTGGGTGTGTAACCTTTCTAGAACATCTATTTAACCTTACTAGCATGTACTTTGTCTCCAATCTTGAATTTAGGTTTCTTCTTCACTGATCGACTCTCTTTGGAGAATCGTTTTAGGAGTTGAGCCTGATTGGTAGTCTGACAGACTTCATTAGACTTCATTCTAATATTTCGATGTTTAGAGTCGTTATACTTGTCCAGTAAATCAGACAAGATATCGAGCCACTTGGAGTTTTCTTTAGACTGAACTTTATCCATATCTTGTTCTTCAGAGTACGATTGAAGCGTTCGCAAATGGATGCTTTGAGGTTACTGTACGTCGAGTAAAGATTGATCTTGTAGCAATTCATTAGGTTCTGGAAGCTCGTATTGTAGAATTCCTTACCTCTGTCTGTATGCAAATTTTGTGGTACTCGGTCTTGACGCAATACAGACATCGTCGCTGCTGCAACTTCCTCTCCAGTTTTTCGATTGACCAGCACAGCCAACGCATACTTGGAAAACACATCTATGATGGTGAGCATGTATCTGAAGCCTTTGTTCTTCCGAGGTCAGGATACATCTCCACCAAATCCGCTTGCCAAGTTTCATCCATTCCTCGTACATCGTACTTTCAACGTGGATGATTGCATTGTGCAGGTTTTTGAAGCTCCTTCACCAACACTGTTTTCTGATGGATCATCGTAATTATTTTAAGTCTCTATCTTCTATAATATTTGACTGTGAGATTTGAAATAACATATCGTACGATGTTTGAACAGCTTCATCAATTCTTTTTTATTTTCGTAATCCTCCTTGAAATCGTTAAGCTCCGATTTTACATCATCGAGTTTAGACCTTAAACCAGCGGTAACTTGGTATAAGCTCCGAACTTCTGATTTTATCAAACTTTGTAGGGTGTGTAAGTTGACTGCGTCACTCAGATATTGAGCAGTGGCAACGTTGCACAGTCTATTGTTTCCTTAGTCAATACGCGTCTAGATACTAAGACAAATATTCGCTTGCACCTCAATATATATACCCTGCTTCGCGAAGCTCTTCTATGATAGCGTTGATCTTGTTGACGTGACTCGGATTACTGGCTGATTGTTCAGCCACGAGTAATCAAAGACGATCAACCAGTTCATTGGGATTATCCCAGTAAACGTAATCCATCATTGTGTCTCTCCTAGCAATTTTGTTTCGAGGCAGTGCTCTACCTTCATTTTTGAAAGAAAATAGAGGATTGATAAAATCCTTGAATGTTTTTCTATTGTGATCACGAATAGATTCATCGTTCCTGTAACGTTTCTTATGGGCAATTATTGTTTCGAAAATACTATGATAGTTCTGTAAATCATCAGAATTCACAAGTTTCCAATCAGATTGTTTTGAAATGAGAAGATTCATCAGACCAATGGTTTTTGGATATCTCATGTCTTTGACCTTAATACTATCAGCTTCAAAGTATATGGGTGAATTTCCAATTGTGAAACTGCCGTCATCTTTACGCACCCCATACATTTTGTCCAGATTCACTCCACGATTGAGCATATGCATGTACTTTTTGATAGATGAAACTTCTGCTTCTGCTTCACTAACAGTTGTCTCGAAGGATGTATCATGAGCTACAGTGTCATTCTCCATAGTATCATCGAAACTCTCATCTATACTCTCCTTAGCCACAAAAGTTGTATCTATACTCTTATTAAGATCTCTTTATTTTTGCCTCTTTGGAGTGAGATAATTCATTTATTGCGGAGGGTTGTTATTGCGAACTTGCGTTTAACAGCATTCCGTGCTTTGACGAGCTGATGAAGTATATTTTTCTTTCATTGAATGTCAGCCATATTGTAGCTTCAACATCCAGTGATAGACTGCTGAATGATGCTATGTGCGTACTATATTTATAGCAAAGCAGTCGAAGCCCTTGCGATATATACCAGCATTTATAGATCGATCCTTATCGATCATAAGAAATCTGCATTTATCATCTCTCCAGGACTTTGAGCACAATTCCTTGAATTGTACAAAACACATGTCAGAATTGACGTGATCATCGTACAATTGTATAAGATTTACGTCATCCTGTAGGAGAATGACCAATAGATTGACGTTATCACGCACAAGCTGTTTCGGCATATGAACGTACGATTGAGAGAGTTAAAAGCAGTCGACGTTCTTGTGTCGTCTCATGCAGAAGTATGCTCTTATGTTGTTTTGTTTTTGACAGGCTACATCATCGAATATCATGATCGAGTTGGGCAGCGCCTTATCAGGACTTACGACTTCCTCATGCTTGCTGAAGGGAAAGTACTGTATACCATGCAAGGATTCCAAGAGTGCTTCTACGAATTTGTATTTGGACTGATTCAGCGATTAAAAGTAGACGTAAGCATTTTCAAATCTCAATCCATTAGAATGGTCCCAAAATTACGGCATGTATATTATCTGGAAGCAAATCTCCATATTATTTGGTGAGTGAGTTCAAAATGTCGGTTTAACGAATCTTATGAAAGGATGGGTATCGAACAACCCCAGCTAGAGCTTGATCATTGAAAATTCAGGCTGGATCGACGTTGAAGAGACTCATCTGCTCACCAATGGTAGCGGCTACTTCGATGTAACCATACCTCTGAGCATGATTCTCGGCTTCGCCGATGATTATCGCAAGATAGTAGTCAATATCAAGCATGCACTCATACTCACTAGATCGAGAAATTAATTGAATGCGGTCATTCAGACGGCAGTAGCATAGGATCGTCCAAATGTTTACGAAGAGTTCAAGATCGATTTCATAAAATCGAGTGATTAATGCCATACGTAGTCCTAACTAATGCCTACAAATTGCGTCAACTGAATTTCGTACACAAGTGTAGACCGATTGAAATAAGTTTTGGTAGTTGGGACTTGTACGAGTACCCGCTATTTCCAGCCACATCGAACCAAGTCAGAGAGCCGTGAATGCTAGTCGTTTCGACCATTGCAACATAAGCAATGTTAAACTTTTCATTAATTCGGAGTATTACCCATATGGGAATTTGGACCCCGACAGCCCCTGGGTGAGAGCAGACAAGCGGGCTGCTACCTCACCAAAACATTCCGATCTCGGCAGCTGTCAGAGACCAAAGTAAAGTAGCCTGGAGAGCCCAGATAGCTGGTGGGTGATCCGTCTTTGCTGCAATTCGCAGAAAAGCTGACCGCTAGCAATAGGCGCCGGCTGTGACGTACGTAACATGGGCAGATCGACTAGGAGCATGCAGTGTAGCGCGAAGCATGCATAGAAGGACGGGCGAGTGATGAGCATAGAGAATTCTTCAAGCGCAGAAGGCGAAAGAAGGTGGAGTAGCGCGCGCCAGCAGGCCTAATGGGGCGGCGCACAGTGGGGCCGTTCGGGAAAAAAAGGAAAAAAATTCACGCTTTAAGCGAGGTTGCACAAAAAATGAATTTTTTTTTTATAAATATTCCTTATGTGATTACCTATAAGAATCCATTTCCCCCGCAGTGATCCGGCAACATCTAATATGTTATATCAATATATATACATATGATGGAGTTTGCCTATGCCCGGAAATAATGCAAAATTTTTGTTAGTTCTTGACTAACTTTGAGCAACGTTGCGTTGAGCAAACGGAATCGCTGCGGGGGAAACGGATTCTTATAGGTAATCATATAAGGAATATTTATAAAAAAAAATTCATTTTTTGTGCAACCTCGCTTAAAGCGTTAATTTTTTCCCTTTTTTTCCTGAACGGCCCCACTGTGCGGCGTGTCGTCAGCCGCCCGTGGTAAGCAGTGGCCGGCGATATAATGGACCGCAATCCAAGGACAGCACGCGGATACGAGTACATACTCGTCCTCCGGGACTTGTCCACTCGCTGGGTAGAAGTAATTCATATCAAAAAGGCGAATGTAAAGACAGTCCTGAAAGTGCTCCACCAGAGAGTATTTCTGTGACAAGGTGCTCCGGAGGTATTTCTATCGGACAATGGCACCGAATTGACGAATTGCATAATAGTCGATTTCCTTGAGTATGGCGTGTGGCATGAGACAACTCCGTTTACCACCAATAAGCTAATCCGGTGGAGTAGGTTAATCGGCCAGAGAATACGATGATTTCATCGTATATTGACGAAAATCATCGCACTTACGATCAACACCTAAACGAGCTTTTGTTTGCCTATAACACTGCTACACACAGCAGCGATGTCAAAAGAGTGATAATTATCACGCTACTTTTTCACGGGGTAAAATATCGAGAGTTGGTAGCTCTGAGTCGGCGCCACGGTGCCAACTTTTCGCGGTAGCTCACGTGCAGGGTGTTGCCAAGTTTTGTTTACTGATAGACGGAAGCAATACACTAACTAACCTTTCTGTTTGTTTACATTAGTGAATAAGTTGAATGAAAGTAAAAGTGTAAAAGAGTAATCAAAATAAAGCCCTTAAGTGCAAATGAAAATAAATCTTTAAGAGAAAGAGTTGAAGGATTTATTGTTGAGCCAGTGTCTGAAAAAACTTCGTGGTGTGAACAATTTTCTTTTGAAATTTCTTGATATATAGAAAAAAATTTTCCAAAAATGCAAAGTAAAAACTTTAATGTTAAATATATCTGTCATCGGTGGTTCCAGAAATTATAATTCTTCCCGCATATTTACAGTATCACTTAGAAATAATATGCAGCACCTGAAACAACGATTGGTGACTGCAAATATCTAACAAGAGTATCATTTCCAGGGATCTCTTTATGTATCCTAAAAGGAGTTATATAAGTAATATAGAAGGCCTGGAATTGTTTTATTCAACAGAATTAGATAATTTAATTAAGTAATAATTGCGATGTTTCTAATTTATTACATATGTGCAGTAAATACAGTTAAATTATTATTAAATCATGGTGTTGAAATTTATGGTATTAATCAATACAACACGATTTCTGTGCATAGTGCGTTTTATCTAGAATCATACTATGTCATGAAGGAGATGTGATGGATTCACTTGTCTCCATTTACGATTGAGAAATAAATGGGATCAGGAGTCGATATTAATGGATTATTTGATTTTCATATTGCTTGCTCAAATAGTAAAAATTCAGATAATTATCTTACTCAATGCAATTTAGCAATTTATTTAATTAGTAATTGCAATTCTTTTAATTTATTACAATTATTATTGTAGTAGGCTCTTTACCCTCAATTATTATAAATATTATTGTGGTAGGCTCTTTACCCTCAATCATTATAAATAATTAAAACAGGTAAAAATATTCATTTATCTAATATTTTATATATCTCAAATATTAAATATTAGTTAACAATCAGATTGTGCTTTATCACAATAAATATTCAAGAATATATATTGGTGAATAAATTAAGAATTATTTATCCATATATATATTAAGGTGTCCCTTAATTCCCAAATAGCCGCTAGGTCGGCTCCCACCCCCCAGATGTATTGATTATGACCGAAAACTAGGAAATACACCGAGAAAGCCCCCCAAAAAAGAGTCTAGACCCTGCCACTTTACAAAAAACGGTTTTTCCGCATTTATACGCGTTTTTGCTATGTAAAATTTATTTCCGGGCTCCTAAATATATTAAATGTGCATAAATATCACGTAACATGTTTGTAAAATGTATAAAGTATGTTCAGTAATTTTCTAGAGCCGGGACAATAAAATTTGAGCCAAATATAGCGTCCAAAACCTAAAAAAATACCGATATAAGCAGATTTTGTTCACCTTTATGCGTTTTTAATTATAATCGGCTTTGCATTGAGTTATCAGACTAGTATATTCTGAAAGTAGAGTACAAAACCGACAATTTCGTTTTTTGGACGATTTTCTATCCCCTCTAGAACCGAAGATATGACCATTTGAAATTGGCCAAAAAATCAAAGTATCAAATCTGTGAATGGGTGCATGAAGACTTTTATGGATCACAACTTCATTAGCTCTTATTTAGGTATCTGAGGTCCAGTCGACTTTTGCAAAAGAACAAATTGAAGGTTTTAATTTTAGCTTCTGTGCACCCTCTAGAGCCCGACTATGCCTGGTGCATCTCCAGAAATAAGCATGATTAAAACTTTGACAATTTAAGACATAAAAAAGTTTTTCATATTCTAGAGCAATTTTTCCATAAATTTTGTACTATAAGTACTACTAGTAATATATTTAATATCAACAGTGTAAAATCTTAAAATCTCAAATTTACACGTCACAATTAATCAATGTTGTCAATTCCATAGTTATTAGCAGGACTGCATCGTGCATGATTCTATTGACAAAATAAACGAAATTTTATTTTTTACTCTCTATTGACTACTCTTAACATTTTCTAATAATTAAGGCAAATACTTTTCGTTAAAATTAATTTTTATAAATTTGTTAAACCAAGTTAAAAGAAATTATTAATACAAATTTTCTTAGAATTTACTCGGATCTCTGAAAAAAAAATCAATGAAATGCCGCAATGATCTCTTTGTTCGTAAATTCTTCATTCAAAGATTTATACAAAATAATTAAACGTCGTTTTAGTGTTTTGTCAATGAAATTTATTGTATACAATTAAACATTTATTTTCACAGAATATACAGAATAATATTTAATTGCTTGTTTTCAGTTTTTGAATTATTGTCTTCTTGTTCGCATGAGGGAATTCTTTTCTGAATTCTTCAACGACTTGGATTAAATGATTTTTTTTAACTTCATCGTTTGTTAAAACAGTGATGTACTCTTGAGTTAAGCGCACAGCTCTCTCAGCGCAATCATTGACTACTCTAATATTTACAACTTTCTTTCGGCTTTCAATAAAAGATTTATTCGTACTCCACGTACTGCAGTCTTGAGCTAAAAATGATATGTTTAACCCAAACCTCTCAAAGAAATAAGAACTTTGGCTATTAATAAAATAATCAAGTTCTTTGTTCAGCAATCCCTTCATACCAATTGCAGAAACATTAAATTTTTTCGGAGTATCAATGTCATTTTCAATGTGCTTAGTTTGCAATGCTTCAACCATTTTTTGTTTTACGCTAACTGGTACTCTTTCATCGAAAAATGAAAGAGCACATATTTCAGGAGATAAATACCATAGATGATTTTCAAGTTTATTTAAAGCAGCTTTTGAAATATTAGCATCGATTGACTCATACTCAATTAATTTTTTTAATAATCTCAGATCATTATTGGGTGCTGCAACTGCCAAAGGTGATGTAAAGCATGGTTCGATATACACAAAAACAACAAATTTACATATGCTGTAAAAGTTGTTTTCTTCGTCCTTTTTTAATTTGAATGCCTTTCTCAGTAAAAATATTTTTAGAGAGTAAATGGCTTTTGCCATCCAACGAGCGTGATGGCATGCTCCAGGCTTACGAATCTGTATATCATCCGCAACGCCCAAAAATAATAAGCTTAACTCCAACAACTCTTGTAGTCATCTCTAGGTTGTTGCTTTTGTATGTACTCTTTTATGAAACTGACTATGTGAGGGATTTTATTTTGTAATAATGGTTCTAATTTACCCAGTCCATTTTCACAGTTTGCCAATTTAATGGTAGACCATTCCTTTTTACATTTTTGGAAAATTGGTACATTTGGTCCATTCATACCAGGCACTTTTACTCCAAAAGCTGCAGCTAATAAAATTTCGAACATATGATGACGGCACACGAAATATAACAAATCTCTGTCAATCAATTGCTCTAAAATTACTGCTGCACCAGATCTGCGCCCAAAATTCGCCGGGGTTGTATCGCAGCACACACCTTGTGTTAAATGTGTCAGCCCCCAGTCATCCAATGCTTGATAAACAGCGTTACCTATCGTTGATCCTTTTTGGTCTTCTAATCCAGGCACATTAATAATTTTCTCAATGTTTCCACTGCATATCGGGATGGGTAAACGATCAATTTGTTTACATGTTATCGTGCCTGGAATAAGTTTCCCGTCCCAGTGCACGATCAAATGTGGTATAGATTTATCCATCAGCAATTCTTTTACTTTCTCAGCTTTCTTTTTTCGAATTTCAGCCCGCGATCTGTTGAAGTATGATTTGTTGAGTATTAAAGTTTCTATATCGATACCTTATGCATTTGCAACTGTGCCTATTATAAAGACTGAATTTCTGTAAGAAATCTTGCATTTATCAAAAGCTGCTACTACTTCTGGTGTCATCACATCTATGGACCCTCTAACAGATTGGTTTACATATGATCGTCCATGCGGTACAGAATATACAGACCCAGAACTAGGCAGATGAGGTGAAGAATCTGTTACTTCACTTGACTGTGATTGAGATCCTATACTCAATGGTTCTTGGGTTGATTTCTGATGTTCCCCTGAAAAAATGGATAAATCATATTTTCAATCCCTGGTGGAAGTATTTTTAAATTGCAGGAAATAATAAAAAATAACAACAAATAATGAAAGATATTAATAAACAGCAAGCGATAATGAATAATAAAATCAAATAAAAATAAATAACGATAGATAATAGCAAATAATAAAAAATAATAGCAAGTAGTGGTAGTTACTAGTAGTCCAGATTGGGACATATTTATTTGTCATTATTTATCATAATTTGATTTTTTTCAATATTCTTTAAATAATTTTTTTATGTTATAATTTATCAAATACTCGTATTATTCAACATTATTCATTTATATATTTATAGGCTCTAGCAGCACCATGTAGACGAAAATTTTTTTTTATTTTATATCATGAAAAACAACGTTTTGGGTGTCTCAGACACCCTTCTTCAGGTACAAAAAAAATAAAAACCAAGTTTACTTATAACTAGGTACTTATCGATAGAAGGCTCGCTTTCCCATGTGCCACACTGTTAAAAAACCCTTTTAGATAGAATTCAGATCTCTCTAGACGGATTCTCGGTGTCATGTTGTTGGGGCACAATTTTTCGGAGCACATATTTATAATATTATTTATATACACTAACACTTATATATATTAATCTCAATATAACACACACTTTTTAAACACTACTATTTTTGCACTTATTTGGGAGCATTCACTATCTACAGCAATATAGTTTGTTAGATAAAAAGCAAAGCCAAGTATTATGATAATGTAGGATAATTAGTTAGAGAGATCTGAATTCTATCTAGAAGGGTTTTTTAACGGTGTGGCACATGGGAAAGCGAGACTTCTATCGATAAGTACCTAGTTATAAGTAAACTTGGTTTTAATTTTTTTTTGTACCTGAAGAAGGGTGTATGAGACACCCGAAACGTTGTTTTTCATGATATAAAATAAAAAAAATTTTTCGTCTACATGGTGCTGCTAGAGTCTATAAAGATATATTTATATAGTAAATGCTCGAGCCATTTTTCTTCATGAATATAATTATATATTCATAAAAAAATTATTCATTTATATTTGAATTTTTTTTTTCGGAAATTAATAGTAATAAGTGACATTATTTTTCATTTTTTTGTTACGTGTGGACACGTTACGGGTGTCTAATTACTATAAGAGAGTGATTGGAAATGTGCATCGTCGGTGGCGGCCGTGGCTCAAGCGGTAGAGTGTCAGACTTGCAAGTCGGAAATTCGAGGTTCAAGCCCGGGTCTCGCCACTTTTTAGAAGAATAAAAACCCGTAACAATTTGTAATTATATTTTAAAATTTTTTTCTAACAAACTCATTTTTTTTATTTTTGTGTATTTAAAAAAATAGTTGAGCCCTGGGCTTGAACCCAAGACCTTCAGATTGGTAGACTTGCGATCTGACCACTTAGCCATTCATTACTTTTGTATACTATATGTGAATCTAATGTAACATATGTGGTACAGAATATATATGCGCAATTAATGTTACATTTTTTAAATTATTATTTTAATATTCAAATATCACCATAATTTTTGCTAGAAATACGTTTACCACAAGGAGTGATGAAAGTGATATTTTCATTTAAAAAGTTGATAAGTAGTACAATCAATTATAGAGTCATCAAAATCCAGTCAAGCTGTACTTGTAAGTTATCAAAAATAGAATAATCCCCTTGAACAATTTATAAAAAAATATTAAAATGTTAACATTCATTTTATATGTATTACTTTATACTACATATCTGTTCCGTTGTTTATTATTATAACTCTTTTTGTTATTAAATTTACTTGGTCCCAGCGCAATCACATTAAGCGAGGTGGGGGAGGGGAGGAGTTCTGTACCTGTTATTACTGTGACCTTATTGATTGATGAACTAGGTTGGGATACATCTCATTCTGGTTCGCCAAGTTCCAGAGATTCAGTTCTATCAAGTATTTCAGCATCCTCCTCAGCAGTGAATATTTCTTTGTGTACGTCTAAATAGGTAACAACACAAAATTATTAGTATATTGTCGAACTAGCGGGGGAAAATGGACTATTTCAAGCAAGGGTAAAGTGATTTTTCATGAGATGGAGCTGGACTGCCAAATCATCATCCGAGCTTGGAATTGCCCTCCCCTTTGTTTCACTCTGTACATTTTTTAATCAGTGCATGTATAGGCCCTTTTTTATGCATGTACGGTGGATGGGAGGTTGCAAATTTTGCTGCAATGTGGTTTGAGAGATTGTATAAATATATTATTTCAAGGTAATTGAGAATTATTTTTCTTATTTCATGGTCTTATTTTGTTGGTTAACGGATATCAACTATATGATTAGAACAATGACCATGTTATATGATAAAATGTATAATGATAATAGCAAGCGCATGTTTAAATCAATTATAAAACTTCCATAAAATACCTTTCTAAAAGGTAAAATGTTGGCGAGTAAAGGTTCTTTACAAAAGTAGTGAAATCCCCAAAATATAACAGTCAAGTAATTGTATTTCATCTTTTGGGTACACGCATGTGGATATATTATTTTAGAAAATATAACTTTTCACTTGAATCTTAGTTGATACAACAGATTCCATAGTCCCAGGTGAAATATGATCTCAGCTAATTATAATTATTCAAGGATGAGTCTAATTCTGAATTGCTCATCAACTTTTGTCATTTCCAAAAACATATTATATCATATACTTTTAATGCATAGTCCAGAATTTATTGAAAAAATTCAAACTAAAAAATATTGGAAAATGCGGTTCAAAACTTAATGTGTTTTTCAAGTTGTCAAATAGCTTCTGGATTATGCATTAAAAGTATATGATCTAATTTTTTTGGAAATGCCAAAAGTTGATGAGCAATTTAGAATTATACTCATTCTTTCATAATTAGAATTAGCTGAGATCATTTTTTACCTGGGACCGACGAAAGGAAAATTTTGAAATTTTGATATAATGTTATTGGCAAGTCAATTTTAATGGTCTGACTGGTGCATAGTGAGTTTATTATTATTAAATATATAGAAACTGTTGTATCAACTAAGATTCGAGTAGAAAGTTTTATTTTCTGAAATAATATATCCACATGCGTGTACCCAAAAGATGAAATACAATTACTTGACTGTAATATTTTGGGGATTTCACTACTTTTGTAAAAAATGCTCAATTTTTCATTCACTTTACAGTCATGGAACAGGGCATATTACATACACTTATTAAAAAAAAGAATATTATCAAATTATTTGCAAATATTATTAATTGTTATTTATTACCTGGTAATTGCTAATGATGCTTAATGCGTATTAGGTTACGCTTTATGTCATCGCCTGGTTGATAAAGTAACGTTTTTTTTCTGACTCACTTATTGATTCACATAAACTATTATGAGAGATGTCAAAAACATCATTCAATTGATGAACAAACGTATCTTTATTTTTATTTGTTCTACCTTTCAATTTTTGGAAAGAACGAAACTCTTGTTGCAGTTTCTATAATTTTTCAAATCAATGGTCATCTCTCCTAGTATTAACTAAAGCTTTATCCCAAAAAGTTTTGACTTCTCTGATAACTAATTTAACAGCATCATTCACTTCAACATTTTCATTTTTAGTTTTATTTAATAAAAGTCGAAGAACTTGCGATTTGCTTGGTAGCTTATCTCCTGTTATTTCAGAGATTGTTTTATTTGATATATCTGAGAATACTGAATCATGTGTTTGCAAACTCATTTTATCGTTTCATTGTTTGTTGTCCAAAAAATATTTCCCTTAACAAGCCTTGAAAAAATACCATTAAATTTTATATAAAGTTTATATATATATTGAAGTTTATATAAACTGAGTTTTTATAAAAAATTATTAATTATTCTGACTAAATACGCATTGCTACAACATAATATTCACTAAAGTAATTAAATTTTATTAAAAAGTGTAGATATTTATAACTTTCAGAAAATTTAATTTTTGAGATAATAATAATTCAATGTTACTTTAAGCCAACAAAATTATCTTCTTATCTTAATATCTTCTAAATATTCTTTCTTTAAGTATCACACTTTGGTAAATTTTACACTGTTAAATATTTTTTAATATATTTTTATTTTACAGCAGCCGCAAACTTTAATAAAATACGTACTAACCTCTAATGTAGGAAGAAAATAGTCTGTTGTATGATTATTCGTCGTAGAATCTGTTATGCTAGCTTTGCTAGTATTTATTGTATGATCAAAAAGTAAATAAGAATAAAAGAAGTACCCTTAAGTATAAACATTTAAAGAGAAAATATTGTGTTTTCTTTTCTTAAGGATTATCAGTGCCAGCCTATGTATGTACCCAAAATATTGTGGTTTGTACAAAAACCTTCGTAGTTCGTAGGTTAAACAGAGAATATATAAATAGTGCCTCCTCAGATAGAAGGCCAACCAGAGCCATAAGCCTGAACTCGGAGCAAGCACGTTAGTTCTGCTCCCCATAAAGCAGGTGGCGCTTTGAACAACTTATTTAAGGTGCGTCCACGCGCCACCTGAGTTATGAGGGGTAGAACTATCGTTCTTGCTTCTCGCGTTTTTGGCTTCCCGAAACTCTGGAATCTGGCCTTCTATCTAAGGGTCTGTCTTGACGGTGCTATGTGCATCGTGCGACGAGCATCGTGCAACGGCAGTCCGCCTATTCCATCGCGTTCCGATTTTTTCTTATGGTATAAGTGAACTGAAAAAAAGACTTGGCAACCGCGCATTTCCACTATATTACTGTACAAGTATTTTAAAGCGATGGACCGACTGAATAGTGCAGATGCGCGGTTGCCAAGTCTTCTTTTCAGTTCACTTATACCATAAGAAAGAATCGGAACGCGATGGAATAGGCGGACTGCGTTGCACGATGATCGTCGCACGATGCACATAGCACCGTGAAGACAGACCCTAAGGCATTATTTTTATATAGTATATACTCCGGGATAAACATTACTCAATATTATTTCAAAAATGAAATAAAATAAAATAAATTACTCAATATTATGTATTTATTGCAATTTAAAACTCGATTTCACTTATATTAGTTGTTATATACTATTTTTAGTATACGTCTCATTAAAAAAATTGTGCATTTCACTTACGTTAGTGCTCATGGCATTTTTGCTTAGAGAGGTGTTTACCTACAAGAATTATTTACTGAAAACCGTTAGATCACATAAAGCATTAATTGCAAACTTCATAGTTAATACGCAACGTATAATAATTATCCTTTTGCGCGAGACACTTGCGCTATCTTACGGATTCTTTTGTAATTAAGGAATATCATGGGTAGAATTTCACCGTATACCCAGCGGAAAGTCATGATTTTCGAACGTGACAGGGTCGCTGGAAGCTAGCTACAAAGGGTCGCATATAAGCGGGGTTTTTGATCGAAATTGATAAAAATTCATTAAATAAACCTTAAAGGTTATGTGACACTTGGGGAGGGGGCGCTTGCTTCTGACCAGGAGCAATCGAAGACCATCACCTTCTGCTGGGTGTACATACGTAAATAAATGAGAAATGTGTATTTTAATACGTTTTTAAATTGTCTAGTAGGGTTACTTTCACGAAAAAAAAAATTTTTCATTGTGTATGTCTTAAATTGTCAAAGTTTTATTCATGCTTATTTTTGGAGATGCCCCAGTCATAGTCGGACTCTAAAGGGTGGACAGAAGCTAAAATCAAAACCTTCAATTTGTTTTTTTGCAAAAGTCGACTGGACCTCAGATACCTAAATAAGAGCTAACAAAGTTGTGATCCATAAAAGTCTTCATGCACCCATTCACAGATTTGATACTTTGATTTTTTGGCCAATTTCAAATGGTCATATCTTCGGTTCTAGAGGGGATAGAAAATCGTCCAAAAAACTAAATTGTCGGGTTTGAACTCTACTTTCAGAATATACTAGTCTGATAACTCAATGTAAAGCAAATTATGATTAAAAACGCATAAAGGTGAAAAAAATCTGCTTTTATCGGTATTTTTTTAGATTTTGAATGCTATATTTGGCTAAAATTTTATTTTCCCGGCTCTAGAAAATTACTGAACATAGTTTATACATTTTACAAACATGTTACATGATATTTATGCACATTTAATATATTTAGGAGCCCGGAAAAATTTTACATAGCAAAATCGCGTATAAATGCGGAGAACCCGTTTTTTGAAAAGTGGCAGGGTCTAGACCCTTTTTTGGGGGGCTTTCTCGGTGTATTTCCTAGTTTTCGGTCATAACCGAATACATCTGGGGGTGGGTGCCAACCTAGCGGCAATTTGGGAATTAAGGGACACCCTAATATATATATATATATATATATATATATTAGGGTGTCCCTTAGTGTCCCTAATATATATATATATATATATTATATATTAGGGACACTAAGGGACACCCTAATATATATATATATATATATATATATATATATATATATATATATATATAAATAATATGTGTATATTTTATGTTCCTGGGCGTGTGTACGAGTAGGATTTGGGTAGATATCATGGATATAAATAAATTGTAGTCAATAATGTAGAAAAAAACAGTAGTTTAGGTTTAATGAAAGAAAAATGTGGCTGTGTACCTTCATTTCTTTATTTATTATACTTGGCATTCAAAAAATAAAAATAATATAAGTCTATGTATATCTATATCGTGAGATGTGTATGAGAAAATCAAAGAAAAATAAAATTAACTAACTAAGGATCAATATCCCTATAATATTTTTTCTAATATTTATATTAGATAAGTTCTATTTACGGTAATACATTTTAATTAAATATAGCAACAACAAGAATCATACAAATAAATAAATGTTATGAATTTATTTTATGATAATTCAAAGATTTATTCTTTCTTGTGTTGCATTGCAGCTAATAAAATGAGGTGTGCCGACAGTTTCAACGCTTCTTTTAATACAGTTATAGACCAATTCTATTTTATTTGCATATGGTAAATTGTCACGAGGTGGAAGATCTATCCACTTTCCCCAAAACCTCTTTGGTTTTTGCCTTAATTGCAATTCTAAAGGGGTAAATTCTGTAGTCTGGTGATACACCTCATTCATACAGGCTTCTATAAAAGAAGTCCAATTTTGCCATGCCTTATGGTTCGCTGTAATGAGTGAGCGGAAGAACCGTCCCAATTTCTTATTTACCCTTTTCACGGTATTACTTTGAGGATGCCTTATGGCTGAGAACACAGGTTTGATTCCCTCGGATTTGAGCCTCTTGAGCCATGCCTTTGCAGTAAATTGCGTACCGTGATCGGATTGGATCCTAGCGGGTTTCCCATATTTCGGTATCCAGTCATTGAATATTTTGTTGAGCGTAGTACGAGTATCAGCTCTACGAATTGGATAAAGAGCTACATATTTAGTGACAACATCGAAAACCGCTAATATGTGTTGTGTCCCTCCTCTACTTGTGGATAGCGGTCCGTAGAAGTTAACCGATATTAGATGTTTCGGTCCCTTAGGTACGATTGGACCAGTTATAGCTGAGGAGACTCTTGTGTAGGTCTTATTCCGTTGATAGGAATCACATGCTTTGAGGAGGCGAGCTGCGAGTTTCTTTATTTTCGAGAAGAAAAAGGATTCTGAAAGAACCTTCAAACATTTATGGATGCCTATGTGTCCATACAGTTCATGAATTTCTAGTATCAGTTTTTCAGCGATTTCCCTAGTAATTACGATGCGAGTATTTCCCTTTTTTCCCTTTAGGAGGATAGCCTGGTACAGGGTGAAGTCTCGAAATATGTGGCCCTTCTGGAGGAGGTCATGAATACGTAATAACGTCGCATCTTGTAGTTGTGTCGTAGCAATATTCTTAATTGCTTTTCTAAGGTTTGGATCGGGTTTGAGAGTAAGGATCATAGCAATGAGTGCGTAATTTTCCCGTAAGTTTAAATCGTTGAAAGCTGCGCAGGTGAACCCATTTGCAATAACGGTTTTCGTCCCCGGGATGTATACGATTTTTAGATTATAATCTTGGATGACCATCGCCCATCTTATCAGCCGTCCATTTAGAAATTTACATGAAAATAGGAAACTAAGAGCCTTGTGATCTGATTGGATTATTACCTCAGAGCTAACCAGGTATGTTCTGAATTTTTGAAGCGCCTATACTATTGCTAACAGTTCTAATTCCGTATTGAAATAGTTTACTTCAGCCCCTCAAGGACCTACTAGCAAAACACACCATTTGGTTCGTACCTTCTTTATCTGGTTGGCTTAGGCATGCCGCAAGCATAAAACGGCTTGAGTCCACATTTATTGTGAACGGACGAGCTCTAGAAGAAAGGTATAAAAGGGTCTCTTCACAAAGAAGGTCCTTCACCCTTTGAAACGAGGTTTCCTGTTCCTCCCCCATATCCATTTTACCCCATTTTTTAGAATAGCTAGGAGTGCCGGTATTTTGAGTACTAATTTGTTTGTAAACTTCGAACAAAAATTGAGTAAGCCTAAAAAAACCCTTAAGCTGTTTGGTATTCCTCGGTGCCGGAAAATACCGGAAGCCTTGAACTTTTACTGGGTCTGGTTCCACACCTTTAGTGGTAAGAATAAGGCCTAGAAACGGAATTTCTCCCCGACAAAATGCGACTTTTTCGAAATTAATTAAATTTTACATGCAGCAAAATAAGATGCCTGTTCAACGGCTAAGTATATATATAGCATATGACCTCATCAATATAGTGACTTCATCAATAAGTGAACACTTATCAGCGAATTAACACTGTAACCACAGAATGCTGAATTTAACACTTCCATTAATAGGATGTATCTACGAAAAGGTGTATTTATCTATGAAAAGATAGAACAAATTACTTAATTTAAAGAGAATACCACTTACCAAGTTTAAATTTTTTTTATGAATGAGATAAGAGAAAATTTTGGATATAATATGTCGATTAAAGTTTCAATCAGCATAATAACCTGCATTGAATTTCTTATAATTTAATAATTGTAAATATGTTAATCCATAAGAAAGGGTAATATTCCAGTTTTGTATAATTTGGTCTAGAGATTGTGGTTTTTTAGCATGCTTTTTTTCTTTAATTTCATTAAGTAAATCAAGTTGTTACACTACTAAAAATTTGAAAATATGAAAAATGTGTTTAAAAATTTGAAAAAATATAAAAAATTGTTTAAAAACTGTGAATTTTTGGTTACATTTAGTACAAGATTATGTAAAAACATGAACAAGATTATATTCCATATAAGAACATATATGACCATATATGTCTATATATGAAGGATTTTATTCCGAACGTAAGTTATAGTTGCATTGAATAGAAAGCTAAATTCGGACCATTCTTATTTTTCTACTTTTTATTTAAAACAATAAATTACAAGAATTATATATATGGAAGACTGGGGTATAACGGAGCACAAAAATGAAATCTGTTCTAAACTACGTAAAAACTGTAGTGCAATAAAAAAAATTCTTTTTGTTCTCTGCTATGCAGGGAACATTTTCCTATGTTACTGCTGTAATTCATATAATATAACAGTACTTGATAATTGTTACCCGAATACATCGAAAATCATGATGTTCAAAATCATTGGGGTATAATGTAATGGTACGTTATTATTATCAGGATGGTACATAGAGCACATTACTAATTTTTAAAATTATTGTCATAATTATAACTTACAGAAATTGCCACATAAAAAGCATTTTTATAAAAAGACATTTTTATAAAATTTACTGTTTTTCACTGTCTCAAACTCTGTTCATTTTTTAAAATTCATTCAGCATAAGAAAGGGCATAAATTAACTCGCATAATTGCTACCAGTAAACTAACACAGGATAAAATTGATTACGCCGTTTCTGAATCAAATTTATCACAATGGCTCCGTTATACTCTAGTCTCTCCTATTAACTACTTGATCTATATAATAGGTCTTTAGTATAATCAATTAAATAAAAAAATATTTAAAAATTAAAATTGTCCGAAAATGGAATCTTTCTGAGTATTGATAGTTTTTCCTTAACCCTTTGAGACCCAAATGGTTACGTAGTTGAACAATGATTTTTTAAATTTATTTATCTTTAAAATTATCCATAACAAGTAAAAGTAAGTATAAAATCGACTTTTTAAACTCCCAAAAAAGCTGAGTTTCAAACGTTTAAGATAAAAATACTAATTGGTAATATTACTATTAAATTCTATGTAATCAAACATCTAGTGCGGTAAAATATTAACTCAGCTAATTTTTATATTTACGTTAGTTATTAAATAAATAAAATAAAATATTAGTTCGATTTTTAAAACAAAAACTGTAGCTCCATACGCATTGCTTTGGCGACCGTTGTCATTGTTTTCAAAGAACTCGTCGTTATTCTGGTGCTTACGTCAAAGTTTAATTAAATAAATATAATTAAATAATAATTTATTAAATAAATTATATTTACCCTTGTAGAAATCTTATCGTGGCGCCCACATTCGCTATAACGGCCTTTATAGGCAAACTAGATAATACTAGACTGTACAAAACTCGATAAATCCACACAGATCTACATAGTTTTCTCAATAATAATATGTACGTATAACATTTGTGAGGTTATATATTATTTATTGAACAGAACTTTTATTGTAAAAATTAATGTTAAAAAAAGTTTAACATGCAAGTTTTCAATTATAATAATCTAATAAGATCTATAGATCTATTCATACTATTTACATATAAAAGTAGTCAAAACGCAAATCTAACCTAAGAAATGAAAATTTAGAAATAATGTTCCTTGCATATGAAAAACAGTAATCACAAAATAATGTTATTGATTCATGTAGCTGTTTCTTGAAAAGTAATATATAAGTAATAATAATATCATATGTACAAATATATACTTTATGACATGCTTCATTTAAAAACTAGAATTTTAATTTCAGAACTACAAATAATTTTGTATCCATATGTGAGTTCTTATAATACATAAACTGCTCATCCGTGACAACATTTTCAAAGTCAAACACATTAGTCGAACACATGTAGACGATAATTTTCTTTATAAGAACAAATTACTATGTTTTAACTGGCCATAGATGTCAAATGAAAGTGTTTGATTATAAATTAATTACAGTAGGAAATACAAAAATAGAACATATATATAATAACTCAAATGCATTATTTATTTTTAAAAATAGAAAATTAACAAGTTTATAATAAATGCGTGTAAAAATAGTTTTCCTTACATAAACCATACAGGTTTTGAAACCAAGCCTATATTTAGGATGGAAAATAATCAAATGTAAGGAAACTAATTTTACACAAACAAAATAAATATATGCACTAATACTTCATATAGTTATTTGGATATTCAGATTATTTTCTTATTTTGATTGTTTAATATATATGTGTCACATAGTATTGTTATTGAATTCTTAAATACAAAAACTCGATGCATCTACAATTTGATAACCTTACACTTTAGATGTTATTTACATTTATTTACATTGGTAATAGGTGAGCAATAACATGTAAATACCTTTAAATCAAAATAATACATAATAAGCATAATAGATTATGCTTCTGTTTCTTAAAACATAACCTTTTAGTGGTTGTTATTGTCATAATTTTGCTTATATAGTTTTATCGGGGCAAATAATATGGGAAACTAGAAGGGTCGACCGTTACACGACTTTATAGTAACTATCTAGTTTGCCTACATAGATCTATACAGCGCGAGATTATTCTACATAGATCTATAAAGTGGACGGGATAAATTTCTACCAGGGTATATAATAATTTATTAAATAAATAATAATTTAATTCATTAATTTTTTAATTAAATTCAAAGTTTATACATTTTTTGTGTATCTGAGGGTGCGATGGACTTCTTCTAGGTCCGATTGATTTAATTATGCTGGCGGAAAGTCAACCATGCCAGCTCTGATGATTTCAAGAAAATTCGAATTCCCCGCATAGATTTTAACTGACTGGGAAGCAGAGATTCAAAGTTATTAAAAAACTCTTTGATAGACTCTTTCTCGGAGCTATTTTTTCGTGAAATTTGAGAAAAGCTCCGAGAGCGCATCTTTTGTGTCAACCAAGAGTAGCTCTGGCTGGGAGTGGGTGTTTATGCCCAGGAGAGAAGATAGCTCTTGCAAGGAATCGGGATTTTTTATGCAGAGTCTAATTTATGAAGAAGGCAAACTAAGCACGTGATTTTGCACTCAAACCTTTTGAGGTTCCCATCATAAACTCTATATACGCATCCATCCATCAACCCCCACTGATATATCATTCGCCCCACATCTATTGCTATAACCACGCGTAAATTTATCCACCCACTAATATGTATCCACCCGTATAATTCCATCCATCCATCAACGCATCTATCCGCACATCCATCTAAATGAAAGGCGTAAACGGCAAAAATGGAGTGATGGGGGAGTAATAGATAAATGAGAAAAAAGAAGACAGAGTGAGTGAGTGAGTGAGTGAGTGAGAGTGAGTGAGTGAGAGTGAGAAAGAGAGAGAGAGAGAGAGAGAGAGAGAGAGATGCAAGTGAGTAAAAAAGAGTGCGTGAGTTAGATAAATAGATTGATCGATAGATGTAATATTTATTGCGAAATTACATAACAAAATACAGAACAGTACGTTGATTTCATATCTTCTGCATAAAGATTTTCAGTCAGTGTATTTGTTCTTATAAATAAGTTCTATTCGTTATTACATATCATCAAATATACTAAGAATATCACTTGTTATATGAATTAAAATTAGCGTACACACGACCACTCCTATCATCCAAACAGTATATCCATCCCGTCAAGTAATTTAAAAGTATCATGCATACATTAGACATATAGAAACAACAATTCATGCTTATAAATACATTCATACCTATACGGATTAAAATTAGGTCAACAATAATAGA
This sequence comes from Gastracanthus pulcherrimus, assembly GCA_949152435.1. Classification (NCBI taxonomy): domain Eukaryota; kingdom Metazoa; phylum Arthropoda; class Insecta; order Hymenoptera; family Pteromalidae; genus Gastracanthus; species Gastracanthus pulcherrimus. Next base: position 101,663,111 of record OX424573.1, read on the forward strand.
ATAAATAAATTAAATAAATTATGACAGATACAATAATAATACAACAATGTAGGGCTCTATACATGACAATACAAAAGTGTCCAGACACTTAAATTATTAGTCATAGTTCTGTTGTATGAGATATCTATTTAGAGCTATATTAAAATTACATAAGGACATGGTACATATCTCACACTACAGGAGAGGGAGTTCCAGAATCTCGAACCTTGGACTGAAAACGAATAGAGGCATGTATCTGTGCGGGATCCCAAGTGAGTGAGCACCGAAAGTCAGTGCCTGAGTGAGTCAGTGAATGACTGATCAAGTGAGTGAGTGCTTGAATTAATAAATAAGTCACTGAGTGCATGCGTGAGGAATGGCAGCAAGTGAATACGAGAGAGAGTGAGTGCTTGATTAATTGAATGAACAAGTGACTAGGTATATGAGTGAGTTATTATGTGAGTACGTGGGTGAGTAGTGCAAGCGAGTCAGTACAAGCAAGACTTGGTGACTGAGTGAGTACGTGAATCAGTGAACAAGTGAGTAAGTACATATATGAGTCAGCTTAAGGTAATGAGTACATGCCTTAGTCACTGCGTAAGTAAGTGATCCGGTGAATTAATGCATGAATATGTCATTTTATGAGTGAGTCAGACTATCGGTTCTCAAGCATATGACTATGACAGTGAGTAATTAAACAAGTGAGTATGTGAGTGAGTGAGTGTGCGAATTAGTGCAAGCGAGAGTCAGAGTCTGGGTGTGTCCATGAATAAGTGATACAGTGAGTTAGTACTTGAATGCACGAATAAATTAATGAATGAGTGCATGCGTGAGTAATTAAGTAAGTACGAGATTGAGTGAGTGCGTTAGTCTGTCCAAGCAAGATAGATAGATAGATAGATAAATATACTTTTTATTTTGATATTATCAAAAATATGGTACAGAAATTATGTATATAATATTTCATATTAAGATTAAATTAACGTATTTGTTACAGTATAAGATTTTTTAAGTCACATAATCATGTTATCACATTTCGTCACATTTCGAGCAGGTACAGTCAGTTCTTAAATTTTGCATACGCACGGTTTACAGTAAATATCTATCACGTCAATTTTAAAATATTCACACACACTACAGTTACATTCATGCATCCAATCACGCCTATAAATACATTCCTACTGGTTGCTAAAATAATATTCTTAATGTAAAACCTGATAAAATAAACAAATAAATAAATAGATAAGTAAATAAATAAATAAATAAATAAATAAATAGATACATAAATAAACAAACAAATAAATAAATAAATAAATAAATAAATAAATAAATAAATAAATAGATAAATAAATAAAAATAAATAATAACATATAGGTAAATAAATATGTAAATATATAAATAAATACACAAAATAAATAAATAAATAAATAAATTAAGACAGGTACAATACATAGAATATTAAAATGAGCAACACGTATATTGAACACTTAATTTTAATTTTGTTGGTCACCGCTCTGCTGTCTGAGATATCTCATCAGCGCTGTTTTGAACTTACATAGAGACGGAAGATATCTCACATCGCAGGGGAGGTTGTTCCAGAAACGCGAACCCTGAGCTCTAAACGAGTATAGGCCAGTGTCAGTACGCGATCCCGGAACCGAGAGCTCTTTTACTCCATTCCTACTGGAAGTCCTGGCCATGTTTTTTAAAAAGAGAGCCGCAAGGTACGGAGGTTGTTTTATGTTTATTGCTTTATACAATAACAACCCCGCAAAATACGCTCGTCTTTCCTTTATAGTAAACCAGCCAAGATATTTCCTGTGAGGACTGATGTGCTCATCCCGCCTAACACCACATATGTATCTCACACATGAATTTTGCAACCTTTGTAACTTTGTCTCGAGCTTCTCAGAGCCTCGATGGTGGATGGACGAAAAAATCTTAAGCTATAGAGAGCACGGTTAACTTTCTTTCCTATTGCTTCTATCTGCATTTTCCATGTAAGTTTAGAGTCCATGACAACACCGAGGTTTGTTACAGCGTCAGAAAAGGGAACATGCACGTCATCCTGAAACTCAATGCCGGGCAAATTAAGATCTTGCAGCTGATTTGTATTGTACTCGGAACCAAAAACTATCGCTTTAGTTTTGCCCACATTCAGTCTCAGTCCGGACACACTGGCCCATCCTGACACTGCCCACGCCACATCCGGCGTGTGGCCGATACCCCGATACAGATCCTGCCAGGCAACTTGAGTGTAGATTTGTAAGTTGTCTGCGTATAGCAAGTATTCAACATCACCACCAGTTAGTACGTCTTGTAGGTCATTAATGTACAAGCTGAAAAGCAGAGGCCCCAGGACTGAGCCCTGTGGCACGCCCAGATTAGTGGTCAGCCAATCTGAATCCCCATTGCTATTTATGACCTTTTGTTTCCGACCAATAATATAAAATTTAATCCACAGAAGCACACCCCTAGAGAACCCCATGCCAATCAGCTTACGGAGAAGTTTAGACGGTGATATAGTGTCGAACGCCTTGCTAAAGTGAAAAAGTAACAGAATCGTTAGTAGTTTTCTCTTATAGTTAATACCCGTTCGAATGTCCTCTGTTAGCTTTATTAATGCAGTTTCTGTACTGTGATACTGTCGGAAACCTGTCTGTGGTGGGTCAAGGATCTTCTTTCTATAAATTAACACTTTGATCTGGTCATGGGCTATCTTCTCCAATATCTTGGAGAGGAAGCTCAACAATACTATTTGACGGAAGTCGGAGGCCGATGACGGCACAGAGATCTTCTTAAGCGGCACTAGATGAGCCCCCCTCCAAGTTGATGGGAAAACCCCCGTAGACAAGGAGGAGTTAAAAATGCGTAATATGTGATTGCCAATGAAAGGTAGAGCCTTGACTATCACACTTTGGGGATATATATGGAATAGAAATGATAAATTTATGTATGGATACAAAAAACTTGCATCCATCTGGTGATAATATATATGACCAACTCTGGAGTATCACTTAGCGTCTGTAATAGGTACTTGCCAGCATTGCACTGATGATGGCTCACTGTCAAAGTACTGGACCCGAAACGCTATTATGTAATTTTTTCATTATTTCTTAATAAAAACTTATTCTTATCTTTTATTTACATTCAAAATATATATTCTTTTTCTTTGCTCAGACATTCGTCTCTTTCGGATGTTATTTTCGCATTAATTTCTCTTTCGGAGGATAAACTGTCGTAATACAGTCACCTATCCGAATTGAGGAAAGCGGAATGACAAAAGTTCGTTGGAATAGTATATATGGGTTTATAGCTCGTGGAGTTCAATAGATTCTCTTTAAAATAAGTATGTGGGTAAGTTAGTGAGCGAGTGAGCTCGAGTCAGTGTAAGTTAATGAGTGCATACGTGAGTCACTGTATGAGTAAGAGATTGGGTGAGTTAATGCATGAATAATTCCGTTTGTGAGTGAGAAAGAATATAAGTATTCAAGCATATGAGTACGAGAGTGAGTAATTAAGCAAGTTAGTGCGTGAGTGAGTGAGTGTACGAGTTAGTGCAAGCGAGAATCAATGTCTAAGTGAGTCCGTGAATAAGTGATCAAGTGTGTTAGTGCTTGAATGAATGAATAAATGACTGAGTACATGCGTGAGTAATTAAGTGATTACGAAAGTGAATAAGTGTGTGAGTCAGTCCAAGCGAGAATGAGTACCTGGGTGAGTGCGTGCATCAGTGATCAAGTGAGTGAGTTCTTGATGAATGAACAAGTGACTAAGTTTATGAGCGAGTTATTAAGTGATTATGTGGGAGAGTAAGGGCGCGAGTCAGTGCAAGGGACAGTTAGTGACTAATGAGTGCATGAAAGAATTGACAAGTGAGTAAGTGCTCTACGAATTAACAAGTGACTCAGCGCATGAGCGAGTAATTAAAGTAAGTATGTGAGTAAGTGAGTAAGCGAGTTAGTGTGAGTCAGTGTAAGTTAATGAGTCCATGAGTGAGTTACTGTGTGCGTAAGAGGTTGGGTGAGTTAATGTATCAATAAGTCAGTTTATGAGTAAGTCATGCTTTTAGTTTTCTATCTTGTGAGTACAAGAGTGAGTAATTAAGCAAGTGAGTGCATGAGTTAGTCCAAGCGAGAGTGAGTACTTGAGTGAGTGCGTGAATGAGTGCCATATGCATGAGTGTTTGAATGTATGAACAAGTGACTGAGTATATGAGTGAGTTATTAAGTGATTACGTGGGTGCGTAAGTGCGCGAGACAGTGCAAGCGAGGGTTAGTGAATGAATGAGAGCGTTAAAGAGTGGACAAGTAAGTTAGTACTTGTGCGAATAAACAAGTAATTCAGGGTATGAGCGAGTAATGAAGTGAGTAAGTATGCGAGTAAGTGAGTGAGCGAGTGAGTGTGTGAATCACTGTAAGTTAATGAGTACAGGAATAAGTCACTGTGTGAGTAAGAACAAGTGAGTAAGTAAATATATGAGTCAGCTTAAGGTAATGAGTACATGCCTTAGTCACTGCGTAAGTAAGTGATCCGGTGAATTAATGCATGAATATGTCAGCTTATGAGTGAGTCAGGCTATAAGTTCAAGAACGAGTGTGGGAGTTAGTAAGTCTGTGTATGAATGAGTGGATAACAAAATGAACGAGTAAGAGGGTGAGTTACTAAATGCACAAGTGAATAAGAGAGTGAGAGCAAGTGTGTTAGTGAGTACATGTATAAATCAGTAAGTAAGCGAGTGCAAAGTGAGTGAGCAAGTGCTTGACAGAGTGAAAGTTAGTAAGAGAGATTTATAAGCGAGTGAGTTAGTAAGAGAAATTTAGAAGTGAGAGTGTTAGTAAGAGATATTTATAAGTGAGAGAGATTGTAAGAGAGATTTAGAAGTGCGATAGTTGGGGAGTGCATGACTGAGTTCGAGTGTAATTGGGTAAGTAAGCAAGTAAATCCGAGAGCGTGTAAGTGCGCGAGTGCTTCAGTTGGTCAGTTATTTATAACTTTTCGTAATTTTTTTGTAATTTTTTGTAACTTTTTAAAAGTTATGAAAATTTACAATTTATATATATATATATATATATATATATATATATATATATATATATATATATATATATATTTAAAAAACGAATTTTATATCATTTTTTATAAATATTAATTATTGTAGTCTATATATAAAACTTTTAAGTATAATTTGTTGCCCAATCAAAAAGAGAAAAAAAATTGCATTCAGTGGGATTTGAACCCGTAATCTTCTAATCATGAGTCCTTTACTTCAGCACTGAGCTTAGTGACTTAGGATAGCTTGAAGTAAAGTAAAATATTCCTAGTATTAGTACTGCAACAACGTATCTAACAAGGAAAACGGCCGAGGTGTCCGCCTCCGATTTTCCTGAATTTTTTATATTTTGTAGAGGATCGAAAAATAAGAGACACTCATTTTCTTTTATCGGCCCAATCCTATATTAAAGGGGTGAAAACCGCCCCTAAAGTTTACCCCCGAAAACGGGTTTGTTTACATACCTTAAGTTCTAATTAATGTTTTGAAATGAAACAAAATGGAAAATACTTCTCTTTGAATGACGAAACTAGCAAGTATAGTTTGGTTCCCAGGGGTCGTAACCCTTACTTTTTATTTCAGAAGAACCTTATTTTTTAAACTATTTTTGTATATAATATTTGCAACAAAATTAATTAATTATTATAAAAATCATTTTTGGGCTTAAAATAAAAAATTAAAGTTGACGTGTTTCAGAGTTTTTGCAAATAAGAGCGTTATCGGTGGTAAACAATCCCTTAGGCGCAGAATACTTTCGAACCGTTAAATTAAATATTTCAAGTTATATAATGCATAATTTATTTTTATTTGGTCTAATTTTTTTCTATGGGTCCAATTTCCTAAGGGGTGAAACGCACCCTTAAAATTCCCTCCAATAACGTTTTTTTCTACATATCCCAAGTTCGGATTAAAATTTTAAATTAAACACAATGGAAAATATTTCTCTTTGAAATGCGAAATTAGCAATGGTAGTTTGATCCCGTAGGGTAGCAACCCTTATATTTTATTTCGGAAAAACTTTTTTTTTTTTAAATTGTTTTTGTATATAATATTTACAATAAATTTAAATAATTATTGTTAAAATTATTTTTAGGATTAAAATTTAAAATTAATGTTGACGTGTTTCAGGGTTTTTGCAAATAAAAGCGATATCGGGGTAAACAACCCCTTTGGCGCGCAATGCTTCGTATCATTTAAGTAAATATTTTAAGGTGTATGACGTGTATATTCATAATCATTAATCATGAATATTTTATAAGCATCATATAACACATAACAATCATAAAACCTATAAAATCATAAATCCCATAAACCCACAAACTCCATAAAATTCATAAAACTCATAAAAACGGAAACCCCCAGTGAGCCCATAAACTACTATAACCTCATGAAAACCATAATCATAGTATAATATTATGACAATAATTTCGGCTAATTTAACCAAGATTATTGCGCCGCACATGTAGGCTTTAACATTATGTTTTATTCGAGGCTTGAAAGAAATTGTACACGGGAATTTAGGATAATACTATGAACACTTGTGGTTTATTCAATTTTACGTACAAAAGTTGAGCGCCAGCTGCGCGAATTCGCAGCACGATTTTACAATTATTCTACCGATATAATTAATCTACTTAAACAATAAATTAACTACGGTGAGCACGCGGTACGGTGGAAAACGGTAAATGTTCGGGATGGGAAGAATCTACTTCTCAGGGACGCGAATTCAAGTGATTTCCGGCGACGAAATACACGTGGAAAAGGCGGCAACGCGACGCTCAACACGCACGCGGCGCAAGCTTTACAAAATTATTACCTAAATATATACATATACGTAATTATGGTTCCGCACTAAGCACAATAGTATTCTGTGCAACTTACTCTTTATTTAGAATCTGGTGTGGCCTCCTTCGATGACACAGGTTGGTCGGCACGCACGATAAACGATTTATATAAGTCTAAGTTATATTCACGAGTGGTTCTTTTTTGGTATTCGCACGGAGCTATTATCGAAACGAAGCGTCGGTGTACGTAGCTCAGTACGAAGTGGACTCGTCGTCCCTTCGTCACCGCGGCGCTCGAGTTTCGGTAGTGCGGACAGAGCCCGCCTGAGGGTGTAGCCCATGCTTTGGCGAGGGAGAAAGAGAAGTGCGAAGGAGGAAAGGGAAGCGTCTGCTCGCGGTGACGTCACGCTATGTGGCATGCGGCCGACGGCCTGCGGACGGTGTTGGAGAGGACGAGGAAGGACGAGTGGCCAGGACGAGGAAGTGCGACGAGGGATGCAGAAGGAGAGGTATCTGGGCAATGGTGCCGACGAAGGGGCACGATGGCGAGAGTTGCAGGGCCCAGGACGGCGTACTTGCAGCAGGAGCAGTGGGCACGATTAACCTCGAAGAGGTTATGTTTATATACAGCTTCCCACTGCATTCATCCACTGCCATTATTATCAGGTGAGATTAGTGTTTGGTTTATGACTGGAATCTCCCCTTACTAATGCTGTGTTGTGGCTAGGTGTCTTGCTTCGGAGGCTGTTGCTGCTGCTGTTATGGGGGAGCGGGCCACAATTTGAGCTACATTGCTGTATCTGCGGGACCACCCTGCCTCTGCAAACCCTCCAGACCAGGTAAGAGAGTTCCAATTTGATGTGCATGTCTGCTAAAGACTAACTCTTGTTTATATTTTCTAGGGTGTATGCTGCAGGCCTCCTTCACGTCTAGAGAAGCAGCCGCCCAAGGTGGATCTATCCATGCCTTTCAAGGCATACAATCAGGTGGGTATCATTCCAATACTATTTTACTTATCTTCCCAGTTTCTAATCTCTTGTGTGTTTCCTTAGGTTGGTTCGAGGGGACAGGAGTAAGGAAGGGAGACGCCAGGGCATGCTCAGCGCACCCCAGCCGAGATCAGCCTGCTTCCACCTATGCGAGGCTTAATGGATGGCAGCTGCGCGTCTTCTTCAGCTGCTTCAGGGCATGAGAGCTCGCTTGCTCTGTGTCGTCCAGTGGAATAGTGTATGTGTGTATGTACGTGTATAGAGAGTGAGATGGGTAAATAATGTGATAACGTTAACATTGTGTAACACACACAAAATGTGGTGTTACAAACTCCCCCCTACTAAAACGAAGCGAGGGTACGCGGTTCGCGGTTTACTAGGGACGTGCTCACTCGGTACGCAACTAACTAATCTATGTGCTAACCTAATCTATGCTAACCATTCGTTCTTACGCTTCTAACTAGAGAAATACTTAGCCTACGCAAAATGTATAATTTAGCTTAAATACTTCATTTAGTCTCATTTCTTCTCGTTCTTTTGTTGAACACGACCTGTAGGCGCTATGATACATTTAAATACCGATAATTACTTACATTATGCTGTACACGTGGTTAAATCGTGGGTAGTACGGTTGAGTCTTAAAAAAACTAATAACATAGATATATACAAAGTTATTCTTATCAACTAAATTCTTAAAGTCTAGATTTCCTAACTTAGTAAGGGACACTTCATAATATTGTGCTTAGTAAAATTATATTCTATATAATCGTTAATACCAAATTTTTGTGCATGTAGCTGGCACTAGGGTACATGCCGATTTTACTATTAGTTACTTGTATCCAGTGAGTGAATTCTCGGTACCTTCGCGTAACGAACCCACACCCTAATATACGATTGAAGTCCTTTAGTGAGTTAGTTAGAATCAGTATTGGCAATCACACCTGTCAGTCCCTTTTTTCACATATACCTTAATTTACTTTATACCACTTTATACCATTTTATACCCTGTACTCCATTTTACGTATGCACAATCCCTTACATTTCTAGGTTACGAAATATGATTGCAATATTTACAAGGAGGGTTCGGTATTACGATAGGGAAGAATTAGTTTGGTAGGGCATTATTGACGATAAAGAAAAGAAACAGGGTCGGTATTGGCGATAAGAGGCGTTCGGTGTTGACGATGGGAGGGGCGCAGTATTGCGGAAGGGAGGAGGTTGGTATTTCGATAAAAGGTGTTCGGTATTGGCGATAGGAGGGGCTCAGTATTGCGGAAGGGAGGAGGTATTTCGATAAAAGGTGTTCGGTATTGGCGATAGTTCGGTCCGACGACCTTCGATAGTCCGACGGTGGTGGTCCCGTACACCGTGGGCACGTGTGCACGTCGACATTTGGTTGGCCAGACTGGAAGCAGAACTTATAGTCCCTCCGGCTTTTACAGTGCGAATATCTATGACCTTCCTTCTTACAATTCCAGCAGGACCCTTGCGAAGAAGCGGAGGCAGTATCATTCGATCGGTACGGAGCTGGAGGCTGGATCTTTAAGTCCATCAAGCTGGGAATGGTCTTCCCCCCGACGAACAAGGTCGGTGCGAGTGGTATCGGGCTGGCTCGCTCTCCCCTCACGAAATTAATCGGGCCCATTGCATATATAGGGTGTACCGACTCTACCCCGACTCGTTCTCTGAGGCTCCGCCCTCTCTCAATTAGCACTTCCCTTTCCAACTTCGTCTGGGTCGTAGCCGTCTTAGTGAAGGTAATTGAGTCCCCCGCTGTAATGCGTACGCGTCCCCCGTTCGGGTCGCTTACCACATTAATGATGGGGTGAGTTTTAGACCTTTTTGGTTTTGCCGGTCTACGATAGGAGGGGTGATTGGATGGGAATCGGACAGTAGGGGAGTGGATAATTTTTAAGCCAATCACTGCGGACGGGGATGTCATCCCCCCCCCCCGGAAGCGAAGCCGCGACCCCGTGGTCTAGAGGAGGTTCTACTAATGTGGCTGAGACAACCATTTGCGAGTTATCGGTTGCAATACGAGATTTTGCGAAGTTTGTAGCGACGCCTTCGAATCTTTTAATAGAATGGCGAAACTTACAAAAAGAACACGTATTAATGTCCGCGTCTTTCTTCCCACAACGATAACAAAATCTCTTATTACGTGGTTCTTTGCAATCACGATAACAATGTCCCGAACCTTTACAATTCCAACATACTCGGTCAGTTTTATTGCGAGTGACTGCCGATGCGGGCTCTGATTTCCGCGACGACTCTGCAGAGTTTTTCCGATCGCTTGTCTTCGAATTTCTGCGCTTAGCGGTGTTGTTTTTAGGCTTCGAAGACGGTAAACATTGAACCGACACCCACTCAGGCTACCGAGGCGAAGGCTGAGTTCCCGACTGTGTGCTCATGTTTACCGGTACCGCAATGGTCTTTCTTACCGGGGAGTGTCCTATCTTTTTATTTCGAGGTGGGTTGCAGTTAGGACAGTTGGGAATTATGACTCCTAGGTGGCCACATTTGTAGCATAAAATCCCAGATTTATTAGGGCAGAACTTTGCCTGGTGTCCGGTAAGGTGACAGGCCCAGCAAGCATATAAAGATTTGCTATACACTGGTTTGCCTATATACAATGAGTTAGACGAATTCGAATTATTCTTACGATTTGGGTAAGAAATTAATTTTTCTGCTGGTGATTTTCAGGAAAAGGATTTGACTTCCCGAGTTTTCGAAGTTCTATTCGATTGACTCCATGTCAATCGATCTAACATTTGCGATTCATTCGGGATTTTACGAGTTCTGTTCGACGATTTACGATTGGTGGTTTCGTGTGATTCATTCGTCAATGAATCAATAATACGATGATTTTTCGGGCTACGAACCCGCTGTTCCGAAAGTGAACAGTTGGGTGTGTTGCTATTTCGATTTTCGGATCTTTCAGCTAATTTCGATTCTACTATGTTCGAGTTTTTATTATTCGAAGGTCGATATGATTGTTCCGACGATGAACAATCCGACCTGCGGGCACTATTCAAAGTTTTCGATGAATTTTTCAAACGTTTAGTCCGATTCGAGTTACGATCACTCCTTACAGGTTCTTTCGAACGGTTTGTTGCAGATTTACTCGCGGTAGCTACGATTGGGAAATTTTCCGTAACTCCGTCTGCGTTTCCGTAACCTGGGAGTGTGGAAAGGTGATTCAACTGAGATTCGTTTAACGCAGTTGTATTTTGAGCTTCGAAGTTGTTCACAGCCGATGAACAATGCTCTACTGCAGTTTCCTCCGAAGTGAGAACCGACGATTTCTCTTCACTCTTTCCTAATGAATTCGAATTTTCGGGGGTAGATGCCGATACAATTGTTGTCGCTAATTCCACAGAAGAATCAATTGCGAAAGTCGCGCGAGATACGGACGAATTTTCATTCTCCATCTTATCAACTGCGTTAGGAGATACCGTTAGATCCGGCGGAGGTGGTTCGATGACTAGCGACAACAATGGTCCTTGTGCGGGATACGATTCGAGACGTTTTTGCAATTCGATGGGGTTCTGTTGTCCGGTAATTTGCGATATGGGGGAATAATACTGTTGTGGGTGGAGATTAGGGAATGGTACAGCGGTGCGGTAGGTATTTGATGCGATACTGTATGTTGGAATTTCGGGTATTGTGTTGTATTGTGGCGTATAATAGTTACATTGTTGTGGGCAAGGAGGGGTTTGTATGTTAGGGTTTTGTGTATGAAGATTTTGTGTAGTAGTGTAGGATTGTATTGATATAGGGTGTGTGGGTTGTGCGATAGGGGCGTGTTGTACTTGTAAAGGTTGTAAGGTTTGTACTGTAGGGTAGGTTGGTATTTGTGGGGTAAGTGTAGGTTGTGGGGCGAAACATCTATACGGTTCCATTAAGTGGATCGGTATTTACGAGACATTATCAGATTGTACAGCAGGTTTTTGTTCAATTGTCTCTTGGATAAGATTTTCAATTGCTTTAATCTCACAACTCGTATCAACAATACTAATCTGAAAATATTTCGCGCTATTCGAAAGAGTATTTATATCATATATTGCTAATACAGAGCGTACAATCTCTTGGTTGTTCGCGACATTAGACAAATATCCTTGCATCGAGTTAGAATTAAGACATAAACAAGGGTTTTCTTTACATGCGATTTGATCATCATTGCACGGAATCCATGGCACAACATTAGATCCAAAAATCAATTTAAGCTGATATCTAACTACTCGATCCAGTATCTCGTTATTGGTTCCTAATGTACTAATTTTGTTTATATTGGCATGACGCCATACATAATCTAATCCACGAGTTGAGTAAAGGAGTTCGACATTTGCTTTTCTAGCCACTATCGCTTTCTCGAGAACTTTCAATTGGTCAGCCGTCGACATTTTAAGGTAAAGGGATGTTACGTTTCTTTAATTCGAAGTTAGCATGACTGACTTTAGCTCACTTTTGCTTGCTCACTAGAAAGTGCGATTTGGTATTACGAAAGGTGTATAAGAGAAAAAGAAAAAATAAAATAAGAAAAACTTAATTTAGATCAAGAAAAAAAAGAAATGAAAAACAATGGAGTTCTCAGAGAAAAAATCACAGATGAAATGTTGCAGAGAGTATAAAAAAAAGGAATAAGCGAAAGCAAGCAACAATAAGCAAAATAAATTTTTAATAAGCAGTGTGTAAAGTAAACAAAAGTTGAAGCGAAGTATTACGATTGTCTAAGCGTAAGCGGGTATGAGGTATGCAAGCAGAAATATATTGGGTAAAAAGGTAGATGGTGGGTTTCGATAAAATGCTATATTGGGTGAAGGGGTTCAAAAACTAATGCTACGAAGAAAATTCGAGTTGTTTTCCTAAAAAAAAAATTCTTTTACGAGGGAAAAATATAAAAAATTTTACTTTCTTATGATTTCGATATAAATAAAAAACAATAAATATTACTAGGAGTTTTTCTTTAAATAGACAAAAATAAATCCAGACGAACTTTATTAATTTAAGATATTTAACAATAACCACGATGATAATCTTTTTGTTCGTACAAATTCTCAACTTAATATTATTTAAGAAATCTGGAACTTTTTGTTAAATGGGATTGAAGATGCGAACAAATGAAAAAAAATCTTAAAATGGGATTGAAGATGCGAACAAACAAAAAAAATAATATAATTAACAAGCAAAAGCAAGGTCGCTAAGCGGAAATTCCATACAAGTATTTCTGCATGCATGCGGTAGGGATACACAAGGTAAAACTCAACTACTGCCAATTTGTAGTCAGGTGGGGATTGATAGGGTCTCGTGATGTTGTTTATGTTCGATATGGGCTGAGGAATGTGTGTTCGATAGGTGGAATATTACTAATTCAAAATAATATTGTACACTTATTTTAACGAAGGTGGATTATTGTAAGCTAGCGTTGTTTACCAAAAACACTAAAAATGTATTGCAAAATTAAAGAATATTGCAATTGTAATCAAGGGTTGCTAACCAATTAAAAAAAGATTTATAGGTAATAATAAAAAACAAAATGATCAAAGTTTTAATTTAAATTTACAATTCATTACCATGAAAGCACAAAATTTTATAATTCCTTTAGTCAGGTCCAAATAGTAAATTAAACTTTTATACGAAATATTTATTCGACTATACGAGGTAAATAGAAAATATTTATACTAAATATTTATTCGACTATACGAGGTAAATAGAAAATATTTATAGTAAATATTTATTTTGAATTTTAATACGAATATTTACTACAAATAATATACTATACAAATTTCAATTTCCAAGATTTTGAACTCAATATTAGAAAAAAGTTTTATACGAAATTTTATACAAAGTGTACGAAACTAGATTAGGTATTATCTATTTGTACAAAAAACGGACAAAGTTTATCAAAGGAGAAAAAAACTATTCACTTATTTTTGATAAATCCACTTTGCAACGATTAAATCACTATAGTGATTATAGGATTCATGGGAAATAGGTGTAAAATGTTATTGATCGGAAGATGGGAGTTTACAGTAGCGATAGGCGGAGAAAATAAATATTATATATTACGAAATTGTGTATAAAATACATAAAATAGGGTACATGTGCGTAAAATATAAAATTATGAACATATAATAGTAATAAAAATGTTACCTTTTATTTTCGAGTGAGTGAGGTTTCTAAACTTTATGCTTTTATTCAAGTTCAAGAAAAATTTTTGTAACGTCGTGGCAATTTACGAATATACTATCATTATACAAATATACTATTATTATGTGAATATACTATTATTATAAGAATATACTAGTATTGTGTGAATATACTATTATTATATGAATATACTAGTATTATGTGAATATACTATTATTATAGTAATGATGATTAATATTAATTTATTAAATTTATGTTGTAAATATTCTAATTTAAAATAAAAATAAAAATAAAAGTATCTATTCAACGCCTATTTAATTGAAAATAATTTCCACTGCGTGTGTTTATAACAAAAATGTATTTAAATCTGAATATAATTGATCCAGGTATGAACCATTACTAATCATATTTACTAATTTCTGTAAATATTTTTTCAAAACAAAATTTTATTTGTTATACTAATATTTAAAATCGTTAAACATATGGAATAACAATTGAGTCACAAAAAAGATTTTCAATAAAATAATTTTTTTTAAAAAAAAAGTAGATTGTAGAGTCTATACTGTATTTAATGAACACGTGTTGCCAAAACTTATTTTCAACTATCTTCTAAAATTATCGTTTTGATATTTAAATAGTACGTAAAATTGAATAAACCATACAACTAAACACAACATTTAGTGTAATAAACAGTGAGTGAGTGCGTGGTAAAGTTTCGAAAAATTTTCTTCGAATATTAATTTTGAAAACTATTTAAATAAAATTCGTGATAACCATCAACAATTTCGAAAATTTTTGTATAATAATACAAAAATTTTCGAAATTGTTGATGGTTATCATGAATTTTATGTAAATAGTTTTCAAAATTAATATTCGAAGAAAATTTTTCGAAACTTTACCACGCACTCACTCACTGTTTATTACACTAAATTTTGTGTTTATACAATCCTAATTATTTAGGATATACGTATAAATTTTGGGGATATATTTTATTGTATTTATGCCAATGTGCAAAATGCAAAATAATCAGCATAAATTATTAATGCCAAGTCATGCTAGCGTGGCCTACCGCCTGACGCCAACGAAAAAAGATATCTGTCTGTGAGACTATCTCGTGGCGCACATGCAAAAATGGCCAGCTACAAGCCGTCGCGGCGTTGTCAAGCGTCTCGCCGCGGCCGCGTGTATATCACTCGCCAAAATTCCAATTATATATTACAGGTGCCACTATATGTTTAAATTCACCTGCACTGTCGTTTTCTACGAATTATTAATCACGAATTAATTTCCTCTAAATTTTAATTTAGTTTAATAATTTAATTCAAATTTCACCGGAATTTTTGTCTACCCCAGGTTACTGCGTTAATTTTATAACACGTTGGGCGCCAATTTTATGACAATAATTTCGGCTAATTTAACCAAGATTATTGCGCCGCACATGTAGGCTTTAACATTATGTTTTATTCGAGGCTTGAAAGAAATTGTACACGGGAATTTAGGATAATACTATGAACACTTGTGGTTTATTCAATTTTACGTACAAAAGTTGAGCGCCAGCTGCGCGAATTCGCAGCACGATTTTACAATTATTCTACCGATATAATTAATCTACTTAAACAATAAATTAACTACGGTGAGCACGCGGTACGGTGGAAAACGGTAAATGTTCGGGATGGGAAGAATCTACTTCTCAGGGACGCGAATTCAAGTGATTTCCGGCGACGAAATACACGTGGAAAAGGCGGCAACGCGACGCTCAACACGCACGCGGCGCAAGCTTTACAAAATTATTACCTAAATATATACATATACGTAATTATGGTTCCGCACTAAGCACAATAGTATTCTGTGCAACTTACTCTTTATTTAGAATCTGGTGTGGCCTCCTTCGATGACACAGGTTGGTCGGCACGCACGATAAACGATTTATATAAGTCTAAGTTATATTCACGAGTGGTTCTTTTTTGGTATTCGCACGGAGCTATTATCGAAACGAAGCGTCGGTGTACGTAGCTCAGTACGAAGTGGACTCGTTGTCCCTTCGTCACCACGGCGCTCGAGTTTCGGTAGTGCGGACAGAGCCCGCCTGAGGGCGCAGCCCATGCTTTGGCGAGGGAGAAAGAGAAGTGCGAAGGAGGAAAGGGAAACGTCTGCTCACGGTGACGTCACGCTATGTGGCATGCGGCCGACGGCCTGCGGACGGTGTTGGAGAGGACGAGGAAGGACGAGTGGCCAGGACGAGGAAGTGCGACGAGGGATGCAGAAGGAGAGGTATCTGGGCAATGGTGCCGACGAAGGGGCACGATGGCGAGAGTTGCAGGGCCCAGGACGGCGTACTTGCAGCAGGAGCAGTTGGCACGATTAACCTCGAAGAGATTATGTTTATATACAGCTTCCCACTGCATTCATCCACTGCCATTATTATCAGGTGAGATTAGTGTTTGGTTTATGACTGGAATCTCCCCTTACTAATGCTGTGTTGTGGCTAGGTGTCTGGCGAGTGCTTCGGAGGCTGTTGCTGCTGTTGTTATGGGGGAGCGGGCCACGAGTTGAGCTACATTGCTGTATCTGCGGGACCACCCTGCCTCTGCAAACCCTCCAGACCAGGTAAGCGAGTTCCAATTTGATGTACATGTCTGCTAAAGACTAACTCTTGTTTATATTTTCTAGGGTGTATGCTGCAGGCCTCCTTCACGTCTAGAGAAGCAGCCGCTCCGCCCAAGGTGTTGTGTGTTTCCTTAGGTTGGTTCGAGGGAACAGGAGTAAGGAGAGGAGACGCCAGGGCATGCTCAGCGCACCCCAGCTGAGATCAACCAGCTTCCACCTATGCGAGGCTTGATGGGATGGCAGCTGTGCGTCTTCTTCAGCTGCTTCAGGGCATGAGAGCTCGCTTGCTCTGTGTCGTCCAGTGGAATAGTGAGTGAGATTGGTAAATAATGTGATATCGTTAACATTGTGTAACACACAGAAAATGTGGTGTTACAATATAATCCCATAATCCAATAATCTCGCTCCTAAACGAGATTCTCACCGCTACTGAGAATTTCGCTTTCTACCGAGAAACTCGCTCTCAGCAGAATTTTGCTCCTGACACTGACTCTTATCTCGGCTGAGAATTTCACTCCCGACCGAGAATCTCGCTCCCGACTGAAAATCTCACTGACGATCGTGAGTCTCGCTGTAACCAAGAATCTCGCTACCGATCGAGAGTCTTGCTGCAACCAAGAATTTCGCTGCTGACCGAGAGTCTCGCTGTAACCGAGAATCTCGCTGCTATCGAGAATCTTATTGTTGGCTGAGAATATCGTCTGTAACGAGGTCTTGGTCCCGGGATGAGATTTTCCTATCTCCAGACGAGACGAGTATATTGCGCTTGTAATGTAAAATAAGCATTGAAGTAATATAACTAAAAACAATAGAAGTGTATCTATATCGTAGTACCGTATATGCAAAAGTTAATTCATCACTTTTATATTTTTTATTAATACATATATTAATTCTTTATATTATAAACTGAAGGGTTTAAAATATAAATATTGTCATTCAATGATGATTTTTCGAAAATTAGCTTTGTAACCTTACTGCCAGCCAATGAAAGTCCTTAAGGAAAGTGAAATAATAGCCCTACCTTATTCGTTGAGAAATCTATTAAAAAATTAATTGTGGGAAAATAGATTTATTTATCTTCAATTGATGGTAAAACTCTCTGCTTACATGAATATTTGTATTTTTATAAACCGGATATGACATATTTTTGTACTGAAAGAGAAAGATATATAAAGTTGATTTACAACTCAGTTGCAATCCGGTACTCACTATAAACAGGCCCTAAATGGGTCGGTATGTTGGAACCCAGTAAACAAGAGATATCTGCAGATATCTTTAAGCATCTATCCGATATCTTTTAGATATGGAGAGTTTGGATTTAATCTGGGTTGGCGGATAAACTATTAATACAGATATATAGAACTCCCTAATTTCGATGTATTACCCTTGTTATTGCGAATTCTACCAATTTTATAGCACATTCGACAAGAAAATATGGTAATTTTTACCGTTTATTCTTATTATGCTTATATTGTACATTCAACCATCCTTATTTAGTGATATAACATCAATATCTACTATATTTTATCGTATACGCAAACAGATTTTTTTATCAACGTCTACCATATTTTTATAGCAGTAACCAAATATCGCAATATCATTTTTCGACAAAGATTGTAGATACGTTTTTACTTGCGATTTTAAATTGAATTACACAAGTAAACAATAGTTAAAAAATTAATTTGACATCTGTTAATTTCAATATCTACCAAGTATGGGAAATACTATCCGGATGGTACTTTAGAATTTTATACTTTTGAGTCATAAAAGATTGATTTTAATTATTTTATTATTTGTTTTAACTGCCTGTGTAAGAACTTGCGTAAGAACTTACGAAATATAGTACGTGGTTCTTACGTGAGTCTAAGCATAAGTTCTTACTTAAGTTCTTACGTCAGTCTTTACGTAAGTTCTTCCGTAAGTTCTTACGCATGTCTTTACGTAAGTTCTTACATAAGCAGTTGAAATAATTTTTAAAATAACTAAAAATAATATTTTAAGATTCAGAAATACCAAATTCCGAAGTTTCATCTGTATGGTACTTCCCACAGTAAGTATCTCAATAGATGTTAAATACATTTGTTTAATTATTATTTAGTTGACTAATTCAATTTAAAAACGCAAGCAAGAACTTACGTAAGAACTTACGTAAGACCTTCGTTCAAATACGTACATAAGTTCTCACGTAAGATCTTCGATTAAATTCGTACATAAGTTCTTACCTAAGATCTTCGTTCAAATACGTACATAAGTTCTTACGTAAGTTCTTCGTTGAAATACGTACATAAGTTCTTACGTAAGATCTTCGTTGAAATACGTACATAAGTTCTTACGTAAGTTCTTCGTTGAAATACGTACATAAGTTCTTACGTAAGATCTTCGTTGAAATACGTACATAAGTTCTGACGTAAGTTCTTACATAACCATTTTCAGTAGGGTATGTGGGTACCTGAATATGTTAGTATGTTGATAGTTATGAGTGACACCGAATGGATATGCAGGTGAGCGGAGGGGTGTATGGGTAGAAAAATGAGTGGAGGGGTGTGTGGATAGGCACATGAGTAGATAGGTTGGTAAATAGTTTAGGTAAATAGGTGTGATATATTTGTGATTGAATCGGTGTATGCATGGGTGAATATGGTGAATATATGGGGTGCGATGGTGAAATCAATTTGATACGAATAAGCGCGTGAGAGGATGTGTTTGGGAAATATATGTGATTGAATGGACAGGTGTGTGAATATATGTGCGTAAGGGTTATTAGATGTATGCGAAAATAGATGGCTGGGTGCATGAGTGTGAGTAGGACGTAGGTGTGTATATGATTGGATGAGTGCGTGTAAATATGAGTTCATAAATGGATATGGGTACATGTTATTAGATGCATATATGATGTGTATATGATATGTGTATTAGAGTATGGGTAAATGAGCCTTTAAATAGATGGGTGGATAAATGCGTCGGTGTGTCAGTGGATGAGTGGGTATGTAGATAGATACATTGATATGTGTGTAAAAGGACGTATAAGTAGGTTAATCAGACGGGTCGATGAGTATGTAGGAGGGTAGATGTGAGTGAATGAGTGTGTGGGTGAGTATATAGGTGTGTGGGTCGGTACATGGTTGTATAGGTGGGTTGTTGTATTGGTGAGTGAATAGTTGTGTGGGTAGGTGTATGAGTGGGACTGAGAGTATGAGTATGCGGAGTGTTGATGGATGTGGGTGTTTGTTGGTAAATACGTGTGATATACGTGTAAGCGAAGCATAGGTGTGTAATAGGTTGATAGGTGTATATGTGAATGCAAGAGAGTATACAGATGGTAGTGGATGGATGAATAAGTCTATATGTTATTGGACGTGTGTGTGTATGAATGGGCGTGTATGAGAATCTATGTGGGATGTGCGTCTGCATATGTCAGTGGTTGCTGTAGGTGGAGAGGTCGATTCTTATACTGATGAATGGTTGTGTGGATAGACGAGTTATGTAAGTTGATGGGTGCATGTGATTGTATGGGTGCGTGGGTATGCGGATGATTGTAATGTTGCATGGTTCAATGGATAAGTGGGTGGATAGTAATGGGGTTAGATAAATGAGTGGGTGTCCGAGTATATATGAATAGGCGAGGTGTGAATGAATGGACGAGTGTGGACGAAAATGGTTGTGTTAATGATAGAGCGTAAGTAGGTGGATGCATGACAACATAACACTATTCATACCTTCTTCATTTTTGTACAAAAGAACTTATATAACATTAAGAACGCTTAATAAACTTCCAAAATTTGTTAAAAAATATTTAAGAAATTATAAGATAATAACAAAACAAAAGTAATTACTTTCTAATTTGCACTACTGACAGAATTTTGATTTATCATAGTTTTGTTTTGTATGTGCTATGACATTTTTTCACTAAAATAAATATTTTTTTTAAATCGTCAACTAGTTGAAAAAGCATTTTTCAAAGGTATTAAGATTAGTCAAAGCAAGTTGTCGTTTTTTAAAATTGTAAAAAATTGCCCGATCCATCATTTTTCTAAAAGATGGTTCATATTTCACCGATATGTCCTGTATCACAAAACCCTATAATGCGCATTAGTATGCCTATTGTACTGTGTACTATAGTTTGCACAATAATATGCGTATTATATTATAATATGCATGTAATAGTACATTGTGAAATACTATAGATGTCACAAAAGAAGTAAACCTCAACACGTGAAGGTCAGATGTCTCGTTTGGATTATAGCAGCAGATGAAACAGGATTTCTCTCATACGGAGTGTTCGCATACTAGTGCAGCTATTCTATATAATTATTTACAACCTGCAATTATTAATTTTTTATTCAAGGCAATTTTAATTTTAAACTTTACATCTCATTAATTTTAATTATTAAGATTTAATCGTTGATTCTAACTAAAATAATTTATGATCGAAAATATATAATTCATCATTCTGGTTTTAATAAATATTTATTTATAATGTTACTCCTTATTTTCTTGAAAATAAAATTAGTGCCTTTCCTTGTCGTGAATATATCTATGTTACTGAAAAACAGTTAAATATTATTGATATATTATTATCATATAATTGAACTAATTTCAGAACCTTTAATATTATCACTGAATTTCAATGCAATAATTCACATTTAAAAGATGCATTATATCCTGTAAAAATGTATATTTTAAAAAGAAATTGTTTATGAAAAATTTACAGTTCATAGTACTTAGAAATAAAATGTGATACCTTATAAGTATTGCCCTATTTATTTTTCGCTTTATTAACATCACAATATAAACCTCATTTCGTTTTTTTACTATTTATTTAGACTACGAATATTTAAATGAGTAAGTGCATGTGGGTAAAAGTGAATATGAGTTTGGGTACACGTGTAGGTACAAATATGCTTGAATATGCATGAGCGCGTAAGCATATTGAAATTTGCAGGTGAATGTATGTATAACTTGGTATACAATGTCATATTGATGAGTACAAATATGTATGTTTGTGTAAATTTTAGGGCGTATGTTCAATGACGTGAGTTAATAAGATGATGCTATTAAACACAGTTATCTATGAAATATGAAAGAAAACCTCTTAAACATTACTATCAGCGACCCTATAAGCCTGGACATCATACGTACTATGCTTATTTATGCCGTGCTTAGGTACCATTATCTGGTGTATGAATACACTATCTACCATCCACCATCTACCATCAATTACCCATCATCCACCATCGATCATCAACTATCCTCCATTCATCATCCACCATCCACCATCAACTATCCACCATCCACCAAATTCTGTTTTAGCATTCGTCACGATAACACGTGCATAAGACTTTAAACAGGTAGTGGGCCAATACTAGGCCAGTACAAGTAAAAAACGTTTTTATGCCCATCTGAACGAAAATGGCCACTTTTTTCCCTGAAAAGCGAGACCAAAATTATACTTTTTGCCCGCAAATCCCTTTTTTTCCTCGGGAAAAAAGTGACTTCACTAGAAAATAGTCAACATTCCTTTATTTCATCAAGTTCTACCAATAACCCTGATTTTCGATTGTTTTTTAACAGTCCATTAGTTCCGCTTTCCAAGTCAAAAAGTGGCCACAGTTGAAATGGGCATAAAGTACTATATGCAACTCGAGAAAAAAGTCGATTTTTCCCTTATATTTTAATAACGGTGCTCGCTCACTTCGCTTCGTTCACTCGGGCAGTAAACTCACCGGCGGAAAAAATATTCAACTTTTTGCCCCTGTTATATCATGTATTATTTTGCATCAATGATACTAATGTGTCTTACGTATTTGTTTATCTACACCGATTATTCAGGAACGGCTAGATAGGTTTAAAAAATTATTTTTACATTCTACCCAGGGTTAGCCTACGTTGGTCTCATGCGATTTTGGGTCAGTATTGGCCCAGTATAATACCAGTACAAACAAAAAACTACATTTTTGTCAAAGTAAGGCTGTGGGAGAGTGTGCTGATAACAAACGCTAAAACACACTTTGGTGGGTGTAAATGATGGATGGTCGATTGTGAATGGTGGATAATGCACGGACGATGGTAGATGGTCTGCCAACGTCCATAAAAAAGGATTTGTGGATGGTGGATGGTCGTTGGTAGATTATAGATTGTGGATAGTGGATGGTCGATGGTGGACGGTTAATGACGGATGTAAATTGGTCGAGTGGTCTTCTCACTTCTTACCATAACGAATGCTAAAACAGAATTTAGTGGACGTTGGATGATGAATGGTCTGCACACACCCATCACAATGAACGATAAAACAGAATTTGGAGGATGACGGATGGTGGATGGTAGATGGTGTCTAGTCGTCATACAACTATCATAATGAACGATAAAATAGATTTTGGTGGATGGTGTATGAAGGATGGTAGATAATCTGCACGTACACCTCATAACTAATGACAAAAAAGAATTTGTGGATGGTGGATATTCGATGGTGGATTGTAGACGGTGGATGGTCATTGGTAGATGGAGCATGGTGAGTGGTCTGCACGCACTTATCGTAACAAATGTGATAACAGAATTTGATATACGGTGGATGCTGGATGATCTGCACATGCCCCACATCACGAACGATAAAAAGCACATACATTCACATACAGACACACTCACGCACTCATACACACGCGCGCACACATACGTAGGCAAGCACAAACACACACAATAACGCACACGTATACAAATACACACACATACCTATACACTTGCACGTGCGTATGCTCATAAGCACACTCATAAATACACAGGCACACTGACACACACAAACGCACACACATACATACATATATACACACAGGTGCACACACCCACACGCACACGTACTTACACGCACACACATAGGCACACACCCACGTAAACATACGCGTACACACATACCAACACACATGCCCATACATGCACAAACACCTACCAGACATACACACACGCTCGCATGCCTACACAAGAATACATACATACATACATGCCACATACACGCCCACACCTACAAACACACACACCCAGGCACACACACGAAGAAACATACGTGCGAACATACACACACAAGCACACGTTTACATACACAATTACACAACTATATACATACACACACTCACCTGTACACACACATATCCTTAACATTCATCTATCCAGCCACAAATAAATTCAGCCATTCACGAATGTATTCATTCGCCTATGCATCCAATGACTTTGAAGTTTGTATCGCACGCATCCAGCGATATTGAAAGAAAATTTCTCTTGTAATACCCGTTTAATTTCAACGCAGATAAGCTTATTATACTGCAAAATGGGTACCAAAATATTTTAAACTATTACTTACGCCTGGAACACCCTCAAACAAGGGTTACAAAAGGGGTTGGTAATAGACAATTATGTAAAACTTAGCCGCGTTAAATCTCACGGAATTTTTTTCTTCACAGATATGTTACTTGTCAACTAATACATATGACAAAAAATTCTTAGAACCCATCTCGGTCCGCTACCCCAGAAACGGCGGTTGAAATAGGGCAGAAAGTAGAAAAGAAAATTTAACACGGCCCTGTTGGATAACAGCCAATGTTTTTCTGCAGAGATAGGTTAATTATCACCCAATACGTTTAATAAAAAATTATTAACACCCACATTGGTCCACTACTCCAGAAACAAGGGTTGAATATAAGTAGGAAATTGAAAAAAAAATTTAATACGGCCCGGTTTGCTCGCACCCATTCTTTTTCTCACAAATAGGTTATTTGACATCCAATACGGTTAAGAAAAAGTTACTATCTACTAGAGTTTGAAATGAGGTGGAAAATAGAGAAAAAAATATAACGCGGCCCTGATTGATCGCATCCGTTTTTACTCCTTACAAATAAGTTATTTGTCATCCAATACGTTTAATAAAAAGATTTTTATTATACAATCCAGAGATAACGGTTTAAACAAAAAATTACGTTTTTTGCATAGCGAAAGATTTTACAGTTTTACCGTAAAGCTATTAAATCATGTTTAAAATGAATTTTCAGTGCATCGATTACATTATTTCTAACGTACTAAAAGACCTAAAAACAGAAGAACGCAAAAGTCTAAAGACTGCTAAAAACTGTTAAAAAAACTGCTTAAAAATGTTATAAAAAATCTTAAGAAAAGAAAAACTCAAACATCTAAAAACTGCAACAAAATGCAGCATTCCCAATTTTATTCGTAGAGGATTGAGGTAATAGTAAATTATTTTGTATTCGTATTAAGTGGCAAGAAACCTATCTGTGAGGAACAAAAGATCAAAGTTGACCGCGTAAAATATTTTTCTCCCACCTCATTTCAACCCACTGTTTCTGGGGATGCAGACCAATATAAGTGCTCAAATTTTGTTTTCATACGTATTGGATGATAACTAACCTATATATGAAGAAAAAAGTTGGGTGCGATCAAACGGGGGCATTTAAATTTTTTTTCTTTTCCTACCCCATTTCAACCCGTGTTTTTGAGGTTCGGGACCGAGACAAGTGCTCAAATTTTATTCTGATATGTATTACGTGATAACTAACCTATACGTGAAGAAAAAAATTACGTTCGATCAAACAGGGTCGTGTTAATTATTTCTTTTATATTTCCTACCACACTTCAATCCCTCTTCCTGACGTTGCAGACCGAGATAAGTGAGAATTTTTTTTTCTTAAATATTGGGTGATAACTAAGCTATCCGTCAAGAAAAATATTGGGTGCAAAAATGGACCATGTTACATTTTTTTCTATTTCCTACCCTATTTCATCCCCTGCTTCTGTGATAGTGCACCGAGGTGGATGCTGTAATAATTTCTTGTTAAACGTATTTTTTGACAAATAACCTATCCAAAAGAAAAAGATTGGGTGCAATCAAACAGGGCCGCGTTAAATTTTTTATCTATTGCCTACCCCATTTTAACCCTGTTTCTGGGGTAATGGGCCGACATGGTTGCTTATAATTTTCCGTTAACCGTATTGGGTGATAACTATCCTATCTGTGAAGAAAAGAATTGGGTGCGATCAAACAGGGCAGTGTTAAAACTATTTTTCGATTGCCTACCCTATATCAAACCCCGTTTCTGGGCTAGCGGACTGGCATGGGTGCTGATAATTTAGTGTCATATGTATTGGGTCATAATTAAGATATCTGTGAAGAAAACAGTTAGGTGCGATCAAATAGGAGCGTTTCAATTTTATTTTATATATCCTACCCCATTTCAACCCCAGTTTCTGAAGTACCGGGCCGAGATAGGTTTAATAGGAGATAATTTTTGGCTAAACGTATTGGGTGATAACGAACTTATCTATGAAGAAAATTATTGGGTGCGATCAAAAAGCGCCATTTTACATTTTCTTTTCTATTTCCTAACATATTTCAACCCCTGTTTCTGAGTAAGCGGACCGAGATGGTTGCTAATAATTTTCTGTTAAACGTATTGGGTGATAACTAACTCATCTGTAAAGAAAAGAATTGGGAGTGGTCAAACAGGGCCGTGTTCAGTTTTATTTTCCTATTTTTTACTCCATTTTATCCACCGTTTCTGGGGAAGCGAAGCGAGATAGGTGTTTACATTTTTTTTTCTCAAACATATAGGGTGATAGCTAATCGATCTGTGAAGAAATGAATGAGGTGCGATCAAACCGGGCCGTGTTCAATTTTCTCTTACAATTTCTACCTTATTTGAACCCCAGTTTGTGGAGTTGGGTAGCGGACCGAGATGGGTGCTGATACATTTTTATTTAATCGATTGGGTGATAACTAACCTATCTATAAAGAGAATGATTGGCTGCGATCAAATAGGGCCGTGTACATTTTTTTCTATTTCCTGTCCCATTTCAACCCCTGTTTCTGTGGTAGCGGGCCGAGATTGGTACTAATAATTTTTTGTTAAACGTATTGAGTGATGACTGACCTATCTGGGAAGAAAAAAATTGGGTGCGATCAATCAGGGCCGTATTAAATGTTGTTTTATATTTTCTACCATATTTGCTAATATTTTTTTTAATATATATTGGGTTATTTTAAGATATATATGTTTCTGTGGTAGCGGGCCGAGATTGGTACTAATAATTTTTTGTTAAACGTATTGAGTGATAACTGACCTATCTGGGAAGAAAAAAATTGGGTGCGATCAATCAGGGCCGTATTAAATGTTGTTTTATATTTTCTACCATATTTGCTAATATTTTTTTTTAATATATATTGGGGAATACAATAATATATATATCTTTTAAAATTATTTTTCGATTATCTACCCCATTTCAAACCCCGTTTCTAGGGTAGCGGACCAACATAGGTGCTGATCATTTTTTATCATATGTATTGGGTCATAATTAAGATATCTGTTATAACGTGCGTTTTCGCCGCTCGTGGGAAGACCGACAAACTCGCACGCATATGGTGAAATATAGAATTATAAGTAGAAAGAAAATGATCAATTCGGAGTCGCTGTTCTCCACCAGACTCCGCAATAAGGCTGCAGCAGAAGGCCGCATTAACAGGGCGCCAGGCACTGATTTTAGATGAAAAACTACCTCAGCAGTGCCCCTGAGATTAAGAAAAAAAAAAAGATTTTATGATTTTATTGGTGACTGCACTGGCTCGGCTAGACCAGCAGAGAGTCGTGGGGTCAAACGGCACGAGCTACTTACTTTTCTCAAGCGAGAGACGGTTACAGACGAGTATGCACACTATGGTAGGAATAGAAATAATAAGACTTGATATTAATTAAATTTGAGCCTTTAATGATACCTAATTACTGTTTGTGTATCATTACAAAAAAACTAGTGCCTTTAAAAAGGCAATCTATCTGTTTACTTAAAATTAGGACGGGCTCGATCGTTCTTAAAATTAGCCTGTCTAATCCCTAGCTCTAATATGACTCAAACTAAATATAATACAAAAAAAAATAAAGAAAACTATTTTAGCAAAATTTAACGATATGGAAGATATGAAAATATCGGCCCTGAGGCACTCTACATACCAAAAAAAATTAATTAATTAAACAATATCAAAGAAATTATATGCAAAATATAAAGTGATTAAATAATAGATAAAGGCCCCGTAGGCACCTATTAATAATCTAAACTAAGCTATGTGATATCCAAAAGCTCTTGCACTCTACCTCGTTTCCGTTCGCGAAAAACACGTGCTCGCAGGCACGCGGTCGCTCCGGAAGCTACTACGAACGATTGCTTCGAAGTTTTAAATTTTAAGAAGGCGCGAGAGAAAGAAATTTGCTAGCGCAAATTTCTACTGCCTCAATGTAGGCACGCTTTGAAAAACTTACAGTTTGGCGGCGGAGCGAGTCTCGTCGTCGAGTTCGGTGCCTGGGGGCAAGACCGATACTAATAAGTTATTAAAAGAAACAAAATTATATTTAACTTGAAATATAAAATAAATTAATAGGCCGAACTAAACAATTCAATATGAAAAATTAATTGAAAGCGACGGCAAAACGAGTTGAAAGATCGCGGCGCGGGAGATACGATGGATGGCTCGTTTCAGCAAGTCCAGGTCCCGATGTCGTCCCTCGAAAGCAGCCAGTAGATCAGTGCTTAGCCCAACGTCTCCAGCACATCCCCGAGGCTCCGTAATGCTACGCGGACAGTGCTGATTGGCCGCGAGCTGGCTGCGCTGTCGTCGTCGCCAGGTCGGTGCGTAACGCCTCTTTCGTCCCCTTCTCTCCCACTATTGCCCGGAGCCACGGTAATGTACATTGACTTGCAGTTTCGTGAGCCATTATTCCGCGAGGGAATTTCAAAACATTTAATTTCGTTGGTGAAATTAAAACTTTAGAAGTGAAAACGAGCAAGCACGCCTGCTCGGGTGCTTTATGTTAGAAAACACAGAAGACTGCAACGAAATTACTTATGGGGAGAGAACTTAGGAAGTTAGAAAGAATAACTTAACTCGGCCTGGTTTAGGCAATTCTTGATGATGACGACGACCAGTAGCATAGGCAGGCTCCTGTAGCTAAAGGCGCTCGGAGTGTGCGTCGACGTTGTTGGTACTGCTGGGAGGTGTAGAGGCTGAAAATGCTGTAAAACTTTCCTCGACGGAATGCGCTGGCAGTTAACTCGGAGGAATGAAAACAAAATAAAATAACAAAATAATAAATAATGATTCACTTTTCTATACGGTCCCAGACGAGAGGTAGAGTGACTGATCTCCTGGCTGCTGGGTATTGATATATACATTTTTACGACATATTTCACGATTGAGACATAAAACACGGGACACGGATAAATTAATAAATAATTGAATAAATAAATGAAACAAATGAAACAAATGAAACAAATGAAACAAATGAAACAAATGAAACAAATGAAACAAATGAAACAAATGAAACAAATGAAACAAATGAAACAAATGAAACAAATGAAACAAATGAAACAAATGAAACAAATGAAACAAATGAAACAAATGAAACAAATGAAACAAATGAAACAAATGAAACAAATGAAACAAATGAAACAAATGAAACAAATGAAACAAATGAAACAAATGAAACAAATGAAACAAATGAAACAAATGAAACAAATGAAACAAATGAAACAAATGAAACAAATGAAACAAATGAAACAAATGAAACAAATGAAACAAATGAAACAAATGAAACAAATGAAACAAATGAAACAAATGAAACAAATGAAACAAATGAAACAAATGAAACAAATGAAACAAATGAAACAAATGAAACAAATGAAACAAATGAAACAAATGAAACAAATGAAACAAATGAAATAAATAAAATAAATAAAAATAAATAAATAAAATAAATAAAAAGGAAGCAAACAAGCAAGCAACCAAGCAACCAAGCAACCAAGCAACCAAGAAAGCAAACAAGCAAGCAAGCAAGCAAGCCAACAAACAAGTAAGCAAGCAAGCAAGCAAGCAAGCAAGCAAGCAAGCAAGCAAGCAAGCAAAATTTAAATAAAAAAATAAATAAATAAATAAAAAAAAAATAAATAAACAAACAAACAAACAAACAAACAAACAAACAAACAAACAAACAAACAAACAAACAAACAAACAAACAAACAAACAAACAAACAAACAATCAAACAAACAAACAAACAAACAAACAAACAAACAAACAAACAAACAAACAAACAAACAAACAAACAAACAAACAAATGGCTGGGTTTTTTTACCAAAGAGAACTGCAAGATAGGAAGGTTGTCCCATATTTATTGTTTTATACAATAAAAACTCCGCAAAGTGCGCTCTTCTTTCCTTTATGGTAAGCCAGCCAAGATATTTTCTGTGAGGAGTGTTGTTCTCGTCCCTTCTAATACTACATATGTACGAGTATCTCACACATGAATTTTCAAAGTCTTTGTAACTTCATCTCAAGCTCATCAGACACACCAAGGTGAACAACGGAACAATAATCTAAATGTGGCACTACCAGCGCGCATGCAAGCTGTTTCTTCAACGCCTGGGTGGTGCACGAACTAAAAAATCGTAGGCTGTAAACAGCACGATTTACCTTTTTTCCAACTGCATGAACCTGCAATATCCACGCAAGTTTAGAGTCCATGACTACACCAAGGTTTGTGACAGACTCAGAGAATAGCACATGTATGGCTTCCTGAAACTCAATGCCAGGCAAATCAAGATCCTGCAGTCGATTGATGTTGTGCTCGGAGCCAAAAATGATCGCTATTGTAAGACCCTTATAATTCGTCATACTCGCACACACACACACACTCACACAGATGCAGTGGTTGCAGCGACTGAAACAGAGAAGCCGCGATACGTATGCTTCTCACTATCGCTTACGTTGTATATGTACATTTATTATATGTTAGGAGATCGAAAGTCGCCAGAGAGAGAGAGAGAGAAAGAGAAAATATATTAGGAGATCGAGAGTCGACAGGGAGTCGACACATTGAGAGAGAGAGAGAGAGAGAGAGAGAGAGAGAGAGAGAGAGGGAGAGAGAGAGAGAGAGAGCCATCTGTACATCGTCGCCCTCACTTAGACACATATGCAGTGGTCGGCGTGAATGAGCGAGAGAGAGAGAGAGAGAGAGAGAGTGAGAGAGAGAGAGAGACCGCGGCGTGTATGCCTCGCATTATCGCTTACAGCTTTACCGCGGCGTCTTATCCCTCTCTACCGAGAAATGAGTATTTTCATTCTGTTCTACTTTTCATATCTTATTCGTAACAAATTACAATTTAAAAAAACCTTAAATAACCAATAAAATGTTAATTACATTTCATTATTCAATTCATAACTCCTATGTTCGCTTCTCCCATTAGAAACCCGAAATTCGCTTATTTCTTTGATAACTCCAATAGTTTTCGAGATACAGGCTGCTAAAGTTTAACAAGCCTTGAATTCTAAGAATTATTAGAACTGCCTTAACATTTTTAAGACAATTTCAGAAGCGTATAGAGTTTTTGTAAGGAAAGATAGGGGTTCTCCGACGAATAATAAAATCTAATTAAAATTTTATTAGTTATTTAAGATTTTCATAAATTGGAATTTGATGCGAGAGAGATAATAAAAAAGAACGATATTAAAATACTCATTATATCTCTTTTATATATTATTAAATTATTTTAAAATCTAATCAAACTTATGTTTCTATTCTGATGCAGCTTGATGTAGTCGACGTACAAAGTTTTAAATACAACAGTTTTTATAAAATGCCTTAATGTTTTTAATAGTGTTTTTGTGTCTTTACATATACACTTTTTACATATACACTTCTTACACATACTCATTTTTTTTAAAGATTTTATACATTCACACTACTTTAAAAAAGAAACTTTATATTCATTAAAATCAATTTCACAAACACACACAATACTGTTTACACATTTTATCTCACTTACGCACTGACATTTGACATATTATTTTAAATTTTTATATTTAATCACAGGGTTAATACACTTCACTTAGGATACTTAAAAGTTTTACCACGATATTGTTCCATAGATCTTAAACAGGTCTGTGATAGACCACAGCACCAATCTTTTGTGAAGTGAGCCACAACGTGCGCTGGTTCAACACATTTTTTTTCACGCGTATCGGGTCCGCAACATGGTGACGCCACTGTATTTGTACATTTTGCGGGCAGTAAAAATCTTTGGCATCGTTCAATGTCTGTCTTGAGAAGCTATAAATCCTATAGTATATGGGCCAAAATAAAAGCTCCACCACTACATTTGGGCGTTTTCAGGGCATTTTAAGGGGTTATATCCCCCTAGTGCTCTAAAAAACAAGGCTTTGTTAATTATTTTTTTTAAAGGTCATTTGAGATTAAAGGTATACAAATAATATAACATTGGATTAAGCAACTCTTGAAGAAGAGAAAAAAAAATTTTATTGATATTTTTTTTACAAAATGGCGGCTGTGCAGTGATTACCGTGAACCGTTTTTTCAAAAAGGTCTTCCGCGGCGAGCAGTACAAGTCTCGCCCAACTCCACCCATAACAAAAAAAAGTTTTCTATTATCTACACGAGTTTTGCTAGTGAAGTAGACATGATTATATTTTTAGAATTTTTTTTCGCGAAATGGCGATTGTTTTAACAAAAAATCGTGTTTTCGACGAAAAAAATCGACTTAAATTGTTTATAACTATTTTTCTTGTTAATTAATCGCTAAAATCATGTACTTCACTAGATAATCAAACAATGAAGCTACTGTTAAAATTTTAAGTCAATTGGATGTAAACTTTTTGAGTTCTACTGCTTGCCGACTTTGAAAACATGGTTTCGAGAAAAACGCGTTTGAAGTTTCAAAATGCTATAAATCTTAAGAATCGCAAAAATATAGTCCATAATAATTCTTTTACCTTCAGTCTGCTATCCCTGCACCATATAATTGTCTTTCCAGGGCCTTCATTTCCTCTTCTTCTTTTTTTTGCCTGATGTAATGCTGCGCCTGGCCTCTTTCGCGATATCGGACATACCATGCTCAGCGGTTTTGACGCGATTGGCGTCCGTTTCCACGCAAAACTCGTACATGTTTGGTCCAACAGTCAACCCAAGAGCATCGTAAACGGCAAACAGACCCGAGAAGCCGTCATTGAAGATAATAACGGCTACGTCAGTCGCAATGTCAACTATAGTCTTACCACTTGACACCGTCTTTGGAGCAATTGATCACACTACAGCATTAAACGACTCGTTATTGTTCTGAGTATACGCACCCAAGCAGCGTGACAGAAGGTTGTCGGAGCTGAGTTCATTGTAAATGGGTTTTATTGCGTTAAAAACATCCTCATGCATTGGACTCTTGTGCTCGTACGTTGCAAGTGTACCAAGCGCTGTACTGCGCTGCCAAGAACACCAAGAGTCTACTCCGACGGGACACTTCTCGTGCTGTGTATTCTCCTTCGTCGACATTTTATGAAGTAACGTTGCCCAAATTTCATTCCGCATTTTTTCTACTGAATCTTAGTTTCTCCTAATAGCAAGTCCGTAATAAATAGAAAGTTCATCAATTAACTTTCCGGTCAACTTTCCTCGGCCGCCAAGACCTTTCGTTGTTTTTTTCAAATTGCGCAGACGCGTTCCCATGCGCTTCTGAACGTGTCCGACACATTTTTTTTCGACGATGAAATCTTTATAAGGTTTTGAGTCGACTATACCTTTATATGTTTTTGAATCGCCGTCGCCGATATATTTAAAATATTTGATATTATGAAGTTTTTCTGAGCGTTTGAACATTTCTATAACTGCGTCGATCTCCATTTTCCCGGCACTACCTTCATGGTTGGCATCACAGTTCTGTTTGTGTGAAGGGTATACCTCTTCGTATTCAGCAGTACCTTCTTTTTTTTTGCCAATATTCACACACTTTACAGTACTTAGATTTTACGCACACATCCAATACCTTGCCAGTGTACCAACCAATCAAAGTCACCAATCCGAACAAAGACGTAAACCCTCTCTTTCGCCAAGATCCATCGCCTGACACCGTGAGACCTTCTTTTTCACCTCGTTCGATAGAAATTTCTTTTTCTTTAATCGCTGATTTTTTCATGGATATAATTCGAACAGATGAAGTAGCAGTGGCGATATTAGATATGATCTTACTGTAAGTTGTTTGAAAAACAGGTTTTGCAAGATCCATCATAGAGCAGAACTTTTTTATACCGTTGATGCCTATGCCTATGATGCGCATAGCTAAAATAATACGGCAGTTGATCTCATAAGCACGACCATTTATTACAGGACAGCTGTTAATATCAGCATCACCACAGTTCGAACAAGACACAATAATTTTGAAGCCTAGTCCACGCTTGTTCGACTCTAAAAACCGCACGTCACCATTACAGTTTTTGCATACTACTAATTCAGAAAGAGCAGTAAATACAGCGAAAGAATTGATGAATCAGCAGTCGAAATTATTATCAACATCGCGGTCACGGTCTAAATCAGTAATTTTCAATTTCTTAGCCGAGGTACTAAGGTGCTCCGAATCGCCTTCGAACGAATGGCGGTTAGGCGGGCGTCGATTACTAATTTTACTCCGTTTTGTACTTGTACTACTTGCTTTACTGCCTTTGCGGCCACTTTACACCTTTTCACTCATAATTAAGTATTTGTAAATATAATTCACAGTTAAAAAGTAAAGCAAAACTCAAAATAACAACGTAAACAACGAGAACGGCTGATCGACTAAACACAGGGCAAGTGTAAATGTAAACACGTGCTGTATAGACGCTGTAACCGTCGTAATGTCATATATCGACCTCTATAATTCAAATTTAAATCACGATATCGGTCGTAGGTAACTTCTACTAATTTGCAAAGCCGCGAAATTAAAAAAAGCGAGCATCGCTAAAATAAGCGAGAATTATGATTTTGGAGCATCAAAGCTGTTTGGAAAAAATTGATTTAAAAAAATTTTGAGTTTAAATTGGTACTTGGGCATTGTAGATTTTGATTCTAGGATTGTTTTGGCAAGATTTAAGCCAATAAAAAAAAATGGAAAAAAAACAAAAAAAATTGGAGTTATAACCTTAATTTTCCTCTCCAAAATGTCATTAGCCTCCGGAACATACGGACTTTCCACAATCACTAAATTTTGCACTGCTTCTTCTTCCTCGTGTTCCTCGGCGCCTGCACGCTCCTCAGCGGCAGCATGCTCCTCAGCGGCAGCTTGCTCCTCCACGATCGCTCGCACGTAGTGCACGGCGTCGACGCATCCCCGTCCTCAGCATTCTCCACTACGTCTTGGTAACGGTTGGGTTTGGAAGCTCATTAGCGAAAGCGGCGCTACCAACAAACTGATTGGCTGTGCCACGGCGCTTGACAAAGAAGTTCATTGGCGACCGTCGCAACATCCGCGAGCTGATCGGTCGCGGATGCAAATCCCAGCGAGGAGATTTGCTGCCCACAAGTTGACATAAGGTACACCAAAGAGGGACACCAGATGCTTCAAACTGCAGAATCACAGATATCTTCATGCTAGTGCTGCCGCTACGCTAAACTGTTTTCACTGTATGATTCTTTAGAAAAGAAATTGACGACTTTCATGGAGTTGTGTGACTCTGTTACCATGCAAAAATAAACTGCAGACAATGTCGGAGTGAAAAATCAAAATGGCTTCCCATTCGCGGATGTTCACAAGTTAGAAAATAAGAAAGGGCGTGATAAAGAGAGAAAAAAGTAGAAAGATGGTGTCGACGACGATGGCAACGATGAGTAAAGCAGTTCCCAGAAAGTTCTGGAATATCAAGTTTTGAAAGGCGCTGGTGTCATTGTCGAAGTCTACAGCACGGCAGCGAGTCACTCACACGCAGTGACCCGCGCACTCCGAAATGCGAGAAGGAACTAAGAGCTTTCACGGAAAGGTGGGACTCTGTTGTCATGCGAAATAAACTGAAGAGGATGACAGAACATAAAACAAGTAACTGGCTTATCGCTCGAGCGCCAAGGAGAGGGCGAGAGAGAGAGAGAGAGACAGCGAGAGAGAGAGAGAGACTAATGAACTATGACTGACGCACCATCATTTAGCTACTTCGCTCATCGTCGTCGTCGACTTCACTCTCTCTTTCCCTCTCTCTCTTTCTCTCTCTCACCCTCTCCAACTTTCTTACTCGTACGCATGCACGAATGGGAAGCCATTTTTATTTTTTCACTCCGACATTGTCTTCAAATTATGTTGCATGGCAACAGAGTAACACCATTCCATGATCGCTGTCAGTTCCTTCTCGTATTTCGGAGCACGCGGATCACTGTATACGTATGTCCCGCCGAAGTATTACAGACATTGACAACGACACCAGCGCCGTTCAGATGTTAACTTTTCCAGAACTTTCTGACAACAGAGTCCCACCTTTCCGTGAAAGCTCTTTGTTCCTTCTCGCATTTCGGAGTGCGCGGGTCACTGCGTGTGAGTGACTCGCTGCCGTGCTGTAGACTTCGACAATGACAGCAGCGCCTTTCAAAACTTGATATTCCAGAACTTTCTGGGAACTGCTTTACTCATCGTTGCCATCGTCGTCGACACCATCTTTCTACTTTTTTCTCTCTTTATCACGCCCATTCTTACTCTCTAACTTGTGAACATCCGCGAATGGGAAGTCATTTTGATTTTTCATTCCGACATTGTCTGCAGTTTATTTTTGCATGGCAACAGAGTCACACAACTCTATGAAAGTCGTCAATTTCTTTTCTAAAGAATCATACAGTGAAAACAGTTTAGCGTAGCGGCAGCACTAACATGAGGATATCTGTGATTCTGCAGTTTGAAACATCTGGTGTCCCTCTTTGGTGTACCTTATGTCAACTTGCGGGCAGCAAATCTCCTCGCTGGGATTTGCATCCGCGATCGATCAACTCGCGGATGTTGCGACGGTCGCCAATGAACTTCTTTGTCAAGCGCCGTGGCACAGCCAATCAGCTTGTTGGTAGCGCTGCTTTCGCTAATGAGCTTCCAAACCCAACCGTTACCAAGACATTTATAAAAGTGCGCATGTGTAAAAGCTTTAAAAAAAATGAGTATGTGTAAGAAGT
The DNA here is from genome assembly GCA_949152435.1 of Gastracanthus pulcherrimus. Classification (NCBI taxonomy): domain Eukaryota; kingdom Metazoa; phylum Arthropoda; class Insecta; order Hymenoptera; family Pteromalidae; genus Gastracanthus; species Gastracanthus pulcherrimus. The sequence goes on from OX424573.1 coordinate 101,699,671, forward strand.
GTATATGTAAAAAGTGTATAGGTAAAGACACAAAAACATTATTGAAAACTTTTTTAAGACATTTTTTAAAACCTATTGTATTTAAAACTTTGTACGCCGACTACATTAAGCAGCATCAGAATAGAAAGGTAAGTTTGATTAGATTTTAAAATAATTTAATTATATATAAAAGAGATATAATGAGTATTTTAATACCGTTCTTCTTTTATTATCTCACTCGTATCAAATTGCAATTTATGAAAATCTTAAATAACTAATAAAATTTTAATTAGATTTTATTATTCGGCGGAGAACCCCTATCTTTCCTTACAAAAACTCTATACGCTTCTGAAATTGTCTTAAAAATGTTAAGGCAGTTCTAATAATTAATAGAATTCAAGGCTTATTAAACTTTAGTGGCCTGTATCTCGAAAACTATTGGAGTTATCAAGGAAATAAGCGAATTTTGGTTCTGTATTGGGAGAAGCGAACATAGGGGTTGTCCATCGAATAATAAAATTTAATTAACATTTTATTGGTTACTTAAGGTTCTTTTAAATTGTAACTTGTTACGAATGCGATTTGAAAAGGAGAACAGAATTAAAATACTGATTTCTTGGTAGAGAGAGATAAGATGCCGCGATAAAGCTGTAAGCGATAACGCGAGGCATACACACCGCGGCTTTTCTCTCTCTCTCTCTCGCTCTCTCGCTCATTCACGCCAACCAATGCGAGGGCGACAATGTATAGATTGCTCTCTCCCTCACTGTGTCGACTCCCTGATGACTCTCTATCTCCTAACATATTTTCTCTCTCTCTCACTCTCTCTCTCTCTCTTTCTTTCTCTCTCTCTCTCTCTTTCTCTCTTTCTCTTTCTTTGGAGTTGAGAAGTCGCTTCTAGTAGTGCTCCGCCTTTAAACTGTATTAAAGTTTTATTTCAAACACGGCTAAAACACATAAACCGGTCACGTGAAGGCTCACTTTGCTGGCTTTCATTTCGTGTGTTCGTAGGCATCAATATCTTTGTCATACTCAAAGATCCATTCTTTAACACAAGAAACTTGAGGTTGGTCTATTTATCAGGCCGTTTGTCGTCTTACTCTCTGTTTTTCTGCGCACGCGCAAGGACTGGTCTTCAGATACATTTGACTGCTGCACCTTACGTTTCGTTTTGTTTTCGACCGGCCTCTAACATGTCTGCTCGGCTTCAAAAATGTGGTTTCTGCTCTTCCTACGTAACTCGTGGCGATTTGGAAGCACCCCAGTGCAACAAATGTGCAGTTTTTTATCACAGAAACTGTGTACGCGAAGTGAGATTTATCGGAGATGGCTCTCTGACGTGTTGTGTTGATAGCCGAAAGCGTATAGCAGACACTTCTATTTCGCCAAGCAAACTATCTACCACTAATTCTGACGGTATGGACGACCTAAAAAATCTCCGCCTAAACAAGTGCACAAATGCCCCGGCACTTTTGGATTTGCTCGTGGCTAATAATAATGCGAATCCGCATCGCTCTGCGCAGGGTCATTTGTCGCTATCAACTGGTAATAAAGCAGCCGGTGTCTCTTCAGTAGAGTATACACAGGCAACAATAACAACACACAGCTACGCGGCCGGCGGCTCTCATGCCTATCCTACCGACACACTAGCAGACACACTCACCAACGCCTCTCCCCTCTCCACCGCAGCTGGACTCGACAACACTACGGCTGCCGCAGGCACGTCTTCATGTCTATCTCCGTCTCTATCTCCATCTCTCTCTTGCTCCACGCCGTTCGCAATACCAACTACTGGAGAACAGTATTTTCCCCCACTGTTACTACGGCAACAGTCAACTGCCGCTAGCTCTACCACGAATTTGCCTGCGCTTGGACTACCGGCTTACTCTAAAGCGACTGCGTCGAGCGCCAAACAAATCAAAAAATCCGAGAATGCTGATGATATGCTAAATATGATGAAGCAACTTATGCTGCAGCAGACGCAACTGATTTCTGCAGAATTCAATGCATTAAAAGAAACACAACAAAAGCAGTTCGAACAATTTTGCACGAGACAAGAGGACCTAATTGAAGAAAGGCTACATGACTTGACTGCGATTAACACAAGACTCGGAGACCATGAATCACATATACAAAAATGTGTCCAAACGGCTGAGTCGCAAAATGTATATAGTCTTTTGTTAAAAGCCAGATCGCAATCTAGTAAATTAGGTTACAAACGACCCAGAGTTATCAACTTGGTGGTACACATGTGCAAAAATAATACATCTCCTCTTATTCCGATCAATAGTGATTATAACTTACTAGCTTGCCAGTCGATAATAGAAGCTAGCAAACGGGCCCCTCAGGTCTTAAATAATTAATTTGTCCGGCGATCTTATTGAGATGTCCGATCTGTCAGGTGCTAATGTCTCACCGCATTTTCCGACAGGTGCCAACGCGAGCGACAATTCTTAGAATTAAGATCGGTTAATACGAATATGGTACACTCCCCACCGCCTGTCCTCCTCGGTGGTGTCGAAATCATGCATGCCAACGTCAATGGTCTTACAACCCATTTCGAGGAAGTAGAAGCATATCTTGACCTTCACCCCAAACATATAGTAGGCATCACAGAATCAAAACTGTCTAGTGAGGACAAAGACATATCTGTGGCCATTGACGGGTATGCCCTGATTCGGCACGACCGCGTAAGACGTGCAGATGGAGGTATCGCTATATACATTAACAACAACTTTAAGTTTAAGACTCTTGCTATGTCCGATGTCCGTGATGACAGCGTCCCTGAATATATTATAATGGAAATCACCCATGATTGCAAATCACTTTTATTTTCAGTAGTTTATAGGCCACTGAAAACAGCAATGCCGCATGAATTTGTTCACAAACTCTCAGCTTTTTTCACGTGTTACGACAGTATAGTTATCACGGGTGATTTCAATGTGAACATGTTATCTACTACGTCATACCAAGCTAAATACATGTATGACATCATTCGATCGAATGCTCTGTACCTTATTCCTTCTAGACCAACTCTCCATACGATCAACGTACGTCTTCAATCTCACACATGGCTCGACCTATTTATTGTACATACGCCTTCAGCGATTATAAGATATAGCAAATCAGATGCTCCGTTTACCTATGGGCACGACAGTATAGAATTGACTATAACTTTTAGTATTATGCGCAATATTTCTCGTCAAATTAGAACTCGTGATCTCCGTGGTCTCAACAGAGCTCAGTATCTCGCTGATTTATCCAATAATTTGAATGATTTTAACCAACACAATAATATGAATCAATTAATCACTCGATTTAACAATGCTGTCACTTGCTCCCTTAATACATTTGTACCTTTTCGTTCCATTAATATATGAAATCGCCGAAAACCATGAGTCTCATCTGACATCCGCTCCGCCATGAAAGAACGCGATAGAGCTTATAAGAGAGCACGTGACCGGGGACAGCAACTTACCGAATATCGAGCTCTGCGTGCAAGGGTCCTACAAAAGCTTCGAAACTCGAAAAAAGCTTATTATGCTAATGAAATAGCCAGAGCTCAACGCTCAAATCGTCTATGGAGTTCTCTCAACAGGCTAGGCATAACATCCTCTCGATCAACCTCGCCTTTTTCGCTCTTTTCACACAATGATATCAATAATCATTTTGCATCCGTCGCTAACGCATCTAGATCATCTCCTGTACTCCCACTACCACCTCTCCCCTCAGCTCCGTCACATATACATTTACTAACTTTCTGTAACATCACCCCCAGTGATATCTCTGAAGCACTTGCCTCAGTCAAGTCCAAGACTTACGGGCTTGATGCAATCACTATTAAACATCTCTCACTATCATGTCCCACCATTCTCGAAACACTCACCACAATTTTCAATCTATCAGTCACCAAGGCATCTTATCCAGCGCTTTGGAAACAGACTTTTATTACTCCTATTCCCAAAGTATCAGCTCCATCCGACATATCTGAGCTACGACCCATTGCTAGGTTGTCTGAGTGCTCTAAGTTGTTAGAGAAGATTCTATCTAAGCAACTTCTGTGTCACATTGAGAAACACAACCTTTTCATTGCTAGGTTGTCGGAGTGCTCTAAGTTGTTAGAGAAGATTCTATCTAAGCAACTTCTGTGTCACATTGAGAAACACAACCTTTTCATCCCACGGCAAGCTGGCTTTAGAGCAGGTCACAGTACTCAGACGGTTCTGCTTGGCGTTCTTGATGACATAAGATTCGAAATGGATAGTTCTGGTTTCACGATCTTAGTCTTATTTGAATTTTCCAAGGCGTTTGATACGAGTCCCCATCACATATCAATTCACAAACTTCGATCATTTAGAATTAGTGATCACTCCATACAGTGGTTCATTTCTTATCTTGCTGATAGATGCCAGTCTGTTATTGATGAAGGTGGCAGCATATCGGACTGGATTGATACTTGGTCTGGCGTTCCCCAGGGCTCCGTCCTAGGCCCATTATTGTTCGCCATCTTCATCAATGACCTCCCCATGGTACTGAAATTCACCAGACATATGATCTACGCTGATGGCACTCAAATTTACAGAAGCTGCAAACGTCATGATCTCATTGACACCATTAACAAGGTATCTGAGGATTGCGCTGCGATTGCCAAGTGGGCCTCTTGAAATGGACTCACTCTAAATCTGTCCAAAACCAAAGCATTGCTCTTTGGTAGCACATTAAACATTTCATTGATCGATTTATAACTCTTACCTAAGGTTACAGTCAATGGCACTCCCATCTCTTTTGTCAATGAAGTAAAAAATTTGGGTGTCTGGTTGACTCCTGATCTTAATTGGGAAAGGCTTAATTGGGGAAGACTCCGCACTGAACCCCTCCTCATCCGTAACTTCAAAACTTCCTTATATGCCAATTCCTTCGTAATAGTCGCCTCATATTCTTGGAACAGCCTACCAGAACACATTACCTCCCTGCCTCCCAAAACTACCTCTGTTCAAACCATCAAATCCTTATTACTAAGTTACCTCAACAGTTGTGATGTTCAGTCTGATCCTGCACACAAGTAAACTTAAAAATACTAAATATAAAGGTTCCTAGTAGCTTTAATGCTACATACATATTACTGCTTTAATTTTAATTTTAGCTTTAATTATACTTATATATCTCTATATTTTATATTGTTATTGCGTCATATTTTGCGGCCAAAAAGCCGTTCAGATTACTTTATGTCTTATTTTATTTTATACACCGAATATTGTTCGAACCTGTACATACTATTGTTAAACACTATTATTGCGAGCGTACCGATCACGTTACATATTATATTAATATATTATTACATTTTGTATATTGCTAATGTATATATTGTTCTTTATTCCCTATGGGACAATTTCAGTCCCAGAGTGGAAATAAACAAATAAATCTCTCTCTCTCTCTCCCTCTCTCTCTCTCTCTCTCTCTCTCTCCCTATCTCTCTCTCTCTCTCTCTCTCTCTCTTTCTCTCTCTCTCTCTCTCTCTGGCGCCTCTCGATCTCCTAACATATAATAAATGTACATATACAACGTAAGTGATAGCGAGAAGCATACGCATCGCGGCTTCTCTCTTTCTTTTGCTGCGACCACTGCATCTGTATGAGTGTGTGTGTGTGTGTGTGTGTGTGTGTGTATGTGTGTGTGTGTGTATATGTTTGTGTATGTGTGTGTGTGCGTTTGCGAGTACCACGAGATATATGCGCCTCTCTGTCGGCTCTCTCTCTCTCTCTCTGTAAATACCCGCCTGCTGCGGTCAGACGAGTCGCTTTCGGTGACATCAGCCGAGGTAACTAGCGAGCTCAGACGATCACCACGCATCCAGATCAAAGGTTATTCAATTTTAAGATTAGATAGGAATAAATTTGGGGGTGGGTTAGTCCTGTATGTACACAATAGTTTTAAGGCAACCATACTAAGCCGCTCACGTACCACCCAGGATGGTACGCCGAACATTTTTGAATATATTATGTGTAGTGTGCAACAGGGCGACCTTCCCCCCGTATTCGTTGCTCTAATTTATAGGCCACCGCATGTACCATTCCTGCAAAATTTTGACCTAATTGATAAGCTAGCTACATACACGCAGGACTATAGCCATAAAATCTTGATGGGTGATCTGAATGCGAACCTGTTGAAGACGTCGGCTGATGCAAGATTCGTTAGGCGATTAGCCAACGATTTAAATCTAAAAATAATAGAGCATGGTGCGACTCATCACCTCGAGGGGTCTCACACATTGATTGATGTCATTATGACAGATGACAACGACGTAGTGTTGAATGCCAGCAATCAGGCGGCGCCCTTTGCTAGCAATCACACAATTATAGATGTTGAAATAGATTTTAAATTAAACAACAGCCCCATCACCGACACTTTCAGTTACAGAGACTTTAAAAAAATAGAACAGGAAGATCTTCTATCTTACCTGAGTAAATGTGACTGGGCGGCGTTTGATTGCTTGGACAACAACGACATGGACGATTTATTGGGACAGTTCAGCGCCAATCTCATGGGGGCAATAGATGAACT